>OZ014520.1:521768768-522481353 GCA_963966055.1 Lathyrus aphaca | reverse complement strand
CAAGGGGGCCTCTGGAACAGCATATGAAGCCCTAGATGGTGCTGGTTTCTTCTTGGGAGGAGATGTTGGGACATCTGATTCAACATCTGAATCTGATGGTGTGGCAGCTTTTCTCTTCTGGGTTTGGACTTTGCTCCATGGTTTTGTTGGACCAAAGCTAGCTTTAGCCTTGCCTTTCTTTGGACTAGCCTTCTTCTTCTCAGGGATGACAGGTTCAGCTTGCATCTTTCCTTTCCTGGACCTTAGCCTTTTGGCTATGCTGGGTTTAACAGATGCTATGATTTCTGCATCAGAGTCCTGCTCCAGGTTGACCACTGGAGGAGATTGAGCAGTCTCCTCTTCAGCTTGTTGATCAGTAGGGATTTGATCTTCATTTGAGTCTTTGATTTGATCCTCAGAGACTTCTTCATCATTTTCATTTGAGGTCTTATTCTGGTCCTCAGTTTGTTCCAAATCAGTATCAGATGAGTTCTTTTTCTCATCTTCAGATGTTCCAACATCTGTTGGGACATCTTGTTCTGCAGGAGTGTCCTCTACAGCTTTAGCTTGTTCTTCTTGAGGTGCAGGCATGGTGTTCAAAGGAATAGAGATCCCACTCACACTCTTTGTTCAAAAAGAATTTGGTTGACAATCTCCTTGATGGAATCATCAACATATTTTGAAGAGTTTGGGGGCCTGTTAGCAGGAGAGGGAATGCCTTTTGCTTTGCTGCGTACTTGATCTTTAGCTCTCTTTGGAGTTCTTGCCTTTTTAGTGTGAGAAACGCTTCCCCTGAGTTCGTCCAATGGGGTTGATTGCATTGGTACTACAGAGATAGGAGTGGCATGAACTACGTCTTCTTTGTTGAGAATTTCTTCAGTTGAGTTAGGGTTTTGAGACATTGTTGAGGAAGTTGGAAGAAAGACTTTAGGGTTTATGATTTCTGGAGAATAGCTGATGAATGTGATTCGCTTGTGATAGTATGATGAGAATCTTGATAGCTGATTATAAACAGTTACTAAATAAGTAGCCGTTACAGTGCAAATGATTAGAGATGGAATTCCCAAGGATCTTGTCCAGACTAGTTTTGCCATCTGGAACTTATGCCATACAATGTCATATGACATGTTGGCACATCTCATTAACTGCTAAATATCACATAAGCAGATTCCAAGTTTGCCCCTTAAGTTCTCAAATTGTGTAGCATCCAATGCTTTGGTAAAGATATCAGCTAACTGCAGATCTGTAGCTACATGCTCCAATGAAATCACCTTTTCTTCTACAAGATCTCTGATGAAATGATGTCTGATATCAATATGCTTTGTCCTGCTATGTTGGATAGGATTCTTTGATATGTTTATTGCACTTAAGTTGTCACAGTACAATGTCATGACATCCTGTGGGACATTGTACTCAGTGAGCATCTGCTTCATCCAAACCAACTGAGAACAACTGCTACCTGCTGCTATATACTCAGCTTCAGCAGTAGATAAGGATACACAATTCTGTTTCTTACTGAACCAAGAAATCAGATTGTTTCCTAGAAAGAAACATCCTCCTGAAGTGCTTTTTCTGTCATCAGCACTTCCTGCCCAATCAGCATCACAGAAGCCAGTGAGAATTGGTTTGCAACCATGAAAGTACATTATGCCATAGTCACAAGTACCATTAACATATTTAAGGATTCTCTTGACTTGATTGAGATGACTGACTTTTGGATCAGCTTGATATCTTGCACAAACTCCTACTGCAAATGCAATGTCTGGTCTGCTAGCAGTCAAGTATAACAAGCTTCCAATCATGCTTCTGTATAAGCTTTGATCTACATTCTCACCCTTTTCATCTTTAGTCAGCTTTAAATGTGTGGGGGCAGGAGTTCTCTTGTGAGCAGCATTTTCCATTCCAAATTTCTTGACTATGTTCTTGGAATACTTGCTTTGTGAGATGAACATTGAGTCTTCCATTTGCTTTATTTGCAGACCAAGAAAGTAGGTTAATTCTCCTACTAGGCTCATTTCAAATTCAGATTCCATCTGCTTGACAAAATGTTTGACCATCCTGTCAGACATCCCACCAAAGACAATGTCATCAACATATATTTGTGCAATCATGACATTTCCTTCTTCATCTTTAACAAACAGGGTTTTATCAATCCCACCTTTTCTGTATCCTTGCTTGATAAGAAATGTGGTCAGTCTTTCATACCATGCCCTTGGAGCTTGCTTCAACCCATAAAGTGCCTTCTTGAGTTTGTATACATGATTTGGACAGCTTGGATCAACAAATCCTTTAGGCTGTTCTACATATACTTCTTCATTAAGGTAGCCATTTAAAAAAGCACTTTTCACATCCATTTGAAATAGCTTGAACTTCAAGATACAAGCAATTCCCAACAATAGTCTGATTGATTCAAGCCTTGCTACTGGTGCAAAGGTTTCATCAAAGTCTACCCCTTCAATTTGAGTGTATCCTTGAGCTACAAGTCTAGCTTTGTTCTTTGTAACAACTCCTTGTTCATTTGACTTGTTCTTATACACCCATTTTGTTCCAATCACATTTATGTCATCAGGTCTAGGAACAAGATTCCACACTTCATTCCTTGTGAATTGACCTAATTCCTCTTGCATAGCACAAATCCAGTATTCATCAGTGAGAGCTTCCTTGATATTTTTAGGTTCTATTTTGGAGACAAAACAAGAACCTGAAATCACTTCTCTTGATCTAGTGCTCACACCTCTGTTGGGATCACCAATTATCAAATCTTTGGGATGATCCTTCTGTATTCTGATGGAGGGAGGTTTGCTTGATTCTTCTGTCCTTGTATCAGTTTGAGTGAAGTTATATTGATCATTCTTTTCTTCAGCTTCAATCTTGATATCAGCAGATGTTCCAACATCTTCTGGGACATCTGTAGGAGCATCATCAATTATCACATTTATGGATTCCATGATAACCTTGGTTCTAGAATTAAATACTCTATATGCTCTGCTGTTTATGGAGTATCCAAGGAAAATCCCTTCATCACTTTTAGGATCCATTTTTCTTCTTTGCTCCCTATCTGCCAGAATATAACAGTTACTTCCAAATACATGGAAATACTTAACTGTGGGTTTTCTGCCCTTCCAGACTTCATATATTGTGGACAAAGTTCCTTTCCTTAAGGTAACTCTGTTATGAATGTAACAGGCAGTGTTCATAGCTTCAGCCCAGAAGTACAGAGGTAACTTTTTGGCATGGATCATAGCTCTTGCAGATTCTTGAATAGTTCTATTCTTCCTCTCAACAATCCCATTCTGTTGAGGAGTGATTGGTGAAGAGTATTCATGATTGATTCCTTCTGAAGAGCAGAAATCTAAGAACTTTTGATTCTCAAATTCCTATCCATGATCACTTCTTATTCTGATTACACAGCTGGATTTTTCTCTTTGTAACCTTTGGCATAATTCTTTGAATACATCAAATACATCAGACTTTTCTTTGATGAAATTTATCCATGTATATCTTGAAAAGTCATCAACCACCACATAAGCATACCTCTTACCACCAAGACTTTCAACCTGCATAGGTCCCATAAGATCCATATGCAGAAGTTCCAAAACTTTGGAAGTTGTCAGATGTTGGAGCTTTGGATGGGACATCTTGGTTTGCTTGCCTATTTGACATTCACCACATATTTTTCCATCATCAATCTTCAGTTTAGGAATACCTCTTACATCATCCATGGATATTATCTTCTTTATGCCTCTGAAATGAAGGTGACCTAGTCTTTGGTGCCATAGTTTCACTTCTTCTTCTTTAGCTAAAGAGCAAGTTGAAGTGAGACTGAGATTTTGGGATTCCCACATGTAACAGTTGTCTTTAGATCTGGCTCCTTTCATGACAACCTCTTGTTCTTTGTTAGTCACTATGCATTCAGATTTGGTAAAGTTTACATTGTATCCTTGATCACATAGTTGACTTATGCTGATCAGATTAGCAGTTAAACCTTTAACTAGCAGCACATCATCTAGTCTTGGAACATCTTGACAATCCAAGGTTCCAACTCCCTTGATTTATCCTTTAGCTCCATCTCCAAAGGTAACATACCTGGATGAATGTGATTTTAAGTTTACTAGCAAATTCTTCAATCCAGTCATGTGTCTTGAGCATCCACTATCAAAGTACCAGTCTTCTTTAGCTGATACTCTCAGTGATGTATGTGCTATGTATGCAGTACTTTTCTTTGACCAGATGAGTTGAGATTTCTTTTGATGCCTCTGCCCTGTGTGTTGTTCAGCTTTTGGTCTCCAAACCTTCTTGATGACCTCTGTCTTCTGCTTAGGAGGTTGCTGATTTCTTTGATGTCTATGCAGCACTTTCTTGGTTCCTTCTACTTTCTGCTTGGAAGGTTGCTGATACATCTGATTTGGATATCCATGTAGCTTATAACAGTGAGGTTTGATATGCCCAAATCTTCCACAGTGATGGCATCTCCATCTTTGATACTTCTTCTTCATTTTGTTCTTTCCAGAATGTTGAGACATCTGTTGGAACATTATGTTTGTCTTTGTGTTCTGATGTTGAAGCATCTGTTGGGACATCTTGTTTGACTGTGTAGTTTTTGAAGTAGTTTTGCTAGAGCTGGCTTCATCTCTGTTATATCCCAGTCCACTTTTGTCCCCTGAATGTTTATTATTGCTGAGAATAACATCCAGTGTGTTTGAGCTGCTGTTCAACATTCTAACAGATTTGGACATATGTTCCAACTTAGAGTTGAGAAGGCTTACTTCATTTTTTAAGGTGTCAATGATCTCCTGATCATTTGCTTTGTCATCTTCTAATGCCTCATTCTGCTTCTTTAGCTTTATAACTTCACTGCATATTTCAGAGCTTCTTTTGTATAGATCTTTGAATGCTTGCTCAAGTTCTTCATAAGTAAGTTCTCCACAACTGGAATCACTATCATATTCACACAGTCCAGCTAAAGCAGTAATATGCTTAGCTGATTCTTCTTCTGAATCTCCTGAGTCTTCATCAGACCAGGTCACAGAGAGTCCTTTCTTTTGCCTCTTTAAGTAGGTAGGACATTCAATCTTGATGTGTCCATATCCTTCACATTCATGGCATTTGACTCCTTTATCTTGACTGGTCTTTTCAGCATACTTTAATCTTTTGTTAGCATCATAAGGTCTTCTGTTCTCAGAGTTTGTGTTTCTTCCACTAGGTTTGGATTTGCCTTCCATTCCTCTGAGAATCTGTTTGAATTGTCTACCAAGCAAGGCAAGGTTTTCTGATAAGCTTTTATCATTTGCTGATTCATCATCTTCTTCTTCATCTGTATTTGACACCAAAGCTATGCTTTTGTTCTTTTTGACATTTGTGTCATTCATTCCCATCTTAAAAGTTTGAAGGGAACCAATGAGTTCTTCAACCTTCATGGAGCATATGTCTTGAGCTTCTTCTATTGCAGTGACTTTCATGTCAAATATTTTTGGCAAAGATCTGAGAATCTTTCTTACAAGCTTTTCATCAGTCATCTTTTCTCCCAAAGCTCCAGAAGTATTGGCTATATCCAAGATGTTCATAAAGAACTCATGAATTGATTCATCTTCCTTCATTCTCAAGTTTTCAAACTTGGTGGTGAGAAGTTGAAGTCTTGACATTTTTACTTTTGATGTTCCTTCATGAGTTGTTTTGAGAGTATCCCAAACATCTTTGGCCAGCTCACAATGATGCACAAGTCTGAAAATGTTCCTATCAATGACATTGAATAAAGCATTTAAGGCTTTTGAGTTGCCTAGTGCTGAGTCTTCTTCCTCCTTACTCCATTCTTCTTCAGGTTTCATCACTTTTGATCCATCTTTGGTGTCTTGGACAGGATGATCCCATCCAACATTGACTGCTCTCCATGCCCTGTTGTCAAGTGACCTTAAGAATGCAATCATTCTTGGCTTCCAGTAGTCATAATTAGATCCATCCAGTATAGGTGGTCTATTTACTGACCCTAAATCTCTGTCCATGTTACAGAATTTGTATTCCCTAGATCTCACCCAGTATAAACAGGCAGGGTGCCTGCTCTGATGCCAATTGAAATTCTGTGATCAGGTATGAGATGTCCTAAGAGATGTCCCAACACTTGATAGGACACTTGACAAATTTAACCAACACTTAAATAGCAAGAAAAGTAAACAACACAGAAGTTTGTTAACCCAGTTCAGTGTATAACCACACCTACATCTGGAGGCTACCAAGCCAGGAGGAAATCCACTATAAGTATTATTAATTCTAGACTTAAACCACCCTGTTTAATCTATCACTTAATAACTACCCAATGCAATTTCTACCTAAGACACACCTTAGATAAGAGTACCTTACTCACTCCCCCTCAATCACACAGTGATCAATTTTACAAGTTTACTGAAATTGAAGACATCCTTCAAACAAAACAGCTTGATCTTACTTAACAGTTTCAATCAAGTCACAAATGCACTTTTGCTTAAAAGCTCATAAAGTGGTACAATAAAACAACCTGCTATTAAAACACTAGACACTCTATTTGGTCTTCTAAAATTCGTACTCAATTCTATGAGTTTCTGTTGCTTAAATAGGTATCTGTAATTTTGGGCTTTCTGTAGGATGATCCAGCCCTAATGCACATGCAGCTTCCACCTGAATTTAGGGTTTGTTACCTCCTAGATTCTAGGTGAGTTAGGTCTTCTATTTTAATCTGAATCTTCAATATAAAACTCCCTACAGATGCGCCTTGTTCTGTTTTTATCCATCATTAATTAATTCCAAATAATTCTCCTTAAATATCTCTGATCAGTTAATCAATAATTAATTCTGGTAGCAGGTCTGAGATGTCTCAACATCTGTTGGGACATCCTGAAAAACTGAACTTAAGTTATTTACACAATGTCCCAACATCTGATAGGACATCCTGAAATAAGTTCATATACTCTGTTTGATAATGTCCCAACATTTGATAGGACATTCTGAACTGAATTTAACATTTCTTGTTTGGTCAAAAATTCTGCCAATTCTTAAACGTCTACAATGGTGTTAAGCAGGAATCCTTAACTGAGACACCTGTTGTTGATGAAAATCTGGATGTTGACAATATTGTTGGATCTAGTAATATCACATGAAGTGGAAGAGTTTTCTCTCCTCCAGTTACCTCCAAGAATACAGTTACTCCAACTACTACCTCCACTGCTGATGCTCGGGGCAAAGGTCCTGTTATTGAACCTATACAAACTGATGTACCAGCTGCTGATGATCTTTCTAAGCAGATGGAAGTAAGTATTGAAAATCATTCGCAAGAGTGATTATGACATTGTTGATCAATTGGGGCATACTCCCTCCAAGATTTATATGTTGTCTTTATTGTTGTGTTCTGAGGCTCATGCTAAAGCCTTGATTAAATTTTTGAAGACTGCTCACGTACCAAATGAGATTTCTGTAGACCAGTTTGAAAATTGTGTTGCACACTTGACCTATGATAATAGGTTAGGTTTCTCCGATGCTGATTTGATTCCTGCCAAGAGGGATCATAACAGGGCTCTACATATCTCTATTGAATGTAGGGGCACTACCCTGTCACATGTGTTAATAGATAATGGTTCTTCGCTGAATGTGTTGCCCAAGGAGGTTCTGAATAAGCTTAGTCTTGAAGATGCTATGTTGAGGCCCAGTAATATAGTAGTGAAGGCCTTTGATGGTTCAAGAAGAGTGGTGCACGGAGAAATAGATCTCCCAATCAAAGTGGGTTCTCAGGTCTTCAATGCTACTTTTTATGTAATGGATATTCGTCCGTCGTATTCTTGTTTACTTGAGCGCCCTCGGATCCATGGGGCAGGTGTTGTGACTTCTACTTTACATCAGAAGCTGAGATATCCAGTAGAAGGAAAAGTTGTCACTGTTTACGGAGAGGAAGGATATATGATTAGCCATGTGAACACCTTTAAATATCTTGAAGTGGAAGGTGAATATGTTGAAACTCCGTGCCAGACGTTCGAGGTGGTTCCTTGGGTTGTTAATAATTATGAAGCTCCTCCTGTTGTCAAGAAAGTTCCTGTGGTCACCAGAGTACCTCCTACAATGGCTTCCCTTAAAGATGCTAGAGCTGTGGTGGATGAAGGTGGTTGTACTATTTAGGGTTAGCTTCCTGACATTCCTTACAAGTCTGACAAGTTTGGTTTGGGTTTCACTGCAGAGTCGCAGAAGGCTGTCCGTCGTGCTCGTGCCGTTCGTATCACCAATCAGGGGATTATGAAGGATCAGATCAATGTTGTGGGTGACTATGATGAAGATTATAACATGGATGCTTGGATTTTTCCTACTGTGGGTGCTGGGCTCAATAATTGGAAAGCTGAAGATGTTGTTCCTATCTCCTTTAGTCAGGAGTAAATACTATTACTGTGTTATTACTTATTAAGTTTGTAATTCTTTGAACAATTAAACTCTTAAGCCTTGTACCTTACCCGGGGCACAATGGTATGCTTGTTTCGGGATGTTATTTCATTTGCATACTTCATTCAATAAAAATCAGTGGACGTTTCGTTTTCGTAAATACTGTGTTCCTTGTCCTTCTTTTATTATTTTTCTTTTATCAGTTATGTGTTCTTACACACACCCACATCACTAAAATGCAGATCCTCATCCACTCTGGATCCTATTGACAACAGTTCTACTATTGCCAATTATAATTTCGTGAATCCGATCTATCAAGCTGAAGATGGAAAGGAGGACGATTGTGAAGTACCTGTAGAGCTTGCTAGGTTGTTACAACAAGAAGAGAAAGCTATACAGCCACATGAAGAGCCAGTCGAAGTTGTGAATTTGGGAACTGAAGAAAACAGGAAAGAAGTCAAGATAGGGGCTGAACTAGAGGATGGTGTTAAGAACAGATTGATTCAGATGTTACATGATTATGTGGAGATCTTTGCTTGGTCCTATGAAGATATGCCAGGGTTGGATACAGACATTGTGGTTCACCGTTTACCGATAAAAGAAGATTGTCGTCCAAAGAAGCAGAAGGTTCGTTGCATGCATCCTGAAATGTCAGATAAGATTAAGGCAGAGGTAATGAAACAGTTTGATGCAAGGTTCTTAGTTGTGACTTCTTATCCTCAGTGGGTTGCAAATGTGGTACCGGTACCTAAGAAAGATGGTAAGGTACGTATGTGTGTAGATTACAGGGATTTGAACAAGGCCAGCCCCAAAGATGACTTTCCACTTCCTCATATTGATGTTCTGGTAGACAACACTGCTCAGCATAAGGTATTCTCGTTCATGGATGGTTTATCTGGTTACAATCAAATCAAGATGGCACCTGAAGATATGGAGAAGACAACATTTGTTACACAGTGGGGCACCTTTTGCTATAAAGTGATGCCATTTGGTTTGAAGAATGCTGGGGCAACATATCAGCGTGCTATGGTGGCTTTGTTTCATGATATGATTCATCATGAGATAGAGGTGTATGTGGATGATATGATAGCCAGGTCCCAGAATGAAGAACAACATCTTAATCATCTGCATAAGTTGTTTGAGAGATTGAAGAAGTACAAGTTGAGATTGAACCCAAACAAGTGTACCTTTGGAGTTAGATCTGGTAAACTCCTAGGTTTCATTGTTAGTGGAAAAGGTATTGAAGTAGACCCTGCGAAAGTGAAAGTTATACAAGAGATGCCAGCTCCCCGTACTGAGAAGGAAGTTAGAGGTTTCTTGGGACGATTGAATTACATTGCAAGATTTATTTCCCAATTAACTGCTACCTGTGAGCCAATTTTCAAGTTGTTGAAGAAAGATCAGGTGATGGAATGGAATGATGAATGCCAGACAGCCTTTGATGAAATCAAGAAATATCTCCTAGAACCTCCAATTCTGATGCCACCAGTTGATGGAAGACCCTTGATCATGTACTTAACAGTGTTAGACAACTCAATGGGGTGTGTGTTGGGGCAACATGATGAGTCTGGTCGAAAAGAGCAGGCAATATACTACCTTATCAAAAAGTTTACCGACTGTGAAACAAGATACTCACTGCTCGAGAAAACTTGTTGCGCTTTGGCATGGGCTGCTCGCCGACTAAGACAGTATATGTTGACTCATACTACCTTATTGATTTCGAAGATGGATCCAATCAAGTACATATTCGAGAAACCTGCTCTCTCCGGAAGAATAGCAAGATGGCAAATGATCTTGACAAAATATGATATTCAGTACACTACTCAGAAGGCCATTAAGGGTAGTGTGGTAGCTGATCATTTGGCTCATCAAGCAGTGGATGATTATCAGTCAATGAATTTTGAGTTCCCTGATGAAGATATTATGATTATTACCAAAGAACCTGGACAATATGACGGACCTGAACAAGGATCCCGATGGACTATGGTTTTTGAAGGAGCTTCTAATGCACTTGGTAATGGTGTTGGTGTTGTGATCAGTTCCCCTGAAGGTTGTCATACCCCGATTACTGCCAGACTTTGTTTCTATTGTACCAATAACATGGGTGAGTATGAGGCATGTATCCTGGGTATCAAAGATGCCATTGATATGAAGATTCAGTTCCTGGACGTATATGGAGATTCAGCCCTGGTAGTAAGTCAGATCAAAGGAGATTGGGATACCAAGCATGATAACCTCATTCCTTACCGAGAGTATGTGTTGTCTTTAATCCCACATTTCAAAGAGATTACCTTTGGACATATTCCACGAAGAGAGAATCAGTTGGCAGATGCATTAGCCACCATGGCATCCATGTTTGAGATCAGCTGGGATGATGAAGCTCCCAAGATTACTATTGATAGATTTAAAAAGCCTGCATACTACAATGAGATTAACACTGGAGAAACAGAGGAGAAGCCTTGGTTCTATGAAGTGAAAAGATATCATGAAGCCCAGGAGTTCCCTGAAGGGGCATCTGTCAAAGATAGGAAGTTTCTGAGAAGGTTTTCTGCTAAGTTCTTTTTGAGTAATGGGATTTTGTACAAGCGCAATCATGATTCCACTTTGCTTCGTTGTGTGGATAAGAAGGAAGCAACTGAGATTATGGAGGACATGCATGATGGAATATTTAGCACTCATTCTAGTGGTCCTACTATGGCAAAGAAAATATTGAGAGCAGGTTACAATTGGTCTACCATGGAAGCTGGCTGCTATCAACATTCTAGAACGTGTCACAAGTGTCAAATCTATGCTGACAAAGTACATATACCTCCATCACCATTGAATGTGCTGACTGCTCCTTGGCCTTTTGCCATGTGGGGCATTGATATGATTGGTGAGATCAAACCTACTGCTTCTAATGGGCATCGTTTCATCCTGGTTGCTATTGATTACTTTATAAAATGGGTAGAGGCAGCTTCATTTGCATCTGTTACTAAGAATGTGGTGGCTCGATTCATTAAGAATAATATCGTATGTAGGTATGACATCCCTGAAAGGATTATTACTGACAATGGCTCTAATCTGAACAACACTATGATTACTGATCTCTACACGCAGTTCAAGATTAAGCATCACAACTCTTCTCCGTATCGTCCAAAGATGAATGGGGAAGTAGAAGTTGCTAACAAGAATATTAAGAAGATTCTACAGAAGATGACTGTGACTTATAAGGATTGGCATGAGATGTTACCATTTGCTCTTCATGGTTATCGTACTACAATACGTACTTCAACAGGGGCAACCCCCTTCTCCTTAGTATATGGTATGGAAGCAGTTCTGCCCATTGAAGTTCAGATTCCCTCCTTAAGAATTATGAAGGATGCAGGCTTGGATGAAGATGAGTGGATTCATACTCGACTTGACCAGATAAATTTGATTGATGAGAAGAGGTTAGCAGCAGTTTGTCATGGCCAGATGTACCAGAAACGAATGATCAAAGCTTTTAATAAGAAGGTTAAGCCAAAGGTATATCAGACTGGTGATTTGGTAATCAAGCGTATCATATTACCACAGGGTGATCCTAGGGGCAAGTGGACTCCTACATATGAAGGACCATTTGTGGTCAAAACAGTATTCTCAAGAGGTGCCATGATGCTTACTACCATGGATGGTGAAGACTTCCCGCAGCCTGTAAACGCAGACATAGTTAAAAAATACTATGCATAAAAAGAGACCCGCTAGGTTGACTGGCCTAGGCAAAAATAAGGGCATCCCGGCGAACCAAAAGGGTTCGGGCAAAAATTAGGGATATATATATATATATATATATATATATATATATATATATATATATATATATATATAATGTACACCCGGCAAGTCGAAAACCTGAAAAGGCGGCTTGGGCAAAAAAGGGTATCCCGGTGGATTGAAAACCTGAAAAGGCAATCCAGGCACAAGTTAGGGATTAAAGCGTATGACTATGTCTCATTTGGATCACCCATGAAACTACAACCAGTTGTGCTACTTACTCAAGCTCGAAAAGATAAAGCTCAATCCAATCATTTCCGTCTCGACGGCAGAAGATGAGATACTTGAAGATAATGGCAATAGTAGAATTGAAACTCAATAGGATTATTTCCCACATAGCTGATTTTCTTCGTTTTGTAAAAATTTCATGACAAGTTCCTCTTACTAGGATCTCTGTCTCCTTGTACAAACTTACCTATGTATAGGTCACTTCGTGATATAAATAAAATTTCGTCTTTGAATCCAGATTTACTTTTACCCTATTTACATAAGCGAAACGTCCATTGGTTGTGTTTGAATGTATGTATGCTTTTGAATATGATTGATGTTTACCAGAAATGCATAAAATGCTTAATATGATTGATGTTTACCAGAAATGCATGAAAATGCAGTAATAGTATTTACTAAGGACGAACGAGGGAAGGAATTCAACGAAGCTTCGCCGGTTCATCCCCACCAGACAGCTACAAATCCCCTAGTAGGGCAAATCCATCTTCATAAATACTTCGAGTTACATCTCCCCGGGAATTTATGTCCATCTCTTTTATCCTCAGTCGGGATACTCAGGAAATTATTCCTTCAACAGGAGTACGACAAGCGAAGACGAGAGGTTATGAATACCAAACTATTAAACAAAGACGGGAGGTTATGAATACTATATTATCAAACAAGACGGGAACGAGTTCCTCATATTCTTCACTATATTATCAAACGAGATGGGAACGAGTTCCTCATATTCTTCAGCAACAAATCGGGATTTATTTTCCATGGCCAGCAGTTGTTATACGAAGATATCCAGACGCTTCAGGCTGCATGATGCATACATACATCATTTACATCATACCATAACATACATATCCATAAGTACATAATACATTACTTAAGTGCATCATACTATGCATGCATACATAATGTATAAACTAATATTTTCCTTGCACGATAGTTATATGCAGGTAAAACAATATCAACAACTTACAACAGGTCAGAAATGATCCATACACTGCTCAAGTTGTCTTTGAATAACAGGAAAACGGTCTGTAAAAAGATCCATTCCCTGGTTCAAGACATTTTTCAGAAGAACAAATCCTGACGTTCTTTTGACCCTTAAGAACAAATCCTGACGTTCTTTTGGTCCCTTGAATAGCAGGCAAACGGTCTTTAAAAAGATCCACTCCCTGGTTCAAGACATTTTATTCAGAAGAACAAATCCTGACGTTCTTTTGACCCTTAAGAACAAATCCTGACGTTCTTTTGGCCCCTTGAATAGCAGGAAAACGGTCTGTAAAAAGATTCATTCCCTGGTTCAAGACATTTTATTCAGAAGAACAAATCCTGACGTTCTTTTGACCCTTAAGAACAAATCCTGACGTTCTTTTGGCCCCTTGAATAGCAGGCAAACGGTCTGTAAAAAGATCCATTCCCTGGTTCAAGACATTTTTCAGAAGAACAAATCCTGACGTTCTTTTGACCCTTAAGAACAAATCCTGACGTTCTTTTGGTCCCTTGAATAGCAGGCAAACGGTCTGTAAAAAGATCCATTCCCTGGTTCAAGATATTATTCAGAAGGACAAATCCTGACGTTCTTTTGACCTTGGAGAGTAGACAAACGGTCTGTACAAAGATCCATTCCCTAATCCAAGATACTGCTAGAAAAGATAAGCATCATAAGATTTATTTCTACTGGTCCATCCAACAATTCAAATCATGTTGCATAAATGATTCAGAGACAGCTTATACAAAGACCTAGTACTGATATCCAGTATCAACATAAAAACATCACCATATCCAGATATTTTAGGTGGCATCTCTAAGCCCATCTCCAGTTCATCCTGATGGCATCTCTAAGCCCATCCCTAATTCTTCCAAGTGGCATCTTTAAGCCCACTCAAGCATATACAACTAATCATCAGTATTACTCTATGCACTGGTGAATGCAAATTTTTGGGCTTTTGTGTTCAATCCCCTTCAACCTTCCAGGTCATGACTGGCACATATACCAATCTAACCCCTCAGGTTTCAGAAAATTGAACAGGGGCAGTTGTTGCACCCCAAAATTTGCCCTCCACAAGACAATTCATTGTGTACTAAGAGGCTCACAAGGTTCACAAGGTTCACAAGACATCTCATGAGGTTCACAAGGTTCACAAAATTCACAATTAGTCAGAAGGTTTGACATTTCCCTCAGACAATGCATCCTACTAAGCAATGCATCCTAAACTAGGGTTTTGACTTTAATCAGGCTAAATGGACTTCCAAGACTGCAAGTGAGCTTCATAACATCTTATATGTGTTTAAGAATCCCCATGACAAGTTTCAAGACTTTTCCCAAAGGTTTGCTCAGTCAGATAATCAGATAGGTCAAAATCAGTCAAAGTAGTTAAAAAGTCAAACTGAGGTCAACTGTGGTCAAACCAAAGTCAAACTTCATGATTTTTGGCCAACTTCAATTATATTAAGTAAAATTCATCATTTTATCAAGGGTTGATCATGATTCATCAAGGAGATTTCAGATCATCAAGAATCAGGAGTTTCTAAATTAGGGTTTCCTTAGGAAAAGTCAACTGAACTTTGACCATCCATAACTTTCACATGCTTCATCAAAAATTTTCCATCCAAATCTCATTTTGAAGGAAATTTAATTCTCTACAACTTTGTGTCTCACAAGCCAAGCCCAAAAATGCTTCATTTGGAAGGTATGAGCTAAGACATTATAGGTCCTTTTGAAAGTCAACAAAAAGTCAACAACTTCAAAAGAGCATAACTTGAGAATGGTAAAAGATATGAACATGAAACCAATGAGGTTGGTTATAGGACTCTTTAAGCTTTCCAAAATGTCCAAGAACAGCCTCATAGCATTAAAATTGAAGGATTTGTGCCCTTGCAAAGTTGGGAAATTTTAGGGAAGTTTATGAAGCAAATAAGGCCTAAAATCAAATTTTTGCTAAATGAGCCCACCAAATTGCCATCCCATCTTTACAAAAACACCAAGCACGACCCAACCCACCTATTTTATGATTTTTTTATTTTTTATTTCATATTTATTTGAATTTTATTCATTAAAATACCATTTAAATTGAAATAAAATATAAAATCATATTTTTGGAAAAGGATTTTGCTTCTAGAATGTTATAAATGATATTTGGATCAGATTGATACACAAGTTATGAGGATTGTCCCAAAATAGCAATGTTAGATCAAATAAAAATCAAATTTCATGACATATCTTTTTCAATATTCAAGTGATCCAAAAGTCCAAAGAATCATACAATTTTTTGACCTAATCTCATTCACATATATACATAGAACATATCACAACCTAGAGGACACGAAAATTCTGCCTCCAAGTGCACATTCAAGTTTCAAAATTTCATTCAAAAACTTTCGGATTTTAAGGTAGAGGTGGTTTCAAGGTGTTCTAAGGATTGCAATATATTCTAATATGTTCATTTAACATGCCTGGATCATAAACAACATCAAAAACACCCCAAATTGCATAAACCGAATCATGTTCTTCAAGCTTATTCTTGTTTTTCAATTTCATTGATTTGCTTGTTTTAACCTGTTTTTGATTATTTGATAATGTTTGTGATGAACCATAGATTGTTTCTGGACAAAAATATGAAGTTTTCATGGAGGAATTCGTGAGATGCCATTATTAGGGTTCTTCCTCTAGAATTGGGGTTTTGTGAAATAATCAATATAAATAATTTCTAAACACGTAGACAAGGTGGTTTTGTTGTGGGGAACACAATGGTGTTCCCAATTTGATGAATAGTTGCAGGTTTGATGATCATTGTGAAGAACCTAGGAAAACCTGTAAAACGAAATTCGCAGGTACATGCGTAGAAAAAATCGCAAATGTTTTCGCAGGTAATAGGTTGAAGACGAAGGCGCCAAATTCTGATTTTAAAAATTCGTTTTAATATTTTATTGAATTGTTTGAAGTTTATTTCACAAACGCGTTGGTGGCTCAGTTGGTTAAGGTGTGCGCATGTGAGGCAAGGGTCAAAGCGCAGCCTGGTGGAGAACTTGTTGGTCCAGGGGATGCAAAGCCTAGGGCCTGGGTTCGAATCCCAGCCCCAGGTAAGTTCTTTTTCTCATTATTTTTTCATTTATTTTGTTTTATTTATATTATATTTAGTTAATTTAATCAATAATAATAAATGTTTAAAATAAATTAGTTATAGTATTTTCTTATATATAAATTCAAAACTTATTTTTTTTTAAAAAGGATTTAAACTTTATTAATAAAAGTTATTTATATTTATTTTATTGTATATTTGTATGTATTTTTTGTATAAATAATTTAATTAAGTTTTGATTAAATAATTAACCCTAATTTATTTTTTGTTCTAAACAATTAAAAACCCTAACTTTATTTTATGAGTTTAATTCCTTATTTTTATATGCTTACTTAATTATAATTAACAAATATTTTTATAATATGTATATAAAATTAAATTATTAGAACTATTAGTCATATTTATTTATATATAATTATTATCATTTATTTCTTTTATTAAAATTCTTAAAAATAATTATTTATTTAAATTTTGAACTTTTAATTTGTTTCTACATTATATTGTTATACTAACCTTCTTATATTTATTTTTGTTTGTTATTACTAACCAATTTATTTATTTATTATATGCTTACTTATTTAAATTATTTTTATAATGTAATTGTGCCAATCATGTAATAGTTGTAGAATTATTCTTATTATTTATTTTTAATTGCCATGGTTAGTAAAATAGGGAGTGTAAACATGTTCGTATTTAAAATTGAATTTAGATCACTAATTTGTAAGATAAATATATGAATTTGTACACGCACACACGTAAGTTGATCCTGGATCGCCATCTCATATTCTTAAGGATACCTCTCATGTTGCCTAAAGAAAAAGGTCAAGTAAGGTGTATAAAGCAAAGTCCCTTCATTTATTTATATCATCTAGTCCCTTAAAAGATAATAAGATCAAGTCCTTCCATGGTTGCCTTCATAAATGATCTTGTCCCTTTCGAATAAAGATGATAAGTCCCTTTGAATTGCTAAATACACCTTACAGTTGCCTAATCACAGATGTCCTTAATTTGTCCCTCACACATCCAAGGTAATGACTACTTATTCCTTAATAATAGGGATAGTCTTACCACTTAAAGGATATTTAAGAACATAAAAGATTTAACTTAGGGTAGGTTCCTCTTATGTACTTGCTCACCTTTTCAAACATTTTAAAAACACTTCACATTTTTAAGCAATTTTCAAAACAAAGGCTTTATATATATCCGTACATGGATCATTATAAAGTACTTAAGAAAATTTCTAAACACACACTACACTTCTCAAAACAATTTATAAATTCTGTGATCAGGTATGAGATGTCGAATGAGATGTTCCAACACTTGACAAATTTAACCAAAACTTAAAGTGCAAGAAAATTAAACAACACAATAGTTTGTTAACCCAGTTCAGTGTATAACCACACTTACATCTGGAGGCTACCAAGCCAAGAGGAAATCCACTATAAGTAATATTAATTCTAGACTTAAACCACCCAGTTTAATCTTTCACTTAATATCTACCCAATGCAATTTCTACCTAAGACACAACTTAGATATGAGTACCAACTCACTCCCCCTCAATCACACAGTGATCTTGTTTACAAGTTTAATAAAATTGAAGTCATACTTCAAACAAAATAGCTTGATCTTACCTCACAGTTTCAATCAAGACAAAAATACACTTTTGCTTAAAAGCTCATATAGTGGTACAATAAAAACAACCTGCTATTAAAACACAAAATACCCTATTTGGTCTTCTTAAATTCGTACTCAATTCTGAGATATTCTGTTGCTTAAATAGGTGTTTGTATTTTGGGCTTTCTGTAGGTTAATCCAGTCCTAAAATGCATGCAGCTTCCACCTTGAATTAGGGTTTGTTACTTCCTGGATTCTAGGTGATTTAGTTCTTCTGATTATGCTGAAGTCTCATAACAACACTCCCTACAGATGCGCCTTGTTCTGTTATTGTCCATCCATAATTAATTTCAGATAACTTTCCTTAAATTACTCAGATCAGTTAGTCATTAATTAATTCTGGTAGCAGGTTTGAGATGTCACAACATCTGTTGGGACATCCTGAAAAACTGAACTTAAATCATTAACACAATGTCCCAACATCTGGTGTGACATCCTGAATTAAGTTCTTATACTCTGTTTGATAATGTCCCAACATCTGATAGGACATCCTGAACTGAATTCAACATTTCTTGTTGGTCAAAAATTCTGCCAATTCTAAACATCTACAAACTCCCCCTTTGGCTAATTTTTGGCTAACATTCTTTTATGATTTTCAGAGTGCAGCAGAAGTTCTTTTATCAGAGTATAGCAGTTCTTTTCTGTTGAGTCATGTGTGAGTTTACTCCCCCTCAAACATACATGTATCCAGACTTGTTGCAACAGAAATTTTCATTAACATCACTGATTCAGTTCAGAAGATTCAGTTCAGAAGCAAACAGAAGTTTTTCATTAATAACTAAACAGCATCATACATTGTTGTTGTTGTTCTCCCCCTTGTTAGACATAAAATTTGGGCCAAAGTTACTAAGTCAAAATTACAATGCAGCAGTCATTACATTTTTCCTCACATACAGTTTTTCACTCAGACTCCTCATAGTCAGTTTCTTCCTCTTCCTCAGTCTCCTCATCAGAAGTAGCAGCTTTCTGAGCACTTTCTTCAATCTCCAGCCTTTGGATAATCTCCTCAAGCTTCTGCTTCCTTGCATCCAGTTCTTTGCAAGTGCTCTTCAGTTCAGCAATCAATGCAGCTTTGGAGATTGGAGACTTTGCCTTTGAAGGACCAGCAGATGTCCCAGAGGGTGCTTCAACATCAGCTGCATGATGACTCAGGAACAGCTTGTAGTGGAAGGCCATAGGGCTTTCTCTTTTGCAAATTGTGTCCTTCTCAGTGAGGATACCAGGATACTGACTCAGCATTATTCCACACAGCAGGGAAGGAAAGGCAATTGGCAGCTTAGTTGCAGATGATCCAGCATGCTTCAATGTCTGATCAAATATATAAGCTCCATAATCCAGCTTTGTTTGAGTGCCTACAGCATATATGAACCTTCCCAATCCAGTTGATATTGAGGATGTATGATTGGTAGGAACCCAGTTTGCTGTGCCAATCCTATTTAGCATGGCATATTTCCTTGTCAGCATGCTAACTGAGAGCTTCCCTTTAACTAGCCAAGCCTTGACCTGATTAGCAGTGATAACCTTGCAAACCTGGTTATCAGTCTTCCCTAACTCATTTAGATCATCAGATTCTCTTCCAAGGTAGTAGTTGATAACCCTAGGAGAGAATTCTACACACCTTCCTCTTACATATACTTTTCTAAAGTCAGCAGACTTACCATTAGCACAATCTTCTTGGAGGTTGACTATGAATTCCTTGACAAGCAGCTCATAGCAAGGAGAGAAGTTGGAGACAGTTTTGAAAAGGCCAGCAGAAGAGATGAGATCAATTAACTCTGTGCACTCAAGTGCATTACTGCTCAGCTCTCTTTCAAGTGCTACCCTTCTTTGATAAACAAACTTCCATCTATTCACACTTGAAACATGATGAAAGGAGATGTTGTCCAAGGGAGCTTCTGGAACAGCAGTTGATGACCTTAAGGGTGCTGGTTTCTTCTTTGGAGGAGATGTTGGGACATCTTCTTCAACATCTGAATCTGGAGGAGTGACAGCTTTCCTCTTTTGTGTTTGCACCTTGCTCCATTGTTTTGTAGGACCAAAGAAAACTTTAGCTTTGTCCTTCTTTGGTGTAGCTTGCTTCTTCTCAGGAATTTCATGTCCTGCATTCATCTTTTCTTTCCTAGTCCTAAGCCTTTTGGCTATGCTAGGGTTTACAGAAGCAATGATTTCTGTATCAGAATCATGCTCTAGGTTCACAACAGGAGGAGGTTGAGCAGTCTCCTCTTTAGCTGGTGGTTCAACAGAGATTTGATCTTCAGTGGAGGCCTTGTGCTGGTCCTCAGATATTTCTTCATCACTATCAGTGGAGGCCTTTTTCTGGTCCTCAGATATATCATCAGCAGTATCAGATGAGACCTTTTGCTGGTCTTCAGATGGTTCAACATCTATTGGGACATCCTGTTGAGCAGGAGTGTCCTTTGTAGCCTGAGTTTGTTGATCTTCTTGTGGAGCTGGCATGGTGTTCAGAGGGATAGAAATGCCACTTACCACTCTTTGCTCAGATAGGATCTTGTTTACTAACTCCTTTATGGAATCATCCACATATTCAGAAGCTTTTGGAGTGATGTTTGCTGGTGAAGGTATGCCTTTGGTCTTGCTGAAAACTTGATCTTTTGTTCTTTTTGGAGTTCTTGGCTTTTGAGTAAGAGGAACACTTCCTCTGATTTCGTCCATGGGAGTTGAATCCATGGGTACCACAGAAATGGGGGTTGCATGCACCACATCTTCCTTGTTGAGGATTTCTTCAGAAATGTTAGGGTTTTGAGACATTTTCGAAGGAGGTGGATGAAGAGTTTTAGGTTTGGTGAGTTTTGAAAAACAGTTAGAGAATGCAATTCGTTTTTGAGAGTATGATGAGAAGATGGATAGCTGAAAGCAAGCTGATATTTTATAAGTAGCCGTTACTTGGAGAAATTTTAGGAGTGAAATACCCAAGGTGCTTGACCAGACTGGTGTTGCCATCTGGTGCTCATGCCACACAATGTCATATGACCTGTTGGCACATCTCCATAACTGCTAAATTTCACATAAGCAGATTCCCAATTTACCCCTTAGGTTTTCAAATTGAGTAGCATCCAAGGCTTTGGTAAATATATCAGCCAACTGCAGATTTGTAGCTACATGTTCCAGTGAAATCACTTTCTCTTCTACAAGATCTCTGATGAAATGATGTCTGATATCAATATGCTTGGTCCTGCTATGTTGGATAGGATTCTTTGATATGCTAATTGCACTTAAGTTGTCACAGTACAATGTCATGACATCTTGTGGGACATTGTACTCAGTGAGCATTTGCTTCATCCAAACCAACTGTGAACAACTGCTTCCAGCTGCTATATATTCAGCTTCAGCAGTAGATAAGGATACACAATTTTGTTTCTTACTGAACCAAGAAATCAAATTGTTTCCTAGAAAGAAGCCTCCTCCTGAAGTGCTTTTTCTGTCATCAGCACTTCCAGCCCAATCAGCATCACAGAAGCCAGTGAGAATTGGTTTGCATCCATGAAAGTACATTATGCCATAGTCACAAGTACCATTAACATATTTCAGAATTCTCTTGACTTGATTAAGATGACTAACTTTTGGATCAGCTTGATATCTTGCACATACACCTATTGCAAATGCTATGTCTGGTCTGCTAGCAGTCAGATATAACAAGCTTCCAATCATACTTCTGTATAGGCTTTGATCTACATTCTCACCCTTGTCATCTTTAGTCAGCTTTAAATGTGTGGGGGAAGGAGTTCTCTTATAAGTAGCACTGTCCATCCCAAATTTCTTGACTATGTTCTTAGCATACTTGCTTTGGGAAATGAACATGGAGTCCTCCATTTGCTTTATTTTCAGTCCAAGAAAGTAGGTTAATTCTCCTACTAGGCTCATTTCAAATTCAGATTCCATCTGATTGACAAAATGTTTAACCATCCTGTCTGACATCCCACCAAAGACAATGTCATCTACATATATTTGAGCAATCATGACATTTCCTTCTTCATCTTTAACAAACAAGGTTTCATCAATTCCACCTTTCTTGTACCCTTGCTTGATAAGAAAAGTAGTCAGCCTTTCATACCATGCTCTTGGAGCTTGCTTCAGACCATAAAGAGCCTTATTTAGTTTGTATACATGATTTGGACAGCTTGGATCAACAAATCCTTTAGGTTGTTCTACATATACCTCTTCATTAAGATATCCATTTAAAAAGGCACTTTTCACATCCATTTGAAATAGCTTGAACTTTAAGATACAAGCAATTCCCAAAAGTAGTCTGATTGATTCAAGCCTTGCTACTGGTGCAAAGGTTTCATCAAAGTCTACTCCTTTAATCTGTGTGTATCCTTGAGCTACAAGTCTAGCTTTGTTCTTAGTAACAACTCCTTGCTCATTTGACTTGTTCTTATACACCCATTTAGTTCCAATCACATTTATGTCATCAGGTCTAGGAACAAGGTTCCACACTTCATTCCTTCTGAATTGACCTAATTCCTCTTGCATAGCACAAATCCAGTATTCATCAGTAAGAGCTTCCTTGATGTTTTTAGGTTCTATTTTTGAAACAAAACAAGAACCTGAAATCACTTATCTTGATCTAGTGCTTACACCTCTGTTGGGATCACCAATTATCAAATCTTTGGGATGATCCTTCTGGATTCTGATGGAGGGAGGTTTGCTGGATTGTTCTGTCCTTGCATCAGTTTGAGTGAAGTCAGAATGATCACTCTTTTCTTCAGCTTCAGTTTTGATATCAGCAGATGTTCCAACATCTTCTGGAACATCTGTAGGAGCATCATCAATTATCACATTTATGGACTCCATGATAACCTTGGTTCTAGAATTAAATACTCTATATGCTCTGCTGTTTATAGAGTATCCAAGAAAAATCCCTTCATCACTTTTAGGATCCATTTTTCTTCTTTGCTCCCTATCTGCCAGAATATAACAGTTACTTCCAAACACATGGAAGTACTTAACTGTGGGTTTTCTGCCCTTCCAGACTTCATAGATTATGGACAAAGTTCCTTTCCTTAGAGTAACTCTGTTATGGATGTAACAAGCTGTGTTCATAGCTTCAGCCCAGAAGTACAAAGGTAACTTTTTAGCATGGATCATAGCTCTTGCTGATTCTTGAATAGTTCTATTCTTCCTCTCAACAATCCCATTCTGTTGAGGAGTGATTGGTGAAGAGTATTCATGATTGATTCCTTCTGAAGAACAAAAATCTAAGAATTTTTGATTCTCAAATTCTTTTCCATGATCACTTCTTATTCTGATCACACAGCTGGCTTTTTCCCTTTGTATTCTTTAGCATAAGTCTTTGAATACATCAAATACATCAGACTTTTCTTTGATGAAATTTATCCATGTATACCTAGAAAAGTCATCAACCACCACATAGGCATACCTCTTACCTCCAAGGCTCTCAACCTGCATAGGTCCCATAAGATCCATATGCAATAATTCCAAAACTTTGGAAGTTGTCAGATGTTGGAGCTTTGGATGGGACATCTTGGTTTGCTTGCCTATTTGACATTCACCACATATTTTTCCATCATCAATCTTCAGTTTAGGAATACCTCTCACAGCATCCATAGATATGATTTTCTTTATGCCTCTGAAATGAAGATGACCTAGTCTTTGGTGCCATAGTTTCACTTCTTCTTCTTTAGCTAAAGAGCAAGTTGAAGTGAGACTGAAGTCTTGAGGTTCCCACATGTAACAGTTGTCTTTAGATCTGGCTCCTCTCATGACAACCTTTTGTTCTTTGTTAGACACTATGCATTCAGTTTTGATAAAGTTTACACTGTACCCTTGATCACATAATTGACTTATGCTGATCAGGTTAGCAGTTAAACCTTTAACTAGCAGCACATCATCTAGTCTTGGTACATTTGGACAGTCCAAGGTCCCAACTCCCTTGATTTCTCCTGTAGCTCCATCTCCAAAGGTTACATATCTGGATGAATATGACTTTAAGTCTACTAGCAGATTCTTCAATCCAGTCATGTGTCTTGAACATCCACTGTCAAAGTACCAGTCTTCTTTAGCTGAAACTCTTAGTGATGTATGAGCTATATATGCAACACCTTTCTTTGACCATTTGTGTTGAGATTTCTTTTGATACTTCTGCCCTGTGCATTGTTCATCAGTAGAGCTCCAAGGTTGTTTGTTGATCTTGTTCTTGGGCATGTAGCTTTGATCAGCATGAAGACTAGCTTTTGGTCTCCATACCTTCTTGATGACCTCTGTCTTCTGCTTAGGAGGTTGCTGATACATCTGATTTGGATATCCATGCAACTTATAGCAATGAGGTTTGATATGTCCAAACCTTCCACAATGATGACATCTCCATCTTTGATACTTCTTCTTCATTATGTTCTTTTCAGGATGTTGAGACATCTGTTGGAACATTATGTTTGACTTTGTGTTCTTTTCATGATGTTGAAGCATCTGTTGGGACATCTTGTTTGACTGTATGGACTTTGAAGTAGTTTTGCTTGAGCTAGCTTCATCCTTATGAACTTTGTTAAATCCCAGTCCACTTTTATCCCCTGAATGCTTATTGTTGTTGAGAATAACATCCAGTGTGCTTGAGCTACTGTTCAGCATTCTAACAGATTTGGACATGTGTTCCAACTTGGAGTTGAGAAGACTTACTTCACTTTTCAAGGTGTCAATGATCTCTAGATCACTTTCTTTTTCATCCTTTAGTGCCTCAATCTGCTTCTTTAGCTTTATACTCTCACTGCATATTTCAGTGCTTCTTTTGAATAGTTCTCTGTATGATTGCTCAAGTTCTTCAAAAGTAAGCTCCCCATCACTGGATTCACTTTGAAATTCACATAATCCAGCTAGAGCAGTGATATTCTTAGCTGATTCTTCTTCTGAATCACCTCCTGAGTCTTCAACAGACCAGGTTACAGAGAGACCTTTCTTTTGCCTTTTTAAATAGGTAGGACATTCATTCCTGATGTGTCCATATCCTTCACATCCATGGCATTTAATTCCTTTTTCTTGACTGGTCTTTTCATCATAATTTGACCTTCTATTAGCATCATAAGGTCTTTTGTTCTCAGAAGAGTTTGTGTATCTTCTTGGTCTAGACTTGTCTTCCATACTTCTGAGAATCTTTTTGAATTGTCTTCCAAGCATAGCAATGTTTTCTGATAAGTTTTCATCAGTTTCTGATTCATCATTTTCTTCTTCTTTATCAGTATTTGTCACCAAGGCTATTCTTTTGTTCTTCTTTACACTTGTGTCATTCATTCCCATCTCAAATGTTTGAAGGGAACCAATGAGCTCTTCAACTTTCATTTTGCATATGTCTTGAGCTTCTTCTATTGTTGTGACCTTCATGTCAAATCTTTTTGGTAAAGATCTGAGAATCTTTCTTACAAGCTTTTCATCAGTCATCTTTTCTCCCAAAGCTCCAGAAGTATTGGCTATTTCTAAGATGTTCATGTAGAATTCATGAATTGTCTCATCTTCCTTCATTCTCAAGTTTTCAAACTTGGTGGTGAGAAGTTGAAGTCTTGACATCTTCACCTTTGATGTTCCTTCATGAGTTGTTTTGAGAGTGTCCCAAACATCTTTGGCCAGCTCACAGTGATGCACAAGTCTAAAGATGTTCCTATCAATGCCATTGAATAAGGCATTTAAGGCCTTGGAGTTGCCAAGTGCTGAATCTTCTTCCTCCTTACTCCATTCTTCTTCAGGTTTCAACACTTTTGCTCCATCTTTGGTGTCTTGGACAGGGTGTTCCCATCCATTGTTGACTGCTTTCCAGGCCCTATTGTCAAGTGATCTTAAGAATGCAATCATTCTTGGCTTCCAGTAGTCATAATTAGATCCATCCAGTATAGGTGGTCTATTTACTGATCCTACATCTCTGTCCATGTTTCCAGAATTTGTATTCCCTAGATCTCACCCAGTATAAATAGGCAGGGTGCCTGCTCTGATGCCAATTGAAATTCTGTGATCAGGTATGAGATGTCGAATGAGATGTTCCAACACTTGACAAATTTAACCAAAACTTAAAGTGCAAGAAAATTAAACAACACAGTAGTTTGTTAACCCAGTTCAGTGTATAACCACACTTACATCTGGAGGCTACCAAGCCAGGAGGAAATCCACTATAAGTAATATTAATTCTAGACTTAAACCACCCAGTTTAATCTTTCACTTAATATCTACCCAATGCAATTTCTACCTAAGACACAACTTAGATATGAGTACCAACTCACTCCCCCTCAATCACACAATGATCTTGTTTACAAGTTTAATAAAATTGAAGTCATACTTCAAACAAAACAGCTTGATCTTACTTCACAGTTTCAATCAAGACAAAAATACACTTTTGCTTAAAAGCTCATAAAGTGGTACAATAAAAACAACCTGCTATTAAAACACAAAATACCCTATTTGGTCTTCTTAAATTCGTACTCAATTCTGAGATATTATGTTGCTTAAATAGGTGTTTGTATTTTGGGCTTTCTGTAGGTTAATCCAGTCCTAAAACGCATGCAGCTTCCACCTTGAATTAGGGTTTGTTACTTCCTAGATTCTAGGTGATTTAGTTCTTCTGATTATGCTGAAGTCTCATAACAACACTCCCTACAGATGCGCCTTGTTCTGTTATTGTCCATCCATAATTAATTTCAGATAACTTTCCTTAAATTACTCAGATCAGTTAGTCATTAATTAATTCTGGTAGCAGGTTTGAGATGTCACAACATCTGTTGGGACATCCTGAAAAACTGAACTTAAATCATTAACACAATGTCCCAACATCTGGTGTGACATCCTGAATTAAGTTCTTATACTCTGTTTGATAATGTCCCAACATCTGATAGGACATCCTGAACTGAATTCAACATTTCTTGTTGGTCAAAAATTCTGCCAATTCTAAACATCTACAAATTTAAAGTGAGCTAAGTAACTAAGAGCCCATGGATAACCATGGATGTAAAGGGTGCTAACACCTTCCCTTTACATAACTTACCCCCGAACCCAAAAATCTTTTTAAGGTCTTTCCTGTTCTTTTATGCCCTTTCCTTTGGATAAAATAAAAGTCGGTGGCGACTCTTGCTATCTGCAACATTTAACTAAAGTCAGTTCTCCCACCGTATTACAACATCATAACATCATATCACTCCAATCCGCACAATGGGATTGAAGCTACCAGTGGACCAAAAGTCTCATCATAAATCATGCCATGAATGCAAGACACAATATACACACACCATCCTCAAAACATCATAAACATTGCATCTTCATTCATCATTACTCATCATGTTACATACTCATTCAATCATCATATTACATACTCTTTTAACATCATAATACCTACCCATCTAACTTCATACTTCTATATCATGTACTCATACTTCATAACTCAAAAAAATCATTTAAGTCATCATACATCATTTTTTCACTGATCCTACTCATATAGCCTCTAAAAACACATCAAACAAAAACTCTACAACATCACAGTAGCTTACGACGTAAGCCACATCGAGAAAACATTTTTCTGATTTAAAAATCATTTTTCAAAGATTCCAAGTCTCGCTAAGTGACTAGCTCTCGGGTTTTGTTTTTTCAAAGTTCTCATTTGCTCGTTAAGCGGGTTGTAGCTTGCTAAGAGAGCTTCGCGATTCCTACAATTTTCCTGCGATCTCAGAATCGCTCCATCTGTGATAAAACCCTCAAAAACCCATTATTCAGCAACAATAACCCAGAAAATCATTACCACAACCTTCATTTATCATAACATTATCACATACATCAATTAACATCATTATCTAATAGTAATTTCATCATAAATCATCATCATATGACACATTTATCAACAAACCCCAAGATTCTCCCTCAAAACCCCAATTTTTATCTCTACATTACAATACCGAATATAAATTACTCCCCATACCTTAGGTTTCGTAATTCTTCGATAATCTTCTCGAGAAATCCCAAGCTTCCAAAGTCTAGTTTTTCCTCTTCCTTAGAGCTCTTCTTCCTTTCTCTCCAAAAGTGTGATCGTTCCCAAATGATCGTAGAACCCAACTTCACTCTTTTGTCACTCTTTCCCATAGGACCTCTTTAGTATTTCCCCATAATACCCTCAATAATCCTCTACCAAAAGACCATATTACCCATATCCCCTGATTCCTCTTATTTTATTTAATTAATCCTAAATAATTAACTAAATCCACTATACTTAATATCCTAATATTGTTAAAATATTAAGTCACACTCATTACCCCACAAAACATCAAATCATCAACAAAAATCATAAAAACTCGCAAGAACACATCAAATAAATCAGAATTAACTTTGGGGTGCCCCACTTAAGAATTTTTGTCCTAAAAAATGTACCTGAAGCAAACAACATCGGATATGATTCTTTCATCTACCTCCCGCTCCCAAGTCCAACTATCACCAGTTGGTCCACCCCACAATACCTTCACCATAGAAATATCGTTACCTCTTAATCGCTTCATCTCTCTACCATCTATCCATACTGGCGACACTTCCACATTCAAATTATCTCTTACTCGAACATCATCCATCTTAATCACATGCGATGGATCTGAAATGTACTTCCTCAACTGAGACACAAGAAACACATCATGCAAATTCGCAAGTGACAGTGGTAATGAAATTCGATATGCCACTTCTCCGACTCTGCGCTAAATCTGATATGTGTCGCTCCCGGGATTTTCATCCTAGTACAAACGCGAAAGTGGCGCGGAAAGGTTAGAGTCGCCAGCCAGACATTTTTATCCCGAATGAATGGGAAAGGTAATGTTGCACAAACCTGAGGAAGAAGGAAAGGACGAGGCCTTGCGAACCAAAGATCTGGATACGGGAGTCGGTTACGAATTGAGAAGGTATTAGCACCCCAATCCGTCCGCCGTACCCGACGGGATCCACGCTTGCTTGTTTGTTTCAAAGGGTGAGAAAATACGAATGCTGCTGAATAAAACCGCTACTGGAATAAAGGGAATGGAAAATGAGAAAGGAATAAGAAGAGAGAATGGAAAGAAAAGGGGAAATGTAGGGAAAATAAAGAATGTGCTCGAACGGGCCCTACCCCGCTGCCTACGTACCTCATCGGGATAATGAGGATCAGAGTCGACGTAGTTCGCCTAACCTAGGCGGGAACTATTTGTTTGTGTTTTTTATACTGGAACTGCGTATGTCTATGCTCAGGTGTTGCAGGCTCGTCTGGTACGAGTGCGTTAACCGTCTTGCATGCGAGACAAGTAGCCGCGAGTTCACGTTGTGAGTGAAAGAGATGAGAAGAGAAGTTCCCGCAGGATAGTCGCTTATTGTTTGTTTTTGTCTTTTTAAAAGAAGTGTTTTTGAATTTGTTTGTGAACTGTCTTGTACTAAGACCTATCCATCGCGGGAAGTATTTACACCTCGCCCCGAAACAGGACGTGTATAAACACTCCGCAACAAAGTCTCGTGTCGTACAAGATTGTTCGGTTTTTACTAAGTGTTTTATTGCTTTTCTTTTGAGATGAGAAAGAGAATGACTCAAGTTGATAAAAGGAAAAATCTAAGGGACTAAGACTCAATCATAATGTATTATGTATTTACAAAGTGATCCTAGTGGTTAGTGAGGTTTTCTATTCCTAATGGAAAAAGGAAAAGAAAAAAAGGAAAAAGGATGCAACTTACTTCCTAAGGAAGATAAGTTGGTCCTAACAATGGGGAATCCTACCAATCACAAACATGGAAGGAAAAATGAATTAAAAAGCCTGAAAGAAATGCATAAAAAATAAAGGATAAAGTGGAGTAAACTTACCTCAATCTTCCCCACTACAAAACAAGTGTTAATGCACATTTTTATTAAAAAGAATAAGGCAAACACACATTAATTAAATCCTAATTAAATCCTAAGGCACCTTAGACCTAAACTAGACTCTATTTTAATCCTAAAGGAACTAGAAAAATGCTAAAACCAAAATACAACACCTATTACAGCCCCTTAATACACAAACAGCTATGAAACTAAGCCCAACACCCACCAGCTTTTTACAGCCAGCATGCAACATGAAAAAGTAGGTGTAGAAAGTCACACACATCATACTAATATAACAAACACCATGTATCTTACAGCAGCTATATACAAAAACAGCTATGAAATGCAAAATCCAAATTTGATTATTTTTATTTATGTGCACAAAGTGAATGATAAACAACACATTAATGTCACTTGACATGAATCTACATGCATCACAAAATGAACTCAAACATGTGAATTTATTTACATCATTTATTTGATTAAAAATGACAATGATCAATCAAGAACAAACATACTTTTTTCATGTTGCACACATGAGCATTTTATCATGAGATTGAACAAGTATCACTACAAGCATCAATTGTTACACATGCATGGCATAAAATCAGAATTGAACTCATGTTAAGATATGGTCAATTAAGCACAAGAAACTTGCATGAACATGTGAAGCATTTAATCACTTTTGGCAAAAAATCAACATGGTATTTAATCACTTTATCAATCAAGCAAGCAATGACAATAATCATGAAGCATATGTTGGATTTAAGCAAGCAATTAACATGTGAAACAAATGATTAAAGTGTAGCAAACAACATCAAGAATCACTTATATCACATTTGCACCTTTAACACAAAACATAGAAAAGTAAATGGAATCATGTCGAAACGACTCGAAAAAAATAAATTGGCTACTGGAAATGGACCCAAAAATTCCCTAAAATCACTACCTAAACATACATGAACATTAGAGGCACTAGGAAGCAAGATTGAGCAAGAAAATAGGCTAAAAATCCAAAAATGAACAGCGTTAACCGGTTAACCATATAGGTTAACCCGTTAACGGGCAGAAAAATACAGCATTCTGGCCAAAAACGCATGCGTTAACCGGTTAACCAAATGCGTTAACCGGTTAACACTGAACAAAAAGTGAAAAATGCTTTTGAAAAAAGTGCTTTTGGCCACAATCTTCCTTCTAAACAATCCTAACCCCCACTTAATCATGCTAACACAAATTTCTACTCAATTGGAGCTTATTTACACATGGTAGAACCTATATCTATTAACACCTTAAATCCAAATTCAACCAAAATCACAAATCACAAGCAAACATAATCGAAACGGAATTGATTTTAAACAAAGCGAAAAGCACTTAAAGAATGCCAAAAATGGCGAGATGGAGAGAATAACTTAAAGAAGAAATGATTAAGATCACCAACCTACGAAGCGGAGGAGTGCTTCGGTGATTGTTGCAAGAATCGGAGCTTGAATCGAAGAGAAAACCGAAAACCAAGAAATCGCAAAATAAATGCGTTCTTGAGCTTGAATCTTCGTGTGCTTCTGATAAGTCGATAATCCTCACCAAATTCAGTAGCTTATCCTTCTTCAATCCACAAAATATGAAGGTTGGAGGCTTAAGCTTCAAGATCTTCAAGTTTCAATGTGAAACTTGAAGAGCTTATTTGAAAAAGCTTTGGTGAGAGGGAGAGGAAAAGTGAGAGAGAAAAAGTGCTTATCAAAGAGTGAGATTGAAAAATGGTGTTCAACCCTTTTTGTTTGGATGAAAATGGCTTAAATAGAGACTAGGCTAGGAGCTAGGTTTGGGTTTGGGGCCCAAATATTAGGTTTGGGATCCAAAATTAGGTTTGGAAGTTAGTTAGGGTTAGGGTTGGAAAAGGGAATATTCCTTGGAACACTCTAGAAAATGGTGGAAGGTGGTGGAAGTTTCCAAGGGAAATGGAGTGGAATTGAAGTGGAAAAATGAGACGGAAAGAATGAAAGGAAGTGTGGAAAGAAAGTGGAAGGAAAGGTGGAGGGAAATGATGAAACTAACTACCTTTCAAATGATTTTTCTTTGGTTTTTCTATGATTCCTCCATCATTTCTTGATCAAGTTTGAACCATAGGATCATTGTAACCCTAATTTCACGATCTCGATCTTAAAAGTCCGGAGTCGACCCTTTTTACCTAGCCCGATTGCCTTTTCTCCAATTCCTCGATTTTCCGTCGTCCGGCCAGTCGAACCCCTTCCAAAATGAATTTGTGGACGAGATTTGAACCCTAGGCACTTGACATCATATATAAGTCAAAGAAATCCACTTCGACTCAAAAATTTATGTAGAAGCCCTGTAGAAATGAAACCCTAATTCGGCTCTTTTCCCTCAAGAAGTATTGCACTGCTTGCCTCCTTCAATCAAACCAAAACTTTCCATGACTTGTGGCTTCAAGTGAAGACTTGTGGGATATTGTGAACCCTTTGCACAAGGTTGAGAAGCTTTGTGGCCCTTCGGTAGCCTCTTCATAACTTTCGGTTGCTCCGATCATTGATCACATACCCACGCCTCGGCTATGCTATATATGATGCAATGTTTTTGGTTATTTTATGAATCCATATATGCAAAATGCTATGCAAAATGTTGAGGAAATGAGAGGGCAAATTTTGAGGTATTACAGCTGCCCCTATTCAATCAACTGCAGACCTGAACGGTTAATTGCAACAGCTTTTAGACGTTCAAGGTATGGAGTGATTGAATACTCGAATAAAACCTGAAAATTTGAACACCGAGGGTAATGGAAATGCCATCTGCCCATTTATTTATTTATGTATTTTCTGATTTTGACCTCCGAATAGGTAGCGGAAAATAAGACCAGGTGGAGATATGCTGGGAAGAACGCCATCCTCGAATGGAGACGCACAGGTATACCAGCCTCGACTGATAACCAAACACAAAAAGAAAATAGGACAAGATGGAACGGGATCATTGTACTTAAATGATAACCCGAAACGTGACCGTTGTACTGAAACGGAGACACGAGGAAATGAGATTGTTGTACGGAAACAATACTCAAAGACGAGACCATTGTACTTAAATGGAGACTCGGAAAGAATAGGATCGTTGTACTTAAACGAAGCCCAAGCAAACAGGATCATTGTACTTAAATGATAACCTGAGACGCGACCGTTGTACTGAAACGGAGACGCGAAAGGAAATGAGACTGTTGTACTGAAACAAGACTCAAATACGAGACCATTGTACTTAAATGGAGACTCGAATGAAATGGGATCGTTGTACTTAAACGAGAGCCCGAGCAAACAGGATCATTGTACTTAAATGATAACCTGAGACGCGACCGTTGTACTGAAACGGAGACGCGAAAGGAAATGAGACTGTTGTACTGAAACAAGACTCAAATACGAGACCATTGTACTTAAATGGAAACTCGAAAGGAATGGGATCGTTGTACTTAAACGAGAGCCCGAGCAAACAGGATCATTGTACTTAAATGATAACCTGAGACGCGACCGTTGTACTGAAACGGAGACGCGAAAGGAAATGAGACTGTTGTACTGAAACAAGACTCAAATACGAGACCATTGTACTTAAATGGAAACTCGAAAGGAATGGGATCGTTGTACTTAAACGAGAGCCCGAGCAAACAGGATCATTGTACTTAAATGATAACCTGAGACGCGACCGTTGTACTGAAACGGAGACGCGAAAGGAAATGAGACTGTTGTACTGAAACAAGACTCAAAGACGAGACCATTGTACTTAAATGGAGACTCGAATGAAATGGGATCGTTGTACTTAAACGAGAGCCCGAGCAAACGACCGTTGTACTGAAACGGAGGCATGAGAACATGAGATTGTTGTACTGAAACAATACTCAATTGGGGATAACAACAAAACTTGGTAGAAGTAACCACCCTGGGAAACGAAGTTGCATCCTGTGGGGAACACTTCAATCTGATTGGAGATGTAACGGGTCTTATGTAATATACCTCAAAACTGGCCCATGCTGGTATGCATATATTTGAATTTATGGCGTAATGCTCCATGATGATGGAAATGCTACGCTTTGGAAGATGCAGACGCAATGATGATTATGCGAATGACAATGCAAACAGATCTCCTGATAAGGAGACTGCAGGTAATTCCAGATAACTTGGCTGGGAAGAAACGATGATCGCTGCATTGATCTGATTCATCCTGGTGAGGAGGAAACAACTCTGCGGGGAAAGCTGTTAATAATTCATAGACTCTGAATAGCCGCCACTGCCAAAAATAAATTGGACTTTGAGATGGGAGCGCCAAGACCCTGCTGGAGGTGGACCCTTTTTGAACTCTGATGGGGAAGTGAGGACTTCCTGGGAACCAAAGACGTGACACTGCTGAGGAAGCAACTGCTGGGGAGGCAAAACACTCCTTATGCTACTGAGAGTTGCCCCTGCCTGAGGGGAGACTTCTGCTCGGGGATGGCACCAACCTTCTGCTGCCTTGTTGGGGGGAGATTTTAACTTCCAACTCTACTGGGGATGATGGAGGATGTCAATGATGAAGCTTCCTGCTGAAGATAAGAGTTTAAGTTGCCACTTGCTGGGGATAAGAAATAAATCCTCTCATGTTGGGAATGAGAGATGATGATACCCTTCCGCTCAAGAAGCAACCTTCCATTTTCCGCACTACTGGAGAAGGAATTGTCTAATGAGACTTGCTAAGGAATTCTGATCAATGAAGTCCGCCAATGAAACAACTCTTGCAGTACTGTGCCGACACTGGCCTTGCCCCTAGCCCTGGGTTGATAGGTTGCCGACTAATCATGAGTGAACAATAGTTCTTACTATGATCTATCCAAAGATAATGTCTCAAGAGGATTTTACAGAAAACTTGCATACGAGATGCCTCAGTGTCTTCAAACTCTTGGAGAGATTCGTCGGATCTCGAAATAACTGACCCAGACTGCATGGTCTATGAAAGAAATTTTCCTCGCGAGGATTCATGAAAAACCTCATATCACCATGAAATATTCTGCCCCAGTATTTTGGACTTTGGATAGGTGCTTTGGATTTACCGTCTTCGGAAAAACGTGACTTCTCATGCTCTTGGGATGGCCTGCCCCAGTATGAGCCTCGAAGTGATCACCTCTGACGGACTGTGCTTTGAAGAAAACACCTATGCCAATCGTTCTTTGAGAGATTGGATCTCGAAGTGATTGCCCCAGTTTGGCTGAAATTTGAATAATGCTTCCGCTTGATGGCTCTTTGAGAGATTTGAATCTCGAAGTGATTGCCCCAACTTGGTTGAATTTTGAAGAAATTGCTCGACGTGATTGCTCCGGCTTAGTTGGCTCTTACCACGACTGTCGGGAAAGTCCCTACTCAATGGAGTCTTCTTGAAAAGTGCACCTCAATAGATTGTCCTTTGGAAGTTTTAGCCTTCTCAACTCGGCAAGATTAAGCTTCTGGACTGAAGTTTCGTATGTGAATTTTTGTGATGCCCAACAAATATATGCAAGCAGAAAATGTTTATCTTAAGAATGAAAAATCTAATGCAACACACATGTCACACTTGAAGTTTTACTGAAAAAGATGTCGCAAACCTTTGTGAGCGAATCACTAGTTAAGATACGACATTAATTTTTGAATAATAAAAAACATGTACATGCAACACCAACAAAGATATTTTAACACCACTCATAGGAGTCAGGAACGCGGTCTCGTCGTAGTACGCTCTCAAAAATAACCCTGTTTCAGTTAGGACTTTTGAGGGTTGTATCGTGGCCTGGTTCACGGTTATAGAAACAAAGGATATAGGCTCGAAATTTATTTGTGCCCACCCATCTTCGTGATGTTCTCCATTCCTATGTTCAGCTAGCTTTCACAAGCACTCACCTTTCAAAAAGGGTTTTGTGATGGTTGAGGAACCAATTACACTAACGGTTTAAGCACCAATTAGGTTGTTGTTTGGAGTCAGTCTCCCCTCTTATCATTGGTGTCTGTGCCACACGACTTTGTTCTTGTTCGAGGATATTTCTTGTGTAATCCTTTTTGTCTTTTGCTTTTGCATTATTTTTCTTATCCCTAACTTTTGCCTGGACTGATTCTTGTGAATCTTTGATTGTGAAGTCCAGCGGGATGCCCTAATTTTTGCCTAAGTCGCTTGTTTTCAAGTTTTGACTTAGCGGGCTTTCTCATTCATTTTTTTTTTCAATTCTTCTTTTTTTTTGAACAAATCGTGTGACACTGTTTGTCTTGATTGCTTTGAAAGGGTCGTGACTGTCCCACTTCTTGGTTGTTGAGGGATAACCATTGTGGTCTCCGGTCTTTGGACCTCTTGATTGGGATAACCATTGTGGTCTCCGGTCTTTGGACCTCTTGATTGGGATAACCATTGTGGTTCCTGGTCATTGGACCTCTTGATTTGGTACAACGAAAGGTAATGGATCCTCAGATTTGCACTCCTTTTTGAAATTTGAATGCTCGGTCAAACTAACTGACGCCTACCCTGCCCCTGGGTTAAGTGCGAGGGTTTTTTCATGCAAAAAGAAACTCCTACTTCAAGGCTCAAATGGGTTGGCGAGGGTCTATCTCCCTTATATCTCCGGTGTTTAGGATTTGAAACAATGCCTGTACATCGTCAACAGGGTCTTCCTCAAAAGCACACAATTAAAGTTTTTGCGTTCTCATTTCGTCATCCTCCCTGATAGAGTTTAATCACAACAGTTGGTATTGCAATGCACATACACAAAATCATGAGTGAATACGAATGGATTACTTCAAGAGAAACATGTGCATTTTATTATGGTTATCATTCAAAAACAAATAAGTTTCATGCATGCATACAAATGTTTAAACAAACAATATAAACTACAAATGAAAATGCAGTAAAGAAGCTGAACATTGCCGTCATTGAGGAGACTTGACTCCGTATGGACTTATTGATTCTGAAAATGCCTTTGCCAATTGGGAGACCCATTTGATGAGGAGACTTCAATATGTGAGCAGACTTTCTGGCATGATGACCTTTGAGTCGATCAAATTCGGGACCTTGTCTTCACCTTTGCCTCTGAAAGACTTGCAATCTTCAATTAAAAGGTCGGGTGCCCTAGAATGGTAATCATACTTGGCATTGAAACCCCAAAGGAAGCTTTGTCGGAGATGATCCTGATGCAATTAGCTCAACCACTCCGAATTTGCATAAATGAGGAAACTTGTTGCACGTACGTCATCAGAATATGATCAAACTTCTTCTCAAGTTGTTCTGGCCTTTACCCTTATGCTCTGCCCTTAGGACTCTCTTGGGAAGCTGAAATTGGATCCTGACAAACGACCTATGGAGGGAAGAGGTTGATAAATGAAGTTGATAAATAAGGTTGCTCGGAAAGATCTTGCACGATCTCCTGCCTACGTATCTCCATTGACCAATGGAGAATCAGAGCAGCGTAGTTCCCCTCAATAGGGATGAAAATAACTTTGTTCAGAATTTCCATAACCAAGCTCATCTGAGTCTTCATCTGGTTGACTTCCTCTTTCAACAACTTCTGATTCTGAAGTAAGGTTTACACCTCTGTCCTGAATGGCCTCAGCTGGGTCTTCCTTCGATTACCTCCGCCCGGAGTTGCTTCAAATATATACTTTGATGAATGTGATTCAAGTTGTCCATTCTGATGAGAAATCAAGTCAGGATAATAATAATCTGTCTCTGAACACCTGTCAAGAATGCAAGGATGTATGCAAATGCCATGTTCAATTATTTCTGAGGAATCTATCTGCTTTGATTCAAGTTTTTGATACAGAAAAATCCAACAGCATGATTCAGACATGTGATCCTCGAAAATAACTGAACATGTGTGATGGAATGCTATGATGTTATGTATGCAACAGGCATGTGATCAATGGTGTGATGTTGGTGTTGAGCAGTGAACCAACTGTCTGAATAGAACCATAATAGTAGCACCATCTTTGTATAGAACCCCATAATTGAGAACCCAATAACTGTAGAACTGGATCACATAATAGAATAGTCACTGATGGTGTTGAAGTTGAACAACGAGCCAAGTATCTGTGGAGAGTCACAATATCAAGGTCATAATGGTAATCACAGTAACAATTTCTCTGAATAGAAATCCCGGATCTCAGAATCAAAGAACCATATAGCACCAGATAATATCATAAAACAACACTGGCAAAGCGGGTATGTTGAAGTTTAGGGTTCCTGCAAACCTGTAAACCCCTCCCAATCTCACGGGTGTGCTACTACGGGTCAACATCACGGACTCTCAAAGCCGAATAGCAATAATACGTTCACCATTTCCGAGAAATGGCTCATGACCAAATCAGGGACTCGGTTTGGCATTATGTACTACTCAGGGAGGTCTCAGTTGAGTCCGGAAAAACAAGCATCCCTCACAAGTTTCCAGCTTCAAGCACTGAATCGAGAAACAATAGTACATTCATCCCGAAGGGTACAATACTATCGTCATACGAACAGTTTGCTTTAACTGAATTCCTATGAGAGAACCAGGCCATCCTATGCGAGTTCCCAATGGACCCTCGGATGCGAGTGGGTTTGCCAACAAATGTGGTCTGCCGCTGTCATCACTGGAGAGGGGTGTTTCCATTAAGGTCCTCGAAGATCGGTCACCAGATGCACATAACTATCAAGGTCGTACCCTGAAGTGAGGTAATCCCCACACAGAATAGTTCCAAGACGGTCGCAATCTGGGTGTGGAACACATCGCCACCCATCATGGTGAGATACCATAAGAGTACAATGTCTGTCCACGCTAATCCTATGGTGCACTCAAGCCGGGTATTTGGCTTATCTCACAGTAACTCCCAACCCACAGAAAAAATGAAAACCAGCACAGCCAGACAGTCCAATATAATATGATGCATGGAAAATAAAATACTGAAAGCGGTAAATAAATGCGATAAAGTAAAGCTGTAAATAAAACTGTAAATACAGTAAAGCTAAACTAAAGCACACAACAACAAACAAATAAACACCCAAAGAAACAAAACCAAACAGGCGCTAGGATTGACTCTACAAGGGAAACCGGAAAAACCAGGTCTTGCTGTTTTCCCCAGCAGAGTCGCCAGCTGTCGCTCCCGGGATTTTCATCCTAGTACAAACGCGAAAGTGGCGCGGAAAGGTTAGAGTCGCCAGCCAGACATTTTTATCCCGAATGAATGGGAAAGGTAATGTTGCACAAACCTGAGGAATAAGGAAAGGACGAGGCCTTGCGAACCAAAGATCTGGATACGGGAGTCGGTTACGAATTGAGAAGGTATTAGCACCCCAATCCGTCCGCCGTACCCGACGGGATCCACGCTTGCTTGTTTGTTTCAAAGGGTGAGAAAATACGAATGCTGCTGAATAAAACCGCTACTGGAATAAAGGGAATGGAAAATGAGAAAGGAATAAGAAGAGAGAATGGAAAGAAAAGGGGAAATGTAGGGAAAATAAAGAATGTGCTCGAACGGGCCCTACCCCGCTGCCTACGTACCTCATCGGGATAATGAGGATCAGAGTCGACGTAGTTCTCCTAACCTAGGCGGGAACTATTTGTTTGTGTTTTTTATACTGGAACTGCGTATGTCTATGCTCAGGTGTTGCAGGCTCGTCTGGTACGAGTGCGTTAACCGTCTTGCATGCGAGACAAGTAGCCGCGAGTTCACGTTGTGAGTGAAAGAGATGAGAAGAGAAGTTCCCGCAGGATAGTCGCTTATTGTTTGTTTTTGTCTTTTTAAAAGAAGTGTTTTTGAATTTGTTTGTGAACTGTCTTGTACTAAGACCTATCCATCGCGGGAAGTATTTACACCTCGCCCCGAAACAGGACGTGTATAAACACTCCGCAACAAAGTCTCGTGTCGTACAAGATTGTTCGGTTTTTACTAAGTGTTTTATTGCTTTTCTTTTGAGATGAGAAAGAGAATGACTCAAGTTGATAAAAGGAAAAATCTAAGGGACTAAGACTCAATCATAATGTATTATGTATTTACAAAGTGATCCTAGTGGTTAGTGAGGTTTTCTATTCCTAATGGAAAAAGGAAAAGAAAAAAAGGAAAAAGGATGCAACTTACTTCCTAAGGAAGATAAGTTGGTCCTAACAATGGGGAATCCTACCAATCACAAACATGGAAGGAAAAATGAATTAAAAAGCCTGAAAGAAATGCATAAAAAATAAAGGATAAAGTGGAGTAAACTTACCTCAATCTTCCCCACTACAAAACAAGTGTTAATGCACATTTTTATTAAAAAGAATAAGGCAAACACACATTAATTAAATCCTAATTAAATCCTAAGGCACCTTAGACCTAAACTAGACTCTATTTTAATCCTAAAGGAACTAGAAAAATGCTAAAACCAAAATACAACACCTATTACAGCCCCTTAATACACAAACAGCTATGAAACTAAGCCCAACACCCACCAGCTTTTTACAGCCAGCATGCAACATGAAAAAGTAGGTGTAGAAAGTCACACACATCATACTAATATAACAAACACCATGTATCTTACAGCAGCTATATACAAAAACAGCTATGAAATGCAAAATCCAAATTTGATTATTTTTATTTATGTGCACAAAGTGAATGATAAACAACACATTAATGTCACTTGACATGAATCTACATGCATCACAAAATGAACTCAAACATGTGAATTTATTTACATCATTTATTTGATTAAAAATGACAATGATCAATCAAGAACAAACATACTTTTTTCATGTTGCACACATGAGCATTTTATCATGAGATTGAACAAGTATCACTACAAGCATCAATTGTTACACATGCATGGCATAAAATCAGAATTGAACTCATGTTAAGATATGGTCAATTAAGCACAAGAAACTTGCATGAACATGTGAAGCATTTAATCACTTTTGGCAAAAAATCAACATGGTATTTAATCACTTTATCAATCAAGCAAGCAATGACAATAATCATGAAGCATATGTTGGATTTAAGCAAGCAATTAACATGTGAAACAAATGATTAAAGTGTAGCAAACAACATCAAGAATCACTTATATCACATTTGCACCTTTAACACAAAACATAGAAAAGTAAATGGAATCATGTCGAAACGACTCGAAAAAAATAAATTGGCTACTGGAAATGGACCCAAAAATTCCCTAAAATCACTACCTAAACATACATGAACATTAGAGGCACTAGGAAGCAAGATTGAGCAAGAAAATAGGCTAAAAATCCAAAAATGAACAGCGTTAACCGGTTAACCATATAGGTTAACCCGTTAACGGGCAGAAAAATACAGCATTCTGGCCAAAAACGCATGCGTTAACCGGTTAACCAAATGCGTTAACCGGTTAACACTGAACAAAAAGTGAAAAATGCTTTTGAAAAAAGTGCTTTTGGCCACAATCTTCCTTCTAAACAATCCTAACCCCCACTTAATCATGCTAACACAAATTTCTACTCAATTGGAGCTTATTTACACATGGTAGAACCTATATCTATTAACACCTTAAATCCAAATTCAACCAAAATCACAAATCACAAGCAAACATAATCGAAACGGAATTGATTTTAAACAAAGCGAAAAGCACTTAAAGAATGCCAAAAATGGCGAGATGGAGAGAATAACTTAAAGAAGAAATGATTAAGATCACCAACCTACGAAGCGGAGGAGTGCTTCGGTGATTGTTGCAAGAATCGGAGCTTGAATCGAAGAGAAAACCGAAAACCAAGAAATCGCAAAATAAATGCGTTCTTGAGCTTGAATCTTCGTGTGCTTCTGATAAGTCGATAATCCTCACCAAATTCAGTAGCTTATCCTTCTTCAATCCACAAAATATGAAGGTTGGAGGCTTAAGCTTCAAGATCTTCAAGTTTCAATGTGAAACTTGAAGAGCTTATTTGAAAAAGCTTTGGTGAGAGGGAGAGGAAAAGTGAGAGAGAAAAAGTGCTTATCAAAGAGTGAGATTGAAAAATGGTGTTCAACCCTTTTTGTTTGGATGAAAATGGCTTAAATAGAGACTAGGCTAGGAGCTAGGTTTGGGTTTGGGGCCCAAATATTAGGTTTGGGATCCAAAATTAGGTTTGGAAGTTAGTTAGGGTTAGGGTTGGAAAAGGGAATATTCCTTGGAACACTCTAGAAAATGGTGGAAGGTGGTGGAAGTTTCCAAGGGAAATGGAGTGGAATTGAAGTGGAAAAATGAGACGGAAAGAATGAAAGGAAGTGTGGAAAGAAAGTGGAAGGAAAGGTGGAGGGAAATGATGAAACTAACTACCTTTCAAATGATTTTTCTTTGGTTTTTCTATGATTCCTCCATCATTTCTTGATCAAGTTTGAACCATAGGATCATTGTAACCCTAATTTCACGATCTCGATCTTAAAAGTCCGGAGTCGACCCTTTTTACCTAGCCCGATTGCCTTTTCTCCAATTCCTCGATTTTCCGTCGTCCGGCCAGTCGAACCCCTTCCAAAATGAATTTGTGGACGAGATTTGAACCCTAGGCACTTGACATCATATATAAGTCAAAGAAATCCACTTCGACTCAAAAATTTATGTAGAAGCCCTGTAGAAATGAAACCCTAATTCGGCTCTTTTCCCTCAAGAAGTATTGCACTGCTTGCCTCCTTCAATCAAACCAAAACTTTCCATGACTTGTGGCTTCAAGTGAAGACTTGTGGGATATTGTGAACCCTTTGCACAAGGTTGAGAAGCTTTGTGGCCCTTCGGTAGCCTCTTCATAACTTTCGGTTGCTCCGATCATTGATCACATACCCACGCCTCGGCTATGCTATATATGATGCAATGTTTTTGGTTATTTTATGAATCCATATATGCAAAATGCTATGCAAAATGTTGAGGAAATGAGAGGGCAAATTTTGAGGTATTACAATATGGTCCAATGAAACGCAGAGTGAGCTTTCTTGACTTCAAGGCTCGTCTGACACCAGTCACTGGAGTAACCCTCAAGAACACGTGATCTCCCTCTTGAAATTCAAGTGTTTTCCTCCTTTTATCATGATAACGTTTTTGACGACTTTGCAAAGTCTTCATTCTCTCTTGAATCATCTTAATCTTTTCAGTCGTCTCCTGCATAATCTCAGGTCTGAGCACAACACTCTCGCCTGTTTCATACCAACATAATGGAGTCCTACATCGCATCCCACACAATGCTTCATACGAAGCCATATTAATGCTTGCATGAAAACTATTGTTATACATAAACTCAATCAACAGCAAATGACTGTCCCATGCACCTCCATGATCTAACACACAAGCTCTCAGCAAATCCTCTAAAGATTGGATAGTCCATTCTGTCTGACCGTCCGTTTGTGGATGATAAGCATAACTCATCCTCAACTTTGTTCCCAAAGCATCTTGTAAACTCTTCTGAAATCTCGATGTAAACCAAAGATCTCTATCCGACACGATACTCGAAGGTATCCCATGCAACCTCACAATCTCGTCAATGTACATCTCTGCTAGCTTCAATATGGAATGATTAATCTTTATCGGTAAGAAATGTGTCGACTTAGTTAATCGGTAAACAATCACCCAAATGAAATCATTTCTTTCACCGTCTTCGACAAACCTGTCACAAAATCCATAGAAATGCTATCCCATTTCCATTCCGGAATACTCAACGGTTGCATCATACCTAAAGGCTTTTGATGTTCAACCTTCGATTTCTGGAAAACCAAACAAGCATACACAAACTCCGTAACATCTCTCTTCATACCCGACCACTAAAACAACTTCTGCAAGTCATGATACATCTTAGTAGCATCAGGATGAATACTCAATCAACTTTGATGTCCTTCTTCTAGAATATTTTTCTTCAATTCTGGAATATAAGGAACACACACACAATCCCAAAACCTCATCATACCATTTTCATCAATTCGGAATTCTCCTCCGTTACCTTGGTTAATCAATGTCATTTGATCAACCAACTTCAAATCTGATTATTGTCCTAAACGGATCTCTTCCATAAAATAATTAGTCAATTTCAACATACCCAGCTTCACACTCTCAGATGTAATCTCACATAACAAACTCATGTCTTTGAACTGCTCAATCATCTCAAGTTCTGTTACCATCAACATCGACACATGCAAAGTCTTTCTACTCAAAGCATCTGCAACCACATTAGCCTTACCAGGGTGGTAACTCAAATTAAAATCAAAGTCTTTCAATATCTCGAACCATCTCCTCTGCCTCATGTTTTTAGTTCCTTCTGATAAAACAAGTATTTCAAACTTTTATGATTGCTAAACACCTCAAACCTCGATCCAAATAGATAGTGTCTCTTTAATCTTTAACTCAAAAACCACGACTGCTAACTCTAAGTCATCAGTAGGATAGTCCCTCTCATAAAAAAGTAACTGTCTGGAAGCATAGGTAACTACCTGACCATTTTGCATAAATACACCACCAAGACCCATCTTTGAAGCATCACAGTACACCATAAAAGATTCATTTGGATTTGGCAAAATCAATATTGGAGAAGTCGTTAACCTCTTCTTTAATTCAACAAAACTCTTCTCGCATACAACATCCCACACATAAGCCTGACCCTTTCGAGTCAACTGAGTCAGAGGAAATTCCAACTTAGAAAAACCCTCTATAAACTTTCGGTAATAACCGGGCAAACCAAGAAAACTTCTAATCTCTGTGGCATACTTCAGAGCGTCCCACTTTAACACAACATCAATCTTCGAATGATCCACTGAAATTCCACCACTAGAAATCACATGGCCAAGGAAACTCACTTCCTTCAACCAAAACCCACACTTCGATAACTTAACATAAAACTTCTTCTCTCTCAATACTTTTAATATAATCCTTAGGTGTCCTTCATGTTCTTCTTCTAAATTTGAATAAATCAGGATGTCATCAATAAAAACCACAGCAAACTTATCCAAATATCCATGAAAAGTCTGATTCATATACTCCATGAATACACCAGGTGCATTGGATACACCAAAAGGAATTATAGTATATTCATAGTGACCATACCTTGTTCTGAAAGCTGTCTTCGAAATATCATCTGCTTTAACTCGAATCTGATGATAAGCCGACCTCAAGTCAATCTTACTAAACACGTAAGCGCCCACCAACTGATCCATCAAATCATCAATCCTCATAAGTGGATATTTATTCTTAATAGTTACCTTATTCAATTGTCGATAATCGACGCACAACCTTATACTACCATCCTTTTTCTTAACCAAAAACACAAGATCACCCCACGGAGAAACACTTGGACGAACAAATTTCTTCTCAAGATTCTTCAAGTTGCTTCTTCAACTCACTCAATTCTGAAGCTGACATCTGATAAGGAGCCATAGACACTGGACTAGTACCTGGTACCAAATCCACATTAAACTTTACTTCACGCTCTGGAGGCAAATCATTAATGTCATCTGGAAACAGATCAGGAAAATCTCGGACAACAGGTAATTCAACATTCACTTGTTCAGGGTCCACTTGTAACACCATAAACAAGGCAAACATTTGGGCTTCATCTTCCAGAAGTTCATCCACTTGCTTCGCGGATAGAAACATCATCTCCCCACAATCACCAAACTCAAGAAACTCCACCGTCTATGCATAACAATTGATATGCACGAAATTAAAATCCAGCCAGTTCATTCCAAGCACTACATCCATATGGCATAAAGGTAAACACATCAAATCCATCAAGAAATCCTTACCATAAATGGTCAAAGGACACTTCAAACACACACGGTTAGTCGTAACTGAACCGTCAGCAGGAATCTCCTCAACATATTACCATTCATAACAATCAAAGGAAAATTCAACATGGTCGTGCACTCAATCGAAATAAACGAATGTGTAGCACCAGTATCAATTATAATAACCTGTCACACCCTAAATTTTGACTGGAATTTTTTATATATTTTCATCCATTTGGTGCATTTCATAGCATATTCGGTAGATCGGTCTTTTCTGCATTTTAGTTCATTAATCATTAATCATACTTTTTTCTATTCAATTTTATCGTTCCTTGTTCTTTTTTAGAATTTTTCATCTCATTTTTGTAATATAATTATTTTCATTTTAATATTTAGTTAAATATTTATTTTAGATTAGATAGAATTAGTTTTAGTTTAACTTTTAATTTAGTATAACTTTTTGTTTAATTTTGATTTTAACTTTATTTTTAATTTTATTTTAGATTTTATCAAGTTTATTTTTAATTTTAGATTATTTATAATTTAGTTCTAATTTAGTTTTAATTAGGTTAATTAATTTAGCTTAATTTTGTAGTAGTCAAATTTTCAATTAGTTTTTATTAGTTTAGTTTTAATTAGTTATTATTTATTATTATTATTATTATTTTTATTAAGATAATCTGATTTAATCATTATAATTAAAAAAAGTACTTTATTTTATTTGTTGTATTCTTTCTTGGGACCTTTATGCCTGCTTACACACACCTGCGCCACTCACATACAAGACCATACGTTACCCTCTATTGACCACAACACTCACATAATGTTGCTACTATCTTGCCCTCAGCCAATGTAAACTTGCGCAGCCTGCTAAAGACAACATTTATCAAGCTTTGCATCACTGCTACAAATCATACACCAAAATAGACCCTTATTTTTCTTCATTTCAAAAGGGACTTTGTAGAGACAAAGAGGAATTTGGATTTCAAACAATTTTGACCATAAGTAAACAACAATAGCACATAAAGGAAGGAGGAGAAAACATATAACAGGGGGTCAAAAATAAAACAAGTAGAATCGACCTTCACCACAACATCCTCTAAAACCTGCGTTCTCCTTTTCACCTAAAACCTCCTTCACCACTCTTCTTTTTTTCACAAAAAAACTCAGGACCACCATCAACACTTCAATTCATCAAACCTATTACACAACCTCCATTGTTATATTTTTATCCCCAATAACACAGATTCACAAACACACAAACCACCAACGCCATAAAAACAAACTGAAAGCAAACCTGAGTCAAATCTGGAACCACTCAAAACTTCTCATCACCGCCCTCATCTCTATACAAACCGAAAACAAAAATCATCCAAAACAAAACATTGTGAAAACCATTTTCTCAAACCTCAAACCTCAAACCACCGCCATAAATGTTGAAACCCAAAAACATTTCCTCCGAAACCTCACCTTCGATACACTTTCACCAAAGCGAACACAAAGAAACACATCATAGAGCAAGAAACTGAATTTGAATCCAACCTTTAAAACCAAACACAGTGAAAAACATGAAAACCGAATCCAAAACCCACTACCAAAACTCATATCACGAGTCGAGATAGAGAGAGATGAAACGAAACTAACTGAGACTCAAAATCATGTGACAGGCGATGAACGGTTAAGACGAAAGTGAGAGGAGGCGATTCCGCCTCCATTCGGTATCTCTTGAATCGTGGAATCATTTTGCTAAGCATCCTTTTTTATTTTTTCGATTTCTTTTATTTATGTTATATTTTCTTTTCTTTTATTTTGTTTTTACTTGGATATGCCGTTGTTAGTCATTGGGCTTAATTGGTCCAACTGAATAATTCACATTACACACAAAGAACCCTGCACACATCACCTTCTTCTTTTATGTTATTTAGTTTTTTATTATTATTATTTTGTATATCAAGGTTTTATGATATGGGTTATAACCCCATGGACCAGACCCACTTTGTTTTCCTAAACACCCACTGGTCCAGCGCCCAACCCCTCCATTTTTTTATTTCAAATTTTTTCTCTAGTTTCTTTTATGGGCTTAAAGCCCATCCGACTTGTTTAGTATTTACAACCCCTAAACCCGACTTGCACTCTTCCCTTGTCTTTTTTAATTAATTTTGTTTTAGTTAAATTTGTTTCTAATGTTTTTAATATGATTTTGTTCAATAGTTTCATTTTTATTCATTTGATTTGTAAGTGATTTTTCATTTTATTCTCTTTTTGGGCCGGTGATATAACAAAAGTCACGATTAAGTTGATTCCAATAAGTCGATAAATTGTGACCAATATGAGGCCTTTATATTTTAGTTTATGTTATTTTATATTTTATTTTATTTTTATTTATTTAGTCTATTTTTATTTTTATTTTTTTTGCATTTTAATACAATAAAAATGCTCTACTTCTTATAGAACAATTTTGACAATTGAATCGGTTCCAAGGTAGTAAAAGAGCCACATTTCGACGGCTCCAAATAGCTAATACACTGCACACACACTTTCTCTTAGGCATATTACAACGAGACCCTTTTATTTCATTGAAATCTTGTGTAATTTACTTGTATCCCTCTCCCGATTATATTGTACGAATTTTATTTATCGCTTTTAATTCACTCGCTAACCCTTTGTCCAACACCAAGTGGTTTCACTCGCACACTCGCACATTTTATTCGGTTACGGTTTTGTATTTCTAGGAGCACCCCTAGGGACTAGAAATTGAATCCATCTAATCAATCAAACAACCAAACTCCATTTGCATTTCACTCGTAAGTCGAGTGCTTCGCACATTGCCATCTAACTTTCCTAACTTAACAAGCATTCAAACTAATTAAAAATATGAAAGAACTGAACTCTGGAGTCTAGCATTCCATGGGTTCTTGAATAAATTACTCTTAAGGATATCCCTTGGGTTGTAATTCATTCTACCTTTCGTACTCAAAACACCTAATTATTAATAATAAAAATATGAAAGAACTAAACTATGGAGTCTAGCATTCCATGGGTTCTTGAATGAATTACTCTTAAGGCTAGCCCTTGGGTTGTAATTCATTCGCCCTTTCGTACTTAAAATACTAAAAACATTCAAACTTTCTTGAAAAGATGAGACATGATTCATCTTCGTAGGAAAGATATTTCTCTTATTCCCACAAACACAAACAAATCAATTTTATCAAACAATTTCTATCAAGGAAGAATGTGGCAATCACTTGTTGATCATATATCCAAGTTCGAAGCTTCTTCCCTTTCAATTTTTCTCCTTTAACTGTTTATGGTGGAATAGGTGAGATATCTCCCTTAAAGATGACGACTTGTCTCTTTCTTTCAAATCCAACTTAAAACATATCCAACGAATACTCAAATCATTTTTCATATCAAATAATGAAAGAACTGAATTTTGGAGTCTAGTATTCGACGGGTTCTTGAGTGGATCATTCCCGAGGCCAGCCCCACGGGACGTGATTCATTCGTCCTTTCATTCTTAAAATACCTTAAACAAGATCAAACATGTCTTCAAAACGAACATTGTTTAAGCTCTTTCTATCTCGCAAACATGCTAGCACTTCAGCCTCTTATCGCGAGTAAATAAGCCAACACTTAGCAGTTAGAAAGCGTTTTAAACAATCGTTCATTAAAAAACTCCAACAAACCGTAGTCGCACGAACTACGAAGCTCTGACTTTCCCATTGCACAAGGGAATACGTAGGCACAGGGATTTTAATCCTTCAAGAGCATGTAAACACCCCAAATTTGCCCTCACCCATTCACACCATGGCTTGTGATCATTCTCATATGCATAAACACAATCATATCATCTCACATCTCATTTTTGATTCACTGGATGGTTTCTAAGGCATCTGCACCTAGGGTTTGTGATCTGAGCAATCCCAAAAGCATCTTGATCCATTCCAAGGGCAACCAATCAACTCAAAGGGGTCTATGTGTGTTCATACATCATATTCTATCTCCTCAAAGTCAAGAATGCAGAGGAATCACAGGAGCTAGGGTTTGAGTGGATGCAGAGCCAGGATGAACTGCACAGTTGACTGAAAATTAGGGTTTTGGTTTCAGAGGCCATAACCCCAATTTTTTTGGTTATTCTTGTTTCCATTGGTCTCTATATGGTATAGGGAGTATGCATATCAATTTTCATGAAGAAATTCCATGGGGAAGTCATCTGATCAAGGGTTGACTTTTCAGACAAGTCAGTGCAAAATCAGGGCATCTGAGGCCCCCAATGACCCAACCAATGGGTGATCTTCATCATTTTGAGTGTGTTTGGTCTTTATTTGATCATGGAAGAAGATTGAAGTTCATAAAAATCAAGAATTTAGGGTTTTTGCAAATGTTGACTTTTTGGGCATGGTTGACTTTTCAAGAATGCATCATTTTAGGTCATTTTTCAAGCCATGATTCATGATCCAAAAATGCTTCAAATGGAAAAACTTTGGTCATGAAATTTGTAGAACTCATCTTTCCCTTTTCAAAAAGTACAAGAACATGATCAAACTCTTCTTGGATCAAAAGTTATGGCCATGCAAAGTTGGCTAAAATCATTAATTTTCAAGGCATGCCTCATTTGGAAACTTTGCAAAATCTTGGACCAATGCATCATGTGACCTCTAATTCATTTCAAACCATTACACAAACATTCTCTAAGTCCTAAAAATCAGAATTTGATCAAATTTACTCATGGTTTGGTTTGTGTAACAAGACTTTATCACATGTGAACCAAAATGTCACAACTTGCAAAAACCATCATGATCACTTCACCAACTTGATACATTGGCTGCTGAGCTTTGCTAGACCTCTCCCTCATCCTTGCTGCGCCAGCCCATGCCTTGTACTTGCCTAGACTTTGAGCCATGCCTCACTTACACAAAAGTTGACTTTTTGGCAAAAGCAAACTTACCAATCACAAAAGCACAAGTCACATCAAGAAGCCAATCAGCATTGTTTATACAAACAATTTGCAAGCAAAACATGATAACACACAAGGCTGAAACTTCCTCATTCACAACATTCACAAAAACCTCCCATCTTGCAACTTGCTTCGAATTCTTCTCCACAACCACTAAACATTCAAGCTAACTTCACCAATCATCTCACCTGGCTCCATAGACCTCAAACCACCCAAAGCACAAGCCTGAAACAGCCAAGAGATCCCACTGCCATTTCTCACTCCATTTCTGCAGTTGCTTTCGAATCTCCTTCCCTAGCTCACAAACAGCCAAACAAACCTTGCAAAGCTTCTCCATACATCATTCAGACCTTAAACCATCATTCACCATGACTTGAAAGAGCCAGAATCACCATAGCCATTGTTGGCTGAGCTTGAAGCAGGAGCATTCGAATCTCATCATCCAGCCAACTCAAACTCATTCTGAGCACTCAAATATCATCAAGGGGTTCTAAGGAGTAGATTGCACATAAAGAGAAGGCCAGAAAGTCCTCAAGTGGAAAGCTTCAAATCTCAGGTAGCCTGAAATTTATTTTTCCAGAAATGATTTTTCTTGTTACAAATTTGTTCTTCATGCCTTGCTGATCATTCTGGTACCATTAGTTTTTGAAATGGTTGTGATTTGAGCATTTAATTTGCTTCTGAAGCTCGCGTGCCCTAGAACTTTCTTTCTTCGATTCAGCTTGTTTACAAAATATAAATTTGTTTTAGGTTAGGGGTTTGATTCGTGAGGATGTGGGGAACATTTCCCAGTTTTTAGATTTCATTTTTGTTACGTTTTTAGGAAGTTTGAAGTTTTCAGGGGAGAAGGTCACCGGAGAAGACGACCGGAGCTCGTCTCCGGTGACCTGAGAGTGATTAATTTTTAATTAGGGTTAGGGCACTGAGTTTGAACGTGGACCATTGGATCAGGCTTCCCGCGCGCGTTTGTGTGGTCTGGATCGTTTCATTAAGTTTTAATTATGAATTAATATTTAATTAATCAGGATTAGTTTGGTTTGAATCTGGGCCGTCCAGATGCGCGCCCAGTCAACCCCTTTTAACCCAGCAGCTCATCTCAGCCTCTCATTTGGATTACTTCTCATTTTCATTATTTTTTATTTCATTTTTTTCTCATTTGTTTTGCACAATTATTTTAAAATAGTAAAAAACACTTAAAAATTATGAAACTTTTTCTTTAAAGTTTTATAAATTTTTAAGACACAAAAATATTTTCATTTTATTTTTTATCATTAAAAAAGTATTTTTAAATATTTAAAAGATTATTTTTAATTGATTAATGGAAATTAATTTATTAAAAATACTTTTAGGTATTTAAAAATCACAAAAAAATTCATGAAATGTTCTAAGACATTTAGAAACATTGTCCAACCTTCAAACCAAATTTCTTTTTTGATCTTGATGCATTTTAAGAATTTTTCATTGAATTAAATCATTTTTTATGCATTATTTTGATCATGAATTCAAAAATCCATTTCTGCCTATTGGTGAAGGTTGAGACATTGATTCTTTTTGCTTTGTCTTGTGTTTAACATGTATTTTCAAGGATAAGAAGGCCATGATTTGTTCTTGCATTTTCTAATTGATTGGCATTTGTTTTGTTGAGAACCTTAAAAAACCCTAATAACTTAGAAAATTCATATCTTGAGTTTGGTTGAGAGTTGAGAGCTCCCCTTTGGGCAGTGGTTTATTATAGGTCTAGGGTTTCCTTGGGTATCATTTTCCCTTTTTACTTTAGGGTTTTGCTTCTGTTTTTGGTTTGTGTTTGATGTTTGATCCATGAACCCTAATTTGGGCTTTCATTTGCATCCCTCTTGCATTCTCTTGCATAACATGACTTGTCTTTGCATTTTATGCATTCTTGTGATTCATTTGGCATCTTAAGACATGTATAAAGCATCTTTGATCATTGCATTACATATTTGCCATGTCATTTGTCTTGTTTGTTTCATAACATTTCATGCTTGTTCATGCTCCTTAACTTGCATCATTTGCATTCATGATCTTGTATGAACATCCCAATTGTCTTGCCTCATGTTTGCAGCACTTCATAACATAATAATCATCATCAACATGCTTCTGGTTTTGCTTAGCATCATATCATTTCATCTCATCTTGCATTGCATTGCATTTCTTTCTAACATTTCAGGTGGTAAGTAAACTTGAGAAGTGGATTTGCCTTCACTTCTCATAACTTTTCTTCTCATCTATCTTGCATCCATTGCTGCATTTCTATATGTGTTTGAGTTTGAGCTTGCTCATTCTTTCTCCTCCCACTTTCTTTCTTCAAGTGACTTGACTTCCTGAATGAAGCAAGTCACTTTGCTTCTTTTGATCCTGTTCATCTGCTTCCTGGTGGCTCCTTTGAAGATTGTTCTTGGAAACCTCACAAACCTTAGGATCATCCAAGCATGACAATGAATTAGGGTTTTGATTAGTTCCCCCCATAGTTTTTACCTTTGTGTCTCTCTTTGAGTCCTCTCTTCTCACCTCATAATCAGGGACCAAACCCTAAAGGCTTTAAGACTTTGTGATTAAGCTTATGCCTGCATCCTTCTCTTAGGATGGAGAGTATAACTCTAATCCTAAGTCTTGAACCCTTAAGGTGTTTAAATCCCTTAATCAATCCACATAATAATCATCAAGACATCACACTTGTAACTTGGGCCTTGCATTAGGGTTCTGATTCTTCCTTAAGTGGTTAAGAAGGACTAACCCTAGTGTTAATGGACAAGTCCCCCTCAAGTTGTCTTACAAACAATAAAATTCACTTCATCATCATATCATTAATCTAAAATCCACTTAATAAAGGCTTGTTTTGGCATGGGTTTAATCCCTAATCATGGGTTAAGTTGAGGAGTTTTCCTCAGCTTAAACATTCTCATCTATTATCCTTCTTTTAGGATGGTGTAATGGGTCTGTTTAATCCTTGATTATGGCTTAACCTCATTACTCAACACTAAACAAAATCACAAAAACATCTAAATAATCACAAGTAGGTTAATGATCTTAATCCTACACCAAAGGTGATTAAGTGTGAGAATCTGACTTCACACTTAAGGTATTCTCATTACCCCTAATCAGAGGGAAGATGTGATGAGTTTACTAACCCATTGGTTTAGGCTTAAGCTCATTGACTTATGACAAATTCTCAAAAGCAATAAAAGACTGAAAACTCAAAAACAAACAATAATCGTCTCCTTCGGGATTCTTTTCTCATCACCTTCACTCATAAACGAGAACTTGCTTCTTCCGTCTAATGCAAGACAGTAAGCACCTGAGCCAGACAGGTCATACACTTGAGCATAGGCAAGCAAGCAGTTCGTCAGTCAATTCACCTTTCAGTCTCTTTGGGTCGAACTACGGTGTTCTGACTTCCTCATTGCACGAGAGGATACGTAGGCATAACTTAACGGTTATCGAACAAAAGTCTCTGTATATTCCCCCTCTTTCCAGCTTCATTCTTAAGCCTCATTGTCATGAGCATTTCACCTCTTTCTCTTTTACACTGACACATCATTATACACTTCACTTCCTTTACACTAACACCTGTACATATTGCTTTCCAGCCATTTTACACACAGATTGCACTGACACTACCCCTTTAAAACACAAATCTTTTAAGCGTGGATCCCGTCGAGTACAGCGGACAATCTGGGTGCTAATACCTTCCCAGGTTGTAACCAACCCCCTTTCTCAGTCTCTCTGGTTCGCAAACCGTCTTATCCATCTTTTCTTAGGTCTATGCAGCATTACCTTTCCTCCGGGATAAAAATGCCTAGCTGGCGACTCTATTCATTCTCCAGTGAGTTCACGGCTGTGTGTTCTCACTGTTCCCTTCGCCGACCGTTCGCGTCTGTACCTTCATCTGACCCGGTGTCACTTGTCGGGAGCGACAGCTTGGCGACTCTGCTGGGGAACCTTATACTGCAACCAGGGCTTCGGGTTCTTTTTGTGGGTTCCTCCTAGCGCTTGATTGATTTGTGTTTACTGGGGTGTTATGTGCTTATTTGTGCTTGTATATCTGTTTTGTTTATTGCTTTATGTACAGTTGATTTACTGCTTTCTTTACTGCATTTATATATCATACTGTCATACTGTGCTGGCTGGATCTGTTTTTTTCTTTGGTGGGAGGGTGTTCCATTGAGAGTTAAGGTCCTATACCTGGGACCTGAGTGACACCTAGGCTAGAGTGAATCATATTCTTTCCCATTCCATTTCGGTCTGGTGCGGGAATATGAAACACGGTTCAGATATGGGTTTCTTCTTGAGAACTCTGTGTTGCAGATTTCCTGCAATGCTAGGGCTATCTGGGAAGCCTGCTAAGTCTGGATGACCTTTTAGTACTGACCTTCAGAAACTGAGGTGAATTAGAGGAGGAATTGTTATGGTTATTGTAAACACTGTACCTCCGGGTTAGAAGTGTTTACACTTCTCATAACTGATCCAAGTCTGAGGATCCTTGTTCTAGATCACTACCTGTGAGGGGGTTGGGCTGTTTACAGGTTTGCAGGTACCTTGACCTCAGAACACCCTGTTACTTTGACTTTGTTAAGAATGCTCCATGTTGGATAGTTCTTGTGATTCTAAACCCTGGACTTGTGGCTCTTTATTTGAGTCTCCCACCCTGGTTACTGGATTTTTAGACCTCCCTTTGGAATTCTTGAACACACATGGATCTATACCAAGGCAGTTAATCAGATCCAGCTCAGTCACAAACCCTTGCATTTCATTTGCATACATACTCATTGCATCATATTAACATGTGCTTATTTGTGTTTCAGGGTATCCATTTTTCATCTGGTTTTGGTTTTGACCCCATCTACTATATTGACCTATCTCCACCAGCACTTGCATCAGTTTGTCAGCCATACTTCGGTTACTTGCACCAGCCAATCAGTGGCTCATTCTTTCAGCATCTTCATCAGCACTTATTCTACTCAGTCTTCAGCATCATGGCTCCAAAGAAAAGCAACATCACTTATCATTTCTTCCAACCAGACTTGTCAGACATCAGGAGGATCCAAACCCTGATCACTCCAGATCACATACCCTTGTTCAGGGAGAGTTATGGAGATATACTGGACATGGTTATGGATATGGACCCATCTCAGAGGAGCCTCATCCACACCTGCATTCAGTTTTATGATCCTCCATTGAGATGTTTCACCTTTCAAGACTTTCAGTTGGGTCCTCTTTTGGAAGAATACTCATATTTGGTTGGTTTGCCTATCAAAAGAGAAATCCCATTCAACCCCGAAATGGTCTTTCCTAGTAATGGAGAGATAGCAAAAGTTTTGCACCTGGAACCTGTATTGATCGAACAACACTTGACCTCTAAAGCTGGGATCCTTGGATTTCACCTGGACTTCCTGATTTCTCAAGCTAGTTTGAAGGCCTCCTTGGGGGAGTGGAAAGCTGTTTGTGCTCTGTTGGCCTTAAGTGTATATGGAATTGTATTGTTTGCAGATGAGCCTCGATTCATCAGCAAGAATGCAATCCACTTGTTCATCCTGAAGAACCCTGTGCCAACTTTACTGGGTGATCTCTATTACTCAGTCCATCAGAGAAATGAAAAGCAGAGGGGAAGGCTAGTGAGGATTTGTGCTCCATTATTCCATGCTTGGCTTCTCAGGCATCTACCCAGGACAGATGCATTTCTCAATCCTCATCAGCAAAGCAACTGGGCTAAGAGACTCACTGTCCTAACTTCAGCAGACATCAGATGGTGTGCTCAGAGCACCAAGGGCAGAGATATGGTCACCAGCTGTGGGCACTTTCCCAATGTGCCCTTAATAGGAGTTAAGGGAAGTATCAACTACAACCCTCTGCTGTTCAGAAGGCAATTAGGCTATGCACTGGTTCATACTCCAAGGGAACAAGACCTGGTTGAGACCCTCTACTGTGAGAACAAGATTAGTCTGGCAACTGTTAGGCAGGCTGCCTGGGCCTGGGATCATGTTCAGACTAAGGGAATCACCATTCTGGGTAAGTGCAATAATGTGGCATCAGTCCAATATTATGAGTGGTCCCATGCTAGGGCCCAATTCTCTGGAATGCCCTTTACCATAGAAGACATGCCTGAGTCATCTTCAGCACCACCCCCTGCCACTATCAGTTTGGAGGAGTTTGAGAGCTTGAAGGAAAGGAATGAGAAGTTAACCCAAGCCTTGCAGAAGACCCTCAGGGAGAGGAGTGAAGGTGTGAGGGAGATTGAGAGATTGGAGAAGTTGAGGGTGGAACACTTGACTAAGATTGAGAAGTCTGGAGATTATATCAACAAGTCTAAAGCTGGTGAACAGATTCTGAAGAATGCTTGTAAAGAAGCCCAGTTCCAAAGAGCAAGGACAGGCTTGTATTTGAAAGAGAGTCAGGCCAGGTGGGTCCGGATCACTGAGGCCCGTACTCTAGAAGACAAGAGAGCTCAAGACAAGATGGAGCAGATGGAAAAAGCCCTGGCAGTAGCCCAGGAAGAGATATCAGAGCTGAAAATCAAAGCAGGATTGAAGAGGTCTAAGGACCAAAGCCAGAGCAAGAAATTGGCTGCAGCAGTTGCAACAAGAAACCTCCTCATCAGAAGTCTCACGGAGCATCCGGCTGATCCTGTGACCGAAGCACTTCTCAAGGAAGTTCGTGAGGATGAGTTTGGCCTTGGAGTTTGATCGTTTGCTTGTTGTTGTTCCTTTTCCATGTACTTTTGCTTTTCTGTGATGTATTTTGGCCCCTTTGAGGGTTTGTGTTGTAAAATAAGCAATTTGTATTATTTCACCTTTGTAATATATTTGTTGGTTCACATCAAAAGCAACTGCAACAGCATCATCTTCAAGGGTCTGGAAGGGTCAAAACTGAAGACCAAACCGGATACCTTGAGAGCAAATAAGCATAACTGCATTGCATGCTAACCCTTTTTGTTTGTTTTGTAGGTTTTTTTGTTTTGTTGTTGCTAACCTCTGTTGTGAATCTCAGGAATTATTGCTCGCCGCCGGGTATTTCCTCTCAACAGGCCTCACAGGTACCCAACTAGAAACAACCTTCCGGGAATTCAGATGGATCAGATGCAGCAAGATCTTACGGAGGTCAGAAACCAGATGGCAAATGAAAGGTTAGAGATGAGAACGCAGATGACGCAGTTCATGGAAGTTATGAACAACATGGCTTAGAGCCAGGAGAGACTGAGAGCCATGGTGGAGAGGCAAAATCAAGAGGAGCCTCATGTAGGAACTGCAGGCACCAGTAATAATGAAAGGGTGCAACCACATGTTAACCCCCCTGTGTTTGGTCCTCATCTACATCCTGAGGTTAACATTCCTGCAAATGTTCAAGGAACAGCCACCGCAGCTAGAGTACTTCAAGAAGATCCTCAGGAGGACCAGTATACAGTAATGGGTGCTGGAGAGGAAACATATGATAGGCGATTGGAAGAAATAGCTGAGAAGTTGAGATCACTAGAGTCTCAAAACTCTTTGGGGTTCGACGTCATGGACATGGGTTTGGTAGAAGGGGTCAGGATTCCCCACAAGTTCAAGCCTCCATGCTTCGAAAAGTATAATGGGACTTCATGCCCCCGGACTCATTTGCAATCGTTTCTGGGAAGGCTGAAGGCCTATACAATGGATGAGAAATTGTGGATGTTCTATTTTGAAGATAGCTTGACTGGAGCATCAAGGGAATGGTATTCCCATCTGACAAGAGCAACTATAAGATGCTGGAAGGACCTGGCAGAGGCCTTCATCAGACAATATCAGTATAATCTAGATATGGCACCCAACAGGACCCTCCTAATGGGAATGTCACAGTCTTCGAGGGAGAGCTTCAGAGAATATGCTCAAAGATGGAGGCAATTGGCTGCTGCCGTTCAACCCCCAATGTCTGAGAGAGAAATGGCAGACATGTTTATGAACACTCTTCAGGGAACGTATATTGACAGGTTAGCTGCTTTCTCTTCCACCAGCTTCGCAGATGTTGTCATAGCTGGGGAGAGAATTGAAAGCCTGTTAAAGATGGGAAAGATCTCAGACAACGGTGCAAGCTCGTCCAGTAGTACAAGAAAGCCTTTTGCAGGCCCGAGAAGAACTGGCGAGACCAATGCCATTCACACCAACAGGGGTAGGCCCCAATATGCTCAGAGGTCAATAGCAGCAGTCACTATCCCTGCTCCAGCTCATCCACAGCCAGTCTATCAACCTCCTCAACAAAACTTCCAACAACAACCTCAGTATCAGCAGAATCAGTATCCTCCAAGAAACTACAACAACAACTCCAACAACAACAATCAACAGAGGCCATTCCAACAGAGGCCATCTCAAGCTAACCGAGTGATCGACCCGATCCCAATGCCATATGCTGCCTTGCTGCCACAACTTCTGAAACTCAACCTAGTTGAGCTAAGAACGTTGGCACCTCCTGATCCCAACAGTCTACCAAGGAACTACGACTCCAATGCTAGGTGTGCTTTTCATTCCAACGCACCTGGTCACAGTACAGAAAAATGCAGGGCTCTGCATATGAAGGTACAAGACTTGGTAGACTCCAAGGCTCTGAATTTTGCACCTCCGCCCAATGTCAATAAAAACCCAATGCCAAACCATGGTGGTCCTCGAATTAACGCTATTGAAGAAGACCAACCGTCTTATTTAATAACTAGTGTGGATCAGATTAGGACACCATTGGTGGAAATCAAAGCTCAACTCCGTGAAAACAGTATATTTCCAGGGTGTGAACTAGGGTGCCCATACTGCAATATTTCATGGAATGGGTGTGAAGATTTAAGGAATGGCATTGACAGCCTTATTCAGAGTGGCTTGCTACAGATCACTACATCATTTCCAACAAATCCGACAACTTCATCAACAACGGTTTCAGACCCTCCTACAAATGCAGCAACTATTGTACCCGACAATTCATCAGCACCATCAACAAGTACTTCACCTGTCGTTCCAATTGATCAGTTTTCAACAGTTTCTCCTGCTACGACTTCAGCTTCATTCCATTTCGACTCTCCATCAGCAACAACAACAGTCCTTCCAACAGAACCTCCTACAGCACCAGCGATCAATCATGAAGATGTCTCTACTGTTACTATATTCTACGATCCTGAAAGTAATTCTGCCTACCATTCAGAAGGTGCTGCTCCCACCAGAGCACCAGTTACAATCTTCTATGATCCACAAACAATTACAGTCCCTTCAGCAGCAGCAATCAGTCCAGTCACTGTCACGGTGCCTGGACCAGTACCATATGAAAGCAATAGGGCCATCCCTTGGCACTATGGCTCTGACGTGTACTGCGAAGGAAAAAGAATCACTCTGGAAACATCAACACCTGCACCACAAGTAGATAATGTGGGGGGAGGCGGAGGCTTCACTCGAAGCGGACGTCTCTTTGCTTCACAAGTTCAAAAACCTACAGCCGAAGCAGAAGCTGCTGCCAAGGCAAAAGGAAAAGGCCCGGTGCAGGAAGATCCAGCTGCCAAAGAAGCCCTGAAGAAACCGTTCGATCAAGAAGTTGATGAGTTTATGAGAATCATCAAAAAGAGTGATTACAAAATTGTGGATCAACTTCACCAGACGCCATCCAAAATCTCTATCCTCTCACTACTTATGTGCTCCGAAGCCCATCGGAATGCACTACTTAAAGTCCTGCACGCAGCTTACGTGCCTGAGGAGATTACTGTCAACCAATTGGAAACCGTGGTTGGAAATGTCACTGCTAGCAATGGGCTAGGGTTTACCAATTCTGACTTGACAGCGGATGGCCGCAACCACAACAAAGCCCTGCACATAACCCTGGAATGCAAAGGAGCTGTCCTTTCTCATGTGCTGGTGGACACAGGTTCTTCCCTGAATGTCTTACCAAAGAAGGCTCTGGTGAAGTTAGAATATGATGGATTGGCATTGAGACCCAGCAACCTGGTAGTAAGAGCCTTTGACGGTTCTAAGAGATCGGTTCTGGGAGAGATTGAGCTGCCTGTGACAATTGGCCCACAGACTTTTAAAACTATCTTTTATGTGATGGACATTCAGCCCGCCTACAGCTGTCTGTTGGGTAGACCCTGGATTCACGCCGCTGGCGCAATAACGTCTACCCTTCACCAAAAGTTAAAATTTGAGTGGGAAGGCCAAGTTGTCACAATCTGTGGGGAAGAGGACATTTTTGTTAGCCATCTGGCTACTTATAAATACATTGAGATGGATGGAGAGATCCATGAAACAATGAGCCAGGGGTTTGAAGCGTTGAATGTGAATGAAGCATCTGCTGTATCTGGTACCCCAATGTCGTCTTACCAACAAGCCCGGAAGGTTGTTGAAGAAGGAACTGCCCTAGGCTGGGGCAAGGTCTTAGCTGTGGAGGAGAAGAAGGACAAATTTGGGTTGGGTTACAGACCAACTCGACACCAAGCAAAGGCTGCTGCAGAGCCTGGTTTTGTCAGTGGGGGGATGCTTACCCCCGATGCTATCAACTGTTTGGAAGACGAGCTGGAAGAGGAGCGCAATCTGGAGAATTGGATTCGTCCGAAGATCCCGGGGAGCAGTGTCTCGAACTGGTCTTCCCAGGAAATTATAAGTGCTACTCGAGCAGAGTAATTATTATTTCCTGTATTTTTATATAGCATGCATCCAAGTCTTGCATCTTGCCCAAGATGACAAGACTCATTTTGTAACCAGGGCCATCTGTACTTTTGTGCAAACAAGATTAAATTAATGAAATATCAGACATCTTTTTGCAAACGAGTCTTTTTCTTTTCTGCTCACTGTTTTTTCCATTTTTCTTTTTGTACAAAAATAAATGGCGGTGTTTTCAAAATGATAACTTCATTTCACTTTTTTCTAAAGCAAGATTAAAATCAATCACTAAAATGAACCAACTTAACCCTTGCAGAGAGTGCCTTCCAGACTGCACCGACAACAGCACGGCTATGACATCGTATGACTTTGACAATCCAATCAATCAAGCTGATGAAGGGGTTGATGAAGAATATGAGCTTCCTGAAGAGCTAGCCAGGTTGTTGAGACAGGAGGAAAAGGTTATTACTCCTCACCAGGAGGAGATTGAAGTGATTAATCTTGGTACTGAAGAAAACGTGAAAGAAGTTAAAATCGGGGCCTGCCTGCAAGACTCAGTGAAGAGACAACTGACAGATCTGCTTCAAGAGTATGTCGATGTGTTTGCTTGGTCGTATCAAGATATGCCAGGGTTGGATACCGACATTGTTGTGCACAAGCTGCCTTTGAGGGATGAATGCCCACCAGTGAAACAGAAGCTGCGCCGAACTCGCCCAGACATGGCTATGAAAATCAAGGAAGAGGTACAGAAGCAATGGGATGCCGGGTTCCTTGCTGTGACTAGCTATCCGCCGTGGGTTGCTAACATAGTACCTGTGCCCAAGAAGGATGGCAAAGTAAGAATGTGTGTTGACTACCGGGATCTGAACAGAGCCAGCCCGAAGGATGACTTCCCATTACCTCACATTGACGTGTTGGTGGATAACACGGCTCAGTTCTCGATATTCTCCTTCATGGATGGATTTTCAGGATATAATCAGATCAAGATGTCACCTGAAGACATGGAGAAGACAACATTCATCACACCTTGAGGCACGTTCTGTTACAAAGTGATGCCATTCGGACTGAAGAATGCTGGTGCCACATACCAACGGGCTATGGTGACATTATTCCACGATATGATCCATAAAGAAATAGAATGTTACGTGGATGACATGATCGCCAAGTCCCTTACGGAGGAAGATCACCTGGTGAATCTGCTGAAGTTGTTCAGGCGTCTGAGGAAATACCAATTGAAGCTGAACCCCAACAAATGCACATTCGGGGTGCGATCCGGTAAGCTGCTGGGTTTTATTGTAAGCGAGAAAGGGATTGAAGTGGACCCTGATAAAGTCAAAGCCATCCAAGAGATGCCTGCACCGAAAACTGAGAAAGAAGTTCGAGGGTTCTTAGGACGATTGAACTATATCTCACGGTTCATATCTCACCTCACGGCTACCTGCGAACCCCTGTTCAAGTTGTTAAGAAAGGAACAGACGGTCAGGTGGAATGAAGGCTGCCAGAAGGCTTTTGACAAGATCAAGGAATATCTGCAAGAACCTCCGATCCTCATGCCTCCAGTTGAAGGAAGACCTCTGATAATGTACTTGACAGTATTAGAAGAGTCGATGGGGTGTGTGCTGGGCCAGCATGACGAGTCTGGTCGAAAAGAGTATGCAATATACTACCTAAGCAAAAAGTTTACCGACTGTGAACAGCGTTATTCACTGCTCGAGAAAACTTGCTGTGCTTTAGCGTGGGCTGCTCGCCGACTGAGACAGTATATGTTGACCCACACTACCTTATTAATCTCAAAAATGGATCCAGTCAAGTACATATTTGAGAAGCCAGCTCTTACCGGACGGGTTGCAAGATGGCAGATGATCCTTACAGAATACGACATACAGTACACATCTCAGAAAGCCATCAAGGGCAGTGTACTATCTGAATATCTTGCTGAGCAACCCATTGATGACTACCAGCCAATGAGGTTTGACTTCCCTGATGAAGACATCATGTTCATTAAAGCGAAAGATCACGAAGAGCCTATTCACACCGAAGGGCCTGACCCAGAAGAAGAATGGACTATGATGTTTGATGGGGCTGTTAACATGAATGGCCGTGGTGTTGGTGCAGTACTCATTACACCTAAAGGAGTTCACATGCCTTTCTCGGCGAAACTCACTTTCAACTGCACTAACAACGAAGCTGAATACGAAGCTTGCATTATGGGTCTTGAGGAAGCTATTGACCTCAGGATCAAGACATTGACCGTATTCGGAGATTCAGCTTTGGTAGTCAATCAAACCAACGGAAAATGGTACACCCACCAGGATCGTCTGATACCTTACAGGGATTATACGAGAAGGTTACTGACTTTCTTCACAACAGTCAAGCTTGAGTATATCCCTCGAGACGAGAATCAGTTTGCAGATGCTCTTGCCACCATTTCATCCATGATCAAAGTTCAAGCGGCCAACTTTGTACCTCAGATTTCAGTGTCAAGACTTGATAGACCAGCATATGTATTTGCAGCAGATGTTGTAAAAGATGATAAGCCTTGGTTCCACGACATTAAGTGCTTCTTGGAGGATCAGACATACCCACCTGGGACATCTTCCAATGATAAGAAGACTTTAAGAAGGCTTGCTGGTAGTTTCTTCCTGAACACTGATGGGTCTTTATACAAGAGGAACTTTGACATGGTACTCCTCAGATGTGTTGATAAGACGGAAGCAGATTTACTGATGCATGAAGTGCATGAAGGCTCTTTTGGTACCCATGCTGGAGGACATGCAATGGCTAAAAAGTTGTTAAGATCAGGCTATTACTGGATCACAATGGATGCAGACTGTTGTGCGTACGCCAGAAAATGTCATAAATGCCAGATCTACGCAGACAAGGTGCATGTACCTCCCAATCCTTTGAACATCATGTCTTCACCATGGCCCTTTGCCATGTGGGGCATTGATATGATTGGCAAGATTGAGCCAACTGCTTCAAACGGTCACAGATTCATCTTAGTCGCCATCGACTATTTCACCAAGTGGGTTGAAGCAGCCTCATATGCTAATGTTACAAGGCAAGTGGTAGCCAGATTTCTGAAGAGAGATATCATCTGTCGGTATGGAGTGCCCGAGCGAATCATTACTGATAATGGTTCCAATTTAAACAACAAAATGATGGCAGAGCTGTGCCGGGACTTCAAGATCCAACATCACAATTCTTCTCCTTACAGGCCAAAGATGAACGGCGCTGTTGAGGCGGCAAATAAGAATATCAAGAAGATTGTGCAGAAGATGGTAATCACCTACAAAGACTGGCACGAAATGCTACCATTTGCCTTGCATGGGTACCGCACATCAATCAGAACGTCCACTGGGGCAACACCGTATCAGCTTGTATATGGTATGGAAGCAGTCCTGCCTGTTGAAGTTGAATTACCCTCCTTACGGGTATTGATGGATGTTAAACTGAGTGAAGCAGAATGGGTTCGGTCCCGATACGAACAACTGAGTCTGGTCGAAGAGAAAAGATTGGCTGCAATCTGCCATGGACAGTTATATCAGAAAAGAATGAAGAAAGCCTTCGATCAGAAAGTCAGGCACCGAGAGTACCAAGTGGGAGATCTTGTGCTGAAAAGAATCCTCCCTCCTCATACAGACCACAGGGGCAAATGGACTCCAAATTACGAAGGACCATTCGTTGTAAAGAAAGTTTTCTCTGGTGGAGCACTGATGCTCAGCACCATGGATGGTGAAGATTTCCCGTCCCCTGTGAATTCAGATGCAGTTAAAAAATACTTCGCATAAAATGACCCGCTGGACATAAAAACAGAATGTAAGTCCAGGCAAAAATAGGGCATCCCGGCGAGTCAAAAACAGAATAAAAGACTCGGGCAAAAGTAAGGGAAATAAATGAAAAAATGTACACCCGCTGAGTTGAAAAGCCGCATTGGACAGCTCAGGCAAAAATGGGTATCCCGATGGATTGAAAACCCGAAAGGGCAATCCATGCAAAATAAGGGAATAAGCGAACAACTGCATTCTGAGTTCGTCTGTATCACCTGCAACTTGGTAAGCTTCCAAAGGATCAAGCTTCAATCAGAATCAACTCTCTCCAGAAAGCAAGACGAGAAGAACGTCATTGTCATACGAGTCATAGCAGAAGAGGAAGCTCCTTGAAAGCGTCGTCAACACCGCCAGCACTTTATTTCTCAATTTGTAACAATCTCCTCATTTCAGGAGATATGTTTCTTTGACTGTATCTTTGCCAATTCAGGGCACATGAATTAATAAAATCAGATTTTCAGTCATGTTTCGTCTTTTACATTTATGTTTTGCAAAGAGTCGTCTGATATCTCTAAAAATACAATTGCATAAGTACAGATGCCTTTCTCTAAAAATGAAAACACATGCTTACAGGGAATCTGATTATTCTCGAAAGTACTTAACTCCTATGACGGAATCCAGTAAGGGATACCTCGGGACCTTTTGTACGTTCCGTTATCTTTGCAGGATTGCAGGTATCCAGAACGCAACCTGGGGCATGCAGGTTACGTCTCAGCAAGTAGGCGAATCATCATCAACTGGGTCTATCTTCCACATGGCACTAGAAGGTGCCCATTTCCCCAGCGGAGCCGCCAAATCAGCATGCACTCAATCTCAGCATCGAAGGTGCCCATTTCCCCAGCTGAGTTGCTCCCCATTGCTTCCCCCAGCAAAGTTGCCAAATCAACAAACAGGCTTAACACTCAAGATGCTCTCCCCAGCTGAGTTGCCTCTCACTTCCCCAGCCGAGTTGCTATTCTTCCTCAGCAGAATGCAGAAATCAGGGAATCATCTCCCCACAGAGCTTCAAGCCTTTATTCAGAAGAGCAACGCACGGAGAAGTCACAACAGAGTACAGAAAGCTTCTACAAACCCCAGTTGGGTCCCACATTAAGGATATGTCAACCAGTGACCTATATCCCCAAACAGATACATCATTAGGTCTACCAATGATCTCATCCCCAGCTGGGACGTTCATTTCAAGCAGATCGACCGGAGATCTTCGCAGCAATGGGATTCGAATCCCGGATCTGTGCCCCTTTTCGTAATCATAGCATTCGCATCATATTCACCCCCAGAGCGTAGCATTCCGTCTAATACGGGGCATTACGGCAAAAAATCAAATGCATAGCATAATCATAAGTCATGTTGTGAATTGAACGCTTGTGAATACAGATTACTTTCCCCGGAATCCCCATCAGAGTCCCAACAAAAGCAGTTGCCCCACAAATCGCAAACACCAGTATATACACCTTTTTGGCACCCGTCCGTGTCATCCTTCCCCAAACAGGTCGCCTGAATACACTCTACAAACAAAATCACCCGTACTACAGATACGTCCTGACACCCGTCCGTGTCATATCCCAGCGGAAAGCCAAAGACATCCTCTTTGCACTCACATATACTTGTATATACACCCTTTTTGACACCCGTCCGTGTCATATCCCCAGCGCAGTCGCTGACACCTTTATCAACTCACACTTGTTAATATTATACTTTTCTCTCTTGACACTCGTCCGTGTCATTCTCCCCAGCAGATAAACACTCATCTATACAATACAATACTCACACTACTCATGGTACATTTATACAGATACTCGTCCGTATCTTGTGTGCATCATCACTTATATCCCCAGAAGAGTCCTTTCAGATGCAACACTCGTCCGTGTTCCTTGTTAACCAGTTGATACTCGTCCGTATCATCATCTCTGAACGTGTGTCAGTTTGTTTCTACATGATGCTCGTCCGTATCATAGTCTTAAGGATGCTCGTCCGCATCTTTAATCTATACACAATACCCAAAACACTTATACCCTTTTGTTTCTTGGATGTAAACGCTCGTCCGTGTTTACATTATCCCCAGTAGACCACCAACAATTTTTCTTTTTATCTAACACTCGTCCTGTGTTATGATACCTCTGAGAGCAGCCGTACCCTGCTGAGTGGTCGTCCTCCACTTCTTGATGGTCGTCCTCCATCATGCTCATCCGATGGCCGTCCCCATCGTTGTTTTTAGCAGCCGTCCCCTGCTAGGTGGTCGTCCTCCACCCTCTTGATGATCGTCCTTCATCAACTTTATCCAATGGTCGTCCCCATTGTCGATTTTGGTTATCTAACACTCGTCTTGTGTTATGACAAACCCCGAGAGCAGCCGTCCCCTGCTGAGTGGTCGTCCTCCACTTCTTGATGGTCGTCCTCCATCTTGCTCGTCCGATGGCCGTCCCCATCGTTGACCTTTTCTATCCGATGGCCGTCCCCATCGTTGATATTTTCGGCAGCCGTACCCTGCCAGGTGGTCGTCCTCCACCTTTGATGGTCGTCCCCATCATATTTCTTTTATACCCAACAGAGAAGCCGTCCCCTGCTAGGTGATCGTCCTTCACCTTTGATGGCCGTACCCCATCATCTGTTTATTTCATTCATTCTTTAACCCGATGGCCGTCCCCGTCGTGGTCCCTTTTCCTTTTAACCCGATGGCCGTCCCCGTCGTGGTCCCTTTTCCTTTTTAGCCCGATGGCCGTCCCCATCGTTGGTTACTTTACCTTTATGAACTTGATGGCCGTCCCTGTCATGTTTCATTAATCCTCAGAAATTTTACAGTTTTATCGTGATGGCCGTCCCCATCATGATTTTATTTTCCCCAGCTAGTCGGCCGTCCCCGTCTTAGCTTTACTTGTTTTTCCCCAGCTAGTCGGCCGTCCCCGTCTTAGCTTTACTTTTTATCCCCAGCATGTCGGCCGTCCCCGTCATCGCTTTATTTCCTGCACTTTACCAGCATGTCGGCCGTCCCCGTCATCGCTTTGCTTCACATACCACCTTACCCAGCAGTCGTCCTCTGCTCGACGGTCGTCCTCCGTCGCCCACACTTTACAATACACTTTGTTTTCCTTTTACAATCTATATCCCTTTTCTTCTTCATTCTGTGAGTGCAAATTTTGGACTGTCTTTGGTATTCAACCACAAGTTATCTTGTTTGCCTGTTAAGCCGTCGCTTACAACCTGCACAGCTAACTCATGTTTGAATAGGGGCAGCTGTAAACACCCCAAATTTGCCCTCACCCATTCACACCATGGCTTGTGATCATTCTCATATGCATAAACACAATCATATCATCTCACATCTCATTTTTGATTCACTGGATGGTTTCTAAGGCATCTGCACCTAGGGTTTGTGATCTGAGCAATCCCAAAAGCATCTTGAGCCATTCCAAGGGCAACCAATCAACTCAAAGGGGTCTATGTGTGTTCATACATCATATTCTATCTCCTCAAAGTCAAGAATGCAGAGGAATCACAGGAGCTAGGGTTTGAGTGGATGCAGAGCCAGGATGAACTGCACAGTTGACTGAAAATTAGGGTTTTGGTTTCAGAGGCCATAACCCCAATTTTTTTGGTTATTCTTGTTTCCATTGGTCTCTATATGGTATAGGGAGTATGCATATCAATTTTCATGAAGAAATTCCATGGGGAAGTCATCTGATCAAGGGTTGACTTTTCAGACAAGTCAGTGCAAAATCAGGGCATCTGAGGCCCCCAATGACCCAACCAATGGGTGATCTTCATCATTTTGAGTGTGTTTGGTCTTTATTTGATCATGGAAGAAGATTGAAGTTCATAAAAATCAAGAATTTAGGGTTTTTGCAAATGTTGACTTTTTGGGCATGGTTGACTTTTCAAGAATGCATCATTTTAGGTCATTTTTCAAGCCATGATTCATGATCCAAAAATGCTTCAAATGGAAAAACTTTGGTCATGAAAGTTGTAGAACTCATCTTTCCCTTTTCAAAAAGTACAAGAACATGATCAAACTCTTCTTGGATCAAAAGTTATGGCCATGCAAAGTTGGCTAAAATCATTAATTTTCAAGGCATGCCTCATTTGGAAACTTTGCAAAATCTTGGACCAATGCATCATGTGACCTCTAATTCATTTCAAACCATTACACAAACATTCTCTAAGTCCTAAAAATCAGAATTTGATCAAATTTACTCATGGTTTGGTTTGTGTAACAAGACTTTATCACATGTGAACCAAAATGTCACAACTTGCAAAAACCATCATGATCACTTCACCAACTTGATACATTGGCTGCTGAGCTTTGCTAGACCTCTCCCTCATCCTTGCTGCGCCAGCCCATGCCTTGTACTTGCCTAGACTTTGAGCCATGCCTCACTTACACAAAAGTTGACTTTTTGGCAAAAGCAAACTTACCAATCACAAAAGCACAAGTCACATCAAGAAGCCAATCAGCATTGTTTATACAAACAATTTGCAAGCAAAACATGATAACACACAAGGCTGAAACTTCCTCATTCACAACATTCACAAAAACCTCCCATCTTGCAACTTGCTTCGAATTCTTCTCCACAGCCACTAAACATTCAAGCTAACTTCACCAATCATCTCACCTGGCTCCATAGACCTCAAACCACCCAAAGCACAAGCCTGAAACAGCCAAGAGATCCCACTGCCATTTCTCACTCCATTTCTGCAGTTGCTTTCGAATCTCCTTCCCTAGCTCACAAACAGCCAAACAAACCTTGCAAAGCTTCTCCATACATCATTCAGACCTCAAACCATCATTCACCATGACTTGAAAGAGCCAGAATCACCATAGCCATTGTTGGCTGAGCTTGAAGCAGGAGCATTCGAATCTCATCATCCAGCCAACTCAAACTCATTCTGAGCACTCAAATATCATCAAGGGGTTCTAAGGAGTAGATTGCACATAAAGAGAAGGCCAGAAAGTCCTCAAGTGGAAAGCTTCAAATCTCAGGTAGCCTGAAATTTATTTTTCCAGAAATGATTTTTCTTGTTACAAATTTGTTCTTCATGCCTTGCTGATCATTCTGGTACCATTAGTTTTTGAAATGGTTGTGATTTGAGCATTTAATTTGCTTCTGAAGCTCGCGTGCCCTAGAACTTTCTTTCTTCGATTCAGCTTGTTTACAAAATATAAATTTGTTTTAGGTTAGGGGTTTGATTCGTGAGGATGTGGGGAACATTTCCCAGTTTTTAGATTTCATTTTTGTTACGTTTTTAGGAAGTTTGAAGTTTTCAGGGGAGAAGGTCACCGGAGAAGACGACCGGAGCTCGTCTCCGGTGACCTGAGAGTGATTAATTTTTAATTAGGGTTAGGGCACTGAGTTTGAACGTGGACCATTGGATCAGGCTTCCCGCGCGCGTTTGTGTGGTCTGGATCGTTTCATTAAGTTTTAATTATGAATTAATATTTAATTAATCAGGATTAGTTTGGTTTGAATCTGGGCCGTCCAGATGCGCGCCCAGTCAACCCCTTTTAACCCAGCAGCTCATCTCAGCCTCTCATTTGGATTACTTCTCATTTTCATTATTTTTTATTTCATTTTTTTCTCATTTGTTTTGCACAATTATTTTAAAATAGTAAAAAACACTTAAAAATTATGAAACTTTTTCTTTAAAGTTTTATAAATTTTTAAGACACAAAAATATTTTCATTTTATTTTTTATCATTAAAAAAGTATTTTTAAATATTTAAAAGATTATTTTTAATTGATTAATGGAAATTAATTTATTAAAAATACTTTTAGGTATTTAAAAATCACAAAAAAATTCATGAAATGTTCTAAGACATTTAGAAACATTGTCCAACCTTCAAACCAAATTTCTTTTTTGATCTTGATGCATTTTAAGAATTTTTCATTGAATTAAATCATTTTTTATGCATTATTTTGATCATGAATTCAAAAATCCATTTCTGCCTATTGGTGAAGGTTGAGACATTGATTCTTTTTGCTTTGTCTTGTGTTTAACATGTATTTTCAAGGATAAGAAGGCCATGATTTGTTCTTGCATTTTCTAATTGATTGGCATTTGTTTTGTTGAGAACCTTAAAAAACCCTAATAACTTAGAAAATTCATATCTTGAGTTTGGTTGAGAGTTGAGAGCTCCCCTTTGGGCAGTGGTTTATTATAGGTCTAGGGTTTCCTTGGGTATCATTTTCCATTTTTACTTTAGGGTTTTGCTTCTGTTTTTGGTTTGTGTTTGATGTTTGATCCATGAACCCTAATTTGGGCTTTCATTTGCATCCCTCTTGCATTCTCTTGCATAACATGACTTGTCTTTGCATTTTGTGCATTCTTGTGATTCATTTGGCATCTTAAGACATGTATAAAGCATCTTTGATCATTGCATTACATATTTGCCATGTCATTTGTCTTGTTTGTTTCATAACATTTCATGCTTGTTCATGCTCCTTAACTTGCATCATTTGCATTCATGATCTTGTATGAACATCCCAATTGTCTTGCCTCATGTTTGCAGCACTTCATAACATCATAATCATCATCAACATGCTTCTGGTTTTGCTTAGCATCATATCATTTCATCTCATCTTGCATTGCATTGCATTTCTTTCTAACATTTCAGGTGGTAAGTAAACTTGAGAAGTGGATTTGCCTTCACTTCTCATAACTTTTCTTCTCATCTATCTTGCATCCATTGCTGCATTTCTATATGTGTTTGAGTTTGAGCTTGCTCATTCTTTCTCCTCCCACTTTCTTTCTTCAAGTGACTTGAATTCCTGAATGAAGCAAGTCACTTTGCTTCTTTTGATCCTGTTCATCTGCTTCCTGGTGGCTCCTTTGAAGATTGTTCTTGGAAACCTCACAAACCTTAGGATCATCCAAGCATGACAATGAATTAGGGTTTTGATTAGTTCCCCCCATAGTTTTTACCTTTGTGTCTCTCTTTGAGTCCTCTCTTCTCACCTCATAATCAGGGACCAAACCCTAAAGGCTTTAAGACTTTGTGATTAAGCTTATGCCTGCATCCTTCTCTTAGGATGGAGAGTATAACTCTAATCCTAAGTCTTGAACCCTTAAGGTGTTTAAATCCCTTAATCAATCCACATAATAATCATCAAGACATCACACTTGTAACTTGGGCCTTGCATTAGGGTTCTGATTCTTCCTTAAGTGGTTAAGAAGGACTAACCCTAGTGTTAATGGACAAGTCCCCCTCAAGTTGTCTTACAAACAATAAAATTCACTTCATCATCATATCATTAATCTAAAATCCACTTAATAAAGGCTTGTTTTGGCATGGGTTTAATCCCTAATCATGGGTTAAGTTGAGGAGTTTTCCTCAGCTTAAACATTCTCATCTATTATCCTTCTTTTAGGATGGTGTAATGGGTCTGTTTAATCCTTGATTATGGCTTAACCTCATTACTCAACACTAAACAAAATCACAAAAACATCTAAATAATCACAAGTAGGTTAATGATCTTAATCCTACACCAAAGGTGATTAAGTGTGAGAATCTGACTTCACACTTAAGGTATTCTCATTACCCCTAATCAGAGGGAAGATGTGATGAGTTTACTAACCCATTGGTTTAGGCTTAAGCTCATTGACTTATGACAAATTCTCAAAAGCAATAAAAGACTGAAAACTCAAAAACAAACAATAATCGTCTCCTTCGGGATTCTTTTCTCATCACCTTCACTCATAAACGAGAACTTGCTTCTTCCGTCTAATGCAAGACAGTAAGCACCTGAGCCAGACAGGTCATACACTTGAGCATAGGCAAGCAAGCAGTTCGTCAGTCAATTCACCTTTCAGTCTCTTTGGGTCGAACTACGGTGTTCTGACTTCCTCATTGCACGAGAGGATACGTAGGCATAACTTAACGGTTATCGAACAAAAGTCTCTGTATATTCCCCCTCTTTCCAGCTTCATTCTTAAGCCTCATTGTCATGAGCATTTCACCTCTTTCTCTTTTACACTGACACATCATTATACACTTCACTTCCTTTACACTAACACCTGTACATATTGCTTTCCAGCCATTTTACACACAGATTGCACTGACACTACCCCTTTAAAACACAAATCTTTTAAGCGTGGATCCCGTCGAGTACGGCGGACAATCTGGGTGCTAATACCTTCCCAGGTTGTAACCAACCCCCTTTCTCAGTCTCTCTGGTTCGCAAACCGTCTTATCCATCTTTTCTTAGGTCTATGCAGCATTACCTTTCCTCCGGGATAAAAATGCCTAGCTGGCGACTCTATTCATTCTCCAGTGAGTTCACGGCTGTGTGTTCTCACTGTTCCCTTCGCCGACCGTTCGCGTCTGTACCTTCATCTGACCCGGTGTCATTTGTCGGGAGCGACAGAGCACAATAATAAAAAAACTAACCATTTTCTCCACAAATAATTAAAATCTTATTTCCCTTAAAACAAACATCTTAACAAACATTTTAGAAGACATAGACATAAATCAACATTCAATCGCATAGTTAGACTAAGAGGTTCCCGTTGAGTACAACGGACGTGAGGGATGCTAATACCTCCCCCCTGCGTAACTGACTCCCGAACATAGAATTTAGTTTCGTTGACCATTTCTTATATTATTTAGGTTGTATCTATATCTCTTTTTTCTTTAGTTAGAATAAATAGAATTAGGTGGCGACTTTGTTGTTTTTTCCATGTTGTATCCCTCTCCCGATTATGTTGTACACATTTTATTTATCGCTTTTAATTCACTCGCTAACCCTTGGTCCAACACCAAGTGGTTTCACTCACACATTTTATTCGGTTACGGTTTCGTATTGCTAGGAGCACCCCTAAGGACTAGAAATCGAATCCATCTAATCAATCAAACAACCAACCTCCATTTGCATTTCACCCGTAAGTCGAGTGCTTCGCGCATCGCCATCTAACTTTCCTAACTTAACAAGTGTTGTACCCCAAAATTTTCCCTCCCACGATCAAATAAATGTGTCCCAAGAGTTCTCTCAAGGTTCACAAGGTTCACAAAGTTTACCATGGGTCAAATGGATTGAAGGTTTCATCAGACAAAGCATCCTCCTGAACAATGGATCTAAAACTAGGGTTTTGAGTTTATCTAAGCTAAATGGACTTACAAGGCCTCAAGTGAGATTCATAATATCCCATGTGACTTCAAGAATCCCTATGTCAAGTTTCAGAGCTTTCCCAATAAGTTTGACCAGTCAGATGATCAGATATGCAAAAATCAGTCAAAGTGGTTAAAAAGTCAAACTGAGGTCAACTGTGGTCAAACTTCAAGATTTTTTGCCAACATCAAGGTTATGAAGTAAAATTCATCATTTGATCAAGGGTTGATCATTACTCATCAAGGAAATCTCAGATCATCAAGAATCAAGAAGTTTCTAAATTAGGATTTCATAGTAAAAGTCAACTAAACTTTGACCAACCATAACTTTCACATGCTTCATCATAAATTTCCCATCCAAAGCTCATTTTGAAGGAAATTGAATTCTATACAACTTTGTGTCTCACAAGCCAAGCCTAAAAATGCTTCATTTAGAAGGTATGAGCTAAGACAATATAGGTCCTTTTAAAAGTCAACAAAAAGTCAACTTTTTCTAGAGCTCATAATTTGAAAATGATAAAAGATATGGACATGGGACCAAAAAGGATGGTTAGAGGACTCTTTAATCTTTCCAAAAAGTCCACAAACACCTTCATATCCTAAAAATTGAGAGAGTTATGCCTTGTCAAAGTTGGGAAAGTTTCAAAGGGTGCATTGAGCAAAAAGGGTCTCAAATCCAATTTTTTCCAAATGGGCTTATGAAATTGAAATCCAATCTTCACAATAACATCAAGCACTACCCAATTCCAATTATTTCTGATTATTATAATTTATTATTTATTTGGATTTTATTTATTAAAATTCAATTTAAATCAAAATAAAATATAAAATTCAATATTTGGATGTGATTCTTGTTCTAGAAGCTCTTAAAAAAACATTTAAGACTGATTGAAAATCTCCAATTTCGTGCTAGATCAAAATAGCAAGGATATATTTGATTTTTTTGCATATTTTTGGTTGATTCTTCCTTCACCATCAAGTCATCCAAAGGCCCACAGAATCCACAATTTTTTGACCTAATCTCACCCCACTATAAGAGTACAACTTAAGACAAACACAAGGACACGATTTGCAGCAGCTAAGAACACATTCAAACTTTCAAATTTTGCAAGAAAAAGTCAAAATAGGATTTTCGTCTTGGGGCCTCTTACAAGCAATTTTAAGGTTGTAAATGAACCTTCTGATGCTTCCATGACATGTCTCCATCATCATTATCATCCAATCCGTGCCCTATGATCAATACCGATTGCGTTTTCTTTCAATTTTATTTTTTTCGATTCTCATATGTTTGATTGTCATAACCTAAAACTAATGATTGTTTTGTGTTTGTTTCATTGCAATGATGGTTTCTGGGTGGTTATTTAGAAGCTTCATGGCCAAACGTGAAATCTACCATTATTAGGGTTTCGGTTTCATAAATAGGGCTTCACGATTAAACCATTATAAATGAAATATGAGACCATAATTTAACTGCAAATGATATGGGGATTGTATATGTGTGTTCAATTTTGAGAATTATTACAGGTTTCATAATCGTTGAAGAAAACTAGGAAAACCTATGAAAACCAGTTCGCAGGAAAATTCGCAACAAAACTTGCAGGAATTTTCGCAGGAAAAAGATTGAAGATGAAGTTCATGGCGCCAAAATCTGGGATTCAAATATTAACTTAATTTTTGTTTTATTTGTTGTATAATAAGTTCAGAAACAATGCTTGGCTCAACTGGCAAGGCACATGCGTGTGTAGTCCTCAAGGCAAGGGTTCGATCCTTGCTGATGCCATTCTTTTTTTTATAATGTGTTTTATTTTTCAGGTTTCCCATATAAGCTTTGCTGGTCATTCAATTAAACAAGCTGCGTGCTTGGCCTGGTGGTAAAGAGGTTGGACTAAGGTTGGGAAAGCCTAGGGCGTGGGTTCAAATCCCACCCCCAAGTATTTTTTTTTTTTTTTAACTTTTCTTTTCTTTTATTAATTTAATCTTAACTAATTTATTAGTTTCTTTTTACAAAATAAAAAGATAAAACTTTCTTAATGAAAACTTTTTTTTATTATATTAATAATATATTTTCATAACTTAATTTAATTTGTAAATAAATTAATAGTCTAATTAATTTTTTCTAACAAAAACTCTTAACCCTTTTTTATAATTGAATCCCTAATTATTTTTTAGCCATAATTGTGAATATAATTAAATTTGCTTTATATTGTCATAAAGTAATAATAAGTTTTGTATATATTTAGTTTTTGTATATTATAATTAATAATTAATTCTCTTTAATAGAAAATCTAATATTCTTAAAATTCTCTTTTAAATATTTCTTTAATAATTACAATTATTTTGTAAATAAAGTTAATTAATTAGATTTAGATTTAAATAAATTCATAATTTTTTAATTTAATTTTTTTTCTAACCCTAATTTCATAAAGAATTTAATTATTTATGGTTATTTTATTTAATTATTTACTTAGAATAATTTCCTTTGCTTATTTATTTTATTTAAATTTATTAGAAAAATGTATAGGTTGTTTATATTGTAATTTATTTTTTCTCTTATTATTTTGTATCTGCCCCGAAGCCTTGTAATAACGAAGATTTATTTTTCCGTATTTTAATTATATTATTTAATGGTTAGTAAATAGGGAGTGAAAACATAATTGAAATTAATCTGGACTTAGAAAATTAATTTAAAAAAGATAAAATATCTGAAAATAAACACTCACACACGTAAGTCGATCTAAGATCGCTGTCTGCACCTCCTAGGGTTATCCCTCTTGGTTGCCTTATTAAACGGTCAAGTCCCTCGAAAGCGGTGTGTCTTAAGCAAAGTCCCTCTAGGAAAATAAATCATCTTGTCCATCCCAGAATCTAAAAGATCAAGTCCCTACGAGGTTGCCTACGATAAATGATCTTGTCCCTTCGATTTAAAAGATGATAGTTCCTCCCAATTGCTAAAGACACCCTCAAGTTGCCTTCGTTGACCGTACGATGACCATACGCCTGTCCCTTAACAAATCCAAGGTAATGACTACTTATTCCTTAATAATAGGGATATTCTTACCCTTGAAAGGACATATAAGAACATGAATGACTTAGTCTAGGGTAGCTGCTTATGTTCCTTAAGTAAGTTAAGGATAATATGGGGCTGCCATATGTTGTCAATACACTAATTGACCTTTAGAACCCTAGTTATCCCATCTTGGCCTTTAGAAAGTAGTGAGATAGCCGGCTTTGGAGAAGTCTAAAGTTGGTTGATACTCGATCTTACGCTCATTGAGATCCTAAACTTGGAGGGTTTTGGTTGGCAAGTAAGTTGCCTACTGAACAACCACCCTTGGGAAAGATCAGTGATATTGAGATCCCTTAGAACCTGGTTACTTTTGTAGGACAAGATGAACCAACTAAACTTCAGGGGAGGGTACTAACCTTTAAACCTCATGCAAGCCTCTAAACCTAGGGCTATTGTATGACTTGTTTGTGTGTACCACATTTTTGTGATTGAGCATAACAACATGAAATCATGACATAATAAGCATAACATTTTCACTAACCATTTCAAGGACCAAAGGATTTATCTTTGTTCTTTGTTGCAGGTTATGGCTTCTGCTCGTAGGAATACTATTCGGATCAACTTTGTAGGGATACCTTCTAAGCTTAAGGAATTGGTCTCTAGAGTTTCTGAAAGCTCCTAATTCATCAAGAGACATGGGAATCTGTTGGATCTAGTAACTTCAGGGTTCAATGAAGACATGATGAGTGTCCTATTCCAGTTCTTTGATCCTAAACATCATTGTTTCACATTCCCCGACTATCAGCTGGTTCCTACAATAGAGGAGTTCTCCAAACTACTGGGTATACCTATCCTTGATCAGAGACCTTTCACAGGCTTGGAGAAAGAGCCTAAACCTGAAGTCATTGTTGCAGCCCTACATTTGAAGAAATCAGACATTGTCCTAGAAACGAGAAGTGGAGTTAAGGGTATTCTTGCTAAGGTATTGATGGAGAAAGCTCAAATGTTCTTGGATGCTATGAGCTATGATGCTTTTGAGAAGATCTTAGCCTTGTTGATCTATGGCTTAGTGTTGTTCCCTAATCCAGACCATTTCATAGACGTACACGCCATCAACATATTTCTGACTCATAATCCAGTGCCTACATTACTTGGAGATATCTTACACTCTCTTCACACTCGAACTACAAAGGCGAGGGGAACTCTGATGTGTTGCATACCTTTATTGGCTAAGTGGTTTATTTCTCACCTTCCTCGATCAGTGATGAAGAATGAACAAGGGCTAAGGTGGTCTAAGAGGATCATGTCACTTTCTCATTCAGATATTCATTGGTGTTCTCGATCTATGGAGAATGTTACTATCATTGACCATTGTGGGAAGTTCCCTAATGTGCCACTCCTTGGCATAAGAGGGGGAATTACCTACAACCCTTCTCTAGCTCTACGCTAGTTTGGTTATGCTCGGAGTAATGGTTCTCATGACATGTTTATTCAGGGTATTGTGTTCGACTACGACAACGATCTTCAGGGTTATCGTCAAAGGTTTATACGAGCTTGGAGCAAGGTGAATAAAGTTGAGAGAAAAAATTTGGAACCAAAGTACTCCATTCCTATGGAACCTTATCTCATATGGGTGCGATCTCATGATCAGACTCTTATGATGCCATATCCTACTGTTCTACCAATTACTATGGAGCCTGTTGCTGAAGGAGATGTTCCTTATACCATCCTTCATCCAGACATGCCCACTGATTTGGAAGAGTTGCAGAAGTCCTGGATTCAGTTAAAGGAGCAAAGGGATACTTTCGAGACTCATTTCAGAGCTAGTCAAGAAAGAGTTCTGGAGCTGACAAGGCAACTTCACGAGGAGCGGAATCTCAACACATACCTCAACCCAAAGAGGAAGCGTCCATGGGAGACTTAAAACCCCATATATTTATCTCTTTGTATTTTATTCTTATTTCCTTTCATTGTAAGCCCAAGGGGAAATTTATATTAAACATTTACTAATAAAAATTTTGTTTTTGTTTTTCTTTAAACAAATTTAAATCATGCAGTCCTTGAAAACATTGCATGTGCATCTACATACCATATCATTGCATCACAGGTTTCTTAATAAACATGTATCTTATCTTCTCGCTGTTTATTTCAGCAGAAATGGCTCTCGAACAAACTGCCAAGGAACTCCAAACTCAGAATGCCCAATTTCAAGAGATGATTCTGAATTTGTCCAGGGGACAAGATAAGCTGAAGGCACTTCTGACCAAGAAAAAGAAGACCATAAAACCAGTTGGCTTCATCAACCTGGGTAGAAAATTCAGAGCTCCAATCAAGACAGATGATGAGGTGGAAAACCCTGGAGATAAAAGTTCTACAGAAGATGAAGGGAGTCAACATGGTATTATTGTGGATTCTGATTATGAGGAAATTTATTACCATGATCCGGCTAGTGAAGAAAAGTATAGGATATTGAAGGACCGGATGAATGCTATAGAACTACAGAAGACTTCTGGGTTTGACTTTGAATATTTGAGCTTGATTTCTGGAGTCTCCATCCTTATTGATTTCAAGGTTCCTACTTTTGTGGTGTATGATGGTGTGTCATGTCCAAAATTGCATCTGAGGTCTTATGTCAGGAGGATTCAACCACATACTCCTGATAGGAGGTTATGGGTGCATTTCTTTCAAGAGAGCTTATCTAGGTCCCAACTGGAATGGTATTATAAACTGGAGAGTACCAACATTCGTAACTGGAATGATCTTTCTGAGGCTTTCTATAAGCAGTACCAATATAACTTCAATTTAGCACCAACTCGCATGTAGCTCTAGAGCATGTCCATGGGAGCTAAAGAAAGCTTCAAGGAGTATGCTCAGAAGTGGAGAGATCTGGCAAGTAGAGTTCAACCCCCTTTGACCGACAGGGAATTGGTTGATATGTTTATGAGTACGTTGACTGGTCCTTTCTATAGTCATCTCATTGGAAGCTTATCCTATGGTTTCACGGAGCTGATAATGACTGGAGAACGTGTGGAGAGTGGGATACGTAGTGGAAAGATTCAGATGGTTGCTTCTTCAAGTGCCACCAAGAAATCTTCTAATGGGAAGAAGGAATCCAATGTTGTGTATGGCTAACATGGTCTTAATAACCGTAACCAGTATGTGGGAGCTGTTTTGATTTCTAATCCTGCACCTGCACCACAAGAGCAGCAACAAAATAGTCAGCCCAAGCCTAGGAGGCAATTTACGAAGATCAATATGTCGTTGGCGCAAGCTCTGCAACACATGTTGAAAGGAGAGTTGATTACTTTGAAGGACCCTCCCCAGAATACTAACACTTCCTCTCCTCGCTACAATCCCAATGCAAGGTGTGCATATCATTCTAATAGTCCTGGCCATGATACTAACAGTTGTTGGGCATTGAAGAACAAAATTCAGGATATGATTGAGAATGGAGAAATTGAGTTTGACCCTCCTGAAACTCCTAATGTGATAACTGCTCCTATGCCTAAACATGAGAAGACTATTAATGTTGTTGATGAGGTTTCTTATGTTCGTACTGTGGCTGAAATAACTACTCCTCTATCCATTGTCAAGAAGAAACTTATGCAAGCCGGTTTATTTCCGGGATGCAATGAAGATTGTTTCTACTGTGCCTACAAACCTGATAGTTATTGGAAACTAAGGGTAGGTATTCAACGCTTGATAGACAACTATACTATACTATTTGAGAAGACCCCTTCTATAGAGAGTTTATGGGGAGGTGTTGATCAAGATTTGAAGATTGAAGATGTTGCTATAGTTGATAAGATTCCTGTAAAGATTACTTCCAAAGGTCCAATGAGGATCACTTCTAAGGGTCCTGTGAAGATTACTGATGAGCCAAAGGTGGCTCCAATAATTATTACCACTCCTGGTCCTATCCCATATTCTTCTGATAAGGCTATACCCTGGAATTATGGTTCTGATGTTTATATTCATGGTGTCAAGCAAGAGCCTTTGACTGATACACCTGTTACTTATATTAATCTTGATGTTGACAATATTGATGGGTCCAGTATGGTTACCAGGAGTGGAAGAATTTTCTCTCCAGAAGATACCTCAAATACTGTTGCTACTCCAGTCCATATCTCTATTTCTGGGCCAAGTACTGAGGCTCGGGGAAAAGGACCAGTGATTGATCCTGTTCAAGTTGAGGCACAATCTAGTGAAGATCTCTCTAAGCAGATGGAAGAAGTACTGAAAATCATCCGCAAGAGTGATTATGATATTGTTGACCAGTTGGGGCATACTCCCTCTAAAATCTCCATGTTATCTCTGCTATTATGTTATGAAGCCCATGCCAAGGCTTTAATCAAGTTCCTGAAGACTGCTCATGTACCACATGAAATCTCTGTGGACCAGTTTGAAAATTGTGTTACTCATCTGACTAGTGATAATGGTTTAAGTTTTTATGATGTTGATTTTACCTCTGCTAAAAGAAACCATAATAGAGATCTGCACATCTCCATTGAGTGTAAGGGAACTACTTTGTCTCATGTGTTGGTGGATAATGGTTCTTCATTGAATGTATTACCCAAGGAGGTTCTGGACAAACTCAACCTGGAGGATGTGGTGTTAAGGTCAAGTAACGTGGTGGTGAGGTCCTTTGATGGTTCAAGAAGAATGGTGTATGGAGAGGTGGATATTCCAATCAAAGTAGGCTCTCAAGTCTTTGATTCCACTTTCTATGTGATGGATATTCGTCCTGTGTACTCCTGTTTGCTTGGGCGCCCCTGGATCCATGGGGTAGGTGCTGTAACTTCCACTTTACATCAGAAATTGAAATATCCAGTGAAAAGAAAGATTGTCACTATTTATGGTGAAGAAGAATACATGGCCAGTCATGTGAATACTTTTAAATATGTTGAGATGGAGGGTGAATTTGTTGAGACTCCTTGGCAGACATTTGAAGTGGTTCCTCAAGTTGTTCCAGCTACTGAATCCATCCCTTCTGCTAAACCAGTGCCTGCTGTTACTAGAGTACCTCCTACAATGGCCTCTCTCAAGGATGTTAAAGTTGTGGTTGAAGAAGGTGGTTGTACTATTTGGGGTCAACTTCTTGACATTCCTTACAAGTCTGACAAGTTTGGTTTGGGTTTTACTGCAGAGTCTCAGAAGGTTGTTCGTCGTGCTCATGTTGTTTGTATCACTAATAAAGGAATCATAAAGGACCAAGTCAGTGTTGTGGGAGATTATGATGAAGATTACAACCTGGATAATTGGATCTTTCCTACCATTGGTGATGGACTCAACAACTGGAAGGCTGAAGACGTTATTCTTATCTCCTTTAGTCAGGAGTAAATGCTATTTTGTTTTTCTAATTTTAATTTTTTGTAACTTTGAACAATTAAATACTTTTGAGCCTTGTGCCTTGTCCGGGGCACAATGGTGTGATTGTTAGGGTTGTCATTTCCTTTGCATATTTTCATTCAATAAAATCAATGGACGTTTCTCGCTTTCGTAAATATTGTGCTCTTTGTCTTTCTTTTACTTTTTTTTCTTTTAACAAAAAGCTATGTGTTCTTACACACACCCACGTCACTAAAATGCAGATCCTCGCCCACTCTGGATCTTGTTGAGAACAGTTTTGCTATTGTCAGTTATGACTTCGAGAATCTGATCTATCAAGCCGAGGATGGAAAGGAGGAAGATTGTGAAGTACCTATAGAGTTGGCTAGATTACTACAGCAAGAAGAGAAAGCTATAGAGCCACATGAGGAACCAATTGAAGTTGTGAACCTGGGAACTGAGGAAAACAGGAAAGAGGTCAAGATAGGTGCTGAATTAGAAGATGGTGTTAAGAACAGGTTAATCCAGATGTTACGTAACTATGTGGAAATTTTTGTTTGGTATTATGAAGATATGCCAGGGCTGGATACAGATATTGTGGTTCACCGTCTACCACTTAAAGAAGATTGTCGCCCAATAAAACAAAAATTTTGTCGTATGCGTCCTGAAATGTCAGAAAAGATTAAGGTAGAGGTGATGAAACAATTCAATGCAGGGTTCCTAGTTGTTACTTCTTATCCTCAGTGGGTTGCAAATGTGGTACCAGTACCTAAGAAAGATGGTAAAGTACGCATGTGTGTAGATTACAGGGATTTGAATAAAGTCAGCCCCAAAGATGACTTTCCACTTCCATATATTGATGTTCTGGTAGACAACACTGCTCAACATAAGGTATTCTCTTTTATGGATGGTTTCTCTAGTTACAATCAAATTAAGATGGCACCTGAAGATATGGAGAAGACTACATTTGTTACACAATGGGGCACTTTCTGTTATAAAGTGATGCCATTTGGTTTGAAGAATGCTAGGGCAACATATCAGCGTGCTATGGTGGCTTTGTTCCATGATATGATTCACCATGAGATAGAGGTATATGTGGATGATATGATAGCCAGATCTTAGACTGAAGAAGAACATCTTGATCATCTCACAAGTTGTTTAAGAGGTTGAAGAAATACAAGTTGAGATTAAATCCAAACAAATGTACCTTTGGAGTTAGATCTGGTAAACTTTTGGGTTTTATTGTCAATAGTAAAGGTATTGAAGTTGATCCTACAAAGGTAAAAGCTATACAAGAGATGCCTGCTCCTCGTACTGAGAAAAAAGTTAGAGGTTTCTTGGGACGACTGAATTACATTGCAAGATTTATTTTCCAGTTAACTGCTACTTGTGAACCAATGTTCAAGTTATTGAAGAAAGATCAAGTAATGGAATGGAATGACGAATGCCAAGTAGCTTTTGATGAGATCAAGAAGTACCTACAGGAACCTCCTCTATTGATGCCACCAGTTGAAGGAAGACCCTTAATTATGTACCTAACAGTATTGGATAACTCAATAGGGGTGTGTGTTGGGGCAACATGACGAGTTTGGTCGAAAAGAGCAAGCAATTTACTACCTTAGCAAAAAGTTTACCGACTGTGAAACAAGATACTCACTGCTCGAGAAAACTTGTTGCGCTTTGGCATGGGCTACTCGCCGACTAAGACAGTATATGTTGACCCATACCACTTTATTGATTTCAAAGATGGATCCAATTAAGTACATATTTGAGAAACCTACTCTCTTCGGATGAATAGCAAGATGGAAAATGATCTTAACAAAATATGACATACAATACACTACTCAGAAAGTAATTAAAGGAAGTGTAGTAGCTGATCATTTGGCTCATCAAGCAGTGGATGATTATCAGTCTATGAATTTTGAGTTTCTGGATGAGGATATTATGATTGTTACTAAAGAACCTAGACAATATGAAGGACCTGAACAAGGATCCCGATGGACTACGGTTTTTGATGGAGCTTCTAATGCGCTTGGTAATGGTGTTGGTGTTGTGATTATCTCTCCTAAAGGTTGTTATACACCAGTTACTGCAAGGCTTTATTTTAATTGTACCAATAATATGGCTGAGTATGAAGCGTGCATAATGGGTATCAAGGATGCCATTGAGATGAAGATTCAGTTTTTGAATGTATATGGGGATTTAGCCCTGGTAGTTAGTCAAGTTAAAGGAGATTGAGACACCAAGCATCCTAATCTCATCCCTTACAAAGAGCATGTGTTGTCTTTGATCCCGTACTTTGAAAAGATCACCTTTGGACATATTCCACGAGAAGAAAATCAGTTGGTAGATGCATTAGCCACCATGGCATCTATGTTTGAAATCAGTTGGGATGATGAAGCTCCCAGAATTACTATTGATCGATTTGATAAACCTACATATTGCGATGAGGTGGGTATTGAAGAAGTAGAGGAAAATCCTTGGTTCTATGAAGTGAAAAGATATCTTGAAGCTCAAGAATTCCTTGAAGGGGCATCTATCAATGATAAGAAGTTTCTGAGGAGATTTTCTGCTAAGTTTTTCCTAAGTAATGGAATTTTGTACAAGCGCAGTCATGATTCAACTTTGCTTCGCTGTGTGGATAAGAAAGAAGCTGTGGAGATTATGGAAGACATGCATGATGGGATCTTTGGTAATCATTCTAGTGGGCATACTATGGCTAAGAAGATTCTTAGAGCAGGTTATTATCGGACTACCATGGAAGCTGATTGCTATAAGCACTCCAAAACTTGTCACAAATGCCCGATTTATGCTGATAAAGTTCATGTGCCTCCAGTTCCATTGAATGTTCTAACTGCTCCTTGACCTTTTGCCATGTGGGGCATTGATATGATTGGTGAGATCAAACCTACATCTTCCAATGGACATCGTTTCATCCTTGTTGCCATTGATTACTTCACAAAGTGGGTAGAGGCAACTTCATTTGCTTCTGTTACCAAGAATGTTGTAGCTCGATTCATCAAGTATAATCTTATATGTAGGTATGGAATCCCTGAAAGGATTATCATATATAATGGTACTAATTTAAACAATACTATGATTACTTATCTCTGCACGCAGTTCAAGATTAAGAATCACAATTCTTCTCCATATCGTCCAAAGATGAATGACGCAGTGGAAGGCGCTGTAAACACCCCAAATTTTCCCTCACTCATTTCACACTATGGCTTGTGATCTTTCATCTTTGCATAAGTTTAAGCATACCATCTTATATTGCATTTTGTTTCACTGCATAAGTTCAAGTTCATCTGCATCTAGGGTTTGTGATCTGAGCAATCCAGGGATCCATCTGAGCCACTCCAAAGGTCTCCTATCATTCCAATAGGGTCCATGTGTGTTCTATCATCATATTATATCCCTCAAAGATCAAGGAAGTCAAGAAATCACAAGAACTGGGAAAGCATGGAAGCAGAGCTAGGGTTTTCACTACACAGATGACCAAAATTAGGGTTTTGGTTTCAAAGGCCTTAACTCCAAATTTTTGGGCCATTCTTGTTTCTAATGTCCTTAAGATGTTATAAGGTTCATGTGTACCAAGTTTGATGAAGATATTCATTGTGGAAGTCATTTGTTCACTGGGTAACTTCTTGAGCAAGTCAGAGCAAAATCAGGGCATCTGAGGCCCCCAACAATGGAACCCAAGGGGTATTTTCATCAAATTGAAGTTATATGATCTTTATTTGATCATTGAAGTGCTTGGAAGTTCACAAAATTGAAGAAACTTGAGTTAAACCAAAAGTTGCCAAAAATGGAAATGACTTGTAATGGAAACTTTCCATTTTGGGAAAGTTCTTCAACCTCCTCTTTCTCAGCCAAAAATGCTCCAAATGAAAAAAATTTGGTCATGAAAGTTGTAGATTGGATCATTCCCTTTTCAAAAAGTACAAGAACATGTTCTAATTCAGTATGGAACTCAAGTTATGAACTTGCAAAGTTGGCAAAAATCCTATAATTTTCACTTTCACACCAAAGAGGATTTTTTGCAATTTCACATACCAAGTCATTTTGTGACCTCTAATCAACCTCTTAGCATCATACAAACACAATACAACTCATTGTGATCAGAATTTCCAAAGGAATCACAAGTTTTTATGGCTTGCATCACAAGAAATCACAAAAGGGGCAAATTGCATAACACTTGCAAAACCTATGAAAGCCATGCCTCTAAGCCATCCACATGCATAAAATGAATCCCATGGCTCTCCTTGATCAATGTTGAACCAGGACATGCCCTAAAACAACTGCTACATGAGCCCATACCTCAAGTACACAATTTGTTGACTTTTTACAACTTGGCCCATACCAATCAGCTGCAGCCACCACCCACTTTCTGACCTATCAAGATTGTTATGTGGACTCAAAGGAAGCCATAACACACAACACACAAGCCTGGATCATCAGATACACCAAGTTCACAAAAATCATCCTCAACCTTCCTCTCTTCGAAACACTCTACACAAGCATCAAACCTCCAATATTTTTCCATAGATCAACTCACCATCACCCACAGATCATTTCCCAACCATTACCAAGCCCTAAAAGTCAGCCAAACACAAACACGATTTTGGACCAGTTGAGTTGTAACCTCTCAATCCAGCTCATTTCAACTCATTCCAAGCCTTGCAATAGCATCAGGGGATCAAGTGGAGTGTCGCTCCCGGGATTTTCATCCTGGTACAAACGCGAAAGTGGCGCGGAAAGAGTTAGAGTCGCCAGCCAGGCATTTTTATCCCGAAGAAAGGGAATGGTAATGCTGCACAAACCAGAAGAAAAGAAAAGGAAGAACACGGGTCCTGCGAACCAAAGAGACTGGGCTCGGGAGTCGGTTATGACCTGGGAAGGTATTAGCACCCCAGATCATCCGCCGTACCCGACGGGATCCACGCTTGCAAAAGAAACTGTTTCAAAGGGTGAGGGTATGAAAGATGCAGCAACAGAAATGAAACGGACTGGAAAATGAACTGATAAAAGAAAATGAAAAAGGAAACAAAGAGAAAAATGTAGGGAAAATAAAGATTGTGCTCGAACGGGCCCTACCCCGCTGCCTACGTACCTCATCGGGATAATGAGGATCAGAGACGCCGTAGTTCCCCTAACTAGGGGTAACAAGGAAATTGCTTGTGAATTAAAGGGGCTTGAACTGCCTATGCCATTGCTCAGGTGTTGCAGACTCGGACGACGAGTGCGTAACCGTCTTGCAAAGTGACAAGTAGGAGCAAGTTCGCGTACGGAGCGAAGGAGATGAGAAAAGAATTCCCGAAGGAAAGACGCTTATTGTTTGTTTGAGATTTTTATGAGGCTTTTATTTGTGAAGGTTTGCATAGGCAAGTGTACCTAAGTCTTACTCAATGGGATGTGTACGTCTCACATCATCCCGAAATGGAATGCGCAAGAGGCACACCTATCTATGGAGGAAATCCCCAAAGCTAGTCCCACAAGTGAAGGCTCAAGCACACTGGCCTATTACCATTATTAAGTATTTTGTGGTTTTTTTGGTTAAGAAGTGTTTTTTAGCTTTTCTTTGTGAGGTACTCATGCTAAGACCTATCCACCACGAGTGATGACTCACACCTCGCCCCGAAATGGAACGCATGCAAGCATCTCATAGCAAAGTCTCATGTCACATGAAAGTACTCAACCTTTATTAAGTGAATTAAAATTAAGTTTGAAGATGAGAAGAGAATAAGAACCAAAAGGAGCAAAGGAAAAAAACTAGAGGGAAGTTTCTATCCTAAGTTAGCATGCATGGGGTTCCTAGGGTTTGTGGGGTGTCTATCCTACTGAAGAAGAAAAAGAAAAGGAGAAGATAGAAGAGGGGATGAGAAAGGCCTAAGCCCAACAAAAAGATGTTAGTCCATATAAACAAAAATGAGAAAAGATGAGAGATGGAGATGTGGAACTCAATTCCCACATCTCACACTTACCATAGCTCCTGCAAAGTTAGTGTAACAACATACAATCAAGGCATGAACCAACAAGTCAGAAGCTACACAAGCATATAGGCATGGCAAAGAGTTCACAAAATGATATACAAAGCAATACAAGATCATATCAAGATGATTGGGAGTGAAACAAATGCAAAGAAAGCATGCATAACACTTAAGGATGTAATACACAAAGAAAGGAATCAAAACCAAAGCTCAAGCAAAATCAAACCCTATCCTAAGACCAGGAACAACTCTAGACCTTTAAAGGATCCCAAAAGATGAGGAAAAGTTGGCATAAGTCTTCTTCCAAACTTAAAAGAAACCAAAAGATTCAAAGGGTGCAAAACAAGGCAAAGTGAGGAAGAAAATACCTAAGAAATAAATCCAAGCACATGAAAAATCTATCCAACCAGCAAAGTACTCTTCACATACTAGGAAATGAGAATCCAAAAGGGTTTGCAAAGAATCAGCCCCAAACTAGGTCAATGAAACCCAAAAATGCAAGGTATCACCATCTAGGGTTTAGAAAATTGATGCACAAGTAACATAAACAAAATCCAGCAAGGAAATTTGTGAAAAATCTAAGATAAATCATGAAGATATAAGGATGTCTTAAGATTTGAATGCAAAAAGAATGAGGTTCATAGCTTAAAGGATGAAGAAGATGGAAATTGGACAAGGCAGATTGGTCCAAGAGAGCCTACCATAAAACAAAACCTAGTGTTGAATTAATTTAGCCACGTGGAAATAAAAATAAAAATGTGAAAAAAATATGATAAAATACTAGATGAACTAAAGAGTGCACATGAATTTTTATGGATTTTTTATAAGTTTGGAAATATTTTAAAATGAACAAAATGCAAGAAGAAAAAAGAAAGGAATAAAAGGACTATGAAACATGGTGGAAGGGTGCAAAACAAAACTGGCCAGCACATGCCAAATGCCTGGGCCCAGCATGGGGGGCGCGCCTAGCATGTTGGCCTCAGGCCCATGCAGCAATGCAAGACAAAAATACTCAGGCACGCATGAACTTAGGGCATACTCCACAAGACAAACCAAATGCACAAAAACATGTAACATTGTATCAACCGGTCATGCTAGGGTTTTAAAACAGAAAAGACAAAACATGGATCCATCCAATCCCTGCGTTCCACCTCATCATCTTCAACCTCACAACATGAAAACAAAGCTGCAAAACACGAATGAAACAGGACCAAGCAGTGGCAAGGCAACAAATATCAAAGGAACATATCTCCTCCATTTCTTCATGAAATCACATGAACCAAACACCAAAAATGATTCTCGGATCAAGCACCATATGAATCAACTATCACAAACATGTAAAACAAAACACACAGCATGAACAGCATCAAAACAAATTGGATCTAGAAACTTTAAAACCCTAGCCCGACCTCATTTCAACATCATTTTCAAAAACAAAAAGCTCCACATGCTCAGTGTGACATGTAAATTGCAATGCACATCACAAAAATCATTTACAAACTTATGGATTTGAGGCATACCTGAGATTGCACAGCTTCAAATTTCTCCAAGAAAACCAAAATCCAGCCTGGGATGATCTTCTAGCAACCTCCTTTCACAAAATAAATGTGAAAGAAACTTCAAATTCACTTGAACCTTGCTCTTTGGTGGAATCTGGTTTGAGCTGGACTGGTACAAGAACCCTTCTCTAGCTTGAAATGGAGCTTGATCTATGTCCTATGGAGCTTCATGATCAAGAATATGGGGTCTGCTTTGAGAATGGAGCAGTGGATGATGAGCTATGGAGGAAAATGCAACAGGAGCAAAAACTGAGGAATGGGAGAATGGTGGCGATTTTTTTTGCCAAGCTAAAACCCTAGCTGGTCCTTTTATGATGCCCTAAATCAGTCCAAGGAATGAGAAAAGGAATGCACGTGAGAGGAGTGTGCATGAGGTGATTTTGCAAAACTTGCATGAGGTGAGTGGTGGAATCATTCACTCGTGCTCTTCCCACTCCCTTTGCACATGCTGACCTCTAATGATCCCTTAATTCATAAGTGGAAGAAAACTGGCCCTTGGATCAGTGTATAATGCTATTCTTATCATTTCGCTAAAATGCTCCTTATGAGATATCTCACATTCCACTCATGCTTTCTGCACCCCTTTTGGGCCAAAACCTCTTCATACCATGCATTGTGGAATAGTGTCTCCAAATGGTATACAAATGGCTGGCAACCTCATTCCATAACAACTTGCTCTTTGGTGAAAAATTGACATCTCATGTGCCACCAAAATCTCATATGCCCATGTATTTGCACTTTGTGAAATATGTCAAACTCCTTGCTTGGACCCTCCAATTTCTCTTGAGCTAACAACTTAATATGGCATGAATAAAAAGATAGTGGCCTCACCTTGCACTTGGAATGGGAATAAATGAGCCCTTTTTGAGATTTTGCATCATTTGAAAAAGTGTGAGATAAGTTCACATACCTCACTCTTTGCTTGGCCTTTTGGTACATGTATAAGCCTTTTCCAATCCTTGGTCAGAACAACAACAACTTTGGCCCTTAGAACTAGCCAATACATACTTCTCATGATTTGGCTAAATTTGCACTTTTGAGGCCATTTCCATGCTTGGCATCAAAATGCAAGTTTCTCTTGAGCAAAACCATCTAAATACATTGCATTGTAACTTAGTAACCTCACTTGATCCATTCCAGCACTTAAAAATGAGTTTTGGACCCTCTTGCATTTGGTGTGTGCATGGAAATGTGATTTTGCCCTAAAATGCATGAGATTTTCGAGGGCCTTATCTCTCAAACCATAAATCCCATGAAAATGTACTTGTACTTTTTGAAAATGGCAGGCCTTAGTCTTCAACTTTCATGTTTGGGTTGGGTTCATTTGAAGAATTTTTGACCATGCTAAGCTCACTTGAAAATTAGGGCAAAAGTTGCTAAATTTGGAAAATCTCAAAAACCAACTTTATACCATTTTTGCAAAAACCTCCAAATAGCCATGATTCTTGATCTCCAACCCTTCCAAACATCTTATAACATTGTAAAGACCTCCCTTGGCAAGAAAAAGTGACTTGGACCCCTTGAAATCAGACAGTTGACTTTTTACAGGCACAGTTGACCAATTACTTCATCTGCAAGCAAACTAAGGCAATGACTGACTTCCATTTGGAACTTTCTCATGAAAATTGACATGTAAGGACCTCTTATCATATGGAAAACATTGCCCAAAAGAGTTGGCCAAAATTATGAGCCTAAAGCCCTTGAAGCCAAAACCCTAATTTGGCTGCATTGCTTAGGAGCCTTGCCTTGTCTTAAAACTTGTGATGATTAAGCAATCTTCTGAGCTTTTGTAGGTGAACTTGGCCTTGCCAAAAGAATCTAGACTCATCATAAGTCTCCCACAAATCCATTAGAACCCATGTCTTAGCTTAAATGACCCCCAACACCTCCCCAGATGGCCATATGCATCATGCTAGGGTTTGATGCTTGTCATGCTTTAATTTTCCCATGCTATAATGTTATACATATGATATGCTTATGATGCAAATGATGTATTATGATGCCTAAAATAAAGAGGGCAAATTTGAGGTTCTACAGCTGCCCCTATTCAAGCAACTGTTGATCTGAAAAGGACGATTGCTTCCGCTTTCGACCGTTCAAGATAAACTGTGGTTGAATACCCAAGAAACGGAAATTTGCGCTCTGATGCCGAAAACAAGAAATGGGAAATAAACCCAATCCAAAGACGTTGCAACTGAGATGAGAGATGAGCAGACGAGCTCCTTAAGAATTTTCAAAGTAACTTGAGATAGACGAATCTCCTTCACTAACCTTTACGCAGATAAGTGGAATAAGACGGACGAGCCTTCTTCGGATGATCCTTATGCAGGTTCCGGGTATGCATATAAGTCTGTGGGATAGACATGCGATCAAGGCAGACGAACCTTCTTCATATATTATCCGCGGATATATGGTATAAGACAGACGAGTCTTCTGAGCAAACCTGTTACGTCAGGTGCAGCAACCATAACTGGTGCTTGAGTCAGACGAGCCTCCTTCGGATATTCCTGTTACGCCAGGACCGGTAACCATTTCGACACTCGATTCCCACTGTCAGGATTTGAAACCTCTTCAATACAGACGAGTATTGGATGATCATCAAGATAACACAGACGAGTGTCCTGAGTCAATGATACAGACGAGTATCAGACGATGATCTGAGAAACACAGACGAGCGTTTCAGGCAATGATACAGACGAGCATCAGCCACTGGTATAGACGAATACCAGGAATTCAAACACAGACGAGCATTTGAAGTGATCACAGAAATTAGAGTAAATAGCAAATCTTCACATTCAGGTGCAGGCTAGCACAGACGAGTGCCGAGGATGATACAGACGAGTATCCGAGCTTCAGAACACAAAGGAATTATGGGGAATAAAAGCAGACGAGCTTCAAACAAACACAGACGAGTGTTGGATAGTTGCACACGAGCAACAGCAGAGAACACATATCGAGGCACAAACGAGTGCAGCGAAGGACCCAATACCAAACACAGACGAGTGTTGGGGAGGTTGCAGACGAGCAATGACAAAGGTATCCTAACACAGACGAGCGTTGAGGAGTTGCGGACGAGCAACTATCATAACCAATCACAGGCGAGTGTTGAGGAGTTGCGGACGAGCAATTATCATAACCAATCACAGACGAGTGTTGAGGAGTTGCGGACGAGCAATTATCATAACCAATCACAGACGAGTGTTGAGGAGTCGCGGACGAGCAAATATCATAACCAATCACAGACGAGTGTTGGAACTTGCAGACGAGCAATAAACGGAAACCTGATCGGCAACAAGTGATACAGCTCTGCAGGGGGAAACAAGTCAAGAGGTCTGGATATCCACTCTGACTGAAGTGACGAATACCTGGCTGTGTCATCAAATGCTCAAAAGTATGACAACTTGGCTGAGAAATATTTCACGGATAGAGGTGAAAATCAAATATGAACTCTGTGAGGACAGATCATCTTCAGACTTGGCTGGGGAAACTTCTCGGGCAAATACTCTGGCTGGGGAGAGCATCTGATGATTCAAGACTCTGAGGGGATATCAGGCTTTCAGGTACCTGATAGGTAAAAATTCTTGCTGGGGATAGAATACTGTTAACTCCATCTCTGATGACATCAGGTCTTCAGGCACCTGCTGGGTATACTCCACTGGGGAAGAATAGACTGCTACTTTACTGGGAAGAAGTTGGGCTGCTGCCAAGGCTTGGTTGGAGGAAAATCTCTGTTTAGACAGGTCAGGCTTTCAAATACCTGCTGGAAGAAGAAATCCCTGCTTGGGGAAATACTCTACTGGGAAAGAGTACATTGCTTGAGAGAATGTAAAACCATCCTGCAACCTGTAACAACATAAAACACACGTGTGTCCCGAGGATTTGCATGGAATGATCGGTTCATCCATCGTCACCCGACACTCAAAGAGGATTACAGTTTCCCTGCATGTCAGTTTTCTTTTCAAGATTATCACCATGTTTAGATGCAATGCTATTTTTACCAAAAAAATTCAGGACATTTTGCAAACAAAAATAAACGCACACAGCTTTTTGACTGAATATTATTTTTATTGGATGGCCTCTGAATAGGCAAAGATTTACATTAGGAAGCAACCACCTGGAAAGAGGTAGCCACTATAGAAATTGAGAAAAGAAACTATCCTAATGGCAAAGTACATGGCATTCCAAGGAGTTCCATTTCCGCTATGACCTGCATGTCTTTAAGACTCTCCATTCTGCTTTGGCTTTCTGAGAGGACAAGGGGACTATTTCCTATCCTTCCGATATTGTCAAACCGTACGAAACGATGACGTGGTTCAGATAACTCGGATCGCAGTCGTTCGCTTATTTCCCTTATTTTGCGTGGATCGCCCTCTCGGGTTTTCAATCCACCGGGATACCCTTTTTTGCCTGAGCTGTCCAATGTGGCTTTTCAACTCAGCGGGTGTACACATTTTTTTAATATTTATTTCCCTAATTTTTGCCCGAGCTTTTTATTCTGTTTTTAGCTCGCCGGGATGCCCTTTTCTTGCCTGGACTTACATTCTGTTTTTGCGTCCAGCGGGTCTCTTTATGCGAAGTATTTTTTAACTGCGTCCGAGTTAACAGGGGATGGGAAGTCTTCTCCATCCATAGTGGTGAGCATCAGTGCCCCTCCTGAGAATACTTTCTTCACTATGAATGGTCCTTCGTAATTCGGGGTCCATTTGCCCCTGTTATCTGAACCTGGAGGAACGATTCTCTTCAATACAAGCTCTCCCATTTGATACCCTCGAGTACGTACTCGTTGGTCGAATGCCCGCTTCATTCTCCTCTGATAAAGCTGACCATGACAGATAGCCGCTAATCTCTTTTCCTCAATTAGACATAGCTGATTGTAACGAGCACGCACCCATTCAGCCTCATCCAACTTGACATCCATCATCACGCGCAGTGAAGGAATCTCTACTTCAACAGGCAGGACTGCTTCCATGCCATACACTAGAGAGAAAGGAGTTGCCCCTGTTGACGTCCTGACCGACGTTCGGTACCCATGCAAAGCAAATGGTAACATCTCATGCCAATCCTTGTAGGTGACAACCATTTTCTGCACAATCTTCTTGATATTCTTGTTAGCTGCCTCTACCGCACCATTCATCTTTGGTCGGTAAGGAGAAGAATTGTGATGCTGTATTTTGAAGTCCCGACATAAATCTGCCATCATCTTATTGTTGAGATTAGAACCATTATCAGTAATGATCCTTTCGGGCACTCCATATCTGCATATGATATCTCTTTTCAGAAATCTTGCCACCACTTGACGAGTGACATTGGCATAAGACGCTGCTTCTACCCATTTGGTAAAGTAATCAATCGCGACCAGGATGAAGCGATGACCATTCGAAGCAGTTGGCTCGATCTTCCCGATCATGTCAATGCCCCACATAGAGAAAGGCCAAGGAGATGACATGACGTTGAGCGGGTTAGGAGGAACATGCACTTTATCTGCGTATATTTGGCACTTATGGCATTTACGAGCGAATGAACAACAGTCTGCATCCATTGTCATCCAGTAATACCCTGATCTCAGTAGTTTCTTTGCCATAGCATGCCCTCCTGCATGGGTACCAAAAGATCCTTCATGGACTTCCTGCATCAACAGGCTTGCTTCGTGTCTATCCACGCATCTGAGCAAGACCATGTCGAAGTTCCTCTTGTACAAAACCCCGTCTGTGTTCAAGAAGAAACTAGCAGCAAGTCGTCTCAAGGTCTTTTTGTCTTTAGAAGATGCCCCTGTTGGGTATTCTTGCTTCTCCAGGAATAACTTGATATCAAAATACCAAGGTTTCTCGTCAGACACGGCGTCTACAGAGAAAGCATAAGCTGGAGAGTCGAGCCTGGAGATGTCAATTCTGGGCACAAAATTCCAACACAGAACTTTAATCGACGAAGAAAGAGTGGCCAGAGCATCGGCAAATTGGTTTTCATCACGTGGTATGTATTTGAGCTCAACCGTCGTGAAGAATGTCAACAGTTTTCTAGCATAATCCCTGTATGGAACTAGATGCTCTTGATGTGTATACCACTTGCCGGTAACTTGGTTAATGACGAGGGCTGAATCTCCGAATATATCGAGGTTCTTAATCCGAAGATCAATTGCCTCCTCTATTCCCATTATACACGCCTCGTATTCCGCTTCATTGTTGGTGCAGCCAAAAGTAATTTTGGCAGCGAAGGGTAAATGGACACCTTCAGGAGTAATAAGTACGGCACCAACTCCACGACCATTGATATTGACAGCCCCATCAAACATCAACTCCCATTTGGATTCAGGATCAGGTCCCTCCTCCGGAAGTGATTCCTCATAATCGTTTGTTTTGAGGTACATGATGTCCTCATCAGGGAAATCAAATCTCATTGGTTGATAGTCATCCTCAAGAGGTTGCTGAGCAAGGTATTCCGACAATACACTTCCTTTGATGGCTTTCTGAGAAGTGTACTGGATGTCGTATTCAGTTAAAATCATCTGCCATCTAGCAACCCTTCCGGTCAATGCTGGTTTCTCAAAGATGTACTTGACAGGGTCCATCTTGGAAATGAGAAGTGTAGTATGGGTCAACATGTACTGCCTCAGTCGGCGAGCAGCCCATACCAAAGCGCAGCAAGTTTTCTCGAGCAGTGAGTATCGGGATTCACAGTCGGTAAACTTTTTGCTAAGGTAATAAATGGCGTACTCTTTTCGACCAGACTCGTCATGTTGGCCGAGCACACACCCCATCGACCCGTCTAGCACGGTCAAGTACATGATTAGTGGTCTCCCCTCCACCGGAGGCATCAGAATTGGAGGCTCCTGTAAGTATTCCTTTATTTTGTCGAAAGCTCTTTGGCAATCATCATTCCACCTGACCGTCTGCTCTTTTCTTAGCAGTTTGAATATCGGTTCGCACGTGGCAGTTAGGTGAGATATGAACCGAGAAATGTAGTTCAATCTACCTAAGAACCCACGCACTTCTTTTTCTGTCTTTGGTGCAGGCATATCTTGAATAGCTTTCACTTTAGCAGGATCTACCTCAATTCCTCTTTGACTTACAATGAAACCCAGCAACTTTCCAGAACGCACTCCGAAAGTGCACTTGTTCGGATTCAACCTCAGTTTATACTTGATCAATCTATCAAATAACTTCTTTAGGTTAACCAAATGCTCCTCTTCGTCTTTGGACTTTGCAATCATATCATCCACATAACATTCGATCTCCTTGTGGATCATGTCATGGAACAACGTGACCATTGCCCGTTGATAAGTTGCCCCTGCATTCTTCAGACCGAAGGGCATGACCTTATAGCAGAATGTTCCCCACGGGGTAATGAACGTTGTCTTCTCCATGTCTTCCGGCGCCATTTTTATCTGATTATAACCGGAGAATCCATCCATGAAGGAGAACACTGAGAATTGAGCAGTATTGTCAACCAACACGTCAATGTGTGGCAACGGAAAATCATCCTTCGGGCTTGCTCTGTTCAAATCTCTATAGTCAACGCACATCCGGACCTTGCCGTCCTTCTTAGGTACTGGTACGATGTTAGCTACCCAAGGTGGGTAGCTAGTCACGGCAAGGAACCCGGCATCCCACTGCTTCTGCACTTCCTCTTTAATCTTCATCGCCATATCTGGGCGAGTTCTTCTCAACTTTTGCTTCACAGGAGGACGGTCTTCTCTCAGGGGTAGCTTATGCATCACAATATCGGTATCTAGACCTGGCATATCCTGATATGACCAAGCGAAAATACTCACATACTCTCTCAACATACTGATCAGCTCTTGTTTGACATCGGCCTGCAGATTGGCCCCTATCTTGATTTCTTTCTTTGCATCTTCGCTACCAAGGTTGACAGTCTCAATCTCTTCTTGATGAGGTTGAATAACTCGTTCCTCTTGTTTCAGCAGTCTGACCAATTCTTCAGGCAGGTCACAGTCTTCCTCAACCCCTTCATCAGCTTGGTAGACTGGATTATCAAAGTCATGCATAGTCATAGCAGGAACGTTATCTGTGGAATCCGGATGATCAGCACTGCACAAATGATGTGCTTATTCAGAATCTGCTTACTCTTTGAAAAGAGACGCTAACACAAAACAAAATGAAAACACATTGCCATTTTTATATATTTTTTTGTGAAAAAAGTTTAAAAACAAAGACAGGGAACACAGTTTGTCTGAAAATGTCCCTTTATTTCATAGCAAAATAACAATGCGATACAAAACATGGTGGCCCCAATACAATGGATCCAAGCATCTTGGGCAGAATGCTGGATTTGACAATGCAGTATGCTAAATAAAAGGAAACAAAACAATTACTTTGAGAGCCAGGTAACTTGGACGATGTCTTCAGCAGACCAGTTTCCTAGCTCCTCACCGGGTGCGCACGGGCGGATCCAATTGTTGTCCCAATCTCTGTCACTGTCCCTGTCTTGGTTTGTCGTACAGATTTGATCGCGGTCGAGCGACCCAGCACTTGTGAATGAGATAGCCTTACCACTCCGAGTAGACCCTCCAGGCTGATACCCTAAGCCGAATTTATCACCCTTCTTTTCCACCTCCAGTAGCTTGCCCCAGCCCTGGACATTGCCTGATTGGACGGCCTCTTTTGCTTCCTGGTAGGAGTGAATTGACGTGCCTTCGTTGTTTTTCTTCACCGGAGTCAAGATACTAACATCTGCTTCAAATGCTTGGCACAAAGTCTCGTGAATTTCTCCGTCCATTTCCACATATTTGAATGTCGACAGGTGGCTGACGAATATATCTTCTTCCCCGCAGACTGTGATGACTTGACCGTCCACCACATACTTAAGCTTTTGGTGTAGAGTTGAGGTGACAGCTCCAGCTGCGTGTATCCACGGTCTGCCCAACAAGCAACTGTACGCAGGCTGGATATCCATGACATAGAAGACACTCTTGAAGACTTGAGAGCCTATCTTGACAGGCAACTCAACCTCTCCGAAAACTGATCTTCTTGACCCATCGAAAGCTTTAACCACCAAATCACTCGGCGTCAGGATAACCCCATCAATGTCAAGCTTCATCAATGCCTTTTTCGGGAGCACGTTCAAAGAAGAGCCTGTGTCCACCAGAACATGGGATAACACAGCGCCCCTGCATTCCATCGTGATATGCAGCGCTTTATTGTGATTTCTTCCCTCCAACGTGAGATCTCTATCAGTGAAGCCCAAGCCATGGCTAGCATTGACACTTCCGACAACAGCTTCAAGTTGATTGACCGTAATCTCTTGAGGAACGTAAGCCATTTGAAGTACTTTCAGCAAGGCTTCTCGGTGTGCAGGAGAACACATCAACAGCGACAAAATAGAAATCTTTGAAGGCGTCTGATTCAGCTGGTCAACCACCTTATAGTCACTCCTTTTGATGATCTTCATAAATTCCTCTACCTCCTTTTCAAAAGTCCCCTGTCCAGCTACAGGAGTATTCGACTCATCATTCACAATCTGCTTTCCTTTGTCTTTTGATGAAGCTTCGACCTCAGGATCCTTTCTCAGTGCAGGGGGAGCAAACAAACGGCCACTTCGAGTAAAACCTCCAACACCTCCCACATTCTCAATAGTCAAGTCAGCAACAGGTCTACTTTCCATCTTCTGTCCCGCCACATAGACGTCGGAACCATAATGCCACGGAATGGCTCTATCATCATTATACGGCATTGGCCCAGGTACAGTTATAGTCACAGGACTAATCTGAGGAGCGTAAACGGTAACCGGCCTTTGTCTGACGGGCATATCAGCTTCATCGTAGAAGATAGTAATGGTTGACACATCATCAGCCTTTTCATTACTAATCTTGCTAAATTGCAGAGATCCATCATCAATCAGCCCTTGCAGACCCATCTTCAATTTTTCGCAGCCATTCACAGCACTTGCACAGTCTTCACAGTCGAGAGAACAACCAGGAAATACTTGACCTTTCAACAGTCTTTCTTTCACCACCTTCAACGGCGTCTTGACCTCGTCAATACTCAGTACCAAGCTCAACTTGTCATCACGCTCAACAGCATTAACCCTTGCCCCTCCATGATCAGGTATAGGGTTCGAGTTGATATTCGGTGGTGGCGCAAAGTTGATTTCCTTTGAATCCACGAGATCTTGAACTTTGTGATGTAGCGCCCTGCACTTCTCGGTTGAGTGCCCGGGTGCCCCTGAATGAAAAGCGCATCGCGCGTTGACGTCATAACCAGCTGGAAGCTCTCCAGGAGGTGGTGGTGCCAAAGTCCTTAATTGAATAAGGTTCAAGTCTAGTAGTCTTGGCAACAAAGCAGTATATGTCATCGGAATAGCTTCAATCACCCTGTTAGCAGGACGAGCCTGCCTCGGCTGATAAGGCCTTTGCTGGTAGTTGGCTCTAGGTTGTTGTTGTTGTTGTTGTTGTTGTTGTGGTGGAGGTAGCATCTGTTGTATGGGAGCTGCAGGAATGGTGACAGCAGCCATATGCTCATAAGGTCTTCTGTAACTACGGCCCTGGCTTCGGCCGAATACAGCATTGGTCTCGCCTTCTCGTCTTCTTGGAGGTCCGCTAAAAGCTTTCCTCGCCCCATTCGAACTACTAGCACCAGGGTCTTGTATCTTCCCCATCTTCAACAGTGTTTCAACCCTTTCTCCTGCAATGACAATATCGTTGAACTTTGTAGCAGAACTCGACGCCAATCTTTCAAGAAATACTCCCTGGAGGGTACCCATAAACATATCGGCCATTTCATTCTCTAACAAGGGTGGCTGCACCCTGGCAGCTAGCTGACGCCACCTCTGGGCGTACTCTTTAAAGCCTTCTTTCGCCGTCTGAGCCATATGTTGCAACTGGGTGCGATTTGGAGCCATATCCATGTTATATTGGTATTGCTTCACGAAGGCCTCAGCGAGATCTTTCCAGCTCTTAACATTGACCCTGCTGAGCTTCATGTACCACTCAAGGGAAGCTCCCACTAAGCTGTCCTGAAAGTAATACATCCATAGCTTTTCATCGTCCGTATGCGCAGCAATTCTCCCAACATACGATTGCAGATGGGTCCTTGGGCAAGCAGTGCCGTTATACTTCTCGAAAGTAGGAACTTTGAATTTATATGGAATCCTGACTCCCGGAACCAAACCCAAGTCCGTTACGTCGAATCCCAAAGAACTCTGGGACTGAATAGCCTTGATTTGCTCGGCCATCTCTTCGAATCTCTTGTTCATTTCGACCCCTTGACCCTCGGTCTCATCAAGCAAAGTGAACTGGTCCTCCTGGTGGTCCACATGAATGTTATGCATCTCGTCGTTGACTGTTGTCGCCCCTGGTCGTGTAGCAGGAATTCCACCTTGATGTGCGCCCGCACCAGCATGATTATCAGCATTTGCAGCAGCAGCAGCATTCCGGTTCTGATTCTCAACCAACTCTCGCAGCCGTTCTTGATTCTGCCCCATACCGGCCATTAACGTCATGAAATTATCCATTCTCTGCCTTAGGTCTGCCAAATCTGCCTGCATTTGATCCATGACTCTCTCCCTGTTAATCTTGGTTGGGTACCTGTGTACTGTTGGCTGCCCCCGAGCTTTTCGAGGAGCTATAGTGCCTGAAACACAAAATACGTTAGTAAACCGAGACACTACCTGCAAAACAACAAACAGGTTATATGGATGCAATGCAGTTGTTTATGTTTCCAATCACAAGTCACTTATGCTCCGGTCCCGGTATTTCAGCAAGGAGAACCAGATGGGCATTGATCCTCGACTTCCAGTAACCTTCTCGAGAGACCACATTCAAACCACACAGTAAACGAACCAGGAAATAATGGAAGAAAAACCAAAACATAAATCAACCTATCAGACAAATAACACAGAATTCCCCGTAGGGTACAAGTCTTTACAAAGGAGAAACAAACAACTAGGACTCCTACAACATGCCTGTAGGTAGTCCAGATACAAGAAAAATAAACTAAGAAGCAGAATCAAAACCTAAAGGCCCTGAAACTTCATCACTAAAAACCCCATCAGATCTGACCTTCTTGACTCCCGCCATCAACTTTAGATCTTCGACCTCCTTAAGCGCTGCTTCGAGGGCTTGTTGATTGTCTGCGAGCTGTTGGGTCTTCTCTCTGCGAATCCTGTGAGCCTGCTCCACCTCTTCTTTCTTGTAAGCCATCTGAAATTCAAAGAACTCTTCTTTTTCTTTATATTGCTTCAACTCCTGATCTCTTTGCCCCTTCAACCAGACAATAGACTGCCGAGCCTCTCTGAGGGTCTTTGACTTCTTCTTGCGCTCAACTTCTCTTTGGGCCTCCATCATCCCCAACCTACGGAAATGTGCTTCTTTTCCTGCAAAGTCCTTCTCCTTAGCCTCCAAGGTCGTCTGTATCTTCAGCAACTTCTCCTCAGCTTCCTTCTTGGCCCTGTTAGCTTGGTGATACAAACTTACCATCTCAGTATTCTCAACTCTAACTGCATGTAGCTGGGCTTCTAATTTCTTGAAGTCTTCCAAAGGCACAGTATCAATGGGCTCAGCAACTGGGGGAACTGGTGCTGAGAACGGTAACAAAACTCTTCTAGCTCTATCTTTCAACCAAGCCTCATACTCTGGGAATGTCTGATTGTTGCACTTCCCGAAACTAGCCATTCCTTCTCTTTTAATGCATTTCCAAGCTCCCGTAACCTTCCTCACTAAGGGTATATTATTTTCCACTGGGAAGTAGAAAATAGGGGTCAGCTTCAGATCTTCTGGCACATCTCTCAAAGCGTATCCTAATTGTCTTCTTAACAAGGTTGGATTGTAATTAATCCCTCCAGCTATTCCCAACAAAGGCACACTATGATAACTTCCGCAGCTAGTGATGAAACGTGCACCTTGCAGCCTCTGAGTGAACCATCTAACATCCTTGGCGAGCAACTTTTCCAGCTTCTGAGCCCATATCAAGCTATGGTCACTAAACACTCCCGTACTAGGCAAATGCCTCATGAACCACATGTGAAACAACGGAGCACAGCAACGAACCAAACCTCCCCTCTTCTTTTCAGTTTTGTAATGAACTGAGTAATACAAATCCCCGAGTAAGGTAGGCACCGGGTTCTTCAGCAAAAAGAGGTGTATGGCATTTATATCGATGAACTTCTCCATATCAGCAAACAAAATGATGCCATAGATAGACAGAGCCAAAATAGCACACACAGCATCCCATTCTTCTTCAACAGCCAATTCTCCCGCTTTCTTCACCAAAGCCTCCAAAGAAAACCCAGACACTCCTCCTTTGATAATGGTCAAAGACTTCACAGTAGAAGGACTCAAATAAAGAGCCTTTGCAATAGCCTCCGGTGCTGGTCTACTCATCTCAGAGTTGAAAGGAATCTGATCTTGAACTGGCACACCCAGGATCAAAGCATACTCCTCCAGCATAGGGCCCAATTGGAAATCAGGAAAGGTGAAGCAACGGAGCTGAGGATCATAATACTGAAGCAATGTATGAATGGCACTCCTCTCTGATGGATTTAGCTCTATCACCACATCAAGAATACTTCCATAAGCTTTTCTGAATCTCTCTACCTGGTTGGGTGTAATCAATTTTGCCATCTTCTTCAGCAAACCAATCTTGACATCAAAGAACTTGAAGTGAATATTCTGCTTGCGAGGATCTTCCATCTTTGAAAGGAATACCGGAACCGGGAGCAGATATATGAACCTGTGAATGAAAACAAAAACAATGATTAATGATGTAATGATGCAATGCAGATGCAAATGCAAAGACAAATGGCCATCTGAGACTGTCTGGAATCTGGCCACTGACAAGGCCCCTCTGAATAACTGACAAACCAAAAGTCCAATGAGTCACACTCTCTGAAAATCACAACCCTCTGAAGAGAATCTCTGGACCACAGTACCAAGAATATCAGAATCAGAATACCAGAACTTCGGAACCAAAGTAACTGTATCATAGCATGAACTGTACTGATAACAAAGGGTATGATGAAGTCAAGGGTCCCTGCAAACCTGTAAACCCATCCCCAACCTCACGGGGGTGCTCCGGGTCAAACATCACAGACTCTCAAAGCCGAATAGCAATAATACTTTCACCATTTCCGAGAAATGGCTCATGACCAAATCGGGGAATCGGTTAGGCATTATGTACTACGCAGGGAGGCCTCAGCTGAGTCCGGGAAAAACAAGCATCCCTTATAGGTTCCCAGCTTCAAGCGCTGAAATCGAGAAACAATAGTACATTCAGCCCGTAGGATACAGTACTAATGTCATACGACCAGATGCTTTGACTGAGTTCCTATAAGAGAACCAGGCCATCCTATGCGAGTTCCCAGTGGACCCTCGGGTGCGAATGGGTTTGCCACAAAATGTGGTCTGCCACTGCCACCACTGGAGAGGGTTGTTTCCACAAAGGTCCTCAATGATCGGTCCCCAGATGCACATAACTTATCAAGGTCTTATCCCGAAGTGGGGGAAATCCCCACACAAGATATTTCCAAGACAGTCGCAATCTGGGCGTGAAGCACATCGCCACTCATCATGCCACATGCGAGTACAATATGTCCACTCTAATCCTAGGGTGCACTCAAGCCGGGTACTTGGCTTATCTCTCAGAAGCAGTATCACCCCTCCCACCAAACAGAAAACCAGTCCAGACAGTCCAGTATGATATACATGATGCATAAAATAAATACTGAAAACTGTAAATAAAGCTGTAAATAAAGCTGTAAACAAACGACAATACAACAAGCCACATCAAATAAACATCACCCAATGAAACAGCAACAAACAAGCGCTAGGAGAGACTCACAGGGGAACCAGAGATTATCTGGTGTGCAAGTCCCCAGCAGAGTCGCCAGCTGTCGCTCCCGGGATTTTCATCCTGGTACAAACGCGAAAGTGGCGCGGAAAGAGTTAGAGTCGCCAGCCAGGCATTTTTATCCCGAAGAAAGGGAATGGTAATGCTGCACAAACCAGAAGAAAAGAAAAGGAAGAACACGGGTCCTGCGAACCAAAGAGACTGGGCTCGGGAGTCGGTTATGACCTGGGAAGGTATTAGCACCCCAGATCATCCGCCGTACCCGACGGGATCCACGCTTGCAAAAGAAACTGTTTCAAAGGGTGAGGGTATGAAAGATGCAGCAACAGAAATGAAACGGACTGGAAAATGAACTGATAAAAGAAAATGAAAAAGGAAACAAAGAGAAAAATGTAGGGAAAATAAAGATTGTGCTCGAACGGGCCCTACCCCGCTGCCTACGTACCTCATCGGGATAATGAGGATCAGAGACGCCGTAGTTCCCCTAACTAGGGGTAACAAGGAAATTGCTTGTGAATTAAAGGGGCTTGAACTGCCTATGCCATTGCTCAGGTGTTGCAGACTCGGACGACGAGTGCGTAACCGTCTTGCAAAGTGACAAGTAGGAGCAAGTTCGCGTACGGAGCGAAGGAGATGAGAAAAGAATTCCCGAAGGAAAGACGCTTATTGTTTGTTTGAGATTTTTATGAGGCTTTTATTTGTGAAGGTTTGCATAGGCAAGTGTACCTAAGTCTTACTCAATGGGATGTGTACGTCTCACATCATCCCGAAATGGAATGCGCAAGAGGCACACCTATCTATGGAGGAAATCCCCAAAGCTAGTCCCACAAGTGAAGGCTCAAGCACACTGGCCTATTACCATTATTAAGTATTTTGTGGTTTTTTTGGTTAAGAAGTGTTTTTTAGCTTTTCTTTGTGAGGTACTCATGCTAAGACCTATCCACCACGAGTGATGACTCACACCTCGCCCCGAAATGGAACGCATGCAAGCATCTCATAGCAAAGTCTCATGTCACATGAAAGTACTCAACCTTTATTAAGTGAATTAAAATTAAGTTTGAAGATGAGAAGAGAATAAGAACCAAAAGGAGCAAAGGAAAAAAACTAGAGGGAAGTTTCTATCCTAAGTTAGCATGCATGGGGTTCCTAGGGTTTGTGGGGTGTCTATCCTACTGAAGAAGAAAAAGAAAAGGAGAAGATAGAAGAGGGGATGAGAAAGGCCTAAGCCCAACAAAAAGATGTTAGTCCATATAAACAAAAATGAGAAAAGATGAGAGATGGAGATGTGGAACTCAATTCCCACATCTCACACTTACCATAGCTCCTGCAAAGTTAGTGTAACAACATACAATCAAGGCATGAACCAACAAGTCAGAAGCTACACAAGCATATAGGCATGGCAAAGAGTTCACAAAATGATATACAAAGCAATACAAGATCATATCAAGATGATTGGGAGTGAAACAAATGCAAAGAAAGCATGCATAACACTTAAGGATGTAATACACAAAGAAAGGAATCAAAACCAAAGCTCAAGCAAAATCAAACCCTATCCTAAGACCAGGAACAACTCTAGACCTTTAAAGGATCCCAAAAGATGAGGAAAAGTTGGCATAAGTCTTCTTCCAAACTTAAAAGAAACCAAAAGATTCAAAGGGTGCAAAACAAGGCAAAGTGAGGAAGAAAATACCTAAGAAATAAATCCAAGCACATGAAAAATCTATCCAACCAGCAAAGTACTCTTCACATACTAGGAAATGAGAATCCAAAAGGGTTTGCAAAGAATCAGCCCCAAACTAGGTCAATGAAACCCAAAAATGCAAGGTATCACCATCTAGGGTTTAGAAAATTGATGCACAAGTAACATAAACAAAATCCAGCAAGGAAATTTGTGAAAAATCTAAGATAAATCATGAAGATATAAGGATGTCTTAAGATTTGAATGCAAAAAGAATGAGGTTCATAGCTTAAAGGATGAAGAAGATGGAAATTGGACAAGGCAGATTGGTCCAAGAGAGCCTACCATAAAACAAAACCTAGTGTTGAATTAATTTAGCCACGTGGAAATAAAAATAAAAATGTGAAAAAAATATGATAAAATACTAGATGAACTAAAGAGTGCACATGAATTTTTATGGATTTTTTATAAGTTTGGAAATATTTTAAAATGAACAAAATGCAAGAAGAAAAAAGAAAGGAATAAAAGGACTATGAAACATGGTGGAAGGGTGCAAAACAAAACTGGCCAGCACATGCCAAATGCCTGGGCCCAGCATGGGGGGCGCGCCTAGCATGTTGGCCTCAGGCCCATGCAGCAATGCAAGACAAAAATACTCAGGCACGCATGAACTTAGGGCATACTCCACAAGACAAACCAAATGCACAAAAACATGTAACATTGTATCAACCGGTCATGCTAGGGTTTTAAAACAGAAAAGACAAAACATGGATCCATCCAATCCCTGCGTTCCACCTCATCATCTTCAACCTCACAACATGAAAACAAAGCTGCAAAACACGAATGAAACAGGACCAAGCAGTGGCAAGGCAACAAATATCAAAGGAACATATCTCCTCCATTTCTTCATGAAATCACATGAACCAAACACCAAAAATGATTCTCGGATCAAGCACCATATGAATCAACTATCACAAACATGTAAAACAAAACACACAGCATGAACAGCATCAAAACAAATTGGATCTAGAAACTTTAAAACCCTAGCCCGACCTCATTTCAACATCATTTTCAAAAACAAAAAGCTCCACATGCTCAGTGTGACATGTAAATTGCAATGCACATCACAAAAATCATTTACAAACTTATGGATTTGAGGCATACCTGAGATTGCACAGCTTCAAATTTCTCCAAGAAAACCAAAATCCAGCCTGGGATGATCTTCTAGCAACCTCCTTTCACAAAATAAATGTGAAAGAAACTTCAAATTCACTTGAACCTTGCTCTTTGGTGGAATCTGGTTTGAGCTGGACTGGTACAAGAACCCTTCTCTAGCTTGAAATGGAGCTTGATCTATGTCCTATGGAGCTTCATGATCAAGAATATGGGGTCTGCTTTGAGAATGGAGCAGTGGATGATGAGCTATGGAGGAAAATGCAACAGGAGCAAAAACTGAGGAATGGGAGAATGGTGGCGATTTTTTTTGCCAAGCTAAAACCCTAGCTGGTCCTTTTATGATGCCCTAAATCAGTCCAAGGAATGAGAAAAGGAATGCACGTGAGAGGAGTGTGCATGAGGTGATTTTGCAAAACTTGCATGAGGTGAGTGGTGGAACCATTCACTCGTGCTCTTCCCACTCCCTTTGCACATGCTGACCTCTAATGATCCCTTAATTCATAAGTGGAAGAAAACTGGCCCTTGGATCAGTGTATAATGCTATTCTTATCATTTCGCTAAAATGCTCCTTATGAGATATCTCACATTCCACTCATGCTTTCTGCACCCCTTTTGGGCCAAAACCTCTTCATACCATGCATTGTGGAATAGTGTCTCCAAATGGTATACAAATGGCTGGCAACCTCATTCCATAACAACTTGCTCTTTGGTGAAAAATTGACATCTCATGTGCCACCAAAATCTCATATGCCCATGTATTTGCACTTTGTGAAATATGTCAAACTCCTTGCTTGGACCCTCCAATTTCTCTTGAGCTAACAACTTAATATGGCATGAATAAAAAGATAGTGGCCTCACCTTGCACTTGGAATGGGAATAAATGAGCCCTTTTTGAGATTTTGCATCATTTGAAAAAGTGTGAGATAAGTTCACATACCTCACTCTTTGCTTGGCCTTTTGGTACATGTATAAGCCTTTTCCAATCCTTGGTCAGAACAACAACAACTTTGGCCCTTAGAACTAGCCAATACATACTTCTCATGATTTGGCTAAATTTGCACTTTTGAGGCCATTTCCATGCTTGGCATCAAAATGCAAGTTTCTCTTGAGCAAAACCATCTAAATACATTGCATTGTAACTTAGTAACCTCACTTGATCCATTCCAGCACTTAAAAATGAGTTTTGGACCCTCTTGCATTTGGTGTGTGCATGGAAATGTGATTTTGCCCTAAAATGCATGAGATTTTCGAGGGCCTTATCTCTCAAACCATAAATCCCATGAAAATGTACTTGTACTTTTTGAAAATGGCAGGCCTTAGTCTTCAACTTTCATGTTTGGGTTGGGTTCATTTGAAGAATTTTTGACCATGCTAAGCTCACTTGAAAATTAGGGCAAAAGTTGCTAAATTTGGAAAATCTCAAAAACCAACTTTATACCATTTTTGCAAAAACCTCCAAATAGCCATGATTCTTGATCTCCAACCCTTCCAAACATCTTATAACATTGTAAAGACCTCCCTTGGCAAGAAAAAGTGACTTGGACCCCTTGAAATCAGACAGTTGACTTTTTACAGGCACAGTTGACCAATTACTTCATCTGCAAGCAAACTAAGGCAATGACTGACTTCCATTTGGAACTTTCTCATGAAAATTGACATGTAAGGACCTCTTATCATATGGAAAACATTGCCCAAAAGATTTGGCCAAAATTATGAGCCTAAAGCCCTTGAAGCCAAAACCCTAATTTGGCTGCATTGCTTAGGAGCCTTGCCTTGTCTTAAAACTTGTGATGATTAAGCAATCTTCTGAGCTTTTGTAGGTGAACTTGGCCTTGCCAAAAGAATCTAGACTCATCATAAGTCTCCCACAAATCCATTAGAACCCATGTCTTAGCTTAAATGACCCCCAACACCTCCCCAGATGGCCATATGCATCATGCTAGGGTTTGATGCTTGTCATGCTTTAATTTTCCCATGCTATAATGTTATACATATGATATGCTTATGATGCAAATGATGTATTATGATGCCTAAAATAAAGAGGGCAAATTTGAGGTTCTACATGGAGGCCATTTGCACAAGGGAGAGGTCCAGATAGCTCAAACTGAGAAAGCTCAAGCTCAGGTATACCTAATGAACTTTTTTTCCAGAAATGCTATTTTAAGTTCTTAAATTGTTCCTTGTGTCTCCCGGATCATTGTGATGTGCTTAGTTTTAAAAATGGTTGTGTATTAAGAATTTCATGGATGTTTGAAAGTTTTGTCATTTTTATGGTTTTCTTCGAATCTTGAGAATGATGAATGAGAAATGAATTTTTAGGGTTGCTTCATGTTTGTAGTGAGCTGGGGGTTTGATCTGGAGCTTTAGAGCTCCTGAAATGGCCTAGGGAGAGAGTTTGGAAAAGGACCCTGCCGGAGAAGACGACCGGAACACTGTTCTGGCCGTCTGAGTTGGATTAGGGCTAATCTCAGGTGATTAGCTGAGTTTAAATCTGGGCCGTCTGATGAGTGTTTGGCGCGTGTTTTGGAGGGCTAGGATTGTTCATTAAACCCTAATCTTATTTAATTAATTTAATTAAATCAGTTTAAAACACAGCCGTAGGATTTCATTTAATTAGTCAGATTGAGTCACAACCTTAGGGTTAGATTACCCCCCACAACGCTCGCAGCAGTCGTAACACCAGGGAAACCTACCATCCCAAGCGCGAGGACCCGAACATTCCCCGTCACAGCGGTGACAGGCGAAGGGAGGAGAAACCTCGCGAGCCTCGTGAAGGAAGAGGGTCTGCGGGCCGATACAGCGAGTACACATTGCTGACAGCTCCCTGCAAGCGCATCCTCGCCGAATGCATCAATTCTGATTTCAAGCAGGGCAGGGTGAGGTTCCCCGAACCTTCTGCACCCAAGTCCCACACTGACAAATCCAAGTACTGCAGGTTCCACAGAAGCCATGGGCACGTGACTGAAGACTGTGTCCACTTGAAGGACGCAATAGAAATTTTGATCCAAGAGGGCCATCTCAAACAATACACCAGGAAGAATGAAGCTTTCAAACACGAAGAGCAAGATAAGAAGAGACCCCGTGAGGACACTCCCCCTGACGACTCTTCTTATCAAGTGGCCCTATGCGTATCACGACCAGAGGACTCCATCTTCCCCGATTCGCCACCAGAAGGGAGGATCACTGCTCTCAGCCCCTGGGAAGACTTCCCAACCGCCCTTGTCATATCAGGGGGAGGGATGAACGGCGAAAGCGCTGCCATTTCGGTAAAACGCAAGTTCGACGAACTCCTATTGACTGCGCCCGAGCAAAAGGCAACATTGACAAAATACCAAGGCAAGTCCAATCTGATATCCTTTTTCCTAGAGGAGCTTCCGGGCGGTTCCCCCAACTTGAGCATCCCGCTGCTGATCAGAGCCAATATGCTCACTTCGACATTTGACACATCCTGGTCGACCAAGGCAGTTCAGTGGACATCATGTACGTCCACATATTCAAAACCCTAAAGCTGGACAAGACCAACCTATCTCCATACGTCGGATCCGACCTCCAAGGGTTCAACGGGGCCACGACAAAGCCGTGGGGTTACGTCGAGCTCCTCGTCACCTTCGGAGAGCAAGAGACGGCCAGAGAAATCAAGATCCAGTTCCTGGTCTAACACGGTGGGAGAACTGACTTTCTATAAATGTTGCGGATAGCAAGAGTCGCCACCGACTTTTATTTTATCCAAAAGGAAAGGACATACAAGAACAGGAAAGACCTATTTTTAAAAGACTTGAGTTCGGGGGGTAGGTTATACAAAGGGAAGGTGTTAGCACCCTTTATATCCATGGTTATCCATGGGCTCTTAGTTACTTAGCTCACTTTGTTTGTTTGCAAGAGTGTAGTGTGTGATTAGAAAAATTCTAAGTACTTTGTAATGATCCTCGTATGGATGTATACAAAGCCTTGTTTTTTTTTAAAATTGTTTGAAAAGTGGGGTGTAAAGAGTATTTTTGAAATGTGAGCAAGTAATTAAGAGAAACCTACCCTTTATTAAGTCTTTACTGTTCTTATGTTCTTTCAATGGTAAGACTATCCCTATTATTAAGGAATAGGTAATCATTACCTTGGATGTGATTAAGGGACATGTGTATGGACATCTGGATATAGGCAACTGTAGGATGTCTTTAGCAATTCGTAGGGACTTATCATCTTTTATTCGAAGGGACAAGATCATTTACCGTAGGAAACCTCGAAGGGACTTGATCTTTAAAACTATAGGGACTTGATGATATTTATGAAGGGACTTGCTTAAGACACCCTACTTGAACTTTTGAATTAGGCAACTGAGAGGCAACCCTAGGAAGTGCAAGATGGCAATCAAAGATCGACTTACGTGTGTGAGTGTTTATATTCAAATATTTATCTTTTTTAAATTAATTTTCTAAGTTAATTTTAATTACAAACATGTCATACACGCCCTAAATTACTAACCATACAATAAATATATTTATAATAAAATAAAGCAAAAATATAAACCTATAAATATTACAAGGCTTTGGGACAATTATAATATAATCGAGAAATAATAATAATGATAAATAGAATAATAATAATAAATAAGTAATAATTAAATATTAGTAATAATAAAATAAGAATAAAGGTTAGAATAATAAGATAAAAGAAATAAGAAATTTAGCAAGAAAAATTAATATTAGAAAAGTTTTTTAAGAATTAATTAGAAAATAAGTTTAATAATGATAAACAAATAATAAACTATTTACATATTAAAAATAATGATTAACGTTTTAATTAGGGTTTAGAAAAAAATTAGGTTAACTATTAGGGTTAATAAAATTAGGGTTGACAGAAAATTAGGGTTAATATTTAAATTAAGAAAATTAAGGTTGTTTTTAATTATAATTATACATTATTAATTTATTTACAAAAAAAATACATTATATATATAAACATATTATAAAATAAATACAAGCAATTTATATTTAAGAAAATAAAATATGAGTTTTTTAAAAATATAAAATTTTATGAAAACATTATTAATTATTATTTAGAAATTATTTCAATTATATTAAATTAAATTAAAACTAAGAAAATAGTTAAAATAATGAAAATAATGAAAATATGACAAAACCCTAAAAGATAGGACCTGGGATTTGAACCCAGGTCCCTTACCTCAACAACAATTCTTCAAAACCAGCTGAGCCAGCATGCGCTGGTGAATACTATATGCAACACAATTCTTTTATTATAAACCTGCAAAATAAATGAATTTAAAAACAAAATGGCCTTCGGCCAGATTCGAACCCTGGTCCTCACCCCAAACACACGTACGCCTTGCCAACTGAGCCACCAACGCATTGTGATAATATTACCTAAACAAAACATAATAAAAAAAACAAATATTCAAACAGATTTTCGCGCGAAGCATCATCTTCTTCCTCCAGCCATCGTATTAGGCTATAGTGACGCTTTATCCGTCACTAGAGCTTATAGTGACAGACTTTTTCCGTAGCTACATGACCTGGAAATTCAAAAATGCAGCATACACAATATAAATTCATTCTAAGGGTTCAAGTTAATCAATATATATCCTCTAAGTCCAATTCAGGTCTCAATTTCTAATGAAATCACTCGTAGCTAGGGTTCCTAATTTTGAACCTTCGAAACCCTAATAATGGTGTACCCTCAATCCTGCACTGAAACTCAAATTAAACCGACCAGAATCATTGCAAACATCAACATAAATAATAATATACAATCAAATTTCATTTATATAGCTTGTATAAGGAAAATCGAAAATCAAATTTTAAGCTAAAAGATGAATTCGGTTTATGCATTCAGAGGTGTTTTTGATGATGCAAATGATGCAAATAGGTTCAATGATCATCCAGCAATGTATTGCAACCTTTAAAACTTCTTGATATGGCCTGCAACAAAGAATCTGATTGTGAGATTTTTTGTGAAATTTGAAGTTTTGTTCTTGGTATTGGAGGCAGCAAATTCGTGTCCTTGTATGTGTCTTGAGTTAGTGCATTTGTATGGAAGAGAATTAGGTCAAAAGAAGCTGGATTTTTGGGCTTTGTAGTGATTGCTTGATCATGAAGTTTCACACTTTCAAATATTGAAAAATATCTCATCAAACCTTTCTAATTTTGGTCAATCTGATTTTACATGATTCCAATCAACTTTAATTGATTTTTAAGACTTTCTAGAAGAAGAATCATGTCCAAATAATGATTTTTATATTTTATTTAGATTTAATTTGACTTTTAATGGATAAAATCAAAATAAATAATAAATAAATAATTAAAAATCAGAATTTGGTTGCTTTGGGTCGTGCTTGAGGTCTTTGTATGGATTGGATCATAACATTGCAAGCCCATTTGGAGAAATTTGGTTTTAAGGCCCTATTTGCTTCATAAACCTCCCAAAAATTTCCCAACTTTGCAAAGGCATATCTCCCTCAATTTTAAGGCTATGAGGATTTTATTAGACATTTTGGATAGCTTAGAGAGTCCTCTAACCAACCTCATTGGTCTCATGTCCATATCTTCTGCCATTTTCAAGTTATTCCCTTTGGAAGATGTTGACTTTTTGTTGACTTTTGAAATGACCTATAATGTCTTAGCTCATACCTTCCAAATGAAGCATTTTTAGGCTTGGCTTATGAGACACAAAGTTGTAGAGAATTCAATTTCCTTCAAAATGAGATTTGGATGGAAAATTTTTGATGAAGCATGTGAAAGTTATGGCTGGTCAAAGTTCAGTTGACTTTTCTTGTGAAAACCCTAATTTAGAAACTCCTGATTCTTGATGATCTGAAATCTCCTTGATGAATCATGATCAAACCTTGATCAAATGATGAATTTTACTTCATATACTTGATGTTGGGAAAAAATCATGAATTTTGACTTTGGTTTGACCACAGTTGACCTTAGTTTGACTTTTTAACTGCTTTGACTGATTTTAGCCTATTTGATCATTTGACTGAGCAAATCTTTTGGGAAAGCCTTGAAACTTGACATAGGGATTCTTAAAGACATGTAGAATGTTATGAAGCTCACTTGAAGCCTTGGAAATCCATTTAGCTTGATGAAACTCAAAACCCTAATTTAGGATGCATTGCTTAGGAGGATGCTTTGTCTGAGGGAATTGTCAAACTTTCTGACTAATTGTGAACCTTGTGAACCTTGTGAACCTATTGGGACATCTTAGTACAAAATGTCTGGTATAGGTGAGGGCAAATTTTATGGTGCAACAGCTGCCCCTATTCAATTTTCTGAAACCTGAGGAGTTAGATTGGCCTGTGTGCCATTCGTGACTTGGAAGGTTGAAGGGGATTGAACACAAAAGCCAAAAAATTTGCACTCGCCGGTGCTTAAAGTAATACTGTTGATTGGTTGTATATGCTGGAGTGGGCTTAAAGATGCCACTCAGAGGAACTGGAGATGGGCTTATAGATGCCATCCACAATATGATAGTGTCTTTATGTTGTCACTAGATATCAGTACTAGGTCTTTGTACAGGCCGTCTCTGAATCATTCTTTAATTTAAGCATCAGAATCAAATATTTGTGGCGATCTTTTCTGAATTGCTTTTGGTAATATCTTGAGTTAAGTACAAGATCTTCGTATCGATCATTTAGGTACCTTCTTCCCACAGATAAACTGTTGCATAGACCATTAGAAATAAATCTTCGTAGCGATTATCTCTTCTGGTAAATATCCCGCATTAGGTAATAGACCTTCGTATAGACCCATACCATCCCAAAGATAAAAGAATATCAGGATTAAAACATCGTGGCGATTATCCCTGAACTTCTTCTGAAAGAATCTCTTGGATTAAGTGCTAGATCTTTGTATAGATCATTTACACACTATCCCAAAGACCATCGGAAATAAATCTTCGTAGTGATTATCTCCTCTAGAAATATCCTGGATTAAGCACTAGATTTTACGTACCCCATCCAAGGACAACTTGAGTATTGATCATCAGAAATGAATCTTCGTAGCGATTATTCCTGAATTAAGTATCAGTACTAGATCTTCGTATAGATCGTCTCTGAACTGTTTCGAGGAGTTGATAGTGTTTATCTGCCTGTAACTATCCTGAAAAGAAAAGGTTAGTTTATGCAATATATATGCATGTATGGCATGATGTACCTAATTAAATGTTTTATGCATTATGGATGTGTATGCTATGATATGATGTAAATGATGTATGTATGAATCATGTAGCCTGAAGCGTATGAATTTCTCTGTATAACAACTGCTGGATAGGGAAAATAAATCCCAGTTCGTTGCTAAGGAATATAAGGACTTCGTTCCCGTCTTGTTTGATAGTATGGTACTCAGAACCTCTCGTCTTTGTTCGCCGTACCTCTTATTGAAGGATTAGGTTCCTGAGTATCCTGACTGAGGATAAAAGAGATGGACAATAATCCTAGGGGAGATGTTACTTGAAGTATCTGAAATGATTACTCTGTGGGGATGGACTGGAGAAACTTCGTTGAATTCCTACCTTCGTTCGTCCTTAGTAAATACTATTACTGCATTTTATGCATTTCTGGTAAACATCAATCATATTCAAAAGCATACATACATTCAAGCACAACTAATGGACGTTTTCGTTTAGGTAAACAAGGTAAAAGTAAATCTGGATTCAAAGACGAAACTTTATTTATTTTAGAGAGTAGCCTATAGACAGGCAAGTTTGTACAAGGAGACAGAAGACCTAGTAAGAGGAATTTGTCGTAAAAGTTTTACAAAAACAAAGAAACACATCTATGTGAGAAATAATCCTATTGAGTTTCAATTCCACTATTGCCATTATCTTCAAGTATCTCATCCTTTGATATTGTGATGGAAACGATTGGATTGATCTTTATCGGCTTGAACTTGTTTGAGGTAGCATAACTGGTTTGGGGTTACATGAGTGATCCAGCGAGACATAGTCATACGCTTTAATCCTTAACTTTTGCCTGGATTGCCCTTTCGGGTTTTCAATCCACCAGGATACCCTTTTTTGCCCAAGCCGCCTTTTCAGGTTTTCGACTTACCGGGTGTACATTTGTTTATATATATATATATATATATATCCCTAATTTTTGCCCGAACCTTTTTGGTTCACCGGGATGCCCTTATTTTTGCCTAGGTGTAACACGGTGGGAGAACTGACTTTTAGTCATGTTGCGGATAGCAAGAGTTGCCACCGACTTTTATTTTATCCATAAGAAAAGGACATAAAAGAACAGGAAAGACCTATTTTAAAAGACTTGAGTTCGGGGGTAGGTTATATAAAGGGAAGGTGTTAGCACCCTTTATATCCATGGTTATCCATGGGCTTTTAGTTACTTAGCTCACTTAAATTGTTTTTGAAATGTGTAGTGTGTGATTAGAAAAATTTCTTTAAGTACTTTGTAATGATCCTCGTATGGATGTATACAAAGCCTCGTTTTGAAAAATGTTTAAGAAAGTGAGGTGTAAAAAGTATTTTGAAATGTGAGCAAGCAACTAAGAGGTACCTACCCTAGATTAAGTCTTTCATGTTCTTGTATGTTCTCTCAAGGGTAAGACTATCCCTATTATTAAAGAATAGGTAGTCATTACCTTGGATTTTTAAGGGACATGTGTAAGGACATCTGTATGTAGGCAACTGTAAGGTGTCTTTAGCAATTCGTAGGGACTTATCATCTTTTATTCGAAGGGACAAGATCATTTATCGTAGGCAACCTCGAAGGGACTTGATCTTATAAACTAAAGTGACTTGATGATATTTATGAAGGGACTTTGCTTAAGACACCTTACTTGACCTTTTGTATAAGGCAACTGAGAGGCAACCCTAGGAAGTGCAAGATGGCGATCAAAGATTGACTTACGTGTGTGCGTGTTCGTATTCAAATATTTATCTTATTTAAGTTAATTATTCTAAGTTAATTTTAATTACAAATATGTTATTCACACCCTAGAATTACTAACCACACAGTAAATATATTCATAATAAAAATAAAGCAAAAAAATATAAACCTAAGATATTACAATGCTTCGGGACAATTACAATATAATCGAGAAATATAATAAAGATAATAATAAATAAGCAATAATATTAGTAATAGTAAGAAATAAGAATAAATGTTAGAATAAAAATACAAGAAAGAAATTAGCAAGACAAATCAATATTAGAAAAGATTTTTTAGATTTAATTAAGAAAATAGGTTTTAATAATAATAAACAAATAATAAACTATTTACATATTAAAAAAATGATTAATGATTAATTATAAAAAATTAGGTTAAATATTAAGGTTAAGAAAAATTAGGGTTAGGGTTATGAAAATTAGGGTTAACTAAATTAGGTTTAGATTAATTAATTTATTTACAAAAAATATATATGCATAATAATAAATATAAATATATTATAAAATAAATAACTAAAAAAAACAATTTGATTTTAAGAAAATAAATTATGAAATATAAGTTTTTATAGAAGAAAATATTATAAACATTTGTTTTAGAAATTATTTTTTAGAAATTAAATGAATTAAGTAAATATAATAAAACACAAAAAAATGAGGAAAAAGAACATACCTGGGGCTGGGATTCGAACCCAGACCCTAGGTTTTCACTCTCCCAGACCAACATCACTACCACCAGGCCAAACGCATTTGATGAATATATGCTGGGTATTGGTCCTTTTGTATTAAACCTGTAAAAATCAAAATAAAACGCAAAAACAAAATGGCCTGGGGGGACTCGAACCTAGGACATTCAGCCAACAACCCAACACTCCAACCACTAAGCCACATGGGGCACGTCTGAACATAAACAACAATGATTCATAATATATTATGTTACAAGAATAAGTGAAAAAATCAATAAAAAGAATGCTGCAACCAAGAATCGAACCAAGGTCATGCGTCTCCCAGCACTATTGCCCTTACCAACTGAACCATCAACATGTTGTGATATATATACGAAACAAATAAATAATAAAATTAGTTTAAAATTTGAATTTAGAATTCGCGCCATTCAGATCATCTTCTTCCTTGGAATTTCGTAGGTTTTCCTGCGAAAATTCCTGCGAATTTTCCTATGAATCTTCTTGCGTATTTTTTCGCAGGAAGTCAACAACCTTGAATACCTTCAAAATAAGCAACATTTGTCCAAATTGAACATACCAATAGTTTACCCAGATTATATACAACTGAAATTCATCAATCAAAATCATTTATATGGCCTAAATCCAATAACCCTAAAAGCTTGGTCGAAACCCTAATCATGGTCGAATTTGTATTAGGCAGTGAAACTTCAATCAATTGGTCCAGATACGATCTATAGCTCATCACAAACAAGAAAACAACATCAAAAATCATTAGTAATGTGTGGATAATAGAAATCGAAAACTTGAAAATTTAAGAACAAAATGGATTCGGGTTATGCATTTTGTGATGTTATGGATGAAGGTGATGATGGGAATACGATCAGAGAACCTTTTGGAAGCTATTGCAGTCCTTCAAAGTCCTTAAAACCACCTGCAAGTGTAAAACCGAATTTGATTTTTTGTGTGAAAAATTTGGAGCTGGCGATTGACTTTGGAGGCTGGATTTTCGTCCCCTTATGATTGCTTTCAGTTTGTCTATTTGTATGTAGTAGAATTAGGTCAAAAGGAGTTGAATTTTTGGGCTTTTTAGAGATTACTTGATCATGAAGATTCACCTCTTTCAAATATTCAAAAAAATCTTATAAAACCTTTCTAAATTGGGTCAATCTGATTTTACATGATTCCAATCAACTTTAATTGATTTTTAAGAATTTCTAGAAGAAGAATCATGTCCAAATATTGATTTTTATATTTTATTTAAATTTAATTTGACTTTTAATGGATTAAATCAAAATAAATAATAAAAAAATCAGAATTTGGTTGCTTTGGGTCGTGCTAGAGGTCCTTGTATGGATTGGATCACAACATTGCAAGCCCATTTGGAGAAATTTGGTTTTAAGGCCCTGTTTGCTTCATAAACCTCCCACAAATTTCCTAACTTTGCAAAGATATATCTCCCTCAATTTTAAAGCTATGAGGGTGTTCTTGAGCATTTTGGAAATCTTATAGAGTCCTCTAACCAACCTCTTTGGTCTCATATCCATATCCTTTACCATTTTCAAATTATGCCCTTTGGAAGATGTTGACCTTTTGTTGACTTTTAAAATGACCTATAATGTCTTAGCCCATACCTTCCAAATGAAGCATTTTTGGGCTTGGCTTGTGATACACAAAGTTGTAGAGAATTCAATTTCCTTCAAAATGAGCTTTGGATGGGAAATTTTTGATGAAGCATGTGAAAGTTATGGCTGGTCAAAGTTCAGTTGACTTTTCCTGTGAAAACCCTAATTTAGAAACTCCTGATTCTTGATGATCTGAAATCTCCTTGATGAATCATGATCAACCCTTGATCAAATGATGAATTTTACTTCATATACTTGATGTTGGCAAAAAATCATGAAGTTTGACTTTGGTTTGACCACAGCTGACCTCAGTTTGACTTTTTAACTACTTTGACTGATTTTAGCCTATCTGATCATTTGACTGAGCAAACCTTTTGGGAAAGCCTTGAAACTTGATATAGGGATTCTTGAAGACATATAGGATACTATGAAGCTCACTTGATGAAGCCTTGGAAATCCATATAGCCTGATGAAACTCAAAACCCTAATTTAGGATGCATTGCTTAGGAGGATGCTTTGTCTGAGGGAACTTCCAAGCTTTCTGACTAATTGTAAACCTTGTGAACCTCTTGAGATACCTTGTGAACCTTGTGAACCTCTTGGGACACCTTAGTACACAATGTCTTGTCTAGGTGAGGGCAAATTTTGGGGTGCAACAGCTGCCCCTGTTCAATTTTCTGAAACCTGGAGGGTTAGATTGGCCTGTGTGCCATTCGTGACTTGGAAGGTTGAAGGGGATTGAACACAAAAGCCCAAAAATTTGCACTCATCGGTGCGTAAAGTAACACTGCTGATTGGTTGTATATGCTGGAGTGGGCTTAAAGATGCCACTCAGAGGAACTGGAGATTGGCTTATAGATGTCATCCATAATATCAGAAGGTGATAGTATCTTTATGTTGTCACTGGATATCAGTACTAGGTCTTCGTATAGGCCGTCTCTAAATCATTTCTATAACATGGTTTGAGTTTAATGCCAGCACTAGATCTTCGTATAGATCGTCTCTACATTATTTCTGGGAGAAAAGACTATCCTTCATTAGGTGTCAGTACTTAGATCTTCGTATATATCGACTATGAACCATATTTAGGAACATACTTTGACTTAAGCATCAAAATCAAATCTTCGTAACGATCTGTTCTGAATTGTTTTTGGTAATATCTTGGGCTAAATACAAGATCTTCGTATAGATTCTTTATGTACCATCCAAAGATAAACTGTTGAATAGACCATTAGAAATAAATCTTCGTAGCGATTATCTCTTCTGGAAATACCCCGGATTAGGTAATAGATCTTCGTATAGACCATTTATATACCATCCCAAGGGTAGAAAGAATATCAGGACTAAACCTTCGTGACGATCACTCCTGAACTTCTTCTGAAAGAATCTCTTGGATTAAGTGCTAGATCTTCGTATAGATCATTTACACATTATCCCAAAGATAGTTGACCATCAGAAATAAATCTTCGTAACGATTATATCCTTTGGAAATATCTTGGATTAAGCACTAGATCTTCGTATAGATAATTTACGTACCCTTCCAAGGACAACTTGAGTATTGATCATCAGAAATGAATCTTCGTAGCGATTATCTCTGAATTAAGTATCAGTACTAGATCTTCGTATAGATCGTCTCTGAACTGTTTTGATTTGTTGATAGTATTTATCTGCCTGCAACTATCCTGAAAAGAAAAGGTTAGTTTATGTAATATGTATGCATGTATGGCATGATGCTCTTAAGTAAATGTCTTATGCACTATGGATGCGTATGTTGTGATATGATGTAAATGATGTATGCATGAATCATGCAGCCTGAAGTGTCTGGATATCCTTGTATAACAACTGTTGGCTAGGGAAAATAGATCCCGGTTCGTTGCTGAGGAATATGAGGACTTCGTTCCCGTCTTGTTTGATAGTATGGTACTCAAAACCTCCCGTCTTTGTTCGTCGTACTCTTATTGAAGGATTAGGTTCCTGAGTATCCTGGCATAGGATAAAAGAGATGGACATAAATCCGAGGGGAGATTTTACCTGAAGTATCTGAAAAGATTACTCTGTGGGGATGAACCGGCGAAGCTTCGTTAAATTCCTACCTTCGTTCGTCCTTAGTAAACACTATTACTGTATTTTATGCATTTCTGGTAAACATCAATCATATTCAAAAGCATATATACATTCAAACACAACCAATGGACGTTTTCGTTTAGGTAAACAAGGTAAAAGTAAATCTGGATTAAAAGACGAGATTTTATTTATTTTAGAAAGTAACCTATAAACAGGCAAATTTGTACAAGGAGACAGAAATCCTAGTAAGAGGAATTCGTCGTAAAAGTTTTACAAAACAAAGAAAAACAGTTATGCGAAAAATAATCCTATTGAGTTTCAATTCCATTATTGCCATTATCTTCAAGTATCTCATCCTTTGCTGTCGAGATGGAAATGATTGGATTAAACTTTATCTGTTTGAACTTGAGTCAGGTAACACAACTGGTTGGGGTTACATGAGTGATCCAACGAGACATAGTCATACGCTTTAATCCCTAACTTTTGCCTGGATTGCCTTTTCAGGTTTTCAATCCACCGGGATACCCTTTTTTGCCCAAGCCTCCCTTTCAGGTTTTCGACTTGCCGGGTGTACATTTTTTTATATATATCCCTAATTTTTGCTCGAACCTTTTTGGTTCGCCGGGATGCCCTTATTTTTGCCTAGGCCAGTCAACCTAGAGGGTATCTTTTAATGCGTAGTATTTTTTAACTATGTCTGCGTTTACAGGCTGTGGGAAATCTTCGTCATCCATAGTAGTAAGCATCATGGCACCTCCTGAGAATACCCTCTTGACTACAAATGGTCCTTCATATGTAGGAGTCCACTTGCCCCTAGGATCACCCTGTGGTAATATGATACGCTTAATTACCAAGTCTCCAGTCTGATATTCCTTTTGCTTAACCTTCTTATTAAAAGCTTTGATCATTCGTTTTGGGTACATCTGACCGTGACAAACAGCTGCCAACCTTTTCTCATCAATCAAATTTATCTGGTCAAGTCGAGTCTGAATCCACTCATCTTCATCCAAGCCTGCATCCTTCATGATTCTCAAAGAAGGGATCTGAACCTCAATGGGTAGAACTGCTTCCATACCATAGACCAAGGAGAATGGGGTTTCCCCTATTGAAGTACGTATTGTAGTACGATAACCATGAAGAGCAAATGGTAAAATCTCATGCCAATCCTTATACGTAACAGTCATCTTCTGTAGAATCTTCTTGATGTTCTTATTGGCAGCTTCTACTGCCCCATTCATCTTTGGACGATACAGAGAAGAATTGTGAGGCTTAATCTTGAACTGCCTGCAGAGATCAGTAATCATGGTGTTATTCAGATTAGAGCCATTATCTGTGATAATCCTTTTGGGGATGCCATACCTACATATGCGATTATTCTTAATGAATCGAGCCACAACATTCTTAGTAACAAATGCAAATGAGGCCGCCTCCAACCACTTCGTAAAGTAATTAATGGCAACCAGGATGAAACGATGCCCATTAGAAGCAGTAGGCTTGATCTCACCAATCATGTCAATGTCCCACATGGAAAAAGGCCAAGGAGCAGTCAACACATTCAACGGATCTGGAGGTATATGCACCTTATCAGCATAAATCTGACATTTGTGACATGTTTTAGAATGTTGATAGCAGTCAGCTTCCATGGTAGACCAATAGTAACCTGCTCTCAATATCTTCTTTGTCATGGTATGACCACTAGAATGAGTTCCAAAGATCCCATCATGCATGTCTTCCATAATTTATGTTGCTTCCTTCTTATCCATACAACGAAGCAAAGTCGAATCATGATTGCGCTTGTACAAAATTCCATTACTCAAGAAGAACTTAGCAGAAAACCTCCTCAGAAACTTCTTATCTTTGACAGATGCCCCTTCAGGGAACTCCTGAGTTTCAAGATATCTTTTCACTTCATAGAACCAAGGCTTTTCCTCTCCTCCTTCAGTGTCAATCTCATTGCAGTATGCAGGCTTTTCAAATCTGTCAATAGTGATCTTGGGAGCTTCATCATCCTAGCTAATCTCAAACATAGATGCCATGGTGGCTAGTGCATCTGCTAACTGATTCTCTCCTCGTGGAATATGTACAAAGGTAATCTCTTCAAAGTATGGGATCAAAGACAACACATGTTCTCTGTAAGGAATGAGATTTTCATGCTTGGTATCCCAATCTCCTTTAATCTGACTAACTACCAGGGCTGAATCTCCATATACATCCAGGAACTGAATCTTCATCTCAATGGTAGCTTTGATACCCATGATACATGACTCATACTCAACCATGTTATTGGTACAATAGAAACAAAGTCTTGCAGTAATTGGGGTATGATAACCTTCAGGGGAAATGATCACAACACCAACACCATTACCAAGCGCATTAGAAGTTCCATCAAAAACCATAGTCCATTGGGATCCTTGTTTAGGTTCGTCATATTGTCCAGGTTCTTTGGTAATAATCATAATTTCTTCATCAGGGAACTCAAAACTCATTGACTGATAATCATCCACTGCTTGATGAGCCAAATGATCAGCTACAACACTTCCTTTAATGGCCTTCTGAGTAGTGTACTGTATATCATATTATGTTAAGATCCTTTTCCATCTTGCTATTCGTCCGGAGAGAGCAGGTTTCTCGAATATGTACTTGATTGGATCCATCTTTGAAATCAACAAGGTAGTATGAGTCAACATATATTGTCTTAGTCGGCGAGCAGCCCATGCCAAAGCGCAGCAAGTTTTCTCGAGCAGTGAGTATCTTGTTTCACAGTCGATAAACTTTTTGCTAAGGTAGTATATTGCCGGCTCTTTTCGACCAGACTCGTCATGTTGCCCCAACACACACCCCATTGAATTGTCTAACACTGTTAAGTACATAATCAAGGGTCTTCCATCAACTGGTGGCATCAAAATTGGAGGTTCTAGGAGATATCTCTTGATTTCATCAAAGGTTATCTGGCACTCATCATTCCACTTCATTACATGATCTTTCTTCAACAACTTGAAGATGGGCTCACAGGTAGTAGTTAGATGGAAAATAAACCTTGCAATGTAATTTAGTCGTCCCAAGAAACCTCTTACTTCCTTTTCAGTACGGGGAGCTGGCATCTCTTGTATAGCTTTCACTTTTGCAGGATCCACTTTAATACCTTTCCCACTGACAATGAAACCCAAGAATTTACCAGACCTAACTCCAAACGTACACTTATTTGGATTCAATCTCAGCTTGTATTTCTTCAACCTCTCAAACAACTTATGCAGGTGATCAAGGTGTTGTTCTTCATTCTGGTACCTGGCTATCATATCATCCACATATACCTCTATCTCATGATGAATCATATCGTGAAACAATGCCACCATAGCACGCTGATATGTTTGCCCGGCGTTCTTCAAACCAAATGGCATCACCTTATAACAGAAAGTGCCCCATTGTGTAACAAATGTAGTCTTCTCCATATCTTCTAGTTCCATCTTAATCTGATTATAACCGGAGAAACCATCCATGAAAGAGAATACCTTGCTGAGCAGTGTTGTCTACCAAAATATCAATATGTGGTAGTGGAAAGTCATCTTTAGGGCTGGCTTTATTCAGATCTCTATAGTCTACACACATTCGTACCTTACCGTCTTTCTTAGGTACTGGTACCACGTTTGAAACCCATTGAGGATAAGAAGTCACATCTAAGAACCCTGCATCAAATTGTTTCATCACCTCTGCTTTAATCTTTTCTGACATTTCAGGACGCATGCAACGAACCTTTTGTTTCTTTGGACGACAGTCTTCTTTTACCGGTAAACGCTGAACCACAATGTCTGTATCCAACCCTGGCATATCTTCATAAGACCAAGCAAAGATCTCCACATAATCATGTAACATCTGGATCAATCTGCTCTTAACACCATCCTCTAATTCAGCCCCTATCTTGACCTCCTTCTTGTTTTCTTCAGTTCCCAGATTCACAACTTCGATTGGCTCTTCATGTGGCTGTATAGCTTTCTCTTCTTGTTGAAATAACCTAGCAAGCTCTACAGGTACTTCACAATTTTCCTCCTTTCCATCTTCAGCTTGATAGATCGGATTCTCGAAATTATAATTGGCAATAGTAGAACTGTTATCAACAGGATCCAGAGTGGATGAGGATCTGCATTTTAGTGATGTGGGTGTGTGTAAGAACACATAGCTGATAAAACAGAAATAATAATAAAAGAAAGACAAGGAGCACAATATTTACGAAAACGAAACGTCCATTGATTTTTATTGAATGAAGTATGCAAATGAAATGACATCCCGAAACAAGCATACCATTATGCCCCGGGTAAGACACAAGGCTTTAAAGTTTTATTGTACGAAATTACAAACTTAAAATAAAAACATAGTAATAGTATTTACTCCTGACTAAAGGAGATAGGAATAACGTCGTCAGTCTTCCAATTGTTGAGTCCATCACCCACGGTAGGAAAGATCCAATCATCCAGGTTGTAGTCTTCATTACAGTCACCCACAACATTGATTTGATCTCTTATGACCCCTTGATTGGTGATAAGAATAGCACGGGCACGACGAACAGTCTTCTGAGATTCTGCAATGAAACCCAAACCAAACTTGTCAGACTTGTAAGGGATGTTGGGAAGCTGACCCCAAATAGAAGAACCACCTTTTGCAACCACAGCCTTAGCATCTTTGAGGGAGGCCATTGCAGGAGATGTATTAGTAACCACAAGAACTCTTTCAGAAGCAGGGACAGACTGAGGAACAGGATCAGAGCGAGGAACAACTTCAAATGTTTGACATGGAGTTTCAACCATTTCACCCTCCATTTCTACATATTTGAAAGTATTCACATGGTTCACCATGTACCCTTCTTCACCATAGACAGTGACAATTTTGTTATTCACCGAATATGTCAACTTTTGATGCAAGGTGGAAGTCACAGCACCTGCCCCATGGATCCAGGGGCGTCCAAGCAAACAAGAATACGCAGGACGAATATCCATTACATAGAAAGTAGAGTTGAAGACCTGAGAGCCTACGTTGATTGGAAGGTCTATTTCTCCATGTACCACTCTTCTTGAACCATCAAAGGCCCTTACCACCACATCACTTGGTCTTATCAAAACATCTTCAAGACTGAGCTTGTCCAGAACCTCTTTAGGGAGCACATTTAATGAAGAACCATTGTCTACCAGTACATGAGACAAGGTAGTGCTCTTACATTCAATGGAGATATGCAGAGCTCTGTTATGATTTCTCTTGACAGGAGTCAAATCAGCATCAGAAAAGCCCAGCCCATTATCACAAGTCAAATGTGCCACACAATTCTCAAATTGATCCACAGAAATCTCATTTGGCACATGAGCAGTCTTTAAGAACTTGATTAAGGCTTTAGCATGGGCCTCAGAATACAACAACAAAGATAACATGGATATTTTGGAGGGAGTATGCCCCAACTGGTCAACAATATAATAATCACTTTTGCGAATGATCTTCAGTACCTCTTCCATCTGTTTAGAAAGATTTTCAGCAGTCGATGCCTCAGCTTGTACAGGTTCAATTACAGGACCCTTGCCCCGGGCATCAGTTCTTGGCCCAAAATTGGAGGTAGTAATTGGAGTAGCTGCACTTTTGGAGGTAATCTGAGGGGAGAAAACTCTTCCTCTTCTAGTAATCTTATTGGATCCAGCAATATTATCAACATCAAGATTATCATCAGTAATAGGTGCATCAGTCAAAGGTTCTTGTTTGACACCATGGATATAAACATCAGAACCATAATTCCAGGGTATAGCTTTATCAGAAGTATAAGGAATAGGACCGGGAGTGGTTATGATCATGGGAACCACTCTAGCTTCAGCAACAATCTTCACAGGGCCTTCAGCAGTAATCCTGACAGGACCTTTAGAGGTGATACTGACAGGGCCTTTGGAAGTAATCTTCACTGGCACTTTATCAACCATAGCTATATCTTCAAGTTTCGTACTTCGAGTCAGATGTTCACACATACTTTCCACAGAAGGAGTTCTCTCAAACAATATAGTGTAATTGTCCATGAGGCGTTGGATACCATCCTTCAACTTCCAGCAACTATCAGGTTTATAGGCACAGTAAAAACAGTCTTCATTGCAACCTGGAAAGAATCCAGCCTGCACCAGCTTCTTCTTGATAATGGATAGAGGAGTAGTCACATCTGCAATTGATGAAACATAGGTAACCTCATCAACATCATTAACAGTCTTCTCATGGTTGGGCATAGGAGCAGTGATCATATTTGGGGTCCCAGGAGGGTCAAATTCAATCTCCCCAGCTTCAATCATGTCTTGAATCTTGTTTTTCAACACCCAGCAGTTGTTGGTGTCATGTCCCGGACTATTAGAATGATAAGCACATCTTGCATTAGGATTGTATCGAGGAGAAGATGTATTAGGATTCTGAGGAGGATCCCTCAAAGTAATGAGTTCCCCTTTCAACATGTGTTGCAAGGCTTGGGCCAGTGACATGTTGATCTTGGTGAACTGTCTTCTAGGCTTCTGTTGATTGTTTTGTTGTGGATCTGGTGCTGCAGGAGTAGGATTGGAGATGTGAACTGCTCCCACAGATTGGTGACTCCTGTTACGACTATGCTGACCATACACAGCATTAGACTCCTTCTTTCCACTAGGGGGTTTCTTAGCAGTGCTTGATGAAGAGGCACCCACCTGTATCTTACCACTTCTTATACCATTTTCCACACGTTCTCCAGTCATTATAAGCTCAGTGAAACCAGATGATGAGCTTCCAATGAGATGACTATAGAAAGGACCATTCAGCGTACTTATAAACATATCCACCAGCTCCCTGTCAGTCAGAGGAGGTTGAACTCTGCTAGCCAGGTCTCTCCATTTTTGGGCATACTCTTTGAAACTCTCCTTAGCACCCATAGACATGCTTTGGAGCTGCATGCGAGTAGGTGCTAAATCAACATTATATTGGTATTGCCTATAGAAGGCCTCAGCAAAATCATTCCAATCACGAATATTGACACTTTCAAGTTGATAGTACCATTCCAATTGAGCCCCAGATAAGCTCTCTTGGAAGAAATGAATCCACAATTTCTTATCAGCAGTATGTGGTTGAATCCTCCGGACATAGGACCTTAGGTGCAGCTTAGGACATGAAACACCATCATATACCACAAAAACAAGAACCTTGAAACCAATAGGTATAACCACTCAAGAAACTAAACTCAGATCTTCAAAATCAAGCCCAGAAGATTTTTGTAATTTCATGGCATTCATTCTGTCTACCAGCATCTTATACTTCTCTTCACTAGCAGGATCATGATAATAATTTGCCTCAGAATCAGAATCTCCCATAGTATCATGGAGACTACCTCCCTCTTTCTCAGAATTCTCAGACTCAGAATCCTTAATTTGTTCCTTTGTCTTGATAGGACCTCTGAACCTTCTTCCCAAGTTGATAAGGCCTCCTGATTTTCTAGTCTTCTTCTTCTTCTTAGCCAGCAGTTTCTTCAACTCATCTTGTCCCTTGGACAAGTTCGGGATCATTTCTTGAAATTATGCATTCTAAGCCTGGAGATCCTTAACAGTTTGTTCGAGAGCCATTTCTTTTGAAATAAACAGCGAGAAGATAAGATACATGTTCATAAGAAACCTGTGATGCAATGACATGGTATGTAAATGCATATGCAATGTTTTCAAGGACCACATGATTTAAATTTGTTTAAACAACCAGAAAGTGAACTTTTATTAGTAATAAAGAAACTTGTTTGCCTCTTGGGCTTACAACAAAAATGAAATGAATACAAGGATGGGGTTTTAAGTCTCCCATGGACGCTTCCTCTTTGTGTTGAGGTATGAGTTGAGATTCCGCTCCTCGTGAAGTTGTCTTGTCAGCTCTAGGATTCTTTCTTAACTAGCTTTGAAATGAGTCTCAAAAGTATCCCTTTGCTCCTTCAACTGGATCCAGGACCTCTGTAACTCTTCTATGTCAGTGGGCATGTTTGGATGAAGAATGATATAAGGAGTATCTCCTTCAGCAACAGGCTCCATGGTAACTGGCAGGATAGCTGGATATGGCATCATAAGAGTCTGAGCATGTGCTCGTACCCATCTGAGATAAGGTTCCATAGGAATGGTATACTTTGGTTCCAGAGTCTTGCTGTCAACCTTGTTCACTTTACCCCAAGCTCGTATGAACCTTTGACGGTAACCTTGCAGATCGTTGTCGTAGTCGAACACAATACCTTGAATAAGCATGTCATAGAGACCCTCACTCCGAGCATAACCAAACTAACGTAGAGCTAAAGAAGGGTTGTAAGTAATGCCCCCTCTTATGCCAAGGAGTGGCACATTATGGAACTCCCCACAACGGTCAATGATAGTAACATTCTCCATAAATCGAGAGCACCAATGAATATCTGAATGAGAAAGTGACATAATCCTCTTAGACCACCTGAACCCTTGTTCATTCTTCATCATTGATCGAGGAAGGTGAGAAATAAACCACCTAGACAATAAAGGTATGCAACACATCTGAGTTCCCCTCGCCTTCGTAGTACGAGTGTGAAGAGAATGTAAGATATCTCCAAGTAATGTAGGCACTGGATAGCGAGTCAGAAATATGTTGATGGCATGTACATCTATGAACTGGTCTGGATTAGGGAACAATACTAAGCCATAGATCAATAGGGCTAGGATCTCCTCAAAAGCATCATAACTCATAGCCTTTAGGAACACTTGAGATTTCTACATCAAGACCTTAGCAAGGATACCCTTAACTCCACTAATTGTTTCTAGGACAATGTCTGATTTCTTCAGATGTAGGGCTGCAGCAATGACTTTAGTTTTAGGCTCTTTTTCTAATCCTGTGAAGGGTCTCTGATCAAGGATAGGTATACCCGGTAGTTTAGAGAACTCCTCCATTGTAGGAACCAACTGGTAGTCGGGGAATGTGAAGCAATGATGTTTAGGATCAAAGAACTAAAATAGGACGCCCATCATGTCTTCATCAAACCCTGAAGTGACCAAGTCAAGAAGGTGACCATGCTTCTTGATGAATTGGGAGTTTTCAGAAACTTGAGAGACCAATTCTGTAAGCTTAGAAGGTATCCCTACAAAGTTGATTCGGATAGTATTCCTACGAGCAGAAGCCATGACCTGCAACAAAGAACAAAGATAAATCCTTTGGTCCTTGAAATGGTTAGTGAAAATGTTATGCTTATGATGCATGATGATGTTATGATGTTATACTCAATCACAAACATGTGACACACACAAACAAATCATACCATAGCCCTAGGTTTGAAGGCTTGCATGAGGTTTAAAGGTAAGTACCCTCCCCTGAAGTTAGTTGGTTCATCCTGTCCTACAAAAGTAACCAGGTTCTAAGGGATCTCAATATCATTGATCCTTCCCAAGGGTGGTTGTTTAGTAGGAAACTTACTTGCCAACCAAAACCCTCCAAGTTTAGGATCTCAATGAGTGTAGCATCGAGTATCAACCAACTTCAGTCTTCACCAAAGCCGACTATCTCACTACTTTCTAAAGGCCAAGATGGGATGACTAAGGTTCTAAAAGTTAGTTAGTGTATTGACAACATATGGCAGCCCCATATTATCCTTCACTTACTTAAGGAACATAAGCACCAACCAAGAAGTCACACTAACTATGGCCACTAGATCAACCATATCGGTATACGCCGTACAATTTCCTTGCTCTATTGCCATTTACCTAAGGTACACTAGATCTGGGTTATGATCTTTCACACATAAAGCCCAACAAGTAATATAAAGCAAACAAAACAAACAATTTTAAAGTGATCTAATTCCTAAGGGTACCCCTCTTTAAATATATCCCCAGCAGAGTCGCCAGTTCTGTAACACGGTGGGAGAACTGACTTTTAGTCATGTTGCGGATAGCAAGAGTCGCCACCGACTTTTATTTTATCCATAAGGAAAGGATATAAAAGAACAGGAAAGACCTATTTTAAAAGACTTGAGTTCGGGGGGTAGGTTATATAAAGGGAAGGTGTTAGCACCCTTTATATCCATGGTTATCCATGGTCTCTTAGTTACTTAGCTCACTTAAATTGTTTTTTAAATGTGTAGTGTGTGATTAGAAAAATTTCTTTAAGTACTTTGTAATGATCCTCGTATGGATGTATACAAAGCCTCGTTTTGAAAAATGTTTAAGAAAGTGAGGTGTAAAAAGTATTTTGAAATGTGAGCAAGCAACTAAGAGGTACCTACCCTAGATTAAGTCTTTCATGTTCTTGTATGTTCTCTCAAGGGTAAGACTATCCCTATTATTAAGGAATAGGTAGTCATTACCTTGGATTTTTAAGGGACATGTGTAGGGACATCTGTATGTAGGCAACTGTAAGGTGTCTTTAGCAATTCGTAGGGACTTTTCATCTTTTATCCGAAGGGACAAGATCATTTATCGTAGGCAACCTCGAAAGGACTTGATCTTATAAACTGAAGGGACTTTATGATATTTATGAAGGGACTTTGCTTAAGACACCTTACTTGACCTTTTGTATAAGGCAACTGAGAGGCAACCCTAGGAAGTGCAAGATGGCGATCAAAGATCGACTTACGTGTGTGCGTGTTCGTATTCAAATATTTATCTTATTTAAGTTAATTATTCTAAGTTTATTTTAATTACAAATATGTTATTCACACCCTAGAATTACTAACCACACAGTAAATATATTCATAATAAAAATAAAGCAAAAAAATATAAACCTAAGATATTACAATGCTTCGGGATAATTACAATATAATCGAGAAATATAATAAAGATAACAATAAATAAGCAATAATATTAGTAATAGTAAGAAATAAGAATAAATGTTAGAATAAAAATACAAGAAACAAATTAGCAAGACAACTCAATATTAGAAATGATTTTTTAGATTTAATTAAGAAAATAGGTTTTAATAATAATAAACAAATAATAAACTATTTACATATTAAAAAAATGATTAATGATTAATTATAAAAAATTAGGTTAAATATTAAGGTTAAGAAAAATTAGGATTAGGGTTATGAAAATTAGGGTTAACTAAATTAGGTTTAGATTAATTAATTTATTTACAAAAAAATATATATGCATAATAATAAATATAAATATATTATAAAATAAATTACTAAAAAAAACAATTTGATTTTAAGAAAATAAATTATGAAATATAAGTTTTTATAGAAGAAAATATTATAAACATTTTTTTAGAAATTATTTTTTAGAAATTAAATGAATTAAGTAAATATAATAAAACACAAAAAAAAATGAGGAAAAAGAACGTACCTGGGGCTGGGATTCGAACCCAGGCCCTATGCTTTCTCTCTCCCAGACCAACATCACTACCACCAGGCCAAACGCATTTGATGAAAATATGCTGGGTATTGGTCCTTTTGTATTAAACCTGTAAAAATCAAAATAAAACGCAAAAACAAAATTGCCTGGGGGGACTCGAACCCAGGGCCATCAGCCAACAACCCAACACTCCAACCACTAAGCCACATGGGGTGCATCTGAACATAAACAGCAATGATTCATAATATATTAAGTTACATGAATAAGTGAAAAAATCAATAAAAAGAATGCTGCAACCAAGAATCGAACCAAGGTCATGCGTCTCCCAGCACTATTGACCTTACCAACTGAACCATCAACGCGTTGTGATATATATACGAAACAAATAAATAATAAAATAAGTTTAAAATTTGAATTTAGAATTCGCGCCATTCAGATCATCTTCTTCCTTGGAATTTCGCAGGTTTTCCTGCGAAAATTCCTGCGAATTTTCCTATGAATCTTCTTGCGTATTTTTTCGCAGGAAGTCAACAACCTTGAATACCTGCAAAATAAGCAACATTTGTCCAAATTGAACATACCAATAGTTTACCCAGATTATATACAACTTAAATTCATCAATCAAAATCATTTATATGGCCTAAATCCAATAACCCTAAAAAGCTTGGCCGAAACCCTAATCATGGCCGAATTTGTATTAGGCAATGAAACTTCAATCAATTGGTCCAGATACGATCTATATCTCATCACAAACAAGAAAACAAGATCAAAAATCATTAGTAATGCGTGGATAATAGAAATAGAAAACTTGAAAATTTAAGAACAAGATGGATTCGGGTTATGCATTTTGTGATGTTATGGATGAAGGTGATGATGGGAATACGATCAGAGAACCTTTTGGAAGCTATTGCAGTCCTTCAAAGTCCTTAAAACCACCTGCAAGTGTAAAACCGAATTTGATTTTTTGTGTGAAAAATTTGAAGTTGGTGATTGACTTTGGAGGCTGGATTTTCGTCCCCTTATGATTGCTTTCAGTTTGTCTATTTGTATGTAGTAGAATTAGGTCAAAAGGAGTTGAATTTTTGGGCTTTTTAGAGATTACTTGATCATGAAGATTCACCTCTTTCAAATATTCAAAAAATCTTATAAAACCTTTCTAAATTGGGTCAATCTGATTTTACATGATTCCAATCAACTTTAATTGATTTTTAAGAATTTCTAGAAGAAGAATCATGTCCAAATATTGATTTTTATATTTTATTTAAATTTAATTTGACTTTTAATGGATTAAATAAAAATAAATAATAAATAAATAATAATAAATCAGAATTTGGTTTCTTTGGGTCGTGCTAGAGGTCCTTATATGGATTGGATCACAACATTGCAAGCCCATTTGGAGAAATTTGGTTTTAAGGCCCTGTTTGCTTCATAAACCTCCCAAAAATTTCCTAACTTTGCAAAGACATATCTCCTACAATTTTAAAGCTATGAGGGTTTTCTTGGACATTTTGGAAAGCTTAGAGAGTCCTCTAACCAACCTCTTTTGTCACATATCCATATCCTTTACCATTTTCAAATTATGCCCTTTGGAAGATGTTGACTTTTTGTTGACTTTTAAAATGACCTATAATGTCTTAGCCCATACCTTCCAAATGAAGCATTTTTGGGCTTGGCTTGTGAGACACAAAGTTGTATAGAATTCAATTTCCTTCAAAATGAGATTTGGATGGGAAATTTTTGATGAAGCATGTGAAAGTTATGGCTGGTCAAAGTTCAGTTGACTTTTCCTATGAAAACCCTAATTTAGAATCTCCTGATTCTTGATGATCTGAAATCTCCTTGATGAATCATGATCAACCCTTGATCAAATGATGAATTTTACTTCATATACTTGATGTTGGCAAAAAAATCATGAAGTTTGACTTTGGTTTGACCACAGCTGACCTCAGTTTGACTTTTTAACTGCTTTGACTGATTTTAGCATATCTGATCATTTGACTGAGCAAACCTTTTTGGAAAGCCTTGAAACTTGACATAGCGATTCTTGAAGACATATAGGATACTATGAATCTCACTTTATGAAGCCTTGGAAATCCATTTAGCCTGATGAAACTCAAAACCCTAGTTTAGGATGCATTGCTTAGGAGGATGCTTTGTCTGAGGGAACTTCCAAGCTTTCTGACTAATTGTAAACCTTTTGAACCTCTTGAGATACCTTGTGAACCTCTTGGGACACCTTAGTACACAATTTCTTGTCTATGTGAGGGCAAATTTTGGGGTGCAACACTAGGCCAGTCAACCTAGCGGGTCTCTTTTTATGCGTAGTATTTTTTAACTATGTCTGCGTTTACGGGTTGTGGGAAATCTTCACCATCCATAGTAGTAAGCATCATGGCACTTCCTGAAAATACCCTTTTGACTACAAATGGTCCTTAATATGTAGGAGTCCACTTGCCCCTAGGATCACCTTGTGGTAATATGATACGCTTGATTACCAAGTCACCAGCCTGATATACCTTTTGCTTGACCTTCTTATTAAAAGCTTTGATCATCCGTTTCTGGTACATCGGACCGTGACAAACAGCTGCCAGCCTTTTCTCATCAATCAAATTTATCTAATCAAGTCGAGTTTGAATCCACTCATCTTCATCCAAGCCTGCATCCTTCATGATTCTCAAGGAAGGGATCTGAACCTCAATGGGTAGAACTGCTTCCATACCATAGACTAAGGAGAATGGGGTTGCCCCTGTTGAAGTACGTATTGTAGTACGATAACCATGAAGAGCAAATGGTAACATCTCATGCCAATCCTTATAAGTAACAATCATCTTCTGTAGAATCTTCTTGATGTTCTTATTAGCAGCTTCTACTGCCTCATTCATCTTTGGACGATACAGAGAAGAGTTGTGATGCTTAATCTTGAACTGCCTGCAGAGATCAATAATCATGGTGTTATTCAAATTAGAGCTATTATCTGTGATAATCCTTTCAGGGATGCCATACCTATATATGAGATTATTCTTAATAAATCGAGCCACAACATTCTTAGTAACAGATGCAAATGAGGCTGCCTCCACCCACTTTGTAAAGTAATCAATAGCAACCAGGATGAAACGATGCCCATTAGAAGCAGTAGGCTTGATCTCACCAATCATATCAATGCCCCACATGGAAAAAGGCCAAGGAGCAGTCAACACATTCAATGGAGCGGGAGGTATATGCACTTTATCAGCATAAATCTGACACTTGTGACATGTTTTGGAATGTTGATAGCAGTCAGCTTCCATGGTAGACCAATAGTAACCTGCTCTCAATATCTTCTTTGCCATTGTATGACCACTAGAATGAGTGCCAAAAATCCCATCATGCATGTCTTCCATAATCTCCGTTGCCTCTTTCTTATCCACACAACGAAGCAAAGTCGAATCATGATTACACTTATACAAAATTCCATTACTCAAAAAGAACTTTGACAGATGCCCCTTCAGGGAACTCCTGAGTTTCAAGATATCTTTTCACTTCATAGAACCAAGGCTTTCCCTCTACTTCTTCAGTGTCAATCTCATTGCAGTATGCAGGCTTCTCAAATCTGTCAATAGTAATCTTGGGAGCTTCATCATCCCAGCTAATCTCAAACATAGATGCCATGGTGGCTAATGCATCTGCCAATTGATTCTCTCCTCGGGGATTATGTCCAAAGATAATCTCTTCAAAATATGAAATCAAGGACAAAACATGCTCTCTGTAAGGAATGATATTTTCATGCTTGGTATCCCAATCTCCTTTGATCTGACTAACTACCAGGGCTGAATCTCCATATACATCCAGGACCTGAATCTTCATCTCAATGGCAGCTTTGATACCCATGATACATGCCACATATTCAGCCATGTTATTGGTACAATAGAAACAAAGTCTTGCAGTAATTGGGGTATGACAACCTTCAGGAGAAATGATCACAACACCAACACCATTACCAAGTGCATTAGAAGCTCCATCAAAAACCATAGTCCATCGGGATCCCTGTTCAGGTCCGTCATATTGTCCAGGTTCTTTGGTAATAATCATAATGTCTTCATCAGGGAACTCAAAATTCATTGACTGATAATCATCCACTGCTTGATGAGCTAAATGATCAGCTACCACACTACCCTTAATGGCCTTCTGAGTGGTGTACTGTATATCATATTTTATTAGAATCATTTGCCATCTTGCTATTCGTCCGGAGAGAGCAGGTTTCTCGAATATGTACTTGATTGGATCCATCTTTGAAATCAACAAGGTAGTATGAGTCAACATATACTGTCTTAGACGGCGAGCAACCCATGCCAAAGTGCATAAAGTTTTCTCGAGCAGTGAGTATCTTGTTTCACAGTCGGTAAACTTTTTGCTAAGGTAGTATATTGCCTGGTCTTTTCGACCAGACTCGTCATGTTGCCCCAACACACACCCCATTGAATTGTCTAACACTGTTAAGTAGATGATCAAGGGTCTTCCATCAACTGGTGGCATCAAGATTGGAGGTTCTAGAAGATATCTCTTGATTTCATTAAAGGCTATCTGGCACTCGTCATTCCACTCCATTACCTGATCTTTCTTCAACAACTTGAAGATTGGCTCACAGGTAGCAGTTAGCTGGGAAATAAACCTTGCAATGTAATTCAGTCGTCCCAAGAAACCTCTAACTTCATTTTCAGTACGGGGAGCTGACATCTCTTGTATGGCTTTTACTTTTGCAGGATCTACTTCAATACCTTTTCCACTGACAATGAAACCCAGGAGTTTACCAGACCTAACTCCAAAAGTACACTTGTTTGGATTCAATCTCAGCTTGTATTTCTTCAACCTCTCAAACAACTTATGCAGGTGATCAAGGTGTTGTTCCTCATTCTGGGACCTGGCTATCATATCATCCACATATACCTCTATCTCATGATGAATCATATCGTGAAACAAAGCCACCATAACACGCTGATATGTTGCCCCAACATTCTTCAAACCAAATGGCATTACCTTATAACAAAAAGTTCCCCATTGTGTAACAAATGTAGTCTTCTCCATATCTTCAGGTGCCATCTTGATTTGATTGTAACCAAAGAAACCATCCATGAAGGAGAATACCTTATGCTGAGCAGTGTTGTCTACTAAAACATCAATATGTGGAAGTGGAAAGTCATCTTTAGGGCTGGCCTTGTTCAAATCCCTGTAATTTACACACATACGTACCTTACCATCCTTCTTAGGTACTGGTACCACATTTGCAACCCATTCAGGACGCATGCGACGAACCTTCTGCTTCTTTGGAGGAAAATCTTCCTTTACCGGTAAACGGTGGACCATAATGTCTGTATCCAACCCTGGCACATCTTCATAAGACCAAGCAAAGATCTCCATATAGTCACGTAACATCTGAATTAGTCTGCTTTTAACATCATCTTCTAGTTCAGCCCCTATCTTGACTTCTTTCCTGTTTTCTTCCGTTCCCAGATTCATAACTTCGATTGGCTCTTCATGTGGTTGTATAGCTTTCTCTTCTTGTTGTAATAACCTAGCAAGCTCTACAGGTACTTCACAATCTTCCTCCTTTTCATCTTCAGCTTGATAGATCAGATTCTCAAAATTATAATTAGCAATAGTAGCACTGTTATCGACAGGATCCAAAGTGGATGAGGATCTGCATTTTAGTGATGTGGGTGTGTGTAAGAACACATAGCTGATAAAACAGAAATAAAAAATAAAAGAAAGACAAAGAGCACAATATTTACGAAAACGAAATGTCCATTAATTTTATTGAATGAAGTATGCAAATGAAATGACATCCCTGAACAAGCATACCATTGTGCCCCGGGCAAGACACAAGGCTTAAAAGTTTAATTGTTCGAAATTACAAAAATAAAATAAAAACACAGTAATAGTATTTACTCCTGACTAAAGGAGATAGGAATAACGTCTTCAGTCTTAGAATTGTTGAGCCCATCACCCATGGTAGGAAAGATCCAATCATCCAGGTTGTAGTCTTCATTACAGTCACCCACAACATTGATTTGATCTCTTATGACCCCTTGATTGGTGATACGAACAGCACGAGCACGACGAACAGCCTTCTGAGATTCTGCAGTGAAACCCAAACCAAACTTGTCAAACTCGTAAGGGATGTTGGGAAGCTGACCCCAAATAGCAGAACCACCTTTTTCAACCACAGCCTTAGCATCTTTGAGAGAGGCCATTGCAGGAGGTATGTTAGTAACCATAGGAAATCCTTCAGAAGCAGGGACAAACTGAGGAACAGAAGCAGAGCAAGGAACAACTTCAAATGTTTGACATGGAGTTTCAACCATTTCAACCTCCATTTTTACATATTTGAAAGTATTCACATGACTCACCATGTACTCTTCTTCACCATAGACAGTGACAATTTTGTTCTTCATCGGATATTTCAACTTCTGATGCAAGGTGGAAGTCACAGCACCTGCCTCATGGATCCAGGGGCGCCCAAGTAAACAACAAATATGCAGGACGAATATCCATCACATAAAAAGTAGAGTTGAAGACTTGAGAGCCTACTTTGATTAGGAGGTCTACTTCTCCATGTACCACTCTTCTTGAACCATCAAAGGCCCTTACCACCACATCACTTGGCCTTAACACAACATCTTCAGGTCTGAGCTTGTCTAGAACCTCTTTAGGGAGAACATTTAATGAAGAACCATTGCCCACCAGTACATGAGACAAGGTAGTGCCCCTACATTCAATGGAGATATGCAGAGCTCTGTTATAATTTCTCTAGTCAGATGTGCAACACAATTCTCAAATTGATCCACAGAAATTTCATTTGGCACATGAGCAGCCTTTAAGAACTTGATTAAGGCTTTAGCATGGGCCTCAGAACACAACAGCAAAGATAACATGGAGATTTTGGAGGGAGTATGCCCAACCTGGTCAACAATATCGTAATCACTTTTGCGAATGATCTTCAATACTTCTTCCATCTGTTTAGAAAGACTTTCAGCAGTCGGTGCCTCAGCTTGTACAGGTTCAATCACAGGACCCTTGCCCCGGGCATCAGTACTTGGCCCAGAATTGGAGGTAGTAGTTGGAGTGACTGCACTTTTGGAGGTAGCTTGAGGAGAGAAGATTCTTCCACATCTGGTAATCTTACTAGATCCAGCAATATTATCAACATCCAGACTAGTATCAGAAATAGGTGCATCAGTCAAAGGTTCTTGTTTAACACTTTGGATATAAACATCAGAACCATAATTCTAGGGTATAGCTTTATCAGAAGTATAAGGAACAGGGCCAGGACTAGTAATGATCATGGGAACCACTCTAGCTTCAGCGACAGTCTTCACAGGGCCTTCAGCAGTAATCCTGACAGGACCTTTAGAAGTGATCCTGACAGGGCCTTTGGAGGTAATCTTCACTGGCACTTTATCAACCATAGCTACATCTTCAAGCTTCGTGCTTCGAGTCAGATGCTCACTCATACTTTCAACAGAAGGAGTCTTCTCAAACAATATGGTGTAATTGTCCATGAGGCATTGAATACCATCCTTCAACTTCCAGCAACTATCAGGTTTATAGGCACAGTAAAAACAGTCTTCATTACAACCTGGAAAGAACCTAGCATGCACCAGCTTTTTCTTGATGATGGATAGAGGAGTAGTCACATCTGCTACTGAGGAAACATAGGAAACCTCATCAACAACATTAACAGTCTTCTCATGATTGGGCATAGGAGCAGTGATCACATTTGGGGTCCCAGGAGGGTCAAATTCAATTTCCCCAGCTTCAATCATGTCTTGAATCTTGTTTTTCAACACCCAACAGTTGTTGGTGTCATGTCCCATACTATTAGAATGATATGCACATCTTGCATTAGGATTGTACCGAGGAGAGGATGTATTAGGATTCTGAGGAGGATCCCTTAAAGTAATTAGCTCCCCTTTCAACATGTGTTGCAAGGCTTGGGCTAGTGACATGTTGATCTTGGTGAACTATCTTCTAGGATTCTGTTGATTGTTTTGTTGTTGCTCTGGTGCTGCAGGGGCAGGGTTGGAGATGTCAACTGCTCCCACAGATTGGTGACTCCTGTTACGACTATGTTGACCATACACAGCATTAGACTCCTTCTTTCCACTAGGGGGTTTCTTAGCAGTGCTTGGTGAAGAGGCACCCACCTGTATCTTACCACTTCTTATACCATTTTCCACACGTTCTCCAGTCATTATCAGCTTAGTGAAACCAGATGATGAGCTTCCAATGAGGTGACTATAGAAAGGACCATTCAGCATACTCATAAACATATCCACCAGCTCCCTGTCAGTTAGAGGAGGTTGAACTCTGCAAACCAAGTCTCTCCAATTCTGGGCATACTCTTTGAAACTCTCCTTAGCACCCATAGACATGCTTTGTAGCTGCATGCGAGTTGGTGCTAAATCAGCATTATATTGGTATTGCCTATAAAAGGCCTCAGCAAGGTCATTCCAATCACGAATATTAACACTTTCAAGTTGATAATACCATTCAAATTGAGCTCCAAATAAGCTTTCTTGGAAGAATGAATCCACAATTTCTTATCAGCAGTATGTGGTTGAATCCTCCGGACATAGGACCTCAAATACAGTTTAGGACATGAAACACCATCATACACCACAAAAACAGGAACCTTGAAGCCAATAGGTATAACCACTCCAGAAACTAAGATCAAATCTTCAAAATCAAGCCCAGAAGATTTTTGTAGTTCCATTGTGTTTATTCTATCTACCAGCATCTTGTACTTCACTTCACTAGCAGGATATGATAATAGTTCGCTTCAGAATCAGAATCTTCCACAGTATCATGGAGACTACCTCCCTCTTTCTCAGAATTCTCAGACTCAGAATCCTCAACCTCTTCCTTCGTCTTGATAGGACCTGTGAATCTTCTACCCAGGTTGATAAGGCCTTCTGATTTTCTAGTCTTCTTCTTCTTCTTAGCCAGCAGTGTCTTCAACTCATCTTGTCCCTTGGACAAGTTCAAGATCAGCTCTTGAAATTGTGCATTCTGAGCCTGGAGATCTTTGACAGTCTGTTCAAGAGCCATTTCTGCTGAAATAAACAGCGAGAAGATAAGATACTTGTTTATAAGAAACCTGTGATGCAATGATATGGTATGTAAATGCATATGCAATGTTTTCAAGGACCGCGGGATTTAAATTTGTTTAAACAAACAGAAATGAAATTTTTTATTAGTAATCAATAAACTTGTTTGCCTCTTGGGCTTACAACAAAATAAAATAAATACAAAGATGGGGTTTTAAGTCTCCCATGGACGTTTCCTCTTTATGTTGAGGTATGAGTTGAGATTCCTCTCCTCGTGAAGTTGTTTTGTCAGCTCCAGGATTCTTTCTTGACTAGCTTTGAAATGAGTCTCAAAAGTATACCTTTGTTCCTTCAACTGGATCCAGGATCTCTGCAACTCTTCCATGTCAGTGGGCATGTCTGGATGAAGAATGATATAAGGAGTATCTCCTTCATCAACAGGCTCCATGGTAACTGGCAGGATAGCAGGATACGGCATCATAAGATTCTGAGCACGTACTCATACCCATCTGAGATAAGGTTCCATAGGAATAGTGTACTTTGGTTCCAGAGTCTTGCTATCAACCTTGTTCACTTTACCCCAAGCTCGTATAAACCTTTGTCGGTAACCTTGCAGATCGTTGTCGTAATCGAACACAATACCCTGAATAAGTATGTCATGAGGACCATCACTCTGAGTGTAACCAAACTGACGTAGAGCTAAAGAAGGGTTGTAAGTAATGCCCCCTCTTATGCCAAGGAGTGGCACATTAGGGAACTCCCCACAACGGTCAATGATAGTAACATTCTCCATAGATCGAGAGCACCAATGAATATCTAAATAGGAAAGTGACATAATCCTCTTAGACCACCTGAACCCTTGTTCATTCTCCATCATTGATCGAGGAAGGTGAGAAATAAACCACCTAACAATAAAGGTATGCAACACATTAGAGTTCCTCGTGCCTTCGTAGTACGGGTATGGAGAGAATGTAAGATGTCTCCAAGTAATGTAGGCACTGGATTGTGAGTCAGAAATATGTTGATAGTGTGTATGTCTATGAACTGGTATGGATTAGGGAACAACACTAAGCCATAAATCAATAGGGCTAAGATCTCCTCAAAAGCATCATAACTCATAGCCTTCAAGAACACTTGAGCTTTCTCCATCAATACCTTGGCAAGGATACCCTTAACTCCACTTCTTGTTTCTAGGACAATTTCTGATTTCTTCAAATGTAGGGCTGCAGCAATGACTTCAGGTTTAGGCTCTTTCTTTAAGCCTGTGAAGGGTCTCTGATCAAGGATAGGTATACCCAGTAGTTTGGAGAACTCCTCCATTGTAGGAACCATCTGATAGTCGGGAAATGTGAAGCAATAATGTTTAGGATCAAAGAACTGAAATAGGACACTCATCATGTCTTCATTGAACCCTGAAGTGACTAGATCCAGTAGGTGGCCATGCCTCTTGATGAACTGGGAGTTTTCAGAAACTTGAGAGACCAATTCCTTAAGCTTAGGAGGTATTCCTACAAAGTTGATCCGGATAGTATTCCTACGAGCAGAAGCCATGACCTGCAACAAAGAACAAAGATAAATCCTTTGGTCCTTGAAATGGTTAGTGAAAATGCTATGCTTATGATGCATGATGATGTTATGATGTTATGCTCAATCACAAACATATGGCACACACAAACAAGTCACTTAATAGCCCTAGGTTTGAAGGCTTGCATGAGGTTTAAAGGTAAGTACCCTCCCCTGAAGTTTAGATGGTTCATCCTGTCCTACAAAAGTAACCAGGTTCTAAGGGATCTCAATATCATTGATCCTTCACAAGGGTGGTTGTTCAGTAGGCAACTTACTTGCCAACCAAAACCCTCCAAGTTTAGAATCTCAATGAGTGTAGCATCGAGTATCAACCAACTTCAGACTTCTCCAAAGCCGGCTATCTCACTACTTTCTAAAGGCCAAGATGGGATGACTAGGGTTCTAAAAGTCAGTTAGTGTATTGACAACATATGGCAGCCTCATATTATCCTCAACTTGCTTAAGGAACATAAGCACCAACCAAGAAGTCACACTAACTATGGCCACCAGATCAATAATATCGGTATACGCCGTACAGTTTCCTTTGTCTATTGCCATTTACCTAAGGTACACTAGATCCGGGTTAGGATCTTTCACACATAAGAGCCCAACAAGTAAAGTAAAGCAAACAAAGCAAACAAATACAAAGTGATATAATTCTTAAGGGTACCCGTCTTTTATTAAATCCCAAGCAGAGTCGCCAGTTCTATAACACGGTGGGAGAACTAACTTTCTATAAATGTTGCGGATAGTAAGAGTTGCCACCGACTTTTATTTTATCCAAAAGGAAAGGACATAAAAGAACAGGAAAGACCTATTTTTAAAAGACTTGAGTTCGGGGGGTAAGTTATACAAAGGGAAGGTGTTAGCACCCTTTATATCCATGGTTATCGATGGGCTCTTAGTTACTTAGCTCACTTTGTTTGTTTGCAAGAGTGTAGTGTGTGATTAGAAAAATTCTAGGTACTTTGTAATGATCCTCGTATGGATGTATACAAAGCCTTGTTTTTTTTTTAAATTGTTTGAAAAGTGGGGTGTAAAGAGTATTTTTGAAATGTGAGCAAGTAATTAAGAGAAACCTACCCTTTATTAAGTCTTTATTGTTCTTATGTTCTTTCAATGGTAAGACTATCCCTATTATTAAGGAATAGGTAATCATTACCTTGGATGTGATTAAGGGACATGTGTAGGGACATCTGGATATAGGCAACTGTAGGATGTCTTTAGCAATTCGTAGGGACTTATCATCTTTTATTCGAAGGGACAAGATCATTTACCGTAGGCAACCTCGAAGGGACTTGATCTTTAAAACTATAGGGACTTGATGATATTTATGAAGGGACTTGCTTAAGACACCCTACTTGAACTTTTGAATTAGGTGTCGCTCCCGGGATTTTCATCCTAGTACAAACGCGAAAGTGGCGCGAAAAAGGTAGAGTCGCCAGCCAGACATTTTTATCCCAAAGGAATGGGAAAGGTAATGTTGCACAAACCCGAGGAAGAAGGAAAAGGACGAGGCCTCGCGAACCAAAGATCTGGATACGGAAGTCGGTTACGAATTGAGAAGGTATTAGCACCCCAACCCGTCTGCCGTACTCGACGGGATCCACGCTTATAAGTCTGTTTTCAAAGGGTGAGAAATAATATGCTGTTTGAGTGAAAGAATAACTATCGGGAATGGAATGGAATTGAGAAATGGAAATAAAAGGGGAAAATGTAGGGAAAATAAAGATTGTGCTCGAATGGGCCCTACCCCACTGCCTACGTACCTCATCGGGATAAATGAGGATCAGAGACGCCGTAGTTCGTCTAACTAAGGCTTACACTCGTTTGTGGTTTTTAGGATGACGTTGCCATAGTTCTAGCTCAGGTGTTACCGGCTCTGACTCGAGGGTGTTTACCGTATCGCTATTTGAACTGTCGAGACAAGTCATGTTTGTCCGCAAAGAGTATGAGATGAGATGAGAAGACGTGACTTCTTGGTTTGTTGTCTTTTATAAGAAATGTTTTGAATTTGTGTTTATTGAATGTACAACACTAAAGACTATGACACAGGAGCGAATACTTTCCAAGATCGCCCCCAATGGAACGTTTGTAAAGCATCCTAGAAGAGTGAAGGAGACCTCCACTAATCATTTCCCGTATAGCTTAAGGCTCGTGGCGCATTGTACACCTTTCCTTTATTAAGTGTTTTTGATTTTCTTTTAAGATGAGAAGAGACTCAAGTTGTCAAAGGAAAAATTCTAAGGGAAACTAGACTTACCCTAAATCAGTTTGAATTTGAAGATAACCTATGGTTAGTAAGGTTTGAGATTTAATCTACCTAAGAGATATTAAACTAGAAATGAGAATACAAGAGTTAATATTGAACAATAGGGTCCTCCTAAGTCATGGTAGGTAAACACGGTATGAAATGTGAATGGGATGAAACAATGGATCGGGTGGGTCGGTTGCGTGGTGCTAAGACGCACGACTTATGGTGTGAAACATACAAGGCTTGCTTTTTGGTTGAATGGAATGGAACGATGGCAATCGAGGAACCCTAAAATAATATGAACTTTATTTATTCATTTGAAAATATACTCGACGTTGGATCGAATACTTTATTTGTTTTTGAAATTTTTGTTTTCTATCGATTCGTTTTATCTTTTCTATTCTACTTATGGAAACTATACAAGCATACAAGTTCTAAGATATTACATCATAAAGTACACAAAATATAAAACATAATCGAGGCATAAAAGTATCCAAGTCCATAAGCCAATCCTTGAACACATACCTTGCACAAAAACAAATAGTTAGTGAATGATATGAAGCATGAATATGCATAATACGATGGAATGATTTAAAATGACGAAAAATATTAAAAGTTATGAGAAAAATATGAAATTAAATTCCTAAGGTCTTAAACCTGATTATAGCATTGTGTTAAAAAAACCTCTTAAAAATTCTAATCCTAACTATTGTAAATGGTCCTCTAAATCTAACTAAGGTTTAACCACAATTTTGTACGAATCACACTACCATAATAGTAGAAAAAATGCCCTAAAAAATACACAAAAAATATTCTAGGTACTTCTATTTGTTCTTTAATCATGGCAAAAAGAATGGGCACAAAATGTTAGAGGAAGTGGCATAAATAAATTGCACAAATTTATGTGTCCATATGAGAATTCAATAGAAAATCAATTAAATGAAAATTCGAAATTAAATTGAAAAATGATTAAATTCAGAAAATAAAAATTGGGAATGTTTCTAAAATGTCTTAAAATTCTACCATGATTTTTATAGAATTTTAATATGTGTTTTATTATTTATTTGTGAATTAAATTAAAACTATCCTAATATTGAAAATTAAAATACAAAGAAAGGAGGAGGTGCGATAAGAAATATTTCTAGTTAATAGAGGAAATGGGCTTAGCTTGGTGGTGTCAGTAGTAATCCGCAGGCCCATTAGCAAGGAAGGAGAGGATAAGATTATAACAAAATTGGTCCAACCGGACGGTGACACGTGTCACCTCCGGATTGGACCGATGACACAAATCCATCCCTATCCCCTCTAGTCTTGGGCGGTGAAAACATGATTAATAGATTTTAATAATACTTTCCTATTCTTAACAGCACCTTGATGTTGATTTATGAGCATTAATCTCCATTAACATAATATAATTGTCATTTAATTAAAACATTATAAGAAAACTTAAAGTTATAACAATCAAACCATTTGATTTCTCACCCACCCTTCTTCCTTTCTCCATCTTCCGAACCCTAATCTCTCATCTGGCGCCGCCACCCCTCACCTCTTCAACCTCTCAACGCCACCGATGATGACACCGTCGGAAGAAATGCTTAGGCAACCTAACCTACAACCCTTACACGTCCTAAGCCAAACCCCCATTCTTCTAATCCGCGACCAAATAATGCTTAAAAAAAACCTCTTTGAAATCACAAACCAAGAACAGATTCAACAACGATCTTATGTGCGAGACGCAGGCGCATACCTTGGATCGAAGTCACATTGATATTCATAAAGTCGAAAAGATGTTGTTGATGATGTTGCAAGATCGACGGCAACTCCGCTTGCAGAACGCCGAAGGTACGGAGATGACGAGGTCGATGGTTAGAAGATGAACATTGCGAAACTCTGTTAAGGTATTTGCTTTGGACTCATTGCCCTCTCTCTCCTGTTACACTTTCAAACCCTTACCGTTTTTGATGTGGACTGAATAATCGTGTTTGATTTCTCTGTCAACCGATGTGCTCTAGATTGTTGTTACTGTGACGTTATTCTTCTGGTATTCTGCACATCGTGACTGATTTATTGATTGTCCCGCGAATCTTGCAGGTCAATTGACGGTAAGGACATCATGAAGTTCTTTTTGGAGAATGGTGAAGATTTGAATCCGAGAAAGATTAGGTACTGAATGATGGAGATGTGCGTTGGGAATCGATTGAGGGAGCTTGAAGAATGGTGTGAATGGAGATTGATTATGCCATTCTGAGAGGGACTGATGAAGGTCGAAGAGTGGTTGCGGAATACCGATGAGTATTGATGACGAAGACGTGAAGAGGTGCTGACGCAAAGTCGTTGATGATGCGTGATGAATTTCGCTGCTGTTCTAACTGATATGGATCTAGGTATTCTTTTCCTCTTCCACGATTCCGGATTCTTGCTATTACCATTTCATTGCTTCTTATGGTTCTGAAGAGAAATGGTTGATTGATACTTTTTGCAGGGATGATTGATTGAAGATTGCTGAGATTCAAGGGCTATGGAGGGGGAGTTTTGGAGGTTTCTTGAGAAGGACAAAAATTGGTGCTGCTTAGTGAAGATTGATGATGAAGAGGAGTGAAGATTTATGCAGGTTTCTGAATTTGAAAGATGGAGAAGATTGAATGAGTTTATGATCTTGAGAAGACCAAGGAAAATCCTGTGAATGGAGGGTGGAGAGATGTAGAGTGAAGGTATCAAAAAAAGAGAGGAGGAGAAAATTATGAAGATGAAAAGTGGAGGAATCCGGAAGAATCATGCAAGGCGATGAATCAATATTTTTATAGATGATGAATGGTAAGGTTTTTCCTTTGGATTTTGGTTGAATTTCAGTTAGAAATTCTGTTAGGAATTCTGTTAGAAAACAGTTAGAATTGGTTAGAAAATTCTGTTAAGTTATTTGCAAACTCAATTCATTCTTGAAGTTCTTCCTCCTTTTCAATTTTTGCTTTGCTTTTCATTGCAGGATATGTGTTGGATGATTGAGGATGGATTTTCTGTTGTGAGAATTTGGATTTTGTCGCCGATTCTTATATTCAGATTTTCTTATGTGCCCTCGGTATCCATTATTAAAATTTTGTAATTTTCTACTTGAAGGTTAGCATGGCTGTGAAAGAACTCGGTTGTATGATTGAAGGTGGATGAGGATGGCCTCTTAGAGGTTGGAGTCGGATCGACGGCTCTTGTGATGAAGAGATACTGAAGTTTCTTTCTTTTCTTTTTTTTTCAAGATTCCTCTATGTAAATGGGATCCTATTGTAATCTTCTCCTTTGAATATCATTCTAGTGTAATAATCCACAAAACTTGTTTCTGCTATATATTTTTTATTATTGGAATGAATCCTGTTAGAATACTGTTATTGGAACCAATATCCACGAATTCATTTCGTATTGCGTTTTCCTGCATTTTGAATTTTTACAATACTTGACCTTTAATAAGCTTGAACCTGTACTATTCTTGGTTATTTGCTCACTTTGGCCATTAGCCTTTCCAACATGACCAACCTCACACTCATTTTCATACAACAAAAATTGTTCAACATTTCCCATTAATTCTCAGGCAATTATTTCCTTCTATAATTTCACATTTTATTATGAAGATAAACCAAAAGATCAATGGGCCTCATGACATAAGCTAGGAGTCTAAATTGTGAAATAAGAAATGGGTTTGGATTAAATTTTGGTTTAATGGATTTATGGTCTTGAATTGAGATGGATGTTAAGACGGAACTCAAAAGTGAGTATTGGACTTGGTGAGGAGTAAATAAGGACAAGGGAATTTAATTAGAGAAAAAAAAGTCTTAAATGAAACATGACTAATAAACTTAAACTAATTGATTTATGAATAATCTTCTAGTTTAGAGTTAAACTAAGATGAAAATGGATAATAAAAGAAAGCGTTAATTGAATGATCAATTTTTGTGAATAAGGGTATGATAGGAAATGGGTTTCAAATAATCGGATTGAAGACACGAACGAAATGGGTAGTGAACTAGAAAGAATATTAGCATGAGAAGAATCTAAATAATCCATACAACCAGTCCTAACATGCTTATTTCATCTCAAACCTCCCATCCCAATCAGATTTGCATCTTCGACGAATCCTCAGTTTTTCGACCAAGTTTCAAGCTAAAACCTCTTTAACTTGTATTACCAACAATGAAGTATTAAGCGGGCCACAATGTCTTGATTTTTGTATGAGCCCACGCTAGATCTCCTTGTACCAGAAATATCACAATACCTTTGATATGAGGACTTGAACACCACTTTCGATTGATTAACCTTATGAATTAAACCATACCCGGGATGAAAACCCTTGAACCACTTAAGTGGAATACCATAACTGAATAACTACTTATGAATGCCATAACATAACGGGAAATGCAGATGACCATGAAGTTTGAAGCCAGTAGATGGTAATAAATCAGAGGGCAAATTTTGGGGTGTTACATTAGGCAACTGAGAGGCAACCCTAGGAAGTGCAAGATGGCGATCAAAGATCGACTTACGTGTGTGAGTGTTTATATTCAAATATTTATCTTTTTAAAATTAATTTTCTAAGTTAATTTTAATTACAAACATGTCATACACGCCCTAAATTACTAATCATACAATAAATATATTTATAATAAAATAAAGCAAAAATATAAACCTATAAATATTACAAGGCTTTGAGACAATTACAATATAATCGAGAAATAATAATAATGATAAATAGAATAATAATAATAAATAAGCAATAATTAAATATTAGTAATAATAAAATAAGAATAAATGTTAGAATAATAAGATAAAAGAAATAAGAAATTTAGCAAGAAAAATTAATATTAGAAAAGTTTTTTAAGAATTAATTAGAAAATAAGTTTAATAATGATAAACAAATAATAAACTATTTACATATTAAAAATAATGATTAATGTTTTAATTAGGGTTTAGAAAAAAATTAGGTTAACTATTAGGGTTAATAAAATTAGGGTTGACAAAAAATTAGGGTTAATATTTAAATTAAGAAAATTAAGGTTGTTTTTAATTATAATTATACATTATTAATTTATTTACAAAAAAAATACATTATATATAAAAACATATTATAAAATAAATACAAGCAATTTATATTTAAGAAAATAAAATATGAGTTTTTTAAAAATATAAAATTTTATGAAAACATTATTAATTATTATTTAGAAATTATTTCAATTATATTAAATTAAATTAAAACTAAGAAAATAGTTAAAATATTGAAAATATGACAAAACCCTAAAAGATAGGACCTGGGATTTGAACCCAGGTCCCTTACCTCAACAACAATTCTTCAAAACCAGCTGAGCCAGCATGCGCTGGTGAATACTATATGCAACGCAATTCTTTTATTATAAACCTGCAAAATAAATGAATTTAAAAAAAAATGGCCTTCGGCCAGATTCGAACCCTGGTCCTCACCCCAAACACACGTACTCCTTGCCAACTGAGCCACCAACGCATTGTGATAATATTACCTAAACAAAACATAATAAAAATAAACAAATATTCAAATAGATTTTCGCGCCAAGCATCATCTTCTTCCTCCAACCATCGTATTAGGCTATAGTGACGCTTTATCCGTCACTAGAGCTTATAGTGACAGACCTTTTCCGTAGCTACATGACCTGGAAATTCAAAATCGCAGCATACACAATATAAATTCATTCTAAGGGTTCAAGTTAATCAATATATGTCCTCTAAGTCCAATTCAGGTCTCAATTTCCAATGAAATCACTCGTATCTAGGATTCCTGATTTTGAACCTTCGAAACCCTAATAATGGTGTACCCTTAATCCTGCACTGAAACTCAAATTAAACCAACCAGAATCATTGCAAACATCAACATAAACAATAATATATAATCAAATTTCATTTATATAGCGTATATAAGGAAAATCAAAAATCAAATTTTAAGCTAAAATATGAATTCGGTTTATGCATTCATAGGTGTTTTTGATGATGCAAATGATGCAAATAGGTTCAATGATCATCCAGCAATGTATTGCAACCTTTAAAACTTCTTGATATGGCCTGCAACAAAGAATCCAATTGTGAGATTTTTTGTGAAATTTGAAGTTTTGTTCTTGGTATTGGAGGCAACAAATTCGTGTCCTTGTATGTGTCTTGAGTTTGTGTATTTGTATGGAAGAGAATTAGGTCAAAAGAAGCTGAAATTTTGGGCTTTGTAGTGATTGCTTGATCATAAAGTTTCACACTTTCAAATATTGAAAAATATCTCATCAAACCTTTCTAATTTTGGTCAATCTGATTTTACATGATTCCAATCAACTTTAATTGATTTTTAAGACTTTCTAGAAGAAGAATCATGTCCAAATATTGATTTTTATATTTTGTTTAGATTTAATTTGACTTTTAATGGATAAAATCAAAATAAATAATAAAAAATCAGAATTTGGTTGCTTTGGGTCGTACTTGAGGTTTTTGTATGGATTGGATCATAACATTGCAAGCCCATTTGGAGAAATTTGGTTTTAAGGCCCTATTTGCTTCATAAACCTCCCAAATATTTCCCAACTTTGCAAAGGCATATCTCCCTCAATTTTAAGGATATGAGGGTGTTCTTGGACATTTTGGAAAGCTTAGAGAGTCCTCTAACCAACCTCATTGGTCTCATGTCCATATCTTCTGCCATTTTCAAGTTATACCCTTTGGAAGATGTTGACTTTTTGTTGACTTTTAAAATGACCTATAATGTCTTAGCTCATACCTTCCAAATGAAGCATTTTTAGGCTTGGCTTGTGAGGAACAAAGTTGTAGAGAATTCAATTTCCTTCAAAATGAGATTTGGATGGAAAATTTTTGATGAAGCATGTGAAAGTTATGGCTGGTCAAAGTTCAGTTGACTTTTCCTGTGAAAACCCTAATTTAGAAACTCCTGATTCTTGATGATCTGAAATATCCTTGATGAATCATGATCAACCCTTGATCAAATGATGAATTTTACTTCATATACTTGATGTTGGCAAAAAATCATGAAGTTTGACTTTGGTTTGACCACAGTTGACCTTAGTTTGACTTTTTAACTGCTTTGACTGATTTTAGCCTATCTGATCATTTGACTGAGCAAATCTTTTGGGAAAGCCTTGAAACTTGACATAGGGATTATTGAAGACATGTAGAATGTTATGAAGCTTACTTGAAGCCTTGGAAATCCATTTATCTTGATGAAACTCAAAACCCTAGTTTAGGATGCATTGCTTAGGAGGATGCTTTGTCTGAGGGAATTGTCAAACTTTCTGACTAATTGTGAACCTTGTGAACCTCTTGGGACATATTAGTACACAATGTCTGGTCTAGGTGAGGGAATATTTTGGGGTGCAACACCTGGTCATAGAATGTCCCTCCCTTTACAACTGCATCCTCGGTCGCCCGACTCTAGCTGAGCTGACAGCGGTCCCATCAACCGTTCACCTAAAGATGAAGTACTACACCAAACTAGGTCGCGTGGTCACAATCCACGGCGACATCGTGGTCGCTCGAAGGTGTTACGATGCTGCAGTAAAAGGACATGCCACAATCAACACAAAACATAATAAGAAGCCCAGGGTCGAAGAGCTTCTCCCTAGGGAATCAACGCCATCGACCTCGATTGCCGCATCGGCGAGGACGAAGCTGAATAACAGAAACCCGTCGAGGGGAAAGCTCCCACTCACCCATTCCGCTCAGTCCCAGACGGAGAGTTCGAACTCGTCCCGCTGGGCGATGACCCCGACAGGGCAGTGAAGATAGGCACGGGCCTGCCCGAGGAAACAAGGAAGCAACTCGTGATATGCCTCAAGGAGAACACTGACCTCTTCGCATGGAACGCTGTAGAGATGCCCGACCTAGACCCTGAGGTCGCCTGTCATCGGTTAGCTTTAGACTGGGCGATCAAGCCCGTAGCACAACGTAGACGCAAGCAGTCCCCCGAGAAAGCGGAGGTTGCCGAGCGAGCTGTAAAAGACCTCCTAGAGGAAAATTTTATTTCTGAAGCCCAGTACACAACCTGACTCTTTAATGTAGTCCTTGATAAGAAAAATAATGGAAAATGGAGCATGTGTGTTGATTATACCGATCTTAATAGGGCTTTCCCCAAAGATGCTTTTCCTCTCCCTAACATAGATAAACTCGTCAACAATTCTGCAGGTTTCAAACTCTTGTCCTTCATGGACGCATACAGCAGATACAATCAAATCCCTATGTCGGACATGGACAAAAGACACACGGCATTCATGATCCCGACCGGCAATTACTATTACAATGTAATGCCCTTCGGGCTAAAGAATGTCGGGGCCATGTACCAGCGCATGATGAACAAAGTCTTCCGAGGAGAAATCGGGGACATGCTCGAGGTATACATGGACGACATGATCGTCAAATCACACGAGGAGACTGACCACGCACGACACCTCCGCAAGGTTTTTGAGCAGGCGAGGCAATGCAAAATGAGGTTTAACCCTGAGAAATGCACGTTCGGCGTCCGGGCATGAAAATTCCTAGGCTTCTACCTCACTGAGCGGGGAATCGAGGCCAATCCCGACAAATGTTGGGCATTCTCGGAGTTCCCGACCCCGAAGTCTAAAAAATCCATTCAATCCCTCAACGGGGTGCTTGCCTCGCTCTCCCGTTTCATCGCCAAATCCGCTCAGCACGCTTTACCTTTCTTTAAACTCCTCCGAAAAGAGGCCACCTTCGAGTGGACCGATGAATGCAAACGGGCACTGCTCCATCTGAAGAAGGCACTCTCCGAACCCCCAGTCCTGTCCCGACCACTAGAAAGGGAGACCCTATACCTATATCTGTCCGTGGCAACCGAGGCCATCAGCGTCGCTCTCATCAGAGAAACCGATGAGGGACAAAAGCCCATATACTTCACGAGCAAAGCACTCCAAGGCTCCGAGCTCAGATACCAACAAATCGAAAAGGTCGCACTAGCCCTCATAAACGCTGCGAGAAGATTACATCACTACTTCCTCGCCCACACGGTCAAGGTGAGAACCGACCAACCAATAAAACAACTTCTTGGTCGACCAGACATGGCCGGAAGAATGTTGAAATGGTCGCTGAAACTTTCTGAATTCGACATCCAATACGAGAACAGGAAAGCTCTGAAGGCCCAGGTGTAACGCCACAATTTTAATATTTATTTTTATGAAATAAATATAAATAAAGATAATGGAATATTTGGATTATAATTGGAGAGAAATGTTTTATGAGAATAATAATAATATAATAATGTGTACTATTATAATATTGTTATTATTTAAATAAAAGAAAAGAAAAGAGTTAGTTAGAGGTTTAAGGGGCAAAGGTGGAATTGTTTGTTTTATGTGAGTGGGAATAGGGATACAAACCTCATTCATCGTATTTTGACGAAGAAAAGGGGGCTCTGGAGAAAAGGGAAAGGAGAAGAGCAATCAAGGATCGTAAAGCTTCAAGATCAAGGCTTTGCAAAGAATTCGTCAAATTCAAGGTAAGGGGGAGAAAAGGTTTTATATGGGTGACCAAACATAGGAGGGTAATTGGGAGGTCCTTACTCCCTTAGGTTTATGATTGAATTTAATGAAATTATGATATGTTGGTGATTGATTGATGAATTGATGAAATAATATTGAATTGTTGCAGAATATGATCTTATGTTGAGCGGTGATAATATATTTGATGTTGTATGTATGGTATTGAGAGATTTGGCATATGAATGTTAGGAAGTTAGAGTGAGTGAGGAAAAGGATTAAACCTCATAATTTCCCTAATTCAATCTAGGAAAGTTTAATAATAAAATTAGTTGATGCTATAGGCATAAATGGATAATAAACATGTGATTTGGTTTGTTTTGAGTGTTAAATTCGATTTAGAATGATTGGGGTTCATGCAGGTGAGAAAGAAGGAAGAAATTGGGACTTTTGGAAAATTTGGATTTTTGGGGTACAGGTGCCCTGACACGGGTCGTGTCCCATGACACGGGCAGTCATGTCAGGATACGGGCAATATATTAAAAAGTGGAATTTCGGGAAGTTGGCTTCAGGAGGCCTGACACGGGCCGTGTCAGGCAACACAAGCGGCCGTGTCAGCCCCCTGTAGGATTTGGATTTTGGGATTTTGGGGGCGTGTCCCCAGGCCACCTGACACGGGCCGTGTCAGGGGACACGGGAGGCCGTGTCAGGCCACTGTATTTTTGATTTTTTATTCGTTTTAAGTCGGATTCGATTTATTCTTTTGGCTTAGACTCATATAAGTAAGCTAAGACATTGAGAGTAATGTTAGCAGCGATTATAGAACCCGACGAATAATAATAATAAGGGTGCGTGTTAGTTGATTATTGTGGATAATATGACTTTAATAACATGTCGATTAGAAGTATGGATGGTGGAAAGGTCTATTATAAGTTTGGTATAAATTATATGAAGGAATGGTTGATAACCAATGAGGATCGTGTTGATTGGTAACATTATTGATTATGTAATTTCGCTTAGACCCCATGATGTAAGACTTGGTAGCAGTGAGGATCAAAATGATTATGTTGTATTAGAAAATGTGTATAGAAAATGACTGAGAGAGGAATTAATAAGTAGTTCATTGGATATTATAATTAGTAATTAGTGTGTATGAGTATACGTGCTTATGTTGTTTTGCATGACTCTTAATGGTGAACCATATTAATGGTGTTGACATTGTGTATGAATATTGTTTGACTATCTATATGACCCACGTGATGGTATATGTGTTAGATCATGAGGATCGTGTTGGCATGATTGTATTCATGTGTAATTATGTTGATGTGCACTATGTGCTTAGTGCTATTTATATGATGAAATGATATATATGTTTTGATGAGGATCATGAGGATCGTAAAGCATGATGTGTTCATGTATGTTATGATATGGTATGCGTTGTTGTGTCTGCATGCACATACATTTGATGGAATAATCATGTCGTAGATGTGATTATTCAGGATTCGTTGAGAATCGTGGTTGCAGGGATGATCGTGTCTTGTTGGAGACGTTAACGATGCATTCGGGGTTCTATTTGATGAACCGTTATTGTGAGTCGGTACCGCATTTGCATTGTGCATTTGAGTCACACTGCATCATGATAATTGCTTTGTTGTGGATTATGTGTTAATAGGTGTCAATTACTTCTTCATATATGTTATTTGCACCGCTATTATATGAAACTGTTTCTCACCCCCTTTGTTGCGTGTGGTTGCAACTGTGCTTCTTTGGAAGTACAGGTGTTTCAGGTACTTGAGTAAGCTCGGAGTACAAGTCGTTTGGTCGAGTTGTAGGAGTCGCTCTGATACGTAATGAGAATGGGGATAATTATTGATTTAGTGTTTTTGGTTATAATGGTTACGTATCTTATTTTCCTGAAAATTGTAAATTTAGGATATTGATGAATAATGTGGATTTGCGGCTAGTATGCCATTCATTGAAATAAGAAATATTTTCCGCTGAAGTATTAATCAATTACGATTTTGGTTGATTTTTGAAAATGTAGCCACTCACTTATATAATAAAGTCTGATTTATCTGAAAACCTCTATTATTTTTGAAAATGGGATAAGTGGGTGTTACACCAGGCCCTGACCGACTTCATCATAGAAATGACGCACATCCCAAAGCCAGCGGACGGCTCCCACAAATGGACGATCTTCGTCGACGGTGCCTCTAGCTCGACCGGAAGCGGTGCAGGAATCATCCTCGAAAACGAGGACGGAATCCTGATCGAGGTATCATTGACATTAGCCTTCCCAACCTCCAACAACCAAGCCGAATATGAAGCTTTCATCGCCGATCTAAGATTAGTCGAATACCTAGGAGCAAAGGAAGTAAAAATATCGACATACTCCCAACTCGTGGCATCATAAGTACGGGGAGAATACCAAACCAAGAACGACAACCTCATCGAATATTTAGCATTGGTCAAGGAAAGACTCGAAAAATTCGAGAAGTGGGAGGTCCAACACGTGCTCCACGAACATAACACGCGAGCAGACGTCCTGTCAAAACTCGCCAGTACGAGGAAGAAAGGCGGAAACAAATCAGTAATCCAGGAAATCCTTCCTCGACCTAGCACCGAAAGGCCACCGCCCCCGCTCGAGGTAAACGTGATTGGGGACGCTCATTGCTGGATGACACCCATCTACAACTATCTCACAAATGATGAACTCCTCGCGGACCCCAAAGAGGCGTCCATAACCAAGCGGAGGGCGTGCTCATACGTCCTCCTCAAAGGGAAACTCTACCGTAGGGGACTCTCCATCCCGTTGCTCAAATGCGTCGAGGAGGAGAAAGTCCCCAACATATTAGGGGAAATGCACCGAGGAATCAACGCCCAACATCCCGGCGGACGGTCGCTGGCGCGCAAGGCTCTTCGAGCGGCCTACTATTGGCCGAATATGCAACACGACTCCAAAGAGCACGTCAAAAAATGCGACAAATGCCAACGACACGCCGACATGCATCTCGCACCTCCCAACGAGCTAAAAACGCTCTTCTCCCCTTGGCCCTTCGCATGGTAGGGCATGGACATCCTCGGCCCATTTGTAATTGGTTCTTACCAAAACAAATACCTCATTGTAGGGGTAGACTATTTCACCAAGTGGATCGAAGCAGAAGCACTGTCCAAAATAACAGCGCAAAACATTCTTCGATTTTTCAAACAAAACATCCTCGCTCGGTTTGGCATACCCCAGATCCTCATCACGGACAACGGAACACAATTCACGGACGGAGGATTTCAGAACTTCGTGGCCAGCCTAGGCACTAAACAACACTTCACGTCCGTCAAGCACCCTCAAACCAACGGACAAGTGAAGGCGCCCAACAGGGTAATCCTGTGCGGACTAAAGCGCAGACTCGACGAGGCAAAGAGGGCATGGGTCGAGGAACTACACAGTGTCTTGTGGGCATACCGCACAACGTCATACTCCACGACTGGGGTGACCTTGTTCAGACTAACATACGGCACCGAAGCAGTCATCCCGGTGGAAATACGAGAGCCGACGAGACGCATAGAGGATCCCCTTGACAAAGATATGAACGACGAGGCACTTCGAGCCGAGCTGGATCTAGTCGACGAGATCCACTCTGAAGCAGCCCTTAGGGAAACATCCCTCAAACAAAAAATAGCCTTACGCCACGACGCGAAGTTCATAAAAAGAGAGTTCTAGGTGGGCAGCCTGGTCCTCATAAGAAACCAAAAAAACCCAAGAGAGGGCAAACTGGCCGCCAACTGGAAAGACCCCTACCGCGTCCGCGACAAGACGAGCAACGGGGCCTATTATCTAGAAAACCTACAAGGTGAAGAACTCGCTCGACCATGGAATGCATAAAAACTTCGACAATATTATAGCTTAAACATAACCCGGGGAGACATGGGAGGTACGACCACGCTCTTCACCACCAAAACAAAAGGGAGAATCTGCGCCCCTCAGAGGCGAACACAACCCTCCCCGACGCTGGGCACCTCAAACGAGCCCTAGTGTCGCAGTACCACGTTAGCAGGGCACCCAGCTCGCGATGGGAAAGCCCAAGCCCCAAGGTCAGAGTTCTTCGATCGTAAACTCTGCCTCAATTTAAGGCGAGCACGACGCTCGCCACCTTGTCTGTTCCCTAAACCAACGAGACCATTATTGTCGAGCACAAACAATTCAAAAATAAATATAGCAAAACCAACGAGACCAACGTTGTTGAGCACAAACAATAAAAATAAACAAATAGGACAAATTAAATAACATTCATTAGACGCCGTCGCAGCCAACCAAGAAAAATACAAAAGGAGCCCGAAGGACAATATTCATACAGGCACAAAAGGCCATTATACACAGACACACATGCCCTACAAAATAATAACAAAAATTCTAAAAAGAATCCGCCCAGAGTTACTCCTCATCTTCCAGCTCCTCCTCAGCTTCGAAGGGGCATACGATCTCTTCGTCAGCCACACAGTAGTTGTAGGCCGACCCCTCCGTCACCAGCCCGAGATTCAACACCCTTAGCTTCTCGGGGGCGTTGTCGATTCCCTCCTTGAACATTACGACCAGGTCTTTGTTGAGATTGCAGATATGTCTGACCAACTCGCCACGGGTACAAAGGGCAAGCTCCTCTTCAGTCTCATCCTCCCGAGGGCGGATTGTACCCTCGAGCAGAGCCATCCGAGCATGGAGCTGCATGTTTTCTTCAGCCACCTTCTTGTGCCTCGCAGCTTGATCCTCCAGGCTTTTCTTCTCGGCCTTCAGCGTGTCCCGTTCAAGCTTCAGTTCCTCCAGCTCCTTTTTCAGCCCCTCCTGCAACTGGTGCTCCTCCTTGTAGTCAGATAGATCCTTAGACAGTTTATCCTTCTCAGTTCGGGCAGCCAGAAGAGCATCCTCTAAAGAAGCCGTGGAAACAGCAGTATCGGACAGGACCATGGCAGTCTCCATCACCCGGATAACGGCGGCCAGATCCCCAGCCAGGTCTCTTCGCCGGGCATCTGCATCCTGGCTCAAAATGGCCTTTCCCTCAGGCGCCGCCACCACGACAGAACCTTTAGCCTTAAAAACCTTCTGCTCCAGATAACAAGGAGGCATCAGATAACTCCCAGGGGAATCAGAATCATTTCCCCCCACGGCAGCAAACCGGGCAATAGTCCCATCCAGACGCTTCCGCTTGAGCAAATGAGAGGTGGAAGGAGGGGGACTGTCCCGTATCTGGATCAGAGAGGTTTGTTGAGCAGGCTGAGGGGAGTTGGACACGGGGCTAGCAGTACTCGAGGTACTTGCCCCGAGGTCAGCGGCCACCTTCTGGACACGGGGGGCCACTTTCTTTTTCTTTTTAGGGACCCTATCCGGGGCCCCAGCCTGGTTCGCCAGCTTCAGAACTCGTTCACGGTGGGCGGGCATAGTTCCTACAAAACAAAAACAACAAAAACACAGGTTAGTTGGACAGACACAAGAGCTAGAAAAGAAAGTAAGTAAAAGAAAACCTACATAGTAACTCTAAGGCCTCCTCGTCCATATCACACTCGAGCAGAGCCCTCGTGTTTATAAGACGGGTTTCACAAATCGGCATCACAGCCTCATCGACGTAGGGAGCACCTTTCCGGTCAACCCAAACCGCCAGGTTGAAACTTTGTACATACTCCACCAGCCTCTTGTAAGCCAGCCTATCTTCGACCCCCAGGCTTGAGAATTTTACCAGGTAGTGACTGGTCGAGAGGTTGAAGTGGTCGGGTTGCCACCTCAAGGGGATCCTCGACATATGTTTTTCCTCCCCAGCAACATTCTGTTTGTAATAGTAAAGTGAGTTTAAGGAAAAAGGAGTGATCGGCTTCACCGTATACCACCGCCCTTTAAAATGCCGGGAAGAATCCACATAGGTCTTGAATAGCCTCACCGGCTGCTTCAGAGACACACAGTTGTGACGCCCCCGGGCACCAGACCGTTGCAGGTGGAAGATGTGGAAAAAGAGGGGCAGGGTGCACCCAACACCTAGAAAACGGAAGACTAACTCGAACGCCCGCATAAAAGCGATGGCGTTCGGATGCAATTGTGACGGCGCCAGTCGGAGCCACCTGAAAACCCCCATCTAAAAAGAGTTGAAGGGCAACCTGACCCTCACTTCTCGGAAGGCGAATTCGTACATAGCTAACTGCTTCCCAGGGAAGCGGTGACATATCCGGTCTGCCTCCTGAGGAGCAAGACATTGCCAATTCACAGGGTCCTCAGGACTGAGGTCTTCCACTACGGCGTATGCATGGGTCGTCTCGTCGGCAAAGTACAATTCTTCTTCCAACGGTTGATCCGCAACCCACGATAAATCATTACACCCGGACGAGGAAACATGCTCGTTGTCCTCCTCGGCATTCCCCTCCTCAGGGTTTCGATGCGCGACCTCCCCTTCATCAATTTGACGTAGTTCGGCGTTCCCTTCCCCGACCTTCCGATGCTCGGTCGTACCTGAAACGCAGACAGAAAAAGTAAATTCGACATTGCATCAAATCCACCCTTCCACCGCAAGTCAAGTGAAAGGGCGAAAAGCTAAAACGCAACGCCCCAAAATCCGACTAACCTAGCCTAGACCGACGAAGGGGCAACCCCCGCACGCATTTGGGCACGTAAAGTTTCGGCCTACAAGTTCATACAGACGTGAACTCTACGCCCGTGGCATGCTGGCCTTGCCCGAGATATTCATACGCGTATGAACTCTACGCCCGAGGCATGCTAAACTTGCCCGGGATATTCATACGCATATGAATTTTACGCCTATGGTATGCTAAACGTGCCCAACTTATTCAAACGGATATGAAGTTTTTTCCCGGGACATTCTAATCCTGCCCGGGATATTCATACTCAAAACCTAAAAAACTATCCCCAGACCCAGATTTATCTACTCTACACAAACATATCATGAAATTTTCTAGCTACCAAGTGAAAAAGCATGCAAAACAGAGAGTTTGAAGTGTTACCTGACATATTGGAGGCGAGGAGAATACGGTGGCGCGTGGGCAGAAATGGTGGTGCAGACGACGAAGATGGGCGAAAAGAGAATTCTTTTCAGAGCTTCCGGTCAAACGTCAGAGCGAAAAATTCCAAATGAAGTTGACCGTCCCCTTTATATAGCCATAGGCGCATGGACGGACGCGCCAAATAATAATTACCTAGTACCTATGCCGCTGTTTGCACAGGAAACAAAGCGATACACCATTAATGCTGAGACACGTCAGTTCACAAGAATCCTGAACGACGTCGAGCAACTACAAATGTCCCCGACTATAAGGAGCATCCTCGACTCTGTGAAATGCCACATGCCCGACAGACTCAACAGCATGCGCAGGTATGTGCCCGACACCTTCTTCAACGCACCTACGTCTGTAACACCCTTCTACCCCAAAACAAAATATTTAAATAATGTCAGAGTAATCATCTAAAAAGGGTATCACATATCATCATAATTCAACATAAACAGTGTCCTGTCTCGTAACACGGGTTAATCAACATCAAGAATATCAAAAATCATTTCGCAGCGGAATGTAACTTCATAATTCAAAACTTCATAAACATAATTTTCACCATCCTGAATTTAACATCATAAAATAGAAAACATTTATCCAAATAACAACATAACTGCAAACAGTTTAACAATGTAAAACCCATCCCAGTGTTACATGACACAGAGCAGGACACATACACCAGAACCACTTCTAAGGAACACTAAAGCACGCTCCGAGACTCATGAATTACTCATATTGCACTGCAGGACTATTCTTCGACATCTGCAAGTTACCCACGAAGGAGGCAACATTTCCAAGCAGGCAGGGTGAGTAATCATAATATATCATAAACGTGCCATAATATAGAATCATAAATAAATTAGTACAACATATCATGACATCATCAACTATAAAATTCAGCAACAACCCCAACACGATCATGAAATCAAGCAACACCAACATAGTCATGAAATTCATCCAGAATATGCAATTCTAACATCCTGATATGCAATATGCATGTGGTACCATTTTCATCGTGAGATGGATACATGACCATCAACCCTCCACAAAGGAGCACATCGTAAATCATCGAGACACTTCAATCCACACAATGGGATTGAAGCAAATAAATAGGCCGAAGCCCCATCGTGAATGTTATGAAATGCAATGATGCGTTACATCGTAAAATTCATCAAAATAATTCGCGTCATTCATTTCACATCAGCAAACCAATCACCAAACAATGATATATATCATCATGACATTACACCCAGAACGCTGGTTCTATAACCACTCTGACACATCAAGAATTAACCCATACCCGATAAATTATGAGGTAATTATAAGGTTATTTCACAATTTCATTTATCAAAAACTATTGTATTTTTCTCGTTTTTATTCATCAAAATAAAGTTTAGTTTATGCTCGTACCGACGCTTCAAACGGAATGCGAATCGGACTTACGGTTTGAAAGTTATGAATTTTTAAAGAATTAAAATTTTCTTCTCAAACAGTGTTAACCGGTTAACCCATAGCGTTAACCGGTTAACGCCTACGAAATTCCATATTTTTCACCAAAATTACAATGGTTAACCGGTTAACGCACGTTTTCCAGCAGTTCTCTGCTATACAATTGCAGACTGTTTTCAACACCAAAAACCCCCAAATCCCATTACGGGTTTCACATCAAAACACTCAAAAATCATTCAAAAACATCGATCAAACATAAACAACATCAAGATAACAATTATACCAACAAATATATGTTTATAACTCATTCTAATCACCCTAATTCATCAAGATTTTATTCATCAGCTCAACCTAAATCAAAACCCCAAAAACTCCTAAAACTCATACCATCCTAATCCATTCATATTCCAATTCCAACACATTTATCATAGATTATAAAAACTCCCCATACCTTAGAGAATTTTGCCGCTTTACACTCTTCTCTGGGGTTCTCCACAACCTCCTGACTCTGAGCTTCCTCTTTCTTCAAAGCACTTCACCAAACACGATAGAAAAATCAAATGAGAAAACTGATCGTGTATTCCTTTTTACCAAAACACATTCCAGTTGAGTATTTTCCCTCTTTACCCTCATATATTTCACAAAAGGACCACCTTACCCTTTTTCTTTAATATATTTTTAATAATAATAATAAAATAGTATAATAAAACACTATTTATCCTTATTATATAAAAATGCTCTTTTTCTCCAAAATTTTCTAATTAACCCAAACTCTCCAAATTTTTCTAAATTAATTAAATAAATGATTAAATAATTATTTTAGATTTCGGGGCGTTACAACTCTCCCCTACTTAAAAAATTTTCGTCCTCGAAAATTACCTGAAGTAAATAGAGTCGGATACGACTTCCTCATCTGATCTTCCCGCTCCCAAGTCCAACTTTCTCCAGCTGGTCCTCCCCACAAAACCTTCACTAAAGCAATTTCATTGCCTCGAAGTTGCTTCAATTCTCTACCATCAATCCTCACTGGTAAAGCTTCAATCGTCAGATTATCTCTCACCTGAACATCATCTATCTGAATTACATGCGACGGGTCCGGAATGTACTTCCTCAACTGTGATACATGGAATACATCATGTAAGTTTGCAAGAGAGGGAGGTAAATCCACACGATAGGCCACTTCCCCTATCCTCTGCATAATCTGATACGGACCGACGAAACGTGGAGTGATCTTTCTAGATTTCAAAGCTCTTCCCACATCAGTCATAGGAGTAACTCTTAAGAACACATGATCTCCCTCTTGGAACTCAAGTGCTTTCCTTCTCTTATCGTGATAACTCTTTTGACAACTCTGCAACGTTTTCATCCTTTCCTGAAACATTTTTATCTTTTCAGTTGTTTCTTGGACAATCTCTGACCCAAGCACCAAACTCTCTCCTGACTCATACCAACATAATGGCGTACGACAACGTCTACCATACAACGCCTCATATGGAGCCATCCCGATACTAGCATGAAAACTGTTATTGTACGTAAACTCGACCAACGGCAAATGACCATCCCAAGACCCTCCTTGATCTAATACACAAGCTCTCAGCAAATCTTCTAAAGATTGGATTGTTCTTTCTGTCTGGCCATTCGTTTGCGGGTGATAAGCATAACTCATCCTCAAGTTAGTACCCAAGGCATCCTGCAAACTCTTCCAAAACCTCGACGTAAACCGCGGATCTCTATCTGATACAATACTTGAAGGTACACCATGCAACTTCATAATTTCCTCAATATAAATCTCAGCTAACCTTCGCATGGAATGGTTAATCTTCATCGGCAAGAAATGTGCCGACTTAGTTAACCAATCAACAACTACCCAAATCGAATCATTACCTCTAGCAGTCTTAGGTAACCCAGTCACGAAATCCATGGAAATACTATCCCATTTCCACTCAGGAACATTCAATGGTTGCATCATACCTGAAGGTCTCTGATGTTCTATCTTTGACTTCTGACATGTTGATGGGCTAAAGACGTGTCTAATTATGCGTCTAGCGGTATCTTAAATGCAAGTGCACAGCCTATCGAAGTAATATTTAAGATTATCGATCCACAGGGATTCTATGGTTACTTAGTGCTAGATGAACTTCTAGTTTAGCTAAGGCGAATGGTTGTCACGATTTTTGTTGATTTTTAAAACTATTAAAGACGGAATTAAATTTAGGTTTTAATAAAATGATACTAAGACGGTCGGTATGTAATTATACTAACTTAGGTGGTTCAATCTAACCTAGGCTTATAAAGGTGTTTACTTAATCTATTCGGTAGAGATTACCAGTTTAAATACCCTCAACTCACACTCTCGTGGTCTTATCTCAGATCTTACCCCTAAAGCCCTATGCCTGCTCTCGCTAGCCCATAAGTGTTTAGAGATAATTTTTGGAAACTTAGTAATTCTAATTTATTTTAAAGCGCTCTCGTTGTGTTTAATTTAAATGCCTAACATTAGCTATCTGGTTAAAATCTCACACTCTCGTGGTCTTGACCTAACCTAATACTCTTTTCTTACTCTCGTAACGAAAAGGTCAATTTTAATTAAAAAGTATCAGCCAGAATGTTAAGTTATTAATTAATTTTAGCCTATGGTTAAATTTTACCGATTAAGTTGGTTCTAACTACATACCGCCCTAAGGTGATTAGCTACTCATTGATGTTGAGCCAGACAGAGACAGAAAAACAGATAATAAAATACTCATGGCAGAAAAATAATTGAACATCATAAATATTAAAATTGCAATATAATAAAAACCTGGTTAACAAATATTATAGCAGACTCCTTCTTCCACAAACCGGAGAGCTTGGAGTTGGCGGAAATCGAAAATAACAAATGCTGAAGGTTTAGAAACAAATAAATGTATAACAATTTCCTGATGTTGGAAATTGTTATAAGGCTGGTTCGGATACAATAAGAACGAAAAGAAAACTGAAAATAATGCAAAAATAGAAATAGGGTCGTAAAATAATTCGGCAGAGCTTCCGCAGAAAATCGAATAAAAAATGCTCTATACTTTCTTCATAAAACTTGTGCTATTTATAGAATCCTTAATGGGCTGAAAATTGGACTTTGTTGCATTGGGCCTTGCTGAATTGGTGGAGGGAATGTAGGAACGTGGCAAAAATTTAGGAGAAGAGTTCTTCACATAATGCCTTGACGTGGTTTCAGTCAAAAACCTATTTTTACCCTTGTCACGGTCGTGACAAGGTCTTCACGCTCGTGTCTTGTGGCTTTTAAGTGTCACGGTCGTGACAATGCTCTTACGGTCGTGATGGCTCATTTTGGGGTGTCACGGTCGTGACACCCTGGTGACGACCGTGACTGCAACAAATTATGCAGTCTTTTGCAGGCTTCTTCATTTCTTCATCTTTTTATGGTTTCTTTTGTTCCTTTTTCTCTTAATTCATGATTTAGCTCCATATAATGATGTACCTGCAAAATGGTAAGAAAAACTCGAGAAATCGAGTGTTAAAGCGGTGATTATGCGATAAAACGTCAATGAAACCTAGCAATATAATCGATACGTTTTCTCGTTATCAAACTTCCCCAAACTTAAACCTTTGCTTGTCCTCAAGCAAATAGTCGGTTGAAAATCGGCGGACAAACTTTTATTTACGCATACTCATAACAAATCATACGAGGGATCGTTTTGTCGGATAATCCGGTACTTCGATAGAACACTACCGATACACTAATGACACAAGCAACAAGCTATGTCGTCGACTTCCCGTTAAACGAAACAATCGGCAATTACTTTATGATTTCACCTAGAGTTTTCGATCTTATTTCGCCCGGTTTCATTCTAGCGCAATCACATTAAGCCCTTTTCCTTAGCACGCACGAAGTGGAGTAGCCGGTTAGCGACTTTGATCCTTTTTTAGGCACGGGGTCTGGTACACGAGTGTGGTAACCCTACATATTTTTATCCGTTTTGGAGGTTGTGGGGGATCGAGCCGTAGCACGCCCTACCGAGTTCAGAACCAGTACCTCTGAACCAACCCGCAATGGATTCCTTTTCATATTACTCGTTTCTTATATGCGACCGTGTACTTTGGTGCAATTTCTTTTCATTTTGCATCGAGATATGAAGGATCATTATTGATTAGGCATCAAACGCTTATATTCATCGGCTCCCCATGTGGTTTGTGTTCAGACGGTGCTGACTGCTAGTATAAACTACTAGGGGTTACTTTTGAACTGAAACTTAAAGTGTACTCGTAATGGTAATCGGAATGGAATCGCTTAAGTAGGAAGTCAAAGGTGTCAAGATTGTATTGGTTTTGTTTAATCGTTCTCAGCTTCCTAATTACGATCTCGTAGGTAAGTCGGGTAATGCGAGTAAAGATTTTTTTTGGGTATGGCTAAATAAACGGGAAAGTTTGAAACTAAAGAAAATAGCACAAAGATTTGCTCGCTTCATTAACTTACTAAAGGAAATACAACGGAATTGAAAATACAACGAAATGGAAAAGTGCGAGAAGAAAAAATGCGGAAATGAAAGGTACCTCTCCCACACAATATCAGACATTGTCCTCAATGTTGTGATATAAATGCGGTAAAAGTACAGTACAAACGAAAAAAACGAAAAACAAACATAAGTGAAACTAAATCTATGGCTGCTGAGGACCGCGGGGTCGGCTTCTGGTGCGGGAGCGGCGTCTGGAAGGAGTCGCTTCAGGATCAGAACCGGTGTTGGTGGTCGCAGTGATGTCGATACGCAAGGCTTCTAACTCGTTGAAAATCTCGCCAAACTTCTCATTAGTAGCTGCCTGGTTTTCTGCAATAGTGTTGAGTAAAGCATCATACTGCTCCTTATGCCTTCGCTCCAGTGCGGCGTTCATCTGGTTCTGCTGATGAATCGCACGGAGGACATCCTCAAGAGTGAATTCCTGTGCAGGAGGCTGTTGGGTAGATGACTCTGGTATATCCTGGACAGGCTCAGCTGCATCCATAGCGTCCTGCATCTCATCCGCTGGGAGATCTGCCTGATCATCATGGATAGGAGCGTGGTCGGCAGCATCTGGTAAAACAAAGAGCCAGTTGGCTCGGCTGAATGGGTCGATGCGGTCGCGGGACGGCAGAATGATATGGTGAAATATGGTGCCATGGACAACAGGGCTATACCTGCCATCCTCTCACTGCGCAATCAGGTGAGCGGACCTGCAATAGCTCTTAGTGAGGAATTCTGCGGCTAGGTGAGGCTGATTTACGACCAAGTCACCAAGCCCCAACTGAATGGCGAGGGTGGTGACAATGCCGCCTATGAAGAACGGGGTGGATCCTCTATGTGCAATAGCCTGGATATGATAAAGCATGAAAGGGGAAGCGTTGATCGGCTCGTCATTTAGAGCGCAGTGCAAGAATAGAAGCTCCTTGGAATTGAGCTTATGGTTGCTTTCTCGAGCGAATATGGTGTTGCAAATGACTCGGTGGAAATAACGGATTGTCGGGTTGTGAATGTGCGTAGCGTTGAGGCTTTGGAAGGCTGAGGCACGGGTATTGGTAATGTCGTGCCATAGAGTGAAAGCGGGTTCACTAAAATTATCGGGCACGCGGCGGTGAGCTTCAGTTCCGTGATCGAAGCCTAGCAACTCGGCTATCCTGTCTTGCGAAAGGTTGAACTCTTGGCCATGCAATCTGAATTTTGCGAAACCGGTGAGCTGACTCTGAGAACCGGAATCGGTGATGTAACTAAACGAGCTTAAGAACTCCAGTGTCAGAAGCTCGAATGTGGGCTGAGGTTGACTGCAAAGATCCCACAGACCGACTTTTTGAAGCAGACTCGTGACACTGGCAAGCATTCCTAGTTCCCTCAAACAGACAGTGTCGATATAACGTGTAGGTTGCACACCGCGGTTCTGGAATCGGATAAATCGTTCTCTCTGGGTTTCTCCAGCATCACCTTCTCTGAATTGAATGGTATCCATTGCATGCAAGAGGTTAGAGTGGAAGATGAAGATTTTTGATGTTTTGTGAAAAAATGATAAAATGAGAGAAATAATGATTCGGAATAAATAATGGAGAATGAGAATGTGATAGGTGGTGATAATGGGGGGTTAATGAGTTTAAAGTTGGTAATGGGGGGTTACGGAAGTTATGGAGAAATTGGGTGGTTTTTGGAAGTTATGGAGGAAGAAGAAGAAGAGGTCACGAAGAGAAACAGTTCTGTTTCTCACGAATCCTGTAATAGGGGTTGTCACGGTCGTGACAGGGGTGCGACGGTCGTGACACGCTAAATGAGCACGTCACGATCGTTAGGGAGTGTGACGACCGTGAGGGCTTGCTTCGTTGAATAATTTCCAGAAAACACTATCTCAATTATGTCACATACTTTATAATAATATATTTTCTTCACTTATCACTCATATTAAATTATAAACACCATATAATATATAATTTCAACAGAGTACTTCACTAACTTGCATGGCATGAGAGATTGTATATAATATGAATAAATGCAAGCATAACAGTACATAGAATGAAAAATATATAAATTGATTAAAATGGAGAAATTTTGGAATTAGAGGTGGATTGCATAAAGTAATTGAAATGAAATTACATAAATGGAAATACGTACGAAATTGTTGCGAAAAATAAATCTAACTAGAAACAAAAACAGTGAGAAAAATAAACTAAATCACTTATAGCATTTTCAAAAGCGTTTCCTCAAATCTTCGATTGCGGAGTTCAAGTGATAGAATTGTTCGCAGGTTATGTCAGTCAAACCTATAATATCCAATCGCATGCTTTTAATGTCTTCCTTAAATGAATTAATGTCAGTTTGGTAAGCTTCAAGAGTGTTCATAATATTCTGTAAGTTGTTAGCATAATCTCCTTGATTCACTTCAGGGGTTTCATGTACTTCTTCAGTGTGGTCAATGTCATGGTAACCAGGAGGTGTCTCAGGGTCAGTTTCGACATCGGTCATCATATCATCTTTTATCTTGTAAGACTGAGGTGTTTCAGGAGTAGACGGATAATCAGGTGGGGTTAACTCATAAAGCCAGTTATCCTTATTGTGAACATTTACTCTAGCATGGTTTGGCAATGTGAACAGGGTTACTACCTCGTTCCGGATTAGGTACTCAAAAGGTGGATGTCCTAAATTCCTTATGATATGTCTATTAAAGCAGAAGTTAAGATTCATAGGACGGATTGTACCTAAACGGTTGCACCTGTGCAGTTGGTACCTAAGTCCTATGGCGTCAGCAATCATGGTTACAAGGCCTCCTACTAATATAGGTAATTCGGGATCTTCTTGGATACGGGTGAAGGTTTGCATCATGAAAGGTACACCATTAACAGGTTGTCCATTAGTGAAACATGACATAATAAATATCTCATCTTTAGAAACTCCGGTAATGTTTTCTTCTTTTCCAAAGAAGGTGTGGGCAAGGATTTTATGGAAGTAACGGAGAGAAGGGTTATGGATCTCATCATTATTCATGCTATTTGGTTCAGGGTGGTAGTTTCCGGTTAAAGTTCCCCAAAAGAAATCTAGCTCAATATCCATCAATTCTACCTGTGTGGTAGTAAAAGCAAATGGTCCACTAGGGAATCCTAATAAGTCAGCTAGTTCTTTATGGTTAAAGTCATATTCTATTCCAAATAGGCGGAAACTTATAAATCCTTTCCTAAATCCAAAACCGCGCTCAGGTAGGTAAATTAAGGAGCTAAGGAACTCAAGGGTGAGCTCGCGGTAAGTCACAAACTTATGTTGGATCAATGCATTCTCCCATCCGAGTCGGTTAAACAAATACATGATGCTATCATGTATACCTAGGGTGTCCATAGTCTGATCATCCGGGTACAGGGTCAAATCCATTTGCCTCTGTGATAACTCTTGAAACTTCATTCTTTGGTTCCTACCTCTAAATTTGGTTTCCATATGGTTAATCGGTTGGTTAGCCATGGTCAGTGCAAATATGGAGGAAACAAATCGGGGGAAGAAGGAAAGTGGAAAAGACTTTTAGAAAATCTGTAAAAAGTGATTTAAGATAAAAATAAGAAAATGAAATGCATAATGTAATGGCAATAATAGTAATATAAAATAAAACTATAAAATGACAAAACAAATAAACAAATAGTAAAACGGTAAATAACAATATGTTAAAAAGAATAGTTTAAATAATTAAATGAGTAAATGGGTTGCCTCCCACCAAGCGCTGTTTTTATCGTCAAAAGCCTGACGTAATGCTTAGGTTAGATTAATCAGGGAAATCAATGGACAACTCTAAAAGCCTTAGATTATTTGCAAAATCTCTATTTTCAACTTTATGATAATGTTTTAAACGTTGTCCGTTTACTATGAATGGTTCACTATTCCTACCCTTAATTTCTATTGCTCCACTCGGGAATACTTTAGTTATTTCAAAGGGTCCTGACCATCTAGATTTTAATTTTCCAGGAAAGAGCCTGAGTCTTGAATTAAAGAGGAGTACAACGTCTCCCACACTAAATTCTTTCCTAGATAGGCGTTTATCATGCCATCGCTTAGTTCTTTCTTTATATATCTTAGCATTCTCATAAGCATCTAACCTTAATTCTTCTAATTCGTTAATGTCTAGGATTCGCTTTTCTCCTGCAGCATTATAGTTTATATTGAGAGTTCTAATCGCCCAATAAGCTTTGTGTTCTAGTTCTACTGGGAGGTGACAAGATTTTCCATAAACTAGCTTGAAAGGTGTAGTACCTATGGGTGTCTTGTAAGCGGTCCTATAAGCCCATAAAGCTTCATTAAGTTTAGATGACCAATCTTTCCGAGATATGGCGACAGTCTTTTCTAAGATTTGTTTAATTTCTCTGTTTGAGACTTCGACTTGTCCACTTGTTTGTGGGTGATATGGTGTAGCCACACGGTGTCTTACTCCATACTTAGATAGTAATTTGTCAAAGATTTTTGAAATGAAGTGCGAGCCACCGTCACTTATGACGAGTCTAGGCACACCAAATCTGGGAAAGATTTTATTTTTGAAAAGCTTTATTACTACTCGTGTATCGTTTGTAGGAGAAGCTATAGCTTCAATCCATTTCGAAACATAATCAACAGCTACGAGTATGTAATTATTACCGAAAGACGATGGGAATGGTCCCATGAAATCTATTCCCCAGACGTCAAAGATTTCTACTTCTAATATTCCTTTTTGAGGCATTTCATCTCTTCTTGAAATATTGTCGGTGCGTTGACACCGATCGCAATTTATAACAGCGATGTGGACATATTTCCATAGATTAGGACAAAATAAACCGGCTTGCAAGATTTTTGCACAAGTCTTGGAAGTGCTTGCATGTCCACCATAAGGAGATGAATGACATTGAGCAATGACATCTTCTATTTCTTCTTCGGGAATACATCGACGAAAGATTCCATCGGGTCCTCTTTTGAACAATAATGGTTCATCCCAGTAATAATGTTTTAGATTATGAAAGAATTTCTTTTTCTGCTGATAGGTTAGATCGGGTGGAAGAGCTCCTGCGGCTAGGTAGTTGACAATGTCAGCGTACCATGGCAGTCCTACAGTTGTCTGGATTGTTTCCACGGGTTCTGATTCATTTATGTCTAATTGAGCTAGGTCGCTTCCTATTTGTGCTATCAGCTGTTCATACGGAAAATCATCGTTAATCGGTACTTGTTCGGGTTTAATACCTTCTATTCTAGATAAATGGTCCGCTACGACGTTCTCAGTACCTTTTTTATCTTTTATTTCTAGATCAAACTCTTGTAAGAGTAAAATCCATCTTAAGAGTCTTGGTTTAGCATCTTTCTTAGTTAATAAATATCGGATAGCAGCATGGTCTGTGTAAATGATTATTTTCGCTCCAACTAGGTAAGAACGGAATTTGTCAAGCGCAAAGACAACTGCTAACAATTCTTTTTCGGTAGTGGCGTAGTTCATCTGGGCAGAATCTAAGGTTCTACTGGCATAGTAAATCGCATGAAGTTTCTTTTCCTTCCTCTGGCCTAGAACTGCGCCTACAGCATAGTCACTCGCATCGCACATGATTTCGAAAGGTAATCTCCAGTCAGGGGGTTGCATGATTGGTGCGGTGATGAGGGCTGTTTTTAGAGTTTCGAATGCTTTAAGACAATCTTCATTGAATATGAACTCAGCGTCTTTCATTAATAAACCAGTAAGCGGTTTAGTGATTTTCGAGAAATCTTTGATGAATCGTCGGTAAAAACCGGCGTGTCCTAAAAAGCTTCGTATTTCTCGAATGGTTTTAGGGGGTTGAAGATCTTTTATGACTTCAATCTTAGCTTTATCAACTTCAATTCCCTTGTCGGATATTACATGACCTAATACGATTCCTTCTTTGACCATAAAATGACATTTCTCTTAGTTAAGCACAAGGTTTACTTTTACACATCTTTCTAACACCATTTCTAAGTTTGATAAGCATCCTTCAAAACTTTGCCCGCATACAGAGAAATCGTCCATGAACACTTCCATGATGTTGTCTATAAAATCTGCGAAGATTGACATCATACATCTTTGAAAGGTTGCAGGAGCATTGCATAATCCAAAGGGCATTCGTCTATAAGCGAACGTTCCATATGGGCATGTGAATGTAGTCTTCTCTTGATCATCAGGATGGATAGGGATTTGGAAAAATCCTGAGTAACCGTCAAGATAACAGAAGTAAGAATGCTTGGCTAATCGTTCTAACATTTGATCTATAAAAGGTAGTGGGAAATGATCTTTTCGAGTGGCTTTGTTTAGTTTACGATAATCTATGCACACTCTATATCCTGTCACTACTCTTCGCGATATCGATTCGCCTTGAGCGTTTTTCACAACAGTGATACCTCCTTTCTTTGGCACTACATGTATTGGACTAACCCATTCACTATCAGAGATTGGATATATTATTCCGGCATCTAGTAATTTTTTAACTTCTTCTTTTACTACAGTGCTAAGGGTTGGGTTAATTCTTCTTTGAGATTCTCTGGAGGTTCTGCAATCTTCTTCTAGCAGAATACGATGCATACAGACTGAAGGACATATTCCTTTGAGATCAGATATGTTATATCCTAACGCAGTTGGATATTTCTTCAAGACATCTAAAAGTTTCTTCGTTTCTATAGTTCCTAAACTGGAATTTATTATAACTGGTCTTTTACATTCAACGTCTAAGAATTCGTACCTTAGGTTATGAGGTAAAGTTTTTAATCCTAATGTAGGTTTATCTTTACTTGGCATGGGATCCGGTGTAAGTGCTAAAATTTCGCTTAGACTGTCATCCTGATATGGTTTATGCCAATTATCATCTTCGAAAATCGGAGGGATTTGAATTTTCATTATTTCAGAATAAGTGGTCTCTTTCAGTTCCATTTCTCTTACACATTCGTCAATTACGTCCAATAGATAGCATGTATCCTCTATAGCTGGTGATTGTAAGAATTGTGTTAAAATAAATTCAACTTTTTCTTCACCTACTTCAAAGGTTAGCTTTCCTCTTTTTACGTCTATTATAGCTCCGGCGGTAGCTAAGAATGGTCTTCCTAGTATGATAGGTGTAGTGGAGTCTTCAGAGATGTCCATGATTATAAAATCAGTAAGGATGTAGAATTGTCCTATACGTACTAGGACGTTTTCTAGTATGCCTACAGGATATTTAACAGAGCGATCGGCTAGTTGAACAGACATTTTAGTTGGTCTTAGGTCTCCCATGTCTAGCCTTTTGCAAATCGTTAAGGGCATAACACTGATACTGGCTCCTAAATCGCATAGAGCTTTGTCAATGACGAATTTTCCTATTACACAGGGTATAGAGAAACTTCCTGGATCTTTTAGCTTAGGAGGCATTTTATTCTGAATTATGGCGCTACACTCGGCAGTAAGTGTAACTGTTCCGTTATCCTCTATCTTTTTCTTATTGGATAAGATTTCTTTTAAAAACTTAGCATACGAGGGTATTTGGGTAATTGCTTCTGTAAACGGAATAGTAATATTCAACTGTTTCAGAAGTTCAACAAATTTCTTAAATTGACCCGTCGTCTTGGAATTTATTAATCTTTGAGGGTACGGAATTGGTGGTTTATAGGGTGGTGGAGGCACATAAGGTTGTTCTTTCTCCACTACCTCTTGATTGTTATCTTCCTTTTCTTCTGGATCATTCACCACTTCAGTCGGTTTATCCGGTTTTTGGTACATGGTTGGATTGTCAAGTCTTGGATCGGTAGGTCCGTCAAGTTCCTTGCCACTTCTTAATATTACGGCGTTAGCATGTCCTTTCGGATTAGGTTGAGGTTGTCCAGGGAATACTCCAGCTGGTGCAGCAGTAGGTGCTTGTTGTTGAGCTACTTGTGAAATCTGAGTTTCAAGCATTTTGTTATGTGTAGCTAATGCATCTACCTTGCTCACTAATTGTTTAATCTGCTCACTAGTGTGAATGTTTTGGTTTAAGAAGTCCTTGTTTGTTTGAGATTGGTTAGCTATAAAGTTCTCCATCATCAACTCAAGGTTCGATTTTCTAGGGACATTAGGAGCAGTGTTTTGATATCCTGGTGATGTAGCTGGTGCTTGACCTGGTGCGTATAAAGCATTGTTATTCTTATAGGAGAAGTTCGGATGATTCTTCCAACCTGGGTTGTATGTGTTTGAGTAAGGGTTTCCTTGAGCATAATTCACTTGATCAGTGGGAGTTCCTGTCAATAGTTGACAATCAGAAACTTCGTGTCCTGAAACTCCACATAACTCACAGTTAGGTGTTACTGCAGCCACGGTGGCTGTTGGTGTTATTGCCAAGTTGTCAATCTTTTGGCTTAGTTGGTCAAACTTCGCATTGACTTGGTCCATACTACTTACTTCATACATACCTCCTTTTGTTGGTTTCTCAGTTGCGACTCTCTCGCTTCCCCAAAGGTAATGATTTTAAGCCATACTTTCGATGAGTGCATAGGCATCATTATATTCTTTATCCATCAATGCACCGCCTGCGGCGGCGTCAATTGTCATTCTTGTATTGTACAAGAGTCCATTATAGAAGGTATGGATGACCATCCATTCTATTAATCCGTGATGTGGACAAAGTCTCAGCAGATCCTTATAGCGTTCCCAAGCTTCGAATAATGATTCGCTTTCCCTCTGCTTAAATCCGTTGATCTGAGCTCTCAGCATAGCTGTCTTGCTAGGTGGAAAATATCTATTCAAGAAAACTCTCTTAAGTTCCTCCCACGTAGTTACTGAGTTCGAAGGCAGAGATTGAAGCCAAGCTCTTGCTCTGTCTCGAAGCGAAAAGGGAAATAAACGTAGTCTAATAGCTTCTTGGGTAACTCCATTGGCTTTTACGGTATCTGCATATTGCACAAAGATCGAAAGATGAAGATTCGGATCCTCGGTAGGATTTCCGGCGAATTGATTTTGTTGCACGGCTGATATCAACGAAGGTTTTAGTTCGAAATCATTTCGGTTGATAGCCGGTGCTGCAATGCTTGAATGCGGTTCAGCTTGCGAAGGACTGGCGTAATACTTGAGTGGATGATTCTGTTCTTCAGCCATCTCTGCGTCCTTTGATGTTACGACTGGTTTAGGCGGATCTAATTGAAGATCTGGAATACTGTAATTATTTTCGTAATCGAATATACGTCTTCTTACGTGTAAGAAGCGTTCCGATTCAGGGATTAGAGGTTGCAAGTCTTCGCTTTTAGAGCGAGTACTTGGCATACACTCGGAAATTAAATTAAATTAAATAGTTGATACCTTAGTCTAGACAATGCTACCTAAATGCACTAGTAACTAAATTAAGGAATCCCCGGCAACGGCGCCAAAAACTTGATGGGCTAAAGACGTGTCTAATTATGCGTCTAGCGGTATCTTAACTGCAAGTGCACAGCCTATCAAAGTAATATTTAAGATTATCGATCCACAGGGATTCTATGGTTACTTAGTGCTAGATGAACTTCTAGTTTAGCTAAGGCGAATGGTTGTCACGATTTTTGTTGATTTTTAAAACTATTAAAGACGGAATTAAATTTAGGTTTTAATAAAATGATACTAAGACGGTCGGTATGTAATTATACTAACTTAGGTGGTTCAATCTAACCTAGGCTTATAAAGGTGTTTACTTAATCTATTCGGTAGAGATTACCAGTTTAAATACCCTCAACTCACACTCTCGTGGTCTTATCTCAGATCTTACCCCTAAAGCCCTATGCCTGCTCTCGCTAGCCCATAAGTGTTTAGAGATAATTTTTGGAAACTTAGTAATTCTAATTTATTTTAAAGCGCTCTCGTTGTGTTTAATTTAAATGCCTAACATTAGCTATCTGGTTAAAATCTCACACTCTCGTGGTCTTGACCTAACCTAATACTCTTTTCTTACTCTCGTAACGAAAAGGTCAATTTTAATTAAAAAGTATCAGCCAGAATGTTAAGTTATTAATTAATTTTAGCCTATGGTTAAATTTTACCGATTAAGTTGGTTCTAACTACATACCGCCCTAAGGTGATTAGCTACTCATTGATGTTGAGCCAGACAGAGACAGAAAAACAGATAATAAAATACTCATGGCAGAAAAATAATTGAACATCATAAATATTAAAATTGCAATATAATAAAAACCTGGTTAACAAATATTATAGCAGACTCCTTCTTCCACAAACCGGAGAGCTTGGAGTTGGCGGAAATCGAAAATAACAAATGCTGAAGGTTTAGAAACAAATAAATGTATAACAATTTCCTGATGTTGGAAATTGTTATAAGGCTGGTTCGGATACAATAAGAACGAAAAGAAAACTGAAAATAATGCAAAAATAGAAATAGGGTCGTAAAATAATTCGGCAGAGCTTCCGCAGAAAATCGAATAAAAAATGCTCTGTACTTTCTTCATAAAACTTGTGCTATTTATAGAATCCTTAATGGGCTGAAAATTGGACTTTGTTGCATTGGGCCTTGCTGAATTGGTGGAGGGAATGTAGGAACGTGGCAAAAATTTAGGAGAAGAGTTCTTCACGTAATGCCTTGACGTGGTTTCAATCAAAAACCTATTTTTACCCTTGTCACGGTCGTGACAAGGTCTTCACGCTCGTGTCCTGTGGCTTTTAAGTGTCACGGTCGTGACAATGCTCTTACGGTCGTGATGGCTCATTTTGGGGTGTCACGATCGTGACACCCTGGTGACGACCGTGACTGCAACAAATTATGCAGTCTTTTGCAGGCTTCTTCATTTCTTCATCTTTTTATGGTTTCTTTTGTTCCTTTTTCTCTTAATTCATGATTTAGCTCCATATAATGATGTACCTGCAAAATGGTAAGAAAAACTCGAGAAATCGAGTGTTAAAGCGGTGATTATGCGATAAAACATCAATGAAACCTAGCAATATAATCGATACGTTTTCTCGTTATCACATGTCAAACAAGCATATACAAATTCAGCAATGTCTCTTTTCATACCCGACCACCAAAACAACCTGCGTAAATCCTGATACATCTTCGTAGCACCAGGATGAATACTCAGTCGACTCTTGTGCCCCTCTTCTAAAATACTCTTTTTAATTCCTATAATATCCAGAACACATACTCTATCTCGGAATCTCAAAACTCCATCTTCATTAACTCGAAAGTCACCCGCATTACCTTGATCAACCAACATCAATTGATCAACTAATTTCAAATCAGATTTCTGACCCTTACGAATCTCTTCCAAAATATCACTAGTCAGCTTTAACATTCCCAATTTCACACTATCAGTAGTAGTTTCACACAACAAGCTCATGTCTCTAAATTGCTCGATCATTTCCAATTCCTTCACCATAAGCATTGAAATATGCAATGACTTCCTACTTAAAGCATCCTCCACAACATTTGCCTTACCCGGATGGTAATTCAAATCAAAATCAAAATCTTTCAATAATTCAAGCCATCGCCTCTGTCTCATATTTAACTCTTTCTGATCAAACAAGTACCTTAAAATTTTGTGATCACTGAATACTTCAAATTTCGAACCAAACAAGTAGTGCCTCCAAATCTTAAGCACGAACACCACAGCTGCTAACTCTAAGTCGTGAGTAGGATAATTCCTCTCATGAACTCTTAACTGTCTAGAAGCATAAGCAACCACCTTATTATCCTGCATCAAAACTCCACCAAGTCCCATCTTGGAAGCATCACAATAAACTACAAAGGACTCATCTGGATTCGGTAAGACCAACACTGGCGCGGTCGTTAATCTTTTCTTCAGTTCTATGAAACTCTCTTCACAAGCAACATCCCATACATACGCTTGACCCTTCCTAGCCAATTGTGTCAACGGTAAAGCTATCTTAGAAAAACCTTCAATGAACTTACGATAGTAACCAGCCAACCCAAGAAAACTACGAATTTCTGTAGCTGACTTCGGAGTCTCCCACTGCAATACCGCATCAATCTTTGAGGGATCCACCGAAATTCCACCACTTGAAATTACATGGCCGAGGAAACCACTTCCTTTAACCAGAACTCACACTTAGATAATTTAGCAAACAATTTATTTTCTCTCAACACTTGCAACACAACCCTCAAATGCTCGGCATGTTCCTCTTCTGATTTAGAATATACCAAGATATCATCTATGAAAACCACCACGAACTTATCGAGATACTCATGAAAGGTCCTATTCATATATTCCATAAACACACCAGGCGCATTAGAAACCCCAAACGACATCACCGTATACTCGTAATGCCCATATCTCGTCCTGAAAGCTGTCTTCGGAATATCATTAGCTTTAACTCGAATCTGATGATAACCAGACCTCAAATCAATTTTACTAAAGACACAAGTACCTACTAACTGATCCATCAAATCATCGATCCTCGGAAGTGGGTACTTATTCTTGATAGTCACTTTATTCAACTGTCGGTAATCGACACACAATCTCATACTACCATCCTTCTTCTTAACGCGTAACACCTGAGCACCCCAAGGAGAAACACTGGGTCTAATGAACCTTTTCTCTAACAATTCTTCTAATTGTTTCTTCAACTCATTCAACTCTGAAGCTGACATTCTATAAGGAGCCATCGAGACAGGACTCGTACCCGGTACTAAGTCCACAGAAAAATCAATTTCACGTTCCGGTGGTAAATCACTTATATCACCAGGAAACACATCTTGAAATTCACAAACCACAGGAAATTCTTCACTGACAGTTTTATCATCAACTTGCAACGATGCAGACACTGCAAACATCAAAGCTTCATCCAATACAAGTTCATCCACTTGCTTAGCAGATAAAAACACCAACTCATCATTCTCGCTCAATTCAGGGAACTTCACTGTCTTACTATAACAGTTAATATGAACATAATTGAATTCCAACCAGTTCATACCAAGGATAACATCGATTTGGTGTAATGGTAGGCACACCAAATCCATCACAAAATTCTTCTCAAAAATTGTCAAAGGACATTTCAAACAAATAAGCATGGTAGTCACAAAACCATTAGCAGGAGTCTCTATTATCATATTACCGTTCATATTAGACAACTCTAAACCCAATCTATTATCCCACTTAAGAGAAATAAATGAATGTGTAGCTCCAGTGTCAATAATAGCAATCAACTCAGTATTATTAATAAAACAGGTACCTCTGATCAAGTTGTCCTTCTTTGGAGCTTCTGAACCAGCTAATGCAAAAACTCTTCCAGCATTCTGAGCAGTAGCAGCATTCTTCTTTGGTTTCTGACATTGGGCGCTGATATGCCCCTGTTCACCACAATTGTAACAGGTTGGGCCCTCATTAGGACAATCACTCATCTTATGCCCAAGCTTTCCACAACGGTAACATTTCATAACTCTGGTGGTACACACATCGGCCTTATGACCTGCCTCTCCACACTTGTAACACTTAACAGGTACATTAGCAGCTCCCCTACTTTTCTTATTCTCATCAGATTCCTTCTGCTTCCCTTTATCACCAGTAGTCACATAAGGTTTCCCTCTATACTGACCCTTGTCTTTCTTCTCGCTCAGCTGTTTATAGTGAGATGACCGAGCTCGGCTGTCCTCATCATAAATACGGATCTTATCGACCAACTCTGCATATTTGCGAATTTGTTGGCATCCAATTCCCTGCTTAATTTCAGGTCTCAGCCCATTCTCAAACTTAAGGCACATAGAAAGTTCAGCATCTTCCCTGTTGTAGTGAGGACAAAACTTCACCAGCCTTTCAAATTTGGCAGCATATTCTGCCACTGTCATGTTTCCTTGCTTCAGCTCAAGGAATTCTATCTCCAACTTACCACGAGCATCTTTCGGAAAATACTTCTTAAGGAACTCCGCCTTAAACACAGTCCAAGTCACCACAACAGCCTCATCCTCGAGACGCTGACGAGTATTATCCCACCAGTCTTCAGCTTCCTCAGACAACATATGAGTTCCGAATTGAACTTTCTGCGCGTCAGCACACGCCATCACTCTGAAAATCTTCTCAATTGCCTTGATCCACTTCTATGCGCTCGCCGGGTCATGAGTTCCTTCAAACACAGGTGGATTATTCCTCTGGAATTTCTCCAATGCACGAAACTCATCATGCGCATTGTTTCGAGCAGCAGTCTGAGCAAGAGCTGCAATAGCATCAGCGAGAGCACGCATGTTGTTTCCATCCATTCTGCACAACACTTACCACATCAAAAGAGAATAATCGTTAAGTAAATAACGACTTGATAACAGACTGACAACGACAAGACTTGGCCAGACAGACCGACCTGCTCTGATACCACTAATGTAACACCCTTCTACCCCAAAACAAAATATTTAAATAATGTCAGAGTAATCATCTAAAAAGGGTATCACATATCATCATAATTCAACACAAACAGTGTTTTGTCCCGTAACACGGGTTAATCAACATCAAGATTTATCAAAAATCATTTCGCAGCGGAATGTAACTTCATAAACATAATTTTCACCATCCTGAATTTAACATCATAAAATAGAAAACATTTATCCAAATAACAACATAACTGCAAACAGTTTAACAGAGTAAAACCCATCCCAGTGTTACATGACACAGAGCAGGACACATACACCAGAACCACTTCTAAGGAAAACTAAAGCACGCTCCGAGACTCATGAATTACTCCTATTGCACTGCAGGACTATTCTTCGACATCTGCAAGTTACCCACGAAGGAGGCAACATTTCCAAGCAGGCAGGGTGAGTAATCATAATATATCATAAACGTGCTAGAATATAGAATCATAAATAAATTAGTACAACATATCATGACATCATCAACTATAAAATTCAGCAACAACCCCAACACGATCATGAAATCAAGCAACACCAACACAGTCATGAAATTCATCCAGAATATGCAATTCTAACATCCTGATATGCAATATGCATGTGGTACCATTTTCATCGTGAGATGGATACATGACCATCAACCCTCCACAAAGGAGCACATCGTAAATCATCGAGACACTTCAATCCACACAATGGGATTGAAGCAAATAAATAGGCCGAAGCCCCATCGTGAATATTATGAAATGCAATGATGCGTTACATCGTAAAATTCATCAAAATAATTCTCATCATTCATTTCACATCAGCAAACCAATCACCAAACAATCATATATATCATCATGACATTACACCCAGAACGCTGGTTCTATAACCACTCTGACACATCAAGAATTAACATGTACCCGGTAAATTATGAGGTAATTATAAGGTTATTTCACAATTTCATTTATCAAAAACTATTGCATTTTTCTCGTTTTTATTCATCAAAATAAAGTTCAGTTTATGCTCGTACCGACGCTTCAAACAGAATGCGAATCTGACTTACGGTTTGAAAGTTATGAATTTTTAAAGAATTAAAATTTTCTTCTCAAACAGTGTTAACCGGTTAACCCATAGTGTTAACCGGTTAACGCCTACGAAATTCCAGATTTTTCACCAAAATTACAATGGTTAACCGGTTAACCCATAGCGTTAACCGGTTAACGCACGTTTTCCAGCAGTTCTCTGCTATACAATTGCAGACTGTTTTCAACACCAAAAACCCCCAAATCCCATTACGGGTTTCACATCAAAACACTCAAAAACGATTCAAAAACATCGATCAAATATCAACAACATCAAGATAACAATTATACCAACAAATATATGTTTATAACTCATTCTAATCACCCTAATTCATCAAGATTTTATTCATCAGCTCAACCTAAATCAAAACCCCAAAAACTCCTAAAACTCATACCATCCTAATCCATTCATATTCTAATTCCTACACATTTATCATAGATTATAAAAACTCCCCATACCTTAGAGAATTTTGCCGCTTTACACTCTTCTCTGGGGTTCTCCACAACCTCCTGACTCTGAGCTTCCTCTTTCTTCAGAGCACTTCACCAAACACGATAGAAAAACCAAATGAGAAAACTGATTGTGTATTCCTTTTTACCAAAACACATTCTAGTTGAGTCTTTTCCCTCTTTACCTTCATATATTTCACAAAAGGACCACCTTATCCTTTTTCTTTAATATATTTTTAATAATAATAATAAAATAGTATAATAAAACACTATTTATCCTTATTATATAAAAATGCTCTTTTTCTCCAAAATTCTCTAATTAACCCAAACTCTCCAAATTTTTCTAAATTAATTAAATAAATGATTAAATAATTAATTTAGATTTCGGGGCGTTACAACATCCGCCTATGCTCTAATTCATCGCTCCGACTCGGAGACTCGACTTGGGGGGCTCCTGTTCCGGACTGGGCCTCCAGGCTGTATTGGGCTACGACCCAATATATCGAGCAGAGGCCCATATGCTCGGGCAGATACGTTTGATAGACGGACAGGGGCACTTAACGGTCGGGCGTACATCCTAGATGTCGGACACGCACTTATAACGGGCAAAGAACACGTCCACCCGTTCACTTGCCACGCCACCCACTTGTCCCCCATTATCTCCTGAAAGATAGGGGCAGTTGAACCAAGGACCAGACCCATTAGCCAGGTCTTCACGCTTCTCATGCGTTCCTTGGCAGTTCTTCCTTGGGCCTAGCTGATCCAACCCAAGGATGGACCTTGGCCCAGCGCTGGGGGCTCTCTATATATACCCTTTCTCACTAAAGGGTCAGGTATTCTGATTCCACTCTGCTAACTTACCTATTTGATGTACCTCTATTAACTTTGGCATCGGAGCGCCTTGCAGGTACACCCCCTCCTCTTCATCCACTTATTGTTGCACCAAATTGCTGGAAGGCCCTCCTGATCAGGTAAGATCAGCTATCATTCAAAACTTATCCAAAGTAAAGGGTTGCTCACAGAATGCACCAAACACATCGAAATGGATTTCCACATAACTCGCAACAAAGTCCAAGACAACACAATTCATCTCATGTCTATCTCCTCAAACCAACAAGTGGCTGATATCTTTACTAAACCTCTTCACCTAGGACCATTTTCCAATCTTGTTTACAAACTTGAAATGCTCAACATACATTTCAGTTTAAAGGGGGATGTTAAATTAGATTAACCTTTGTTTAGTTGACTAAGTCATTGTTACCGTTATTTTTATCCACCTATATATTTCCTTATTTTTTTCATTTTTGATAAGGAGAAAATATTTCCATTCTACTCAATTGGCTGTTGGTTTTTGTTTTCTCTATCTGTCACATTGATTACACAATGGTCAAACATTTCAGCTTCACTATGTTAACCGTTTTTGAATTTTATTAGATGTAATATTTATTTTTATTTTTCATTGATTAACTAATTGAAAAAAATAATTATAATTATGTAGATCAAAGGATGAAGAAGAAAGTTCTTCTTGTAGATGTTTAAGAATTGGCAGAATTTTTGACCAAACAAGAAATGTTAAATTCAGTTCAGAATGTCCTATCAGATGTTGGGACATTAGCAAACAGAGTATGTGAACTTATTTCAGGATGTCCTACCAGATGTTGGGACATTGTGTAAATAACTTAAGTTCAGTTTTCCAGGATGTCCCAACAGATGTTGAGACATCTCAGACCTGCTTCCAGAATTAATTATTGATTAACAGATCAGAGATATTTAAGGAGAAGTATCTGGAATTAATTAATGATGGATAAAAACAGAACAAGGCGCATCTGTAGGGTGTTTTATATTGAAGATTCAGATTAAAACAGAAGACCTAAATCACCTAGAATATAGGAAGTAACAAACCCTAAATTCAAGGTGACAGCTGCTGCTCATTAGGGCTGGACCATTCTACAGAAAGCCCAAAATTCAGATACCTATTTAATCAACAGAAACTCATAGAATTGAGTACGAATTTCAGAAGTCAAAATAGGGTGTCTAGTGTTTTTAATAGCAGGTTGTTTTATGTATCACTTTATGAGCTTTTAAGCAAAAGTGCATTTGTGACTTGATTGAAACTGTGAAGTAAGATCAAGCTGTATTGTTTGAAGGATGTCTTCAATTTCTGTAAACTTGTAAACTTGATCACTGTGTGATTGAGGGGGAGTGAGTAGGGTACTCTTATCTAAGTGTGTCTTAGGTAGAAATTGCATTGGGTAAGTATTAAGTGATAGATTAAACAGGGTGGTTTAAGTCTAGAATTAATATTACTAATAATGGATTTCCTCCTGGCTTGGTAGCCTCCAGATGTAAGTGTGGTTATACACTGAACTGGGTTAACAAACTTCTGTGTTGTTTATTTTTCTTGCTGTTTAAGTTTTGGTTAAATTTGTCAAATGTCCTATTAAGTGTTGGGACATCTCTTAGGACATCTCATACCTGATCACAGAATTTCAATTGGCATCAGAGCAGGCACCCTGCCTGTTTATACTGGGTGAGATCTAGGGAATACAAATTCTGTAACATGGACAGAGATTTAGGGTCAGTAAATAGACCACCTATTCTGGATGGATCTAATTATGACTACTGGAAGCCAAGAATGATTGCATTCTTAAGGTCACTTGACAACAGGGCATGGAGAGCAGTCAATGTTGGATGGGATCATCCTATCCAAGACACCAAAGATGGATCTAAAGTGCTGAAACCTGAAGAAGAATGGAGTAAGGAGGAAGAAGACTCAGCACTAGGCAACTCAAAAGCCTTAAATGCTTTATTCAATGGCATTGATAGGAATATTTTCAGACTTGTGCATCATTGTGAGCTGGCCAAAGATGTTTGGGATACTCTCAAAACAACTCATGAAGGAACATCAAAAGTAAAAATGTCAAGACTTCAACTTCTCACCACCAAGTTTGAAAACTTGAGAATGAAGGAAGATGAATCAATTCATGAGTTCTATATGAACATCTTGGATATAGCCAATACTTCTGGAGCTTTGGGAGAAAAGATGACTGATGAAAAGCTTGTAAGAAAGATTCTCAGATCTTTGCCAAAAAGATTTGATATGAAAGTCACTGCAATAGAAGAAGCTCAAGACATATGCTCCATGAAAGTTGAAGAACTCATTGGTTCCCTTCAAACTTTTGAGATGGGAATGAATGACACAAATGCCAAAAAGAACAAGAGCATAGCCTTAATGTCAAATACAGATGAAGAAGAGGATGATGAATCAGCAAATGATAAAAGCTTATCAGAAAACCTTGCCTTGCTTGGAAAACAGTTCAAACAAATTCTCAGAGGAATGGAAGGCAAATCCAAACCTAGTGGAAGAAACACAAACTCTGAGAACAGAAGACCTTATGATGCTAACAAAAGATTAAAGTATGCTGAAAAGACCAGTCAAGATAAAGGAGTCAAATGTCATGAATGTGAAGGATATGGACACATCAAGTTTGAATGTCCTACCTACTTAAAGAGGCAAAAGAAAGGACTCTCTGTGACCTGGTATGATGAAGACTCAGGAGAGTCAGAAGAAGAATCAGCTAAGCATATTACTGCTTTAGCTGGACTGTGTGAATATGATAGTGATTCCAGTTGTGGAGAACTTACTTATGAAGAACTTGAGCAAGCATTCAAAGATCTATACAAAAGAAGCTCTGAAATATGCAGTGAAGTTATAAAGCTAAAGAAGCAGAATGAGACTTTAGAAGATGACAAAGCAAATGATCAGGAGATCATTGAATCCTTAAAAAGTGAAGTAAGCCTTCTCAACTCTAAGTTGGAACATATGTCCAAATCTGTTAGAATGTTGAACAGCAGCTCAAACACACTGGATGTTATTCTCAGCAATAATAAACACTCAGGGGACAAAAGTGGACTGGGATATGACAGAGATGAAGCAAGCTCTAGCAGAACTACTTCAAAAACTACACAGTCAAACAAGATGTCCCAACAGATGCTCCAACATCAGAACACAAAGACAAACATAATGTTCCAACAGATGTCTCAACATTCTGGAAAGAACAAAATGAAGAAAAAATATCAAAGATGGAGATGCCATCACTGTGGAAGGTTTGGGCATATCAAACCTCACTGTTATAAGCTTCATGGATATCCAAATCAGATGTGTCAGCAACCTTCCAAGCAGAAAGTAGAAGGTACAAAAAAAGTGCTGCATAGAAATCAGCAACCTCCTAAGCAGAAGACAGAGGTCATCAAGAAAGTTTGGAGACCAAAAGCTGACATTCAGACTGATCAAAGCCACATACCCAAGAACAAGATCAACAATCAAGCTTGGAGATCAGCTGAACAACACTCAGAGCAGAGGCATCAAAAGAAATCTCATCTCATCTGGTCAAAGAAAAGTACTGCATACATAACACATACATCTCTGAGAGTATCAGCTAAAGAAGACTGGTACTTTGACAGTGGATGCTCAAGACACATGACTGGATTAAAGAATTTGCTAGTAAACTTAAAATCACATTCATCCAGGTATGTTACCTTTGGAGATGGAGCTAAAGGAGAAATCGAGGGAGTTGGAACCTTGGATTGTCAAGATGTTCCAAGACTAGATGATGTGCTGCTAGTTAAAGGTTTAACTGCTAACCTGATCAGCATAAGTCAACTATGTGATCAAGGATACAGTGTAAACTTTACCAAATCTGAATGTATAGTGACTAACAAAGAACAAGAGGTTGTCATGAAAGGAGCCAGATCTAAAGACAACTGTTACATGTGGGAATCCCAAAATCTTAGTCTCACTTCAACCTGCTCTCTAGCTAAAGAAGAAGAAGTGAAACTGTGGCATCAAAGACTAGGTCATCTTCATTTCAGAGGCATAAAGAAGATCATATCTATGGATGCTGTAAGAGGTATTCCTAAACTAAATATTGATGATGGCAAAATATGTGGTGAATGTCAAATAGGCAAGCAAACCAAGATGTCCCATCCAAAGCTCCAACATCTGACAACTTCCAAAGTTTTGGAACTTCTACATATGGATCTTATGGGACCTATGCAGGTTGAAAGTCTTGGTGGTAAGAGGTATGCCTATGTTGTGGTTGATGACTTTTCCAGATATACATGGATAAACTTCATCAAAGAAAAGTCAGATGTATTTGATGTATTCAAAGAATTATGTCAAAGATTGCAAAGGGAAAAATCCAGCTGTGTGATCAGAATTAGGAGTGATCATGGAAAAGAATTTGAGAATCAAAAGTTCTTAGATTTCTGTTCTTCAGAAGGAATTAATCATGAGTATTCTTCACCTATCACTCCTCAACAGAATGGGATTGTTGAAAGGAAGAATAGAACCATTCAAGAATCAGCAAGAGCTATGATTCATGCTAAAAAGTTGCCTCTATACTTTTGGGCTGAAGCTATGAACACTGCCTGTTACATCCATAACAGAGTTACTTTAAGGAAAGGAACTTTGTCCACAATATATGAAGTATGGAAGGGCAGAAAACCCACAGTTAAGTACTTTCATGTTTTTGGAAGTATCTGTTATATTCTGGCAGATAGGGAGCAAAGAAGAAAAATGGATCCTAAAAGTGATGAAGGGATTTTCCTTGGATACTCCATAAACAGCAGAGCATATAAAGTATTTAATTCTAGAACCAAGGTTATCATGGAATCCATAAATGTGATAATTGATGATGCTCCTACAGATGTCCCAGAAGATGTTGGAACATCTGTTGATATCAAGATTGAAGCTGAAGAAAAGAATGATCAATATAACTTCACTCAAACTGATACAAGGACAGAAGAATCAAGTAAACCTCCTTCCATCAGAATACAAAAAGATCATCCCAAAGATTTGATAATTGGTGATCCCAACAGAGGTGTGAGTACTAGATCAAGAGAAGTGATTTCAGGTTCTTGTTTTGTCTCCAAAATAGAACCTAAAAATATCAAGGAAGCTCTCACTGATGAATACTGGATTTGTGCTATGCAAGAGGAATTAGGTCAATTCACAAGGAATGAAGTGTGGAATCTTGTTCCTAGACCTGATGATATAAATGTAATTGGAACAAAATGGGTGTATAAGAACAAGTCAAATGAACAAGGAGTTGTTACAAAGAACAAAGCTAGACTTGTAGCTCAAGGATACACTCAAATTGAAGGGGTGGACTTTGATGAAACCTTTGCACCAGTAGCAAGGCTTGAATCAATCAGACTATTGTTGGGAATTGCTTGTATCTTGAAGTTCAAGCTATTTCAAATGGATGTGAAAAGTGCCTTTTTAAATGGCTATCTTAATGAAGAAGTATATGTAGAACAGCCTAAAGGATTTGTTGATCCAAGCTGTCCAAATCATGTTTACAAACTCAAGAAGGCTCTTTATGGTCTGAAGCAAGCTCCAAGGGCATGGTATGAAAGACTGACCACATTTCTTATCAAGCAAGGATACAGAAAAGGTGGGATTGATAAAACCCTATTTGTTAAAGATGAAGAAGGAAATGTCATGATTGCACAAATATATGTTGATGACATTGTGTTTGGTGGGATGTCTGATAAGATGGTCAAACATTTTGTCAAGCAGATGGAATCTGAATTTGAAATGAGTCTAGTAGGTGAATTAACCTACTTTCTTGGTCTGCAAGTAAAGCAAATGGAAGACTCAATGTTTATTTCCCAAAGTAAGTACTCCAAGAACATAGTGAAGAAATTTGGAATGGAAAATGCTTCTCATAAAAGAACTCCTGCTCCCACACATTTAAAGCTGACTAAAGATGAAAAGGGTGAGAATGTAGATCAAAGTTTATATAGAAGCATGATTGGAAGCTTGTTATACTTGACTGCTAGCAGACCAGACATTGCATTTGCAGTAGGAGTTTGTGCAAGATATCAAGCTGATCCAAAAGTCAGTCATCTCAATCAAGTCAAGAGAATCCTTAAATATGTTAATGGTACTTGTGACTATGGCATAATGTACTTTCATGGGTGCAAACCAATTCTCACTGGCTTCTGTGATGCTGATTGGGCAGGAAGTGCTGATGACAGAAAAAGCACTTCAGGAGGATGCTTCTTTCTAGGAAACAATCTGATTTCTTGGTTCAGTAAGAAACAGAATTGTGTATCCTTATCTACAGCTGAAGCTGAGTACATAGCAGCAGGTAGCAGTTGTTCTCAGTTGGTTTGGATGAAGCAGATGCTCACTGAGTACAATGTCCCACAGGATGTCATGACATTGTACTGTGACAACTTAAGTGCAATCAACATATCAAAGAATCCCATTCAACACAGCAGGACTAAGCATATTGATATCAGACATCATTTCATCAGAGATCTTGTAGAAGAAAAGGTGATTTCATTGGAGCATGTAGCTACAGATTTGCAATTAGCTGATATTTTTACCAAAGCATTGGATGCTACTCAATTTGAGAATTTAAGGGGCAAACTTGGAATCTGTTTATGTGAGATTTAGCAATTAATGAGATGTGCCAACATGTCATATGACATTGCATGGCATAAGTTCCAGATGGCAAAACCAGTCTGGACAAGATTCTTGGGAACTCCATCTCTCATCATTTGCACAGTAACGGCTACTTACTTAGTAACCGTTTATAATCAGCTATCAAGATTCTCATCATACTATCATAATCGAATCACATTCACCAGCTATTCTCCAGAGATCATAAACCCTAAAGTTTTTCTTTCATCTTCTTCAACAATGTCTCAAAACCCTAAAACAGCTGAGGAAATTCTCAACAAGGAAGACGTGGTTCATGCCACTCCAATCTCTGTTGTGCCAATGTCATCAACACCATTGGACGAGCTCAGGGGAAGCGCCTCTCACACTAAAAAGGCAAGAACACCAAAGAGATGTAAAGATCAAATCAGAAGCAAAGCTAAAGGCATTCCCTCTCCTGCTAACATGTCCTCAAAATACTCCAAATATGTTGATGATTCCATCAAGGAGATTGTCAACCAAGTTTTCTCTGAACAAAGAGTGGTGAGAGGGATCTCTGTTCCTTTGAACACCATTCCTGCACCTCAAGAAGAACCAGCTCAAGATACAGAGGACACTGCTGCAGAACAAGATGTCCCAACAGATGTTGGAACATCTGAAGATAAGAAAAAGAACTCATCTGATGTTGATCTGGAACAAACTGAGGACAAAGCCTCAAAAGAAAATGATGAAGAGATCTCTGAAGAACAGGCTCAAGGCTCAAATGAAGATCAAATCCCTGCTGATCAACCAGCTGAAGAGGAGGCTGCTCAATCTCCTCCAGTGGTCAATCTGGAGCAGGACTCTGATGCAGAGATCATATCATCTGTGAAACCCAGCATTGCTAAAAGACTAAGGTCCGGGAAAGGAAAGATGCAAGCTGAACCTGTCATCCCTGAGAAGAAGAAGGCTAGTCCAAAGAAAGGCAAAGCTAAAGCTACCTTTGGTCCAACAAAACCCTGGAGCAAAGTCCAATCCCAGAAGAGAAAAGCTGCCACACCATCAGATTCAGATGTTGAATCAGATGTCCCAACATCTCCTCCCAAGAAAAGACCAACACCAGCAAGAGCTTCAACTGCTGTTCCAGAAGCTCCCTTGGACAACATATAATTCCATCTTGTCTCTAGTGTCAACAGATGGAAGTATGTGTACCAAAGAAGGGTTGCCCTGGAAAGAGAACTGAGCAGCAATGCACTTGAGTGCACAGAACTCATTGACCTAATCTCTACTGCAGGACTATTCAAGACAGTCTCAGAGTTCTCTCCCTGCTATGAACTTCTTGTCAAAGAGTTCATTGTGAATCTTCAGGAGGATTGCTCAAATGGTAAGTCCTCAGAGTTCAGAAAGGTATTTGTGAGAGGTAAGTGTGTTGAGTTCTCTCCCCAAATCATTAATCAGTATCTAGGAAGGGACACAGATGGACCCAATGAGCTAGGCAAGACAGATAATCAAATCTGTAAAGTGATCACTGCAAACCAGGTCAAGGCTTGGCCTGTGAAGGGAAAGCTCTCTGTGAGCATGCTTACCAGAAGTATGCCATGCTTAACAGGATTGGAACTGCTAACTGGGTGCCTAGCAACCACACTTCTTCAATCTCAACTGGTCTGGCCAGATTCATCTATGCTGTGGGAACTCAAACCAAGATGGATTATGGAGCATATATTTTTGATCAGACTATGAAGCATGCCATCTCTAATGCAACAAAGCTGCCAATAGCTTTTCCATCATTGCTGTGTGGTATTGTTCTAGGTCAATACCCTGGAATTTTAAATGAGAAGGACACAGTCTGCAAGAGAGAGAGAGCCCCCTGGCTTTTCACTACAAATTATTCCTAAGTCACCATGCTGCAGATGTTGAAGCACCTTCTGGGACATCTGCTGGTCTCTCCACTGCTAAGAATCCAATCTCCAGGAAGACTTTAATTGCTGAACTCAAAAGCACCTGCAAAGAGCTTGAAGCTAGAAAGCAGAAGCTTGAGGAAATCATCAAAAGGTTGGAAAGTGAAGAAGATCAGAATGCTGCATCTGGTGAAGACAGTGAGGCTGATGAAGAAAGTGAAGCTGATAAAGATGAAGACACTGAGGTGGAGGAAGCAACTGAGAGTGATGAATCTGAGTGATCAATGTATGTGAGGCAAATGTATTGACAGCAATGTAATGACAGTAGTAGTGTCTTTGGCCCCTAATTTTGTGTCTATCAAGGGGGAGAACAACATCAAATGTAATTGATGTTTTAGTATGAATGAAATATCTGTGTGTTTGCTTCTGAACTGATTAGGGAGTTTTTCTTCTGTTGCAACAAAATTGGATACATATATGTTTGAGGGGGAGTAATCTCAAATAAGAATCAACAGAAAAGTAATGCTATACTCTGATAAAAAGAACTTCTGCTGCGCTCTGAAAACCAGAAAAGATGTTAGCCAAAAATTAGCCAAAGGGGGAGTTTGTAGATGTTTAAGAATTGGCAGAATTTTTGACCAAACAAGAAATGTTAAATTCAGTTCAGAATGTCCTATCAGATGTTGGGACATTATCAAACAGAGTATGTGAACTTATTTCAGGATGTCCTACCAGATGTTGGGACATTGTGTAAATAACTTAAGTTCAGTTTTCCAGGATGTCCCAACAGATGTTGAGACATCTCAGACCTGCTTCCAGAATTAATTATTGATTAACAGATCAGAGATATTTAAGGAGAAGTATCTGGAATTAATTAATGATGGATAAAAACAGAACAAGGCGCATCTGTAGGGTGTTTTATATTGAAGATTCAGATTAAAACAGAAGACCTAAATCACCTAGAATATAGGAAGTAACAAACCCTAAATTCAAGGTGACAGCTGCTGCTCATTAGGGCTGGACCATTCTACAGAAAGCCCAAAATTCAGATACCTATTTAATCAACAGAAACTCATAGAATTGAGTACGAATTTCAGAAGTCAAAATAGGGTGTCTAGTGTTTTTAATAGCAGGTTGTTTTATGTATCACTTTATGAGCTTTTAAGCAAAAGTGCATTTGTGACTTGATTGAAACTGTGAAGTAAGATCAAGCTGTATTGTTTGAAGGATGTCTTCAATTTCTGTAAACTTGTAAACTTGATCACTGTGTGATTGAGGGGGAGTGAGTAGGGTACTCTTATCTAAGTGTGTCTTAGGTAGAAATTGCATTGGGTAAGTATTAAGTGATAGATTAAACAGGGTGGTTTAAGTCTAGAATTAATATTACTAATAATGGATTTCCTCCTGGCTTGGTAGCCTCCAGATGTAAGTGTGGTTATACACTGAACTGGGTTAACAAACTTCTGTGTTGTTTATTTTTCTTGCTGTTTAAGTTTTGGTTAAATTTGTCAAATGTCCTATTAAGTGTTGGGACATCTCTTAGGACATCTCATACCTGATCACAGAATTTCACTTCTTATAAGAAAATCCAAGAGAATCATTATCATTATGCAGTTTGCCTTAATACTCACATGCGGTTGATTTTACAAAAATTTATTTTATGTTTTGAAAATAAAGTTTCACTATTTCCATCATTAATGTAGTATCAGCATACCCCTCTGTAACTTGAATCAAGAAGTAAAGTGACATTAATATTATTTAACATCTTTTATTTTAGGCAAAATACTCAAATTGGTCCCTTAACTCTACTTCGGGGGTCCAATTTGGTCCCTTATTTTAAAAAAGTGTCAAAGTAGTCCTTTAATTATTCAAAAAAGTCCACATTAGTTCTTTCCGTTCATTTTTTACTAACGGTGTTAACTTTTGCTTGTGTGGAATCTGACGTGGTCCTTTTCATCCAGTTGATCATACGCGTGACATGTGAGATCATTAAATACCCAGAATTTAAAAAAAAAATTGTAATAGCTAGGATTTGAACACTTGATATTTTGATTGTTTGACAAGCTATCAACCACCACACAACTTCAGACTTATTTGGATATCTTACATACTAAATAGAATAAAACTGTGTCTTCCCAAGTTTATGTTTCTACTAGACTTTCTCTCTTCTGTTTCCATCATTTTTGCTTATATCAGGAATCTCGTCGTCGCTTTGACAAATCAGTGCAATCGTATGATCAGGTATTGAGAAATTATAAGCTTTATCTATACATCAAACTGTAGAGTGGGTTTTTAACATTACTCTATTTGCAAATACAATTAGTAATTTTGGTAAATCAAATTGGCATTCATAACCGAACGTTATATTTTCGTGTGTTGTTTACTTGATTAGATATTCTTCTCATAAATCAGTTCTTGTGTTTAACATAGGTTAATTGGTAACTTTTGTTTGTGACATCTATTTTTGGGTATTCACCCTGTTTATTTGACTCTATTTTGTTTTTCCTTCTTTAAGCGATTATTTACTATTTAAAATGCCTCAAGAGTTAAAAACCTAGGGCATTTTTTTAATCTTTTGATGTGATGGTTAAATTGTGTCGTTGGTGCATAAGAATTTTATCTTTTATAGTAATTGACTGTTGTTTATGCGTTATTTTTGCAATTTATATTTATCACTTCATTTTATTTGTCTCTTAACTGAATTGGCAGTTGTTTATGAAAAAATATATTTTATTAGAGTTTAATTAATCCTACAGCAGTAATAATCTTTGATATTTTGAAATAAAATAAAATTTAGAAAATACACCTAACTGCTATTTAAGCAATCAAAGTGATCTTGTCTATTAATGCATTTCTACTTTGTACATGTATGACACTTTTGAAAGCAGGAATTTGCATGTATCCTTGATTTCAACATTATAAATCTTCCATTTATCTAATTTTATTTCTTTTTTTTAATTACACTGAACCAAGATACCAATTGCTTAAAGTCAATAATAGTATTGGTTTCTAAAAGTCTGTGTATCTCTTTTCTACAGTCACGAGAAAAGTTTGTTTCTTTGAAGAAGAATACTCCTGGAGATATTGTTACTGAATTAGAAGAGGTTTTCCGTATCAATTAGTAAATGATCAACTGATTTTCCCTTATCTTATGATGTGCCATATGGATTACAGTGAAAAGTTTGCCAGTTCAAGAGTTATGCATGTGCACTTATTTTACCTGCTGGAGTTTATATTTGAGCCCTAGTTTAGATATCAAGTTAATTTTTGTTTCAGTGAAAGGAAATAATATCTTATATTTTAACTGATAAATGTTTAATCTTTATTTACTCATAAACCACAGGAGAGTCATGAATTAGTTTATTTTATTAAATTCTGAGCAATATTGTTTGAGAGGATAATAACAAGCTTTTGATTTGGAATTCTGAGCAATATCAATTGTAATTTTTTTTACAAATACTCAAGATTTAAATAGATATTTAATTTGCATTATAAATGAAAAAGAATTAAGTTGTCTACTTGTAAAATATTTTGTCCAACAACTAACATGAACACGGTTCAAATCCATGGTGAACATATGCTAAATAAGCGCCATGCATGATTCCACATCAGATACATGTGTGTGCCACTTGTATGCTACCATTGACTTTGACTAACATGCATAATTCCACATTATATACATGTGTGCGTCACTTGTACATTGACTTTGACTAATAGTTTTGACGGAAAGAACTAACGTAATACTTAATTTTTTTTATGACTTTACAACACGATAAAGTCACTTCACTCATCTCATCAAACTCAATGTTACAACTGCAAATGACATAATAATAATAATAATAATAATATCTTATGATTTGACCGAAACCAAAATAAGATGATTGTTTGAAGATCTACCACTTCAATATTGTAATCAAAGTTGATTTTATGTATACTCAATAATCTTAAACTTCAAACCATAATATTATCAATAAATTTTATTATATTTTATTATAAACAAAATCATAATCTATAATATTAAATTATAAATTTAAGTTACTATTATTTCAATAGTCATAATTGTAATATTATTAAACTTTATTAAATTTAAGTTATTATTTTTTTAAATTTGGAGATGAATCTAACACATATTAAAGTACAAACATAAATTAATTAATTAAATAAAATAAGTAAATATTAATAATTAATAATTAATAAATTAATAAAAAAACCACTTACTCATCTAGTAATATTTTCTCTCTTAATTATTAACTCTTACTACTAAGCAATTTCTCAATTATTCTTTAATAATAATTATTAATTTGAAAAATATATTAATAACTTTTTCTCCCTCATTTTGCATAGGTTAAAATACTCATTAAAACTTATGTAAATTGCCATAATTGTAAGAAAAAGTAAAATTTTAAAATTACTTCAATCTTCATTTTCCATTACGAAGAAGCAAAATTCAATCTTCTGCCAACAAATTATTAATAAAATAAAATTACTTTTGTAAATGGCCATAATTGCAAGAAAATAGTAATGAAACCACTTTAATTTAAATATTATACATATTTCTAATCATAATTCAATTTAATAAAACTCTTATAAACAGGATACAATACATTGTCTGGTTTTATGTATATTATATTTTGAAAATTATTATTCGTTGTCACATCTTTATTTAGTTTTACATATATTGTATTTTGAAAATTATTATTCATTGTCACATCTTTATTACATAAGGAATACATTAATTATTTTATAGTTTTGAATTGTATTTGTAAAATCATAATAGACACCTTTTAAAATATATTTGTCATATTATATTCTCAATATATTGTATTATTTTCTCAAATTTATATATTTTTTTTCTTCTAATTTGATATTATTTATTTTCAATTTGAGAAATAATAACACGTCTATTATATAAAGTAATCGAACATATGTGTCTGTGCGAATACACGTGTATCATATTAGTTATATTAGGTAATTATCATTTAAAATATGAGATGATTGAATTTTTTAAATAATTCATTTGAAAATTTAAAAATAATTAAAAAGTAAAATTGAAAAGAAAATAGATCATACTAAAATATTCTCTTTATTTGTATATATTATAAATAAAAGCCACAATATCTACATTCATTTTTAACATTGATGGTTAATTAGTATATGGGTTTTCTTATACCAATAATAACAAAAACGTCATTTTTAATATTTTTTTTTATTCTAAAAATTTACTACTCTCACTCCATGGTTTATTTTTTATATTTTTAGTTTTGTTGAAAATATATAGACTTAAATGCACTTTTGATCCCTCTATTTGATGTTTTTTAAATTTTAGTCCTCCCATTTTAAAAATTAGCTTTTTGATCCATCAACTTTACATCACTTAAGATTTGGTAAGTCCCCTTCCAATATTGCTGATTTGGATTAAAATTTATTTTTAATTAGGTGAAGTTGATGACTAGATTATTTTATTATTTAACTATTAAATTATTTATAATTTTAATTATATTTTTTAAAATTTTAATGACATCTAGGATATTATATTATTTTCATTTTACTTATTAAATTATTAATTATTAATTTTAATTATGTTTTTTAAATATTAATTAGTTAAAATTTAGAAAAACTATTTTTGGGATTTGACACGGTTTTAACAATCAACTCAATATCAAACACACAAGTGAACATTTATGTTTTTATATGCAATATAAACACTATTTTAGTATAACAAAACCGATGTGAGACTTATATCCATTACACACAATTTATATCATCAACTTATGTTTTCTCTCTACAAATAAATAGCTACCATTTTTTTCTCTAGTCTTGAAGCAACACACCCCATCTCTCTCAACCACACAACCCTTTTGAATTTTATTTTAGAAGATGAATGAAACAAGAAAGAAAAATTCTTACTTGATGGATTCTCTAACAAAAAGTGGGAATTTTCAAGTTTCAATTTCAAATGGGTTTCTAAAAAAACAAGATTTATTATAATCCACTATGGTACTATTCTTGAATGAAAATTATTGTTTCACTTCCAACCTTAAAATACCACTACGATACGACTCTTAAATGATTTTTTTCCTTTTCTGAAAGTGGATATGAGATCTAGGGTGCACTCTGCTTCCTATGCACATGGATATTGTATGTTTCTTGACTTTTAACAGTCCTACTTTTCTTTCTCTTGGAGTTTGCCATGTTCATCAATTCCAATTACAAAATATTAAGTCTTTTATTCATTAATCCTATCAATATATAATGCTATCCTATAAGACTATAAATCATATGCATTTAGGTGTAAATAACTATTTAATGATAATAATATATTAAAGACTTTGAACATCATATTATACTATAGTGAGGGTTTTTAAGGATCCTTATTCTAAGTTAGCAGTAAAAGGTCACATATTTTGTATATGTTTGCAAGGCTGACGCGGATTCCAAATTCTCTTAGATGTGTTATGTAATGGTTTTGCATCATTCATGGTAAAATGCAATCCATGTTACAACACCATCCTGCAATGTAGTCTAAAAAAGAAGAAACAAAAGTTATATATGTAATATGAGTTTTGTTTTCCAATAAAGTCTCACATTGATTTTTTAACAAAAATATTTAGTGCTTATATAACTCATTAAGACTATCGATTGTAAACTTGTGTATTGGGTAGTGTTAAAATGAGATGGGCTTGAAACCCAAATTGTTTTAGAAAAAAAATTAATTATCTAATTTCTAAAAAAAATTAATTAATTAAATTTTAGATAAACACTATTAAAAATATCAATTAATTGTATAAATAAATATAAAATAATCAAATAATTAGTCGACAATACCATGTAATTAAATTTTTTTTATCTCAATCATCAATGTCACGTCAATAAAAATGAAGGGGGACCAATTAAATCCTAAATGATATAAAGTTCAAGACCAAAAAAATTGATTTTTAAAATGGGAGACTAAATTTTAAAAAATGTCAAAATAGGAGGACCAAAAATACATTTAAGCTAAATATATATTATTATTTTTTTAAGACAAACAAATAATTAACTTATTCTTAATTTATATGATTATATTTTAAATTATTGATTTAAATTATAATAAATAAATATTTATTAGTCTAATACTTATTATTTACAATTTAATAAAACTTTCCCGAACATCTTGAGGTAAACGTCTAGTTACTTTCATTATTCTAAAAGATTCTATGCATGAGGCTAAGCTTTGCCCATCATCTTTCTCACTTTCACTGCCTTTTCATCACCCACTTGGATCCATTCTCATCATCTTTGTTTGTGTCTTCTCAACAACACAACACCAACACGCAACCGCCACAATTTGTCCCCATTATATTCCACTTTTCATCTCCAACATTATTCATCTTTCACTTCACACTACACCATGTCAACTTCAAGTGAATACCTCGAAACCCTCTTAACCTCAGCTAAACCCTTCATCCGAAACGAACTCAATTCCATCAACACCAACCTCCCTTCCTTAATAACCATCCTCCATTCCCGCGGCGCATCAGAATGTTGGCACAAACACGGTACTTTTCTCGAACACCTTGTCGACATTTTCCGAATCCTCCACCTCTGGAAATCCCCATACCCCGTCTCCCTCTGTGGACTCTTCCACTCAGCATACTCCAATTCCTACGTCAACCTCGCCATCTTTGACCCTTCAACCTCTCGCGAAATAGTTCGCGAACACGTCGGCGTAGAAGCCGAGCGTTTGATTCATTTGTTTTGCGTTGTTCCTAGACAGACTATAATTCATGATGATCTTCTTTTTCATTACACTGATAAGGAGCTTTGTGAAGATCTTGAAAAATCAGAATTGTCTTTGAAGAATGCAAAGGAGAAAGGGATTTTTAATGGGGATGAAAGATGGAGGAAGAAACTGCAGGGTCTTGTTCCTGTTGATGGGGTGAAAGTGAAGCATATTAGAACTGGGGAAGATGTGAATGTTTCAAGGAGGGTTGTGGCGGTTTTTGTTATGATGACTATGGCTGATTTTTCTGATCAGCTTTTTGGTTTTCAGGATATGTTGTTTGAGAATTTTGATGGGAAGCTTGAGTTTAAAGGGAACAATTTTGGTGCTGTTTGGCCGGGAAACGGTAAGCCTGGTTTGTGGTTGAATTCGATTTCGAGAATGGGAGCTGTTTATAATTTGATTTTGAGAGAGGAAGAGATTTTCTTGGAAGAGAAGAAGAAAAGTGTTGGAGTAGGAGAAGGAGAAGGAGGAATTAATGTTGTTGATTGTGAGAGAGATGAGGATATTGAGTTGGTTTTGCCGCCAGTTTTCGATAAATGTTCAAAGGTTTTGGATGCAGGGGATCAAATAGTTGCAAGGGATTTGTATTGGGAAGCATTGATTTGTGAAGAAGGGTTGGGGAAGATTGAGGTGTTGTTGGTGAAGAGTATTGGGAAAAACCCTTTTGTGGGAGAGCCACATGTGGTGTTGAGTCAAGTTTATTTGGCAAAGGGGAGATTTGAAGAAGGTGAGAGAGAAGCTGAGAGAGGATTGACTCTTTTGCTTGAGTGGGGATGTCATTGGGATAAAAGGGTTTCTTGGGAAGGCTGGATTTCATGGACTAGAGTTTTGTTGATGAAGGCAAAGGAGAAATCTTGGCCTAATACTTCATGGGGCATCCTCAATTTAGGTCTTGTAAAGTAGTAATGTAACCTTTTTTGTGTGTGTGTGGTTTTCTACATATTTCTTCTATGAGATGTAAGTTATGTTTATAGGTTAATGGAATATGCAGAACTATGTATTTCGTTATATAAGTACTCTCGATGATCTATGATATCTTAGGGCTATTGTGCAAGAAAAGGTTTGCATTATGGTTTACATCATGTATTCTGTGATACATACTAGTTATATCTCAATTCAAAACTGAAATCAATAGATTTCAATATTGAGTGAGTATCTATTTTGAACATTAATCTCATTTTAAATTTTCATATTACTCAACTTGTGTCCTAAGACGCAAGTTAAGATATTAAATATAAATCATTTGTATTAAAAATTATGCTTTCAACTTTCTAGTCAAAATTTTGTATTATTTTATGATTAATTTTTTTCTTTTAGATTTTTTAATCTAGTCAAATATTGTATTATTTTATTAACTTTTTCTTTTAAATTTCTTAAGGGTATACGGTCATGTCCACCTCGTTTAGGTCTATTTTGCAAAAGTCTCGTTTAGGTCTATTTTGCAAAAATCCGTACATGGGACAGAGTAAATAGACATAGTAGACATTGCTTAGGACACAAGTTTGAATTTTTTAATAATCCCCTTAAAAAAAAATTAGTGTTGGATGAATCCGCAGACAATGCGAGTTTAAATTTTTTAATAATCCTTAAACAAATGAGGGTTGGATGAATCCGCGGCCAATGCATTTTCTTAACTTAAAAATCTTAAAAATTTGTGTTAAAAAAACACTGTAGGATGAATATATTAGGTGTAGATCTAAAACATTGACCCATTATGCAAAAAGTGTGGGTATAAGTCTTAAAGTTAACAAGACCCAAATTAAAATACTTCAAAATTTAAATCAAAAAACAAATTGCACAAAATACTCACTCACACATATGTCCAACTGAGAGATTAGATGAATAGATTGTCACGATTTCATTCAATTCCATTTTGATACAACAATTTGTATATAAGGGTATGCATTTTTATTAAATGTGCTTTTGTAACTGCTAGATTTATTATTACTATTTTATTTTTATTTTATTTTATTGTTTCAGTTTTTTAGTCAATTATTGGTTGCTATACTTTAGGAGCAAGTTAGTAGTAGTTGCTATACTTTAGGAGCAAATTAGTTTAATTATTCAATTCCCTAAAATCCTGGTTACGTTTGATAAGCTTCTATTGATCAAAAATTCCTTTCTTTTGAGTAACAGATTTCTCTGCCTCTCTATTTGTTATTTTCTGCCATTAAACTAACAAATTAGTATCTAAAGCCTTCTTCTTAGAGGGACCTGTGAGTGAACCCATTAAAAAATCCACCATAATAAACCTTCCTTCAATTCATCAAATAGATGGATTTTGAAACTCCTTACACAAAACTAGCACCGCCTGTGTTTGACGGTGATAATTATCACATCTGGGCAGCAAGAATGAAGGCTTACCTAGAAGCAAATGACCTTTGGGAAGCCGTTGAGGAAGACTATGAAGTTCTTCCTTTACCGAACAATCCAACTATGGCTCAGATAAAAAATCACAAGGAGAAGAAAGGAAGAAAATCTAAGGCAAGAGCTACTTTGTTTGCTGCTGTCTCATAAGACATTTTCACCAGAATCATGACGATTAATTCGGCATTTGAGATCTGGAATTTCCTCTAGGAAGAATATGAAGGAGATGAAAGAATTAAGGGAATGCAAACAATGAATCTGGTTAGAGAATTTGAAATGCAGAAGATGAAGGAGTCTGAAACAATTAAGGAGTATGCAAACAGACTTCTTAACATTGCTAACAAGGTGAGGTTGTTAGGTTCTGATTTTTCTGATTCAAGAATAGTTCAGAAAATACTAGTAACTGCTCCTGAAAAATTTGAAGCTTCTATTACTTCATTAGAAAACACTAAGGATCTTTCAAAGATCACATTGGCAGAACTTGTAAGTGCTATGTAGTCCCAAGAGCAGCGAAGGTTGATGAGACAAGATGGTGCAGTCGAAGGTGCTTTACGAGCCAAGCACCATTATGGGGAAACCAGTAGAAAGAAGCATGTCAAGAAGGACCAGCCATCAAGCAGCGGTAATAGTGCAAACAACCAAAACAATGGTAGGGTTAAAAAGAAAAACTACCCACATTGTCAGCACTGCGGGAAATTGGGTCACCCACCATACAAATGTTGGAAACGACCAGACGCGAAGTGTAGTAAATGCAATCAGCTTGGACATGAAGCTGTAATTTGTAGGAGAAAATATCAGCAGCAACATGAAGCCAATGCCCAAGTTGTTGAGTAAGATGAAGAAGACTATATTTTTGCTGCAACATGCTATTCGACAAGGAGAAATTCTGAATGCTGGTTAATTAATAGTGGTTGTACGAACCACATGACATATGACAAGACTCTATTCAAGGATTTGAAGCCCACAAATGTCTCAAAGGTCAGAATAGGGAATGGTGGCTATATTACTGCAAAAGGAAAATGAACCATTGCAATTTCAACGTGTTCAGGTACCAAAATTATATCCGATGTTCTCTACGTACCTGACATTGACCAAAACTTACTAAGTGTAGGTCAGTTGATTAAAAAGGGATTTAAAGTATCCTTTGAAAATCAACAATGTCTCATCTACGACATTGCTGGCTGAGAAGTTTTACGGGTTAAAATGAGAGGTAAAAGCTTCTCGTTTGATCCAACAGAGGAGGAGAAGACAGTCTATTTTACTCAAGTCAGTCCCACAGAACTCTGGCACAAGAGACTCGGCCATTGTCATCTTGAAAGAATGTTGAACATGCAAAGAAAAGGCATGTCAAGAGGTCTGCCAATACTTTTTGATAATTTACCAAATTGTAATGCTTGTCAATTTGGTAAACAAATAAGAAAATCATTCCCCAAATCAGCTTGGAGAACTTCTCAAAAGTTGCAGCTTGTTCACACTGATGTGGCGGGACCCCAAAGAACACCATCACTACAAGGTAATCTATACTTCATTCTTTTCATAGATGACTTCACAAGAATGTGCTGGATATTTTTTTTGAAATTTAAGCATGAAGTGGCTGGAGTATTTATGAAGTTCAAGAAAATGGTGGAAACTCAAAGTGGCTGCAAGATTCAATGTATAAGATCTGGCAATGGGACAAAGTATACATCAACAAAATTTAATCAATTTTGTGAAGAAGCTGGTATTGAACATCAACTCACAGCCCCTACACTCCACAGCAAAATGGGGTTAGTGAAAGGAGAAATAGATCGGTGATGGAGATGGCTAGATGCATGTTACATGAGAAGGAGTTGCCTAAAACATTTTGGGCAGAGGCAGCTAACACAACGGTTTTTCTCCAAAATCGGCTTCCAACCAAAGCCTTGAAGGATAAAACTCCATTTGAGGCTTGGTATGGGTATAAGCCATCACTAACGTTTCTTAAAGTGTTTGGTTGTGTTTGTTTTGCACATGTTCCACAGGCTAAACGTGACAAACTTGACAAGAAGGCAACTCCGGGCATCTTTGTGGGTTACAGTTCAGTTTCAAAGGCCTACAAAGTGTATCATCCTCAAACCAGAAAGATGATTGTTACTAGAGATGTGCACTTTAATGAAGAACAGCAATGGAATTGGGAGAACTCACAACGAACAACTAAACTGTTTGGCAACATTGATGATAAGCATTCGGGACAGCAAACAACAAAGCTGTTACATGATGAATTAGAAGACGACCCTCCAGTCAGAGGCAAAAGGCTGTTATTTGACATCTATCAAAGATGTAATGTAGCAGTTTGTGAACCTGCTAGCTGCGAGGAAGCGCAAAAGGACCAGAAATGGAAAACTGCAATGGATGAGGAGATGTCCATGATACAAAAAAACAAAACATGGGAGCTGGTTGACAGGACTGAAAATAGAAAAGTCATTGGAGTTAAATGGGTTTTCAGAACAAAGCTTAATGCAGATTGCTCAATCAACAAGCACAAGGCCAGACTTGTAGTTAAAGGGTATGCGCAAATTTTTGGTGTTGATTATTCTGACACTTTTGCACCTGTGTCCAGATTAGATACTATTAGATTGGTGTTAGCAGTTGCTGCGCAAAAGGGCTGGAAAATATTTCAGTTAGATGTTAAATCAGCTTTTTTAAATGGAGAGCTACATGAAGAAATATATGTAGACCAGCCAGAAGGATTCGTGAAGCAAGGTGAAGAAGATAAAGTCTATCTTCTAAAAAAGGCTCTCTATGGCCTCAAGCAAACGCCAAGGGCTTGGTACATCAAGATTAATGATCACTTATTGAGCATAGGCTTTGTAAAAAGCTTATCCGAGTCCACTCTTTATGTGAAACATAAGGGGGGAAATTTTCTCATAGTTTCCCTTTATGTGGATGATCTTTTAGTAACAGGAGATGACGCAAGGCTAGTTGACGAGTTCAAGCAAGACATGATGAAAGCTTTTGAAATGACAGATCTTGGTCTCATGACCTATTTTCTTGGAATTGAGATCAAACAAAGAGAGAATGAAGTGTTAATTTGTCAAAGAAAATGATCTTACCTGATCAGAAGGGCCTTCCAAGGTCTTGGTGAATGGGCCAGAGAATGAAATGAGGAGGGGGTGTACCTGCAAGGTGCTCCAATGCTTAAGTCAGAAGAGGTACAAAGTAAGGTTATTTTAGAGTGAGTTAGAATACCTGACCCTTTGCCATGAAAGGGTATTTATATTGAGCCCCCAGCGCTGGGCCAAGGCTCCTAATGGGCTGGATTAGCTAGGCCCAAGGAGGAGCTGCCAGGGGACGCGTAAGAAGCGTGAAGACCTAGACCAAAGGTCTGCTCCCTGGTCCAACTGCCCCTATCCCTAAGGAGATAATATAGGGGAGTTGGGTGACGTGTTAAGTGAGGTGCAGTTGTGGCTCTGCCCGACATAACCTATGTGCCCGTGAGGTAGGCTGATGACGGGTGGATGAAGACCATAGGACGGGCAACACGTTCTTTACCCGACACATAGTGAGAACGTCGAGGAGGCGTTCCTCTGGCACGGGTGAAAAGACCTTCGCCCGACGTATTCACGTGCTTGGACGTTTGGACTTGGACCCGACGAGTGTTGGGCCGTGCCGTGCATAATGTCATGGCCCAGTCCAGAACAGGAGCCCCCCAAGTCGAGTCTCTGAGCCAGAGCGATGACTTATGTTGCAACTGGGGGTTCCCCGAGTTGACGGGGAGGTGTGGTCGTTCGGCATGTGAGGTTGTAATAGACTTGTTCGCGAATTCCTCTTTCCACGGCAATGCCGGGGATGGAAAGTGATCGGTTGGTATGCATCTTCCTCGTAACAGTCGAGGGTCTGACGCGGGGACATGGCGTCTTGATGAGTCGGGGAGACGGACAGGTGCCCGGTGTCGTTTCAGTTTCTTTTTTGGATAGACGTGTCTCAGACTTAATGGCGTCGTTTCGTTTTGTGTGCAAAGACGGCGTAGGCAGTAGGCAATGATGACCTAGCGCGTTGGTCCACGCGCCAGGCACTATAAAAGGAAGTTGAGTAACTTCATTTCCACTTTTTCGCTCCTACGTTCACCGGAAGTTCTAAATACTCTCTGTTGTCTGCCCGTCCAACCGTCTGAACCGCCGTCGCCGCCCGTCTCATTACCTGAACCACCGTCTCTTGCCCGTGCGCCACCGTCTTCTTTACAACTTCAATATGTCAGGTACCGTTTAGTTCTCATAATCCATCATTTTCCTTTCTGTTTTCCGTCAAATGTATGTTATATCTGTAGAAATGTGGTTAGGTTTGACTCAGGAATAGTGTAATGGACTGTAGATGTACTGTAGATGGTAGAAAATAGGGTTAGGATCATACTGTACCGGGCAGAAGTTTCATATGCCGGGCAATATTTGCATAGGCTGTATGAATTTTCTGCCCGATCTCTTTAGAACGTGCGTATTTCTAGAACGAGCACAGTTAGTGTCTGTTGCTGCTACGCCCTTTCACTTGACCTGCAGTGGAAGGGTGGATTTGATATGACGTCGAATTCACTCTCTCTGTCTGCGTTTCAGGTGCTACCGGGCGTTTACGGCCGAGGGGGGAAGATTCCGGGTCCTCGACTGAAGATGCAACCATTGCTCGCCTCCCTGTAGGGGATGGGAGTGTCAGGGATGGTACCGAGCACGCCTCCTCTTCCGGGCAGGTCGATTTCTCCTGGGTTGCGGACGAGCCTTTGGGGGAGGAGTCATATTTCTGCGATGAGGCTATCCCCGCGTACGCTGTGGTCGAAAACAGAAGCCGGGAGGACCCGCCGAACTGGTACTGTTGTGCCCCTAAGGAGGTGGACCGCATATGCCATCATTTCCCGGGGAAGCAGTTCACTATGTACGAATTCGCTTTCCGGGAGGCGGGGATCAGACTGCCCTTCAATTCCTTCCAGATGTCGATCTTCAAATGGCTTCGGCTGGCGCCGTCCCAACTGCATCCCAATGCTCTCGCCTTTATGCGGGCATTTGAGTTGGTCTGCCAGTTCCTCGGTGTCGGATGTACCCGAGCTCTCTTCTTCCACGTCTTCCATCTCCAGCGGTCCGGCTTCCGTGGGCGTCACAGCTGGGTCTCTTTCAAACAGCCCGTGCGCCTGTTCAAGACATACGTGGACTCTGCCAGTCACTTCAAGGGGCATTGGTACGTGGTGAGACCGATCACTCGAGCTGCCCTTCACTCCCTGTACTATTATCAACGAGCACCAGACGGGGAGGAGAAATTGATGTCGAAGATACCGCTGAGGTGGCAGCGCGATCATTTCGACCTCTCCACAGCTCATTACAGGATCAAATATTCGATGCTCGGCGCTGAGGATAGGCTCGCGTATAAGAAGCTGGTTGATTACGTGCAGAGTTTCAGTTTGGGGTTCTGGGCGAATCGACAGGGCGTGCCCTACCTTGATGAGGCCGGAGCACCGATTACTGAGACGCGCTACATCAATACAAAGGCCTTGCTCGAGTGTGATACCGAGGAGGAGGCTCTTGCGTTATTGAGTAGGCAGATTTTGTTGTCTTTTATTTTTGTCTATGTTTTCGCTCGCTAATGTTTGTGTGTAATGTTTTGCAGGTGCCATGCCCAGTACGCGTGATCGAGTCTTGAAGCTGGCGAATCAGGCCGGTGCAGCTGACCGGGTGCCCAAGAAGAAAAAGAAAACTGTGGCCCGTGTCTTGGAGACCGCTGGTGATGCTGGGGCCGGGACTTCGAATGTGGCAAGCATGACGCCTTCCTCTCCTCCTCGGGCGATAGATATACCTGACAGCCCGCCGCCATCGGCCTCTCCTCTCCACAAACGGAAGCGTCCGTCGGGGACTCTTTCAAGGTCGTCACTGGGAAGTCCGGGTGGATCGGGCAGCTATCTGCTACCTCCTTGCTACGTGGAACGGTCGTTCTTCAAGGCCGAGGACGCGATTGCTGTGCCGGCGCCTGAGGCCAAGGCTATTCTGGATCAGGATGCCGGTGCCCGACGCAAGGAGCTGGCCAGGGACTTGGCTGCTGTCATCCGGGTGATGGAGACGGCCATGGTGTTGACTGACACTTCGGTCTCCACTGCCTCGCTGGAGGATGCCCTTGTGCAGGTCCGGTCGGAGAAGGACAAGCTGTCCAAAGACCTGTCGGACTACAAAGAGGAGCATCAGCTGCAGGAAGGGCTGAGCCAGAAGCTGGACGAGGCAGAGAAGGAGCGGGACCAGTTGAAGGCTGCTAAGGCGAGCTTGGAAGAGCAGTTGGCCGATCATCAGAAGCTGACCGAGGACAATGCTGGCCTGAGGGCTCAGGTTGAATCTCTCGAGGAAAAGGTCCGTTCTCTGGCCGACGAGACCGAGGAGGAACGTGCCCTTGGTTCTCGCGGTGAGCTGCTGGGGCATATCCGCTCTCTCAACCAAGACCTTGTGGCCGTTTTCAAAGAGGGTTTCGACAATGCTGTCGAACAACTTAGGCTTCTGAATCCTGAGTTGGTGATAGCGGGGTCGGCCCATAACTAATGTGTTAGGGATAGTGAGATCGTCTGCCCGTTTGAAGCGGAGGAAGAGCTGGGGGGTGAGGAAGAGGAGGAGGAAGAGGAAGTGCTCCGAGCGGAGTCTTAGTTATTTAGTTTTGATTTATAGTTTGTTATGGCCTGCATGCCTTATTATGTGGCCTGCGTGCCCGTTATGTACTTTGGCCTTCGGGCATGTGTAATTTGGCCTTCGGGCGTACTTGGCTTCGGCCATTGTTATTCTTTTTAATATATGAATGTTTTTGTTGTCATTCATTGTGTTCGTGTATGTATGATATTTGCTTTTATGAATTCGTACTCTGCTCGACCTCGTTAATCTCCTCGGTTTAGGGAACCGACGAAGTGTCGGGCGTTGTGCCCGTTGGGATCGAAGCCCGGGTCCGTTGTTCGAATCCCGGTCTCGAGGCTTGGGCTTTCCCATCGCGAGCTGGGTGCCCTGCCTGTCCTGGTACTTCGACGTTGAGTCTCGGTCGAGATCCCAAGCGTCGGGGAGGGTTGTGTTCGCCATGTGGCCCCGGCTCGTTCCCGGGTCTCGCGGTTCCTCCCTGGGGTTTTGGAGACGAAGAGCGTGGTCGTACCAGCCACGTCTCCCCGTGATATGTTTAGCTGTAATATTGTCTAAGTTTTTCTGCGTTCCATGGTCGAGCGAGTTGTTCTCCTTGTAGGTTTTCTAGGTAATAGGCCCTGTTGCTCGTCTTGTCGCGGACGCGGTAGGGGCCTTCCCAGTTGGCGGCCAGTTTGCCCTCTCTTGGGTTTTTCTGGTTTCTTCTGAGGACCAGGGTGCCGACCTGGAACTCTCTTCTTATGACCTTCGCGTCGTGGCGTAGTGCTATTTTTTGTTTGAGGGACATTTCCCTGAGGGCTGCTTCGGAACGAATCTCCTTGACCAGGTCGAGTTCGGCTCTAAGGGTTTCGTCGTTCATTTCCTCGTCTAGGGGCTCCTCTATCCTCCTCGTTGGTGCCCGTATTTCCACCGGGATGACTGCTTCGGTGCCGTAAGTCAGTCGGAATGGGGTCTCCCCGGTGGTGGAATGCGGTGTTGTGCGGTAAGCCCATAGGACGCTATGTAGTTCCTCGACCCATGCCCTTTTCGCGTCGCCGAGTCTTCGTTTAAGGCCGCGTAAGATTACCCTGTTGGCCGCCTCCGCTTGCCCGTTCGTCTGTGGATGTTCGACAGACGTGAAATGCTGTTTAGTACCCAGGCTAGCGACGAAGTCCTGGAATCCTCCGTCCGTGAATTGTGTCCCGTTGTCCGTGACAAGGGTCTGGGGTATGCCGAACCGAGCGAGGATGTTGCGTTTAAAGAACCGGAGAATGTTCTGCGCGGTTATTTTAGCCAGTGCCTCTGCTTCGATCCATTTGGTAAAGTAATCCACCCCGACGATGAGGTATTTATTCTGGTATGATCCGGTGACGAAAGGTCCGAGGATGTCCATGCCCCACCACGCGAAGGGCCATGGGGAAGACAATGATTTTAGGTCATTTGGGGGCGCGAGGTGCATGTCGGCGTGTCGTTGGCATTTGTCACACCTTTTGACGTGCTCCTTTGAGTCGCTTTGCATGGTCGGCCAGTAGTAACCTGCTCGAAGGGCTTTTCGTGCGAGTGATCGTCCGCCGAGGTGTTGAGCGTTAATTCCCCGGTGTATTTCTCCAAGTATGTCGGGGACTTTCTCTTCCTCGACACATTTAAGTAACGGGATGGAGAACCCTCTCCGATAGAGTTTACCTTCGAGGAGTACGTACGAGCACGCTCGTCGTTTGACAGTGGCCGCCTCTTTCGGGTCAGCTGGGAGTTCGTCTCGTGTGAGGTAATTGTAGATGGGTGTCATCCAACAGTGAGCATCCCCGATAGCGTTGACCTCGAATGGAGGAGGTAGTTTGTCGATGCTGGGTCGAGGAAGGATTTCTTGAATTACTGATTTATTCCCACCCTTTTTCCTCGTGCTGGCTAGTTTCGAGAGGATGTCTGCCCGTGTATTGTGCTCGCGAGGTATGTGTTGAACTTCCCACTTTTCAAATTTATCAAGTTTTTCTTTGACAAGGGACAAGTACTCGACGAGGTTGTCGTTCTTGGTTTGGTACTCTCCTCGCACTTGTGAGGCCACGAGCTGGGAGTCTGTGGATATTTTTACTTCTTTTGCTCCCAGGTCCTCGGCTAACCTCAGACCTGCGATAAAAGCCTCGTATTCGGCTTGGTTGTTCGACGTCGGGAAAGCCAGTGCTAATGAAACCTCGATCAGGATCCCATCCTCGTTCTCGAGGATGATCCCGACTCCGCTGCCTGATGTGCTAGAGGCGCCGTCGACGAAGATCGTCCATATGTGGGCGCCCTCTGCTGGTGTCGGGCAGTGGGTCATTTCCGCGACGAAATCGGCCAATGCTTGGGCTTTCAAGGCTTTCCTACTTTCGTATTGTATGTCGAATTCGGAGAGTTCTAGCGACCACTTGAGCATTCTCCCGGCCATATCTGGTCGCCCGAGTAGCTGTTTGATTGGCTGGTCGGTCCTCACCTTTATCGTGTGTGCGAGGAAGTAATATCGTAGTCTCCTCGCCGCATTGATAAGGGCTAGGGCGACCTTTTCGATTTGCTGATATCGGAGCTCGGGGCCTTGGAGTGCTTTGCTCGTAAAATAGATGGGCTTTTGTCCCTCGTCGGTCTCTCTTATTAGGACGGCGCTGACGGCCTCGGTCGCCACGGACAGATATAGGTATAGGGTTTCCTTTTCTAATGGTCGCGATAGGACCGGGGGTTCGGATAGAATCTTTTTTAGATGGAGTAATGCTTGCTCGCATTCGTCGGTCCAGTCGAAGGTAGCCTCTTTGCGAAGGAGTCTGAAGAATGGTAATGCGTGCTGGGCGGATTTGGCGATGAAACGGGAGAGTGAGGTGAGCACTCCATTGAGGGATTGGATCGATTTCTTGGTCCTCGGGGTCGGGAATTCCGAGAATGCCCGGCATTTGTCGGGGTTGGCCTCAATTCCTCTTTCGGTGAGGTAGAACCCCAGGAACTTTCCTGCCCGTACTCCGAACGTGCACTTTTCGGGATTGAACCTCATTTTGCACTGCCTCGCCTGCTCGAACACTTTGGTTAGATGTCGAGCATGGGTAACCTCCTCGTGTGATTTGACGATCATGTCGTCCATGTATACTTCGAGCATGTCCCCTATCTCATCCTTGAAGACTTTGTTCATCATGCGTTGGTACGTAGCACCAGCGTTCTTGAGCCCGAACGGCATTACGTTGTAATAGTAGTTGCCCGTTGGGGTCATGAATGCTGTGTGTCTCTTGTCTGTGGGCGACATAGGGATTTGGTTGTATCCACTATATGCGTCCATGAAGGACAAGAGTTTAAAACCTGCAGAATTGTCTACGAGCATATCTATATTAGGGAGGGGGAAAGCATCTTTCGGGCAAGCCCTATTAAGATCAGTATAATCAACACACATACGCCATTTTCCATTATTTTTCTTAACGAGGACTACATTAGAGAGCCAGGTTGTGTACTGGGCTTCAGAAATAAAATTTGCCTCTAAGAGGTCTTTTACAGCTCGCTCGGCAGCCTCTGCCTTCTCGGGCGACTGTTTGCGCCTACGCTGTGCTATGGGCTTGGCTGCCCGGTCTAAAGCTAGCTTGTGACACGCGATCTCAGGATCTAGGCCGGGCATTTCTGCGGCATTCCACGCGAAGAGGTCAGAGTTCTCCTTGAGGCATGCCACGAGTTTCTCTCTAGTTCCTTCGGGCAGTCCTTTGCCTATCTTCACTGTCCTTTCTGGGTCGTCCCCGAGGGGGATGAGCTCGAATTCTCCGTCGGGGATTGGTCGAACCGGGTGTTCGAGAGATCTTTCCTTGGTGGACTTCCCTTCCTCGGTTTCATCTAGCCCAATACGACAGTCGAGGTCGATGGCGTTAACTCCCCGAGGAGGGTCCTCGGTCCTGAGTTTTTTGTTGTTGCAGCTGCTCTTTGTGCTAACCACGGCCTGTCCTTTTACTGCAGCATCGTAGCATCGTCGGGCCGCTTCGATGTCGCCGTGGATGGTGACTACGCGGCCCAATTTGGTGTAGTATTTCATCTTCAGGTGGACGGTAGATGGGACCGCGGTGAGTTCGGCCAGTGTTGGGCGTCCAAAGATGCAATTGTAAAGGGATGGACAGTCCACGACCAGGAATTGGATTTTGATTTCCCTGGCCGTTTCCTGCTCCCCGAAGGTGACGAGGAGTTCGACATATCCCCATGGCCTCGTCGTTGCCCCATTGAATCCTTGGAGGTCGGATCCGACGTAGGGTGCCAGGTTGGTCTTGTCTAATTTCAGAGTCTTGAAGAGGTGGACGTACATGATATCCACTGAGCTGCCTTGATCGACTAGGATGCGTCGGACGTCGAACTGGGCCATCTTTGCTCTGATCAATAGTGGGATGCCCGAGTTCGGGGATCCGCCCGGGAGTTCCTCCAGGAAGAAGGATATTGGGTTGGATTTCCCCCGGTATTTTGTCAATGTCGCCTTCTGCTCGGGGGCAGTCAGTAGGAGCTCGTCGAACTTGCGTTTGACCGAGAGGGCAACGGCTTCACCGTTAACTCCTCCACCTGATATTACCAGTGCGGTTGGGAAGTCTTCCCAAGGGCTGAGTGCAGCGATTCTGCCTTCGGGCAGTGGCTCGGGGAGGAAGAAATCTTCCGGGCGTGACACGCAGAGGGCCACTTGGTAAGGAGAGTTGTCGGGGGGTGTTTCTTCCCGGGGTCTCTTCTTTTCTGCTTCTTCATGTCTGGGGGTTTCGTTCTTCCTCGTATACTGTTTTAGGTGCCCCTCTTGGATTAAAATCTCTATTGCATCCTTCAGGTGGACGCAGTCTTCGGTCACATGCCCGTGACTTCTGTGGAACCGACAGTACTTAGATTTGTCGGTGTGAGGCTTTGGCGCAGATGGTTTTGGGAACCTGACTCTGCCCTGTTTGAATTCAGAGTTGATGCATTCTGCGAGGATGCGTTCTCGAGGAGCTGTCAGTAAGGTGTACTCGCTGTATCGGCCCGCGGGGCCTCTTCCTTCTCGGAGCTCGCGAGGTCTTTCTTCTTTTCGCTTGTCCCCGTTGCGACGGGGGATGTTTGGGTCCTCGCGTTTGGAATGTTCGGTATCTCCAGCATTGCGTCCGCTGCGGGCGTTGTGTGCCACCTGTTTTTCCTCGTATCTAATGTAGGCCTGGGCCTTGTGCAGAAGTTCGTTCAGTGTGCGGGGAGGCTCGATCCCGACCGCTCTGCTCAGCTCACTACCGGGCAAGAGCCCTCTTTCGAGGAGGTACTTCTTCATGTGTTCGGTAGTATCCACCTCGACAGCTTCTTGGTTGAATCGCTCGATGTATGAGCGCAGTGTTTCATTCTTCTTTTGCACTATGGCTTCAAGGGTCGCCTCAGTCTTGGGGTGGCGACGGGAAGCAGTGAAGTGCCTGGTGAACATGGACCTCATAACTCTCCAAGAGGTAATGGATTCGGGGGCCAAGCTTTTGTACCAAGCCATGGCCCCTTTCCTGAGGGTTGTTGAAAACAGTCGACATTTGAGGTGACCGGTGATATCATTACGGTAGTCGAGCATTGCGTTGACGTTGTCAACGTGGTCGTCGGGATCGGTGGTCCCGTCGTACACGGCTAGATTGGGCGGTTTCTCCATGCCTTTGGGGAGCGGGGCTTCCATTATTGCCCGAGACAGGGGGCAGTGCAAGTCTTCCTCGTCGCTCCTCAGTGGAGATAATTCATTGTTGTCGGGGCTATGCCCGCGCCTTGGTGAAGTTCTTGCTCGACCATTGTCACGACGGGCGCGTGCCCTGCTGACGTGGGGTTCGGGAGAGCGACGCCCGCGCTTCTTAGTTGGCTCTGGACGTTGCTGTGTCCTCCTCTCCCGCTGAGGTCGGGCTTCTTGTCGCTCGGCCTCGAGGGCCATGATTCTTTCGTGCTGCTGGCAGAGCATAGAACCTGCCTGATTGAGGGCATTTACCATGGCGATCATCGTGGCGTCTCCTTCAACGGGGACGAGGATGGGATGAAATGTCTCTGCCCCTAGGTTTTGAGCGTGAGGGGCATCCCCGTTAATTTGGGGTTCTGGAGACGGGGTGGCTGGACGACCGTCTCGAGCGTCTGCTTCATGGGATTGCGGGCCGTCGTCTATGGTATAGTCGACGAGGGGACGGCTGCGTTCGCTAGGTTGTTCTACGACCATGTTGGAAGGACAGAAATAAATGAGCTTTGATCCTCTGTTGATGAAGATGGGGATAGCTAGTTTCCCACAGACGGCGCCACTGATCTTACCTGATCAGAAGGGCCTTCCAAGGTCTTGGTGAATGGGCCAGAGAATGAAATGAGGAGGGGGTGTACCTGCAAGGTGCTCCAATGCTTAAGTCAGAAGAGGTACAAAGTAAGGTTATTTTAGAGTGAGTTAGAATACCTGACCCTTTGCCATGAAAGGGTATTTATATTGAGCCCCCAGCGCTGGGCCAAGGCTCCTAATGGGCTGGATTAGCTAGGCCCAAGGAGGAGCTGCCAGGGGACGCGTAAGAAGCGTGAAGACCTAGACCAAAGGTCTGCTCCCTGGTCCAACTGCCCCTATCCCTAAGGAGATAATATAGGGGAGTTGGGTGACGTGTTAAGTGAGGTGCAGTTGTGGCTCTGCCCGACATAACCTATGTGCCCGTGAGGTAGGCTGATGACGGGTGGATGAAGACCATAGGACGGGCAACACGTTCTTTACCCGACACATAGTGAGAACGTCGAGGAGGCGTTCCTCTGGCACGGGTGAAAAGACCTTCGCCCGACGTATTCACGTGCTTGGACGTTTGGACTTGGACCCGACGAGTGTTGGGCCGTGCCGTGCATAATGTCATGGCCCAGTCCAGAACAGAAAATATGCAAAGGAAATTTTGAAAAAAATTTAAAATGGAGGAATGTAAATCTGTTAACACACCAATGAATCAAAAGGAGAAGTTGAGCAAGGATGATGGTGCTGAAAAAATTGATGAAGGATATTATAGAGGCTTGATTGGATGTCTGATGTATCTCACTGCAACAAGGCCGGACATTCTATTTGCGGTAAGTCTCTTGTCTCGTTTTATGCACTGTCCAAGTGAAATTCATTTGCAAGCAGCAAAAAGAATATTGAGATATATTAAAGGCACTATTGATTATGGAGTCAAGTTCGATACGTGTAAAGAATTCAAGTTGTATGGATTCTCTGATAGTGATTGGGCTGGATCCATTGATGATATGAAGAGCACTTCAGGATACTATTTCAGCCTAGGCTCGGGAGTATTCTCATGGTGCACAAAGAAGCAAGAGACTGTAGCACAATCCACCGGTGAGGCTGAATTTATAGCAGCAACAGCTGCTGTAAATCAAACTTTATGGTTGAAGAAGATTTTATATGATTTATCTTTGCAGCAGAAGAACAAAACATAAATTTTTGTTGACAACCAGGCTGCAATTGTTATTGCAAACAATCCAGTATGTCACGGAAAGACTAGACATTTCAATATCAAGCTCTATTTTTTGAGAGAGATGCAACAAAGTGGAGAAGTAAACTTAATTTACTGCAAGTCTGAAGATCAATTGGCTGACATGTTTACAAAGCCATTATCTATCAGCAAATTTGAATATCTAATGTAACTGATTGGAGTTTGCAGTTCCTAAAGCAAGGAGGAGTATTAAATGTGCTTTTGTAACTGCTAGATTTATTATTACTATTTTATTTTTATTTTATTTTATTGTTTCAATTTTTTAGTCAATTAGTGGTTGCTATACTTTAAGAGCAAGCTAGTAGTAGTTGCTATACTTTAGGAGAAATTAGTTTAATTATTCAATTCCCTAAAATCCTGGTTACGTGGGATAGTTTTCAGTTTTCCTTTCTATTATTTATTGCAACGCTTCTATTGATCAAAAATTCATTTCTTTTGAGCAACATTTTTCTCTGCCTCTCTATTTGTTATTTTCTGCCATTAAACTAACAATTTTATATGCTTGCAACTCTTTAACTCTTAACCATATGAATTCTTAATTGTCAAACAAAAACCAATTCTTAATTGTCAAACAAAAACCGAAACTGTGGTACAGTTGTATAGGATTTGATTAACTTTACTTCTTTAACAGTTGTTCCAACTTAACTCATTAGTAAAAGAGGTCTGTTTTGCATATATGAATGATGAATCTACCCCAAAAGACAATGACTTTTCGAAGAACATCTAATCAAACTTATTACTGGATCATAAATAGGCCTTCTTATATTGCCAGATCAAAGGAATTGCAAAATGAGTCAAGGTTAAAAGCATTGCCATTGTTTTGTTGGTGCAAATGGTTAATGAAAACACCCAACACCATAAATGAAAGAGACCTAGTACCCATGAAAAGAAAGCTTGAAAAGACTACAACTTGACACGCGAAACCAATGCCAAACATAATGTTAACTAAATAAAAACTCTTTATTATACACGGTTGGAAACAATGCAACAAACCGTGAACAACACAAAAATACATAAATATTCAGAAAACATGCAAAAAGGTTGTACAGCCAGATCCAAGCATGCGTTATGCTCTGTGATATTTATATATATATAGGTCAAGGGAAGAACAAATTCAGTCAATTTTTTGCTGATCATTCATACACACGTCTTCAGAAACATCTAAAATAGCAAACCACCTCCTTTCTCACAAGCCACCTATTATTTTACAAGTAATGGCCGTGGCTTCTAACAAAAGGGCAAATATCTTTAAAAAGAATAAACGAAAAAATAACTAGAAAAATTTGATTTAGTGAAGATACACAAATTACCTATTTTCTCTTCTGGTTCATAATTTTTTCTAATATTCCAGTGTTAACAATAGGCCGCATTGTCTAGATTTACTTCATACCCCAATCGTAGTAAGAAATACAGTAGATATCAACTCAATGATCTGGCAGCAAATCTTATCGCTTTGAACAAATATGCTTATGAGTTACCTGAATCTCCGGTCCCTCAAATAGACAAGTTAGTCCTTGAACAGCACCAAGCATAAGAATTGCATTATTCCAATTCCTGAATTGCAGTAGACAAGTGCCATAGGCTTTACTGTAAGTGTGAAACATATACCGGAGAAGTCACCAACAGATTGTCCTAAAAAAATAGTTATGTTCAATGAAATAGATCATTTGTTATAAGCACATTCCCATGAACAAGAACATAGCTGTTCAAATCTTCTATATCCAATCACAACGTAGCTTTAATATGTGATGTGTGGTCAAAGAAGATAATCACATCTCCCATTGCAAAAAGCTATACAGAATAAAATGGTCTGCTTCCATATTTACCAGTACCCTTTGCATGAGCAGGATCCATTTTTGAAATGATGGAAGCGACTAGAGTCTCTTAGTATGATCTCATGTTCTACGATCATGGATATGTAGGTTATGGCACTATGACAATCACCGCAAATGCGTAAATTCTTAGTGATTCGAATAGGTGCTCCTCTGGGCATCGTTAGGATGGCATAGGCAAGAGCCAACTTCTCACTGTGTTCAAAAAGTAGGTCACCTTTTTCTTCATCATCCACATCATGAAGAGCAAAGCTTGTCTGTGGAACATACCCAATGGCCTTAATGCGCTGAATCAAATCTGCTAGTGTTTCATATATCTCCTGAGATTGTGAGTGAGTTCTGTCTCCAACATAGAAAGTTTCCATTCCTTTCCTTCCTTGGACCCAGCTGCAACCGGGTCTTTTCATGATTCCAGTACGTTTCATCAAATATCTAACCCTAGCCACATCTTTCCAGCGTCTGGCATTAGCATATATGTTTGAAAGCAATGTATATGACCCATCATTATCAGCCTCCAATTCTAACAATTTTTTTGCCGCAAATTCCCCAAGTTCTACATTTGAGTGTATCCTACAAGCACTAAGCAATGACACCCACACTACTGGTGTTGGTTCCATCGGCATATCATTAATGAGTCTCATAGCTTCACCTAGACGACCAGCCCTACCCAAAAGATCAACCATACAAGCATAATGCTCTGCTCCGGGATCAACCCCAAAATCCTTGCTCATTCTATAAAACAAATCAATTCCACGATCCGTCATTCCTGAATGACTACAAGTATAAAGCAATACGAGAAAGGTTATGCCATCAGGCACTAGAGCCACTTCCCTCATCTCATCAAAAACACGGAGAGCGTCTTCGCTGCGACCATGCAAGCCGTACCCCGTGAGTAACGAGGTCCAAGAGACGGCGTTTCTCTTTGGCATGTTGTCAAAAACAACTCGAGCAGTATCTACATCTCCAGATTTAGAATACATGTCTATGAGACAATTAGCCACAAATAGAACATCTGAATCAATACGACTTCTTCTCAACACATAAGCATGAATTTGCCTACCAAACCTCAAAGCCGCCAAACGAGCACAAGCCATGAGCACACAAGATATAGTAAAATCATTAGGAACTATACAGTTATTAATTTTAAACATTTCAGAGAAAAGCTGCAGGGCATGATTGGCATCACCATGCTGAGCATATCCTCCAATCATCACAGTCCAAGTCACCACATCCCTATCTTCAGGACATATTTCATCAAACATTGCACGAGCCACTTCTAAACTCCGGCACTTAGCATACATATCAATTAAAGCATTAATCACCATCAAATCATCATCATCATAATCACCCCCCTTGAGAATAAATTTAATTGCATAACAGTGAGTTTCTTTTCCATGAAGCAATGCTCCAACAGACGCACAACCAGAAAGCAACGACACGAGAGTAACCACATTAGGACGACAACCACATCCACACATTTCCCTAAACACATCCATTGCTTCACAACCAAACCCTTTCTGAGCATACCCAGAAATAACAGAACTCCATGTAACAACATCCAACTCAATTCTCTCTTCCCTCATTTTCCCAAACAAAGAAAGTGCATCCTCAAATCTACCAGTTTGAGAATACCCGGTAACCATAGCATTCCAAGTAACAACATCCTTAAACCTCATCCTCTTAAAAACCTTATTAGCATCCGCAATTCTCCCACATTTCGCATACATATCAACCAAAGCATTTCCAACAAAGACATCATCAACCAATCCAGTTCTAACACCAAACCCATGAACCTGTTTTCCAAGTAGCCCCAAACCAAGAAAACCACAAACAGGAAGTATATTAACAACACCAACAGCATCCGGCAACAACCCATAACTCACCGTCATTTCACGAAAAAGCGAAACCGCAACTTTCGGAACAAAACAATACGAATAAGCCGACACAATCGAATTCCATGACACCAAATCACAAATCCCTCTATGACACAATTCATCAAACACCTTACGCGCGTGAACAATCACATTACATTTACCATACATCGAAACAACTGCATTACAAACAAACACATTAGAATCAAAACCCGATCGTAATACAAAAGCATGAATCGAACTTCCCAGATTGAAACACGAAATTTCACCGCAAGCTTTGAAAACAAACGGGAATGTGTAATGATCAGGTGTCCAGTTAAGTGTTTTCATACGACGAAAAAGACTCAAAACAATGTAAGGGGAATTGTGATGAAGTGCATTTCGTATTAGTTGGTTCCACCAGAAAACTGATGAGTGAGATGGTGTGAGGTTTTCTAGAAGTAAAATTGCGTTTGTGATGGAATTTGAGGAAATGTAATTGGCGATGAGGTTGGCAATGTTTGTGTTGTATAGGATATGACCGTGTACGATGTATTGTTGATGAAGTAGTTTTGATTGGATTAAGGTTTTGCATAGTTGTTTAGAAAATGTTGGTGTTGTGGTGGTGGAATGATATAAGAGGTGATGATGGGTATTGAGAAGTAGTGGCTTTGAGTTGAATGCAGAGAAGCGTAAGATCATGCTAATTCAAATGTTGGTGAAACCGCGAAGCACTTTTGGCTTTGTTTATGTAAAGAGATATGTTTGGTTCAACAATGTGGTGGAGAGAGAATGTGGAAGATTTTAAAGGGTGGGAGTTTTTTTTCTTCTTCTTAAGAAGCCATACAAAAATCGAAGAAGTTCAGGTCGGAGTAAGAAATATCTTTATTTCCAAACTAAAAACTTAATGTTCCAAATCATATCAAGTTTAGTATTCACAATTATCTACTTGGATTTTTAATAAATATAACCACTCTGTCTACTCAGAAAAAACTTCTACTCTAAATTTTGTTTGGGATGATTATGAATTACTGACCACCTTTAAAAATCACAAATTTTCTTCAAAATTCAATATTTTTATGTGATTTTGCATCTTCGTATTTTATTTGTTTATAGTATAAAAAATAGTAATTAAATTAAATAATTATATGTAGTGAACCATAGTTGATCGATAAATGAAGAGGTATAGTTTGTTGTGGTGATTCTAAGCTTTCTATATGATTAAGAGGGTGGTGATATATAAGGTTAACACTTCAACCATCAAGTTAGTATGAGAATAAAAAATAATGTATGTATGAGAATGAATTTGAATACTTGAGAAATGACACGCCTTCCTTATCAAATAGAAGAAACTGTTGGCAAGTGTAAGTGTGAAGTGAGACGTGGATCGTGATCAATCGTCACATTTATCTGGACGGTCAATAGAGCTTTTGTGCACCTAAAATCGCCTGTGTTGAAGAGAAAAGGGGTATATCTGTTTGATGTTTTATTCTTTCATATTACCACTAGGCCTTTGTCGTTTGAGTCTTATACTTTGTAGGATGAAGGTTTGTGACATGTGCTCTTGCTTAACCACTGAATCCGAGGATGCAAAAGTCTTTGATAGGACGTTTGTTGCCATTGGAATAGGTAACAGTTCACTATGAATTATGAAATTATGTGCTTGTAGGTCTAATTAGAGAATGATCAAAGTTAAGCAAGACATGCATAAACATATCATGGTTTTGATGATGACAACTCATGCAACATGACTTTGATGACAATCCATAAATATTTAAGCTGACTTTGATCATAAATACAAGCAAGTATTAGAATTGTTTCAAGCGGTCAAAGATGCACACAACAATTTTATTAAGCCTTTTCTCATAATAAAACCAAAGAGTTAGGGTTTAACGATCTTTGTGATATCCTCTAATGATAACATCCGACTTGAAGATATCTCAAGCCTCTGTTCGTAGGTGTTATTAGCGAACAATCATGAGTTTGGAAGTCTTTGAGGTTAACTCGAATTTCAGGCTCCACTAGTGGGTCTTCCAATTGGGCCTCCTCTTTTAATGCACCCAAGCCAATTTTCAAACCCCACCTTAAGAACAAGGGTGTTGTTGGGTCGGAGAGTAATGATGGCAGGCCCAAACGTAATAAAGTCAAGCCTACATGGCTGAATGACTATGAAACAAATTAATTAAGCATTTTTATTATTATAATTAGAAATCTTGTGTTTCTTATTTTGGGTTGGGCTAATTAGTGTAATCCACTAGGTTTTGATGTATTTAAGCTTATGAAGCTTCATGAGACATTAAGAAATTTTTTTCAGAATTTTATATTTTTTTTATTTATGTTTTGTGCTTATCTTTAGAGAACCCTAGATTTAAATATGGGGATAACTTCGTTACCCAATTAAAAATATTGGGTAACTTTACCCAACTCACTTGTCTAAATATGTACACATGTGATATCACTGAAAGTCTAAAAATTTAATTCAAAAACATTAATATGTAAATATAAATCTACTACCATCATTAAGAATGTGAAAGTTCCAATACAAATTCAATTCATCATATCATTAAAATCAACATTGGTGATTGATACATATTTCATTTAACGATAAAAATTAACATATGTAGCAAAATATTATTTTTATTTATTCATTTTGTATTATAATTAACTTTTTTTTTCTTTCAAAATATTAATAACATTTTTTATATATTAATAATAAATTAGTAAAATGAAATTAATAAGTTGAGCGAAGTTAACCTTTATATAACTTTTTTTCTTAATATGTTCTTGAATAATTATAATTTATATTTTTTATTGTTTTAATTTATTTACTTTGTTGTTTTGATATTTTAAATTTTAAAATAAAATAAAATAAAATATATTTCTTAGAATATTAGTTACATACTAAATCAACATTGGCTAGAATTTTCAATTTCATAATGTAAAATGGAAGAAGAAAAAAAATGTTCTGGACTCGATTGATAATTGGTCCACTGTCGGCCAAGGCCCAATTCAGTTTAGTTTTGGGCAAGATTTAACAAGGAATCCAATGCGGTATAACCGTTAAGGATTGTTGAAAGTGTAATTCTTTATATCATATTTGATTTAGATTTGGTTTAAATCTAAAATAGATAGATTTGATTTAGATCTAAACTAAATAGATTTGATTTAGTTCCAAAATAGATATTTTGGGCTTTTAGCTTGGGGAGCAAGCTAACCTAAATCTATTAATAAGGAGTAACCTTTATTTTATAATCATTCCAACCCATAATTATGCAGTTACAGAGTGAATAAGAAATATTTTCCATAGTTTGTGGGTAGAGAGACCTATGTAGACTATTCATGTTCTTCTTCCTCTTTAAAACGGGCATTTTCCGGCGAAACCTTCGAATTCTAAAAAATAATTATGATGAATTGGTGCAATCATAAAGTTGTTTTCTGTTATCAAGATCTTTGGGATCTTGTGAAGGAAGGAGTAAGCAATGGATCAAGAAAATACTGCACACACAAAATTGAAGAAGAAATATTATAAAGTTCTCTTTATAATTCATCAATGTGTTGATCCGAATAATTTTGAGAAGGTAAGTGATGCAGAATCAGCAAAAGATGCATGGGAAGTTCTGAAGAAGTCGTTTGGAGGCACAGAGAAGGTGAAAGAGGTGAGATTACAAACTCACAAAAGGGCTTATGAATTGCTTCAGATGGAAGACAATGAAAGCATTACCGATTTCTTCACAAGAGTTACGAAACTTGTGAATCAAATCAAAGTATGTGGAAAATCGTTGACGACTAAAGCAGTTGTCTCAAAGATTTTGAGATCGTTGGCTCCTATAGACTTGGTCATCTCAATTTCAAAGACATCAGAGATTTGAAGAGGAGAAATATGGTTTCATGATTGTAAGAAATCAAAATTCCAAACGAAGTGTGTGAAGAATGTGTTCAGGCGAAGCAACACAAGAATAACTTCAGCAAGGATGCAGGAAGCAGGTCGAAGGCAATTCCTGAAGTCATATACTCTGATGTATGTGGTCATATCTAGGTGGATTTAATTGGAGGTAACAAATACTTTGTCACATTCATAGACGATTTTAGTAGAAAATTGTGGGAGCAGATAAGACCTAACATGTGGTTTTGCCCATGGTCCAACTGTTCCGCAAGAATATGAGATTATTGTAGGGCAGTTGGTGGAAGTGTGGACTACGTGGGGAGACACTCTCCCCATATCCTTATGTATTGGGCCTTGGGCATGTGCCCGATGGATTGGGTCATTCCCGACATTCCAGGTGATGGTCCTAGTCCAGAACATCATTCCTTTCAAAATCTTTTTTGATCGTCATGGCCTCTCAGCATAACAATGACATCGTCAATGATTTTGTCATCACTGCCCCTCTCAATGGCGTTGATAAAACCAACGATCATGGCGTGATCGTTCATGAGACCGACCATCGTGACCACTTTCATATATATATAATATATATATATATATATATATATATAATATATATATATATATATATATATATTTATATATATATATATATATATATATATATATATATATATATATATATATATATATATATATATATATATATATTTATATATATATATATATATATATATATATATATATATATATATATATATATATATATATATATATATATATATATATATATATATATATATATATATATATATATATATATATATATATATATATATATATATATATATATATATATATATATATATATATATATATATATATATATATATATATATATATATATATATATATATATATATATATATATATATATATATATATATATATATATATATATATATATATATATATATATATATATATATATATATATATATATATATATATATATATATATATATATATATATATATATATATATATATATATATATATATATATATATATATATAAATATATATATATATATATATATATATATATATATATATATATATATATATATATATATATATATATATATATATATATATATATATATATATATATATAATATATATATATATATATATATATATATATATATATATATTATATATATATATTTATATATATATATATATTTATATATATATATATATATATATATATATATATATATATATATATATATATATATATATATATATATATATATATATATATATATATATATATATATATATATATATATATATCTATATATATATCTTAAATAATGACACCCATAAATATTTTTAAAATTAATATATAAAAGTGATAAATTAACGTGATTTGATAGAATGTCTAATAATTAATATCAATATGAATTATCTCAAATGTGTTCAAAAAAATTATTTTTTATTGGACATACAAGATTTTCATGAGATTATTAACATTATTATATATTTTGTCATCGTTATCTTTATGTGTCAAACATAACCCTATATCTCAATCTTGCATTTTATACCGTCATTTCCATAGTCATACTCATAACTTATATTTCTCTATATTCCTTTTATTTCTCTACGTGAGTTTTTTAAATTAAAGCAACATCACCTATTTCAAATTCCACTTCTTTTATTTTTCAATGAATTCATTATTTCTTCTTTTAATTTTTATTTAACTTCACTCGGTTTAAAAAAATTATTTTAATTTTTTTCATCTTCTAAAAGAATTAACTCATTTATTCCATAAATATGTTTATTTTTGGACTATCACCATTAAAAAATTGAATTTAACTATGACAAATTCTTAGATACCCATGATAAATAGTTGGGTATTGTACCTTTAGGATTAATTTCTTATAAAAAATAAATAGATAATTTAATTCTTATTTTTATTAATAAAATTTATATAATTAATATAAAAAAATCACTAAAGATACACTTGATTTAATTGATATATCTTAGATGAAAACTTATATTTGGTGCAAAAAATATTCATCTTTCATCACCAAATCTTTTTCTAACTTCATAGGATAAATAATGAAATAATGATAACAATGATTTAATTGAAATGGATATTACTGGTGGAGCCAAATCTCGGGCTAACGAAAACGACTAATGAAAAATGTAATAATATTTGTAAGATATTATATTTTATTAATATACTAGAAAATAATTAAAAATATATATAATTGAAAAAATAGTATTATCTCTGCTTTTATTTATAAGAAAAATAAAACATACTTTTACAAAATATTATTTTTAAAAAAATGCAGTTTTTATTATGTTAAAGTGGTTTACAATAATTATTCAAGTCACTAAATTTTAATTTTGTTTATAAATTTATAATAAAAGAGTTATAAATAATTGTTATTATTTTGAAGTAATAAATAAATAAAATAAAATTTATTATTTTGTCTTAAACATTGAGAGAGAAAATAGAGTTTTTTTTTTTATTTTATAAATTAGGACGGTAGCGTTGTATGTTAATCAATCGGTGAGACAATTCACATTCATACATGTCTCTCTTTGTGAGATACAATTCTTTTAAACATAATATATGAAAAATTGAAATATATATTATTGATGTAAAAATATTTCGGTAAAACAATTTTGTTATTATTTTAAAAATATATCTTTCTTTTAAAAATAATCAATTATTTTTGTAAAAATAATTTGGTTTTTCTTATTTACAATTTTATTATATTTTAAAAATTAAGTGCGTGAAACATCAGTACCTGAACAAACACACAAGAATTGATATGAGTATCCCGCGAAATAGATATTAGTAATAATACTTAAATAAAATATATTTATTTATGTTGATAATATTTATTTATTAAATTAAAAAATATTTACAAATACTATGATATTATTTAATATTTATAAAACCAAATTATTGCATAAATATTTTTATAAAAAAATATCAAACGATGCCTGCAGGTAATGATTTTTTTAAAAATATAAATTATATTTTTTATATTTATTAATTTTTATCAATTCTATTTTTTTTTAAAAAAATAAATAAATGCGCATAACACACCAGTACTCGGACGATCACACATGTACTTATATGAGTATTACATGAAATAGATATTTGTAATAATACTTACATAAAATAAATTTATTTATGTTAATAATATTTATTTATAAAATTAAAATAATATTTACAAATACTATGATATTATTTGATATTTATAAAACTAAATCATTGCGTAAATACTTTTATAAAAGATATCAATCGATGTCTGCGAGAATTGATTCTATTTTTTTAAAATATAAATTTTTTTTTTGTATTTACTGATTTTTATTAATTCTATTTTTTTTCTTCTAAATTTTAAATAAAAATTAATGAAAACTAATTTTTAGTAAATAAAAAATTTACTAATTTTTATTAATTATATTTTGTTTTTTTTTCAAATTTTAAATGTAATTAAATACATTCTAAAAACAAATACATTTTAACAACAAATGAGTGTCATCGACGTGTACCCGTGCGACGGATATCATACTAGTTAAGTGAAACAAATAATCTAGATTGTTATAATTTGAACCGTGAAAGTATTCGAAAATTAAAAAATGGAATGGAATCAATACAAAAGTAGCTTTGAAAATATAAGGTGTCATTAATGAATTTAAGGTAAATTAATTATCTAAAAGTTCAAATGTTAATAATAATTTGAACAAAATTAGCCAACTTCTTTAAGAGGTAGATAAGAATTCATATCTTTGTTGAAAACTCTTTCATAACAAAGTGATAGAGAAAAAAAGATGTAGAACCTAGTGAAATAGGAGCCATAGTTGTTGGCATAGTTTTAAGACCAGGATCCAGAACCTAGTGAAATAGGACACATAGTTGTTGGCATAGTTTTAGGACCAGGATCCGAAAGAGCAATTGTGTGCATAATGGTAGCTTTTTACGCTGGTTTCCAAGGTAAATTTCAAGCAGTTGATGATATTAATGCTTACATAAAAGATGGATTCTATGACATTGGTAATAAACTAAGAATGATTCTAGACTCGATTTAATTGCTAAATAAATACTAAATAGCGTATGCTGCTTTGTCTTGGGAAATATGATTAGAAATGTCTAGAAAATTTACACAATTAGGGCCATAACCTTTTTCTATATTTTTATTTTAAAATTTATGCTAAATACGTATACTAAATAGTGTCTGCTACTTTGTTTGTGACTCACAGAGAGTGTTCTAGTTTATACTCAAGGGTTAAGTTTAATCCACGAGACAAGCTATTGGCATTTTTAAGGTAATGATTAAAACGGAACATTGAATATATACCTCAATAAGCCAATCAATCGAACTTTGTGGATTAGATCGAACTTTGTCAATTCAAAATTCTTCCATGCTTCCTTAAAAAATCGTAATAGGGTGAATACTATTTCGGCCATGATGGTGGAGGGTGTTTTAGAGGAAGATCTTGTTAAGATTAAAGATGTTGCCATCAACTTTTTTCGTAACAAATTTTGAGTCAGCATTGTAACATGCATGCCATTGATATGTGAGGTATTGCGAGATTGTCGGATGAGGAAAGACTTACTCTGTAGGCTGAATTACCATGGCTGAGGTTCACGACGTTGTTTTTTATTGTGACGATAATAGATGCCCAGGTGTGGATGGTTTCAACTTTAACTTCTTCAAAGATTATTGGGACATTGTTGGATCAGATTTTACAGGTTGTATTATAGAATTCTTTAATACCGGAATATTACCTAAGGTTTTCGCTTCTTCGTTCATTTTGTTGGTTCCAAAGATTGAAAATCCCCATTCTTTAGATGATTTAAGACCTATAGCTTGATTAGTTGTGCGCTTAAAGTAATATCCAAGATGATTGCTAGGAGATTGAGTCGATTCATTAACAGTTTAATCTCGCCTTCTCAAACTGCTTTCATCCTGAGTAGGCAGATTCTAGACTGTGTGCTAGTAGCCAACGAAATTATTGATTGGGCTCGTAGAAGTAAAAGTAAAGGTTTGCTTTTTAAAGTTGATTTCACTCACGCCTACGATTGTGTCGAATGGAAATTCTTGGATTTTATGCTCATTAATATGGGCTTTGGTGATAATTGGTTGAAGTGGGTGAGGGGATCCATTTATAATAGCTTTTTCTCGGTGTTGATTAATGGTAGTCCCTATAAGGATTTAAAAGTTTCTAGAGGATTGAAACAAGGGGATCCGTTATCCCGTTTTTGTTTGCTATCGTCTTCGAAGGCCTAGCCTACTTGGTTCGTAAGACATCAATTCTGAACATTTATTATGCTCTCAAATTCAATGATGTTGACTCGACTGGTATCTTACAATTCGAGGATGAGACATTGCTAAAGTGTGATGGTTCTTTCTCGAACCTTTGGGTCATTAAAGCTATCATTCGAGGATTTGAACTCTTGTCGGGCCTTAAGATTAATTTTGCGAATCGTTGCATATTCGGCATTGGTTTGGAACCTGAATTCATGCTGGCAGCTGAGAATTTTTTGCATTGTCAATCAGGTTCTTTGCCTTTCAAATTTCTTGGTTTGGCAATTGGAGGAAATCATAGAAGATACTCCTTTTGGAATCCAGTTTTGACTTTTCTGCGGGCTCGGTTATCTTCGTGGATTGGTAGGAATTTATCCATAGGAGGGAGGATCACTTTGATCAACTCAGTTTTGGTTTTCGATTTTCAAGGCTCCTTCGATGATTGTGAAGGATATTATTGCAATTCAACGTCATTTTTTGTGGGCTGATTTAGTGGGGAGAAGAAAAATTGCGTGGGTCAGCTGGAATTCAGTTTGTAAACCAAATAATCGAGGTGGTCTTGGAATCAAACACGTCGCTAAATTTAATCTCGCGTTGATTGCCAAATGGATGTGGAAGTTTGTTCAATATGGTAAAGAATTATGGAGGCCTGTCATGTTAAGCAGATACGGGAATCTTCGTCAGAAAATTCTGGACGGTGCTATAGCTAGTAATCACGTGAGCAGTAGGAAGTTGGATTCTTTGTGGATGAGGGACTTACTTAAGGCCATGAACCCGACGGAAGAGGTTTGTTTTTCAAATTCCATTGCTTGCACGGTTGGTAACGGCGAAACTGCGTTTTTTTGGGAGGTTCAGTGGCTGGGACAGTAACCACTCTGTGTTCAATTCCCTCATTTATATGATGCAGCAGTTTGTAAGTGGTGCACCATTAACGAAGTGGGGAACTGGAATAATGGCAGATGGAATTGGCTTATGTCTGCTACTGATGAATTGTTTACTACTTATCATAACTGTGATTCTGACCTCAGTGATCTTGAGGAACTGCTGAATGGTGTTGATGTAGCACAAGACTATGACGATGTTTGGTACTGGAAATTGGCCTGCAATAAGATTTTTCTGTCAAATCGTTTTATGATCAGATCTATAGTTATCCTTTGGCGACGGTTGAGGATCCTTTTGCGACAACCATTGACGTTTTATGGAAGACTTCCATTCCAATAAAAGTTAAAATCTTTTCGTGGCATCTGTTTCTTAATAGATTGCCTTCGAGGATGAACCTTGTGAAGAGAGGAATTATTCATAACGTTCACGAGAAGACTTACGCGTTGTGCTTTAATGATTTAGAAGAAGTTTCTTATAGATGAGAAAGATAGGATTTCTTGTAGTCTATCCGATTTGACTAATTTGCCTTTTGATTTCCTGTAATTGTGGAAGAGATTAGCTCTTGTTTTTGTTAGTCTTCTTTTCCTTTTTTGACAAGCTCAGTCCCAAGTGTTTTCCTTGTTGTATTTTGGGTTTCAAGATTCCCTTAATCTCGTGCTAATATATTCTTGCTTATAAAAAAATAAGCCAGTCAATCAATATGGCCCTCATCCTTTCATTAATGTCAAATTTCTCAGCCATATAATTAGGTGAGAATATTGTTAATATTGTTAGTAATTCAAATTTGATTGGAAAGCAATGGTTAAAAAGTAGTTAATGTTCAGCCAAATAATATGTTATTGCTTGCTTATGTGATATCTTGTGATTAATAAAACATGTTACATGCTTCTATGTCGCCTCTAATTGTATTTAATTTAATAAAGTTTTATTTGAATTTTAAGTATGACCATTAGGTTATTGACCCATTTTGAATTGAAAGATCCTAGCGATTCAAGATTCGATTACTGCTCTAGAACGATGTCGTTAACCTGTGATTGCAAGTATACACGGAGGTTGCTTCGGTGGTGGAATATCATAATTCGTGTGAAAATGTTTCTATATATTTATGTTATATCCGGTTTTGAAAAAATCAAAATGGCACAGAGAAATTATCGGGACGAGTCGCGTACTAGGTCGCTTTCTTTAAGACGTTTCGTCGTACTGCCAAAAGTATGCAATGCAGTCGAATTTACGACGACGTCTGCAGGATAAAACAGCCTGTCGGAATACGATCTATCAATTGCAGGCTGATAAATCGATCTAGAAATTACACCTTTAGATGGTTATCAAACCAGTCGTAGTATCTGGTTAAAAAGTCAGTCAAGAAAAGAAAAAGAAATTTAGATGAAGAGAGCAACGAGAGAAGGAGAGAATTCAAGAATTCGGTGCAACCACAAATGAAGTGCAAACCTTTATAGGCAGCATTTTCAAGTGAGTGGAGCAGATCGTGGAGAGAAACGTGGGAGAGTGGACCGGCCCAGTCAAAACTGGCGGTTACTGAGTTGGTCAGAAATTGGAGTCAGTCAAAACTTAGGTTAAGACTTGATAATTAGGAATGTGACACGTCATCATTTCGTAATTAATTAATATTAAATATTAATTAATTTTCTACTAAATAATTAAATAAAGTTATTTAATTTCTACCGAATTTATTAATTAATTATCATTAATTATTGTTAAATTCGGGTTCAAAAAAATTAATTCATTTAGACCGAACCGAGCCGAGCCGAGCCGGCCGGACGGACGGAAGGCGACGGCGCGCGCGTGTGTCTATATGCTCATGGGTGTGTCCTCACTCCTTTTACAAAATTGGGTGCCCTTTGGGGCCCAATCCCAATTGTCCATGTTGGATTATATAAACACTTCTAATATTTGTATTCCCTCCTATGTGGGACCAAAATGAATCTTTTCAAATTCACTTCCATATTAGTTCTACTTTGTGTGCATTTATTGCCCATTTAATGTCAATAAATCATTCCAACTCCTACCCCAAATTAACATCATTCCAACAATCCCCCACTTGAATTTAAAAGGTTATTTTATACGTACGTCAAACGTTTCTAAGATTGTGCATAAACAAAGGTGTCTACGACTTGAACCTTAGTGTAGCAAGTCAGATTCTGATTCAACAAGAGTGACACTATTGTGTTGAACTCTATCTCAGACATCGGACCTGCACATAACCTTTTCGTAAGGTGTATTCTAATAGCCTGTGCTTTAATGACCCTACACGTGTATCCCGGTTCAGTGAAGGCTCTAGGAATTTTGCCTCGAAATTCTATAGGAACCGGCCTCAGTTCCACGGTCACATACGTGAGTCTATCAAGAGTACTCCTGTAGCCTAGGTACTCCTTCATACAGAGTATAGATCTCATTAAGAGTTTCTATTATCTCATCCTCTTATTACTCCAGGATTCATGCTTCACTTGCATGGTCATTTCATATTGCTCACAACTTGTTATTACCCATTGAACCTAGTTCTTGGGATCTCCAGTCATTTAGGCCGGGTTGCCATCATGAGTAAATCATCTCTTTATAGGCATTAGTCTCATCTTCTTGGATATATTATGGACTTTCTCTCTAGTTAATCCTTTCGTCAAAGCATCCGCTAAGTTTTCATCAGTGCGTACATGATCCACTTTCACTGCTCCTTTGAAGATACAATCTCAAACGATGAAGTGTTTTCTTCTAATTTGACATCTTTTACCATTATAATAACGGTTCTTAAATTTTGCAATAGCCGCGATACTATCGCAGTAGATCAACACAACTGACATAGGTTTTTCCCATAAAGGAATCTCAGCTAGAAAGCATCTTAATCAACTTGCTTCTTCACTAGCTGTAGCTAGTGCTATCATTTCAGAATCCATTGTGGATTGAGCCAGGATGGTCTGTTTCTTTGATTTCCAAGATACAACTCCTCCAGCTATACTAAATATATAGTAACTAGTAGCTTTGGAATCATCCGATAAGGTGTTCCAATCTGCATTACTATACCCTTCTAGTACAGCAGTAAATTTATGATAGTGTAGGCCGAGGTCCATAGCCCTTTTAAGGTACCTCATGACTCGCTCAATAGCTTGCCAATGCTCGTTACTCGGCTTACTTGTAAATCTGCACAACAATCCTACGACATATGCAATGTCGGGTCTAGTACAATCAGTGGCATACCTAAGACTGCCAATGATGCTCGCATATTCTGTTTGTCTGACACTTTCTCCAGTGTTCTTAAACAGTTTCACACTTGGATCATAAGGTGTGCACGCAGGTTTACATTCGAAGTATTTATATTTCTTTAAGATCTTCTCCACATAATGAGATTGATCCAAAGAAATTCCTTGTTCAGATCTCGTAATCTTGATACCCAGGATCACGCTTGCTTCTCCGAGGTCTTTCATATCAAAGTTATTGCACAAAAAATGATTTCGTATCATTAATGGCCTGAATGTTTGATCCAAATATGAGTAGGTCGTCTACGTATAGACATATGATAGTAGAAATGCGATTATCAAATTTGTAATAAATGCATTTGTCACTTTCATTCACTTTATACCCATTAATAATCATTAAGTTATCAAACTTTTCATGCCATTGTTTATGAGCTTGTTTTAGTCTATACAAAGACTTATCTAACTTATAGACCTTGTTTTTTTGTCCTTGGATCACAAAACCTTCTGGTTGTTCCATATAGATTTCTTCTTCTAAGTCACTGTTTAAAAAATTTGTTTTAACATCCATTTGGTGTACTAATAAGTTATAAATAGTAGCTATTGAAATGATTATCCTAATGGATGTAATTCTAGTGACTGGAGAAAATGTGTCGAAGAAATCTATATTTTCTTTTTGTCTATAACCCTTGGCTACAAGGTGAGCCTTGTATTTATCAATAGTTCCATCAGGTTTTAGTTTCTTTTTCAAAACCCATTTACAACCAATTGGTTTGCAACCAGGACGTAAGTCTACTAAGTGCCAGGTCTTGTTAGACTCTAGAGAATCTATCTCATCATTAATAGCCTCTTACCATAAATCCGCATCCAGAGATGATAGTGCTTCTTGAAGATTTATTGGATCTTCTTCAACATTATAAGCCGCATAGTCGGGCCCATAGTCTTTAGCAACTCTTGCTCTTTTACATCTTCGAAGTTCTGTTTCTACATTGTCGCTACTTTCAGTACTTTTTATCACATGAATGTGACTCGATTGGGTGCCCCCATTATTTCTCAATTTGAAAGGATATTTGTCTTCATAGAATTCAACATCGTTTGATTCTATGATCACTTTTGCATTTAGATCATAAAACCTGTATGCCTTATTGTTTGTTGCATACCCAATGAATACACATTCATAGGCTCTACTAGCAAGTTTAACTCGTTTCGGATCCGAAATCCTGACATAAGCCAGACAGCTCCAAGTTCTCAAATAAGACAAATTTGGTTGTCTTTTCTTTAATATCTCATAAGGCGAGATCTTACTTTTTGACTTGGGAACTCTATTTAGGACATGGCAAACAGTCAATAAAATTTCCCCCCACTAGTGAGGTGCAGCACCCGAATTCAACATAATTGCAACAACAAGTTCAGTTAGAGTTCTATTCTTTCTTTCTGCTTTACCATTCATTTCAGGAGAATATGGAGCAGTCGTTTCATGTACAATGCCATGTTCAACATAATAATCATTAAATAAACTAGAGTCATATTAAGTTCCCCTATCACTACGAAGTCTCTTAATTTTCTTATTAAATTGATTCTCAATTTCAGCTACATATATCTTAAACATGTCAAACGCTTCACTTTTATTCTTCATTAGGTATACATACGTATAATCAGAGCAATCTTCAATAAAAGTGATAAAATAACGTTTACTATTTCTAGTTAAACTTCCATCTAATTCACATATATCAGAATGTATAAGATCTAGGGGATCAGATTCTTTTATAATTGATTTATGCGAAGTCTTTGTTATTTTAGCTTGACTACAAAATTCACATTTATTAGAATCATTGACATTTAATTTAGGGATTAGGCCTAAGTTGCTTGCATTAGAAATAATTCGCTTATTAACGTGACAAAGTCTACCATGCCAAATATTAAAATCACACAAGGAGTAAACAGAAAGATAAATTTTATTCAATTCAACATTCAACTTAAACATGCCATCATCGGCGTACCCTTTCGCAACAAAAATACCATTCTTAGTGATGGTGTACAAATCTGCCCCTATAGTTTGACTAAACCTAGCCTTATTCAAAAGAAAACCAGAAACAAGATTCTTCCTAATTTCAGGAACGTGCATGATGTCCTTCAAGATCAAAGTCCTTCCAGAGGTGAACTTCAGCTCTACATCTCCAATTCCAGCAACGTTAGTGGTGTGAGCATCTCCCAACAACACTTTCTTATCTTCAGCAATCATGTATGTCTTGAACATAGCACGATCATAACAGACATGACGAGTGGCGCCAGTGTCTATCCACCATCCATCACTTCCACCAACCATGTTGACTTCAGTGATCATAGCAATAAATTGCTCATCAGTCAGGTTAACCTGAGCATTTGAGCCAGCAACAGGTTTAGGCCTGCTCTTACATTTTTTTGCCATACGACCCAGTTTTTCCATAATTATATCAAGAGAAAACCGGAGCATCATTTCTTTGAGGTGGAGGCTGTTGCCTAGCAAATGGAGCAGACGGGGCCCTAGAGGGATTCCCATTCTTAATTCAGTTCACATCATTGCGGTTCTGATTCTTTAAAGGTTTGCCCGTAGGCTTCAGAACCGTACCGAATCTCTTTTTGTTGTAGAAACAAATAAGACTTCATCTTTCTGATCTTGTTTCCGAGCTTCCTCTTCAATTCAGAGACGCGTAATCAGACTCTCGATTGAAAATTCTTTTGTTTTGTGGCGAAGTAAATTTTTGAAATCTTTCCAACCAGGTGGCAGTTTGTCAATGATAACAGCAATTTGAAATTGTTCATTGAGGGGCATACTGTCTGTAATAATTTCATGAGCAATTTTCTGAATTTCATGGCTTTGAGCTTCCACAGACTTTTCATCCACCATCTTGTAGTTCAAATAGCGGCTGACAACATATTTATTCGCACCTGCTTCTTCAGTATCGTATTTCCTTTGCAGAGCCTCCCAAACCTGTTTAGCGGTCTTGTAGCTACTGTAGTAGTCGTACAGGTCATCAGCAAGACCGTTCAGAATGTTATTTTTACACAAATAATCATTCTCGTGCCATAGGGCGATTTCTTTCCTGAGCTGTAAGTCATCTGCTGCAACCTTAGCTTTTGCAGCATCTGATTCAGGCATTTGGGAAGTCTCGTCTAATTCTGCAAGTGACTTATCGTTAGGTAGTTCAGCAGATCCAGAAAGGACAACCGAGATATCCTCAGTCAGAACGTGGGCAACCTTTTTCAATGTTAATAAAATTTTCATCTTAGCTTGCCAACGTTTGAAATTGGATCCCTCAAACTTAAATGGTTTTTCAAAGACAGAAGCGACCGCAGTAGTACCAATAATTTCCTCAGTTGCAATGGCAGTTATGAAATCGTCTTAAAATTGTTATATCCGGTTTTGAAAAAATCAAAATGGCACAGAGAAATTATCGGGACGAGTCGCGTACTAGGTGTCGCTCCCGAAGATTTGCATCCCAGTGCAGACGCGAACGGTCGGCGAAAGGAGAAATGAAGGTGAAGTGAATAGAGTCGCCAGCTAGGCATTTTTATCCCGAAGGAATGGTAATGCTGCATAAACCTAGAAAAGGATGGATAAGACGGTTGCGAACCATAGAAATTGAGAAAGGGGGTTGGTTACAACCTGGGAAGGTATTAGCACCCAGATTGTCCGTCGTACTCGACGGGATCCACGCTTAAAAGTTTGCGTTTAAAAGGGGTAATTGTATGGGCTATCTGTGTGCAAAGGCTAAGAAAATAATATACAAGTGTCAGTGCAAAAGGGAAGTGAAATGCTCAGGAATGAGGCTTTAGAAAAGAATGCTGAAAGAGGGGGAAGAAACAGAGACTTTTGTTCGATAACAGTTAAGTTATGCCTACGTATCCTCGCGTGCAATGAGGAAGTCAGAAAACCGTAGTTCGACTCAAAGAGACTGAAAGATAAATTGACTGTGAACTGCTTGCTTGTCTATGCTCAAGTGTATGACTCTTCTGGCTCGAGTGCTAACTGTCTTGCATTAGACGGAAGAAGCGAGTTCTCGTTTGTGAATGAGTGTGATGAGAAAAGAATCCCGAAGGAGACGATTATTTTTTGTTTTTGTGTTTTCAGTTTTGTTATTGTTTTTGGTGTTTTGCATAAGTTAATGAGCTTAAGCCTAAATCAAAGGCTTGTAAACTCATTATATCCTCCCTGATTAGGGATAATGAGAATACTTAAGTATGAGATAGGCATCTCAACTTAATTTCCATGATGATGTAGGATTAATATCATTAACCTACTTGTGATTATTTATATGTTTTTGGGTTTTTGTTTAGTGTTAAGTAATGAGTTTAATCTCTAATCACAGATTAGTGAACTCATTACACCATCCTAATAGAAGGATAATAGATGAGAACACTTAAGCTGAGGAAGATACCTCAACTTAATCCATGGTTAGGGATTAAATTCATTATATAACAAGCCTTTATTAAATGGATTTTAATAAAGGGATGATATTAAGAAGTGAATTTAATGGTTTTTAAGACAACTTGAGGGGGACTTGTCCATTAAACACTAGGGTTAGTCCTTCTTAACCATAAAGGAAGAATTAGAACCCTAATGTAAGGCCCAAGTTACAAGATGAAGTCTTAGTGGTTATTAAGATGATTTGATTAAGAGGTTTAAACAAATTAAAGGTTTACCACTTAGGATTAAAGTTATACACTCCATCCTAATAGAAGGATACAGGCATAACCCTAATTCCAAAGCCCTAAAACTTTAAAAGTTTAGTCTCTGATTATGAAGATGGGAAGAGAGACTCAAGGAGACTCAAAGGTAAAAGCTAAGGGGGACTAATCAAAATCCTAATTATTATCATGCTTGGATGTTCCTATGGTTTGTGAGGCTTAAAAAAGATCTTCAAGGAAGCCACCAATGGAAGAAGCAGATGAAAGGAGGATGAGAAAGAGAATAAGTTACCTACTTCATTGAAGAAGATAAGTAACTTAAAGAAAGAAAGTGAGAGAAATGGAACACAAGTGAACAAGTTCACTTAAAAGACAAACAAAAAGCAAATGAAAGAGATAAAGAGAAGTGAGAAGTGAAGGCACATTCACTTCTCAAAGTAACTTACCACCTGAAAATGTTAGCATGAATGCATAAAGTACAAAGCATAAAGAAATGAAATGAAATGAGATGTAATGAGATGAAATGACCAAAGTCAGAAGTGTTTATGCAATGCTAATGTCATGTGATATGATGCAAAGGCATACAAAGTGCATGTGAATGATCATATAAGAATGAGATGTCATGTAAGCATGCTTTGAAGTTTGAAAAAACATGAAAGTTAATGAAATGAAATGATTGCAAGTCATGGCAAATGAATGAAGAAATGATCAAGCATGGTTCTAACATGTCCTAAGATGCCTAAGATGACTTATGGATGCAAGAAATGTCATGGCAAGTTCATGTATGGATGCATATGTAAGATGGATGCAAATGAACATGAGAAATTAGGGTTTTATGGACAAACAAGATGTAAATGAACAAAACAGAGGCATATGACCTGATAAAAAAAATTGAAATCAAGCTCAAACAAACCCTAATCCTATACTAGGTCACACCCCAAAGGAGAAGGTGAGAAGCCTAGCCTATCAAAAGTTATGAATTTCCTAAGTTTTCTAGGGTTTTTGGGTGGTTCAAAGGGAAAAATGCAAATCAATTTGAAAATGCAAGACAAATTTATGAGATAAATGACCTATAAACCACATGCAATATGTAACACAATTCAAAAAGAATCATCTTCAAACTCTTCTTGGTTAGGCAGAAATGATTTTTTAAAGTTAGGGTTCAAAAAATGAAATTTAATGACCCTTAATTCAAAGAAAATTCACAAACTATGATCAAACCTAAAAAGAAATTTGTGTGAAAAGTTTGAAAATGTTTCTAAATGCATTGGGATGATTCATGATTTTTTTGGTGATTTTTAGAAACCTAAATGTATTTTTAATTAATTAAAAGACTTTAATTAATTAAAATAACATTTAAATATTTTAAAAATACTTTTTATATGCAAAAAATAAAATAAAAATCATTTTCAGGTTAAGAAAAATATTTAAAACAGAAATGCAAAGTTTTATATTTTTTGAAAGCTTTTTGGTATTTGTAATAAATTATGCAAAAGAAATGGATAAAAATGAAATTAAAATGAATTAAAATGGAAGGTATGCGCATCTGATGGCCCAGATTCAAACTCAGAGGGTGAGGATTGACTGCGCGCGTTAATCAATGGTCCAGATGGCTTCTGGGTCAAATTACTTAATTAAATTAATTAATCCAGATTTTAATTAATTAATTAGATTAGGGTTTAATGACAAGATCTGGGCCATCCATACGCAAGATTAAAACAAATCCAAGGGTCCACGTTTAAACTGGAAAACTAACCCTAATCAACCCTAATTAAACTCAGGTGACCGGAGCTAAGCTCCGGTCATCTTCTCCGGCCAACCCTCACCTGAGTTCCCTCAAAACCTCACCATAATGCATCAAACTCTCCAGAAATGATCAATGAACAACAATAAACAAGAATCCAGACACGAAATCCATTTATATTACATCAACAACAAGAATCGAAGCAATAAAGTTTTAGGTCAAAAATTTCAGAAGCTTCATACATGCTCATTTCTCAATCATTTTCAAAACTAAACATATCAGAGTGATCAGGGGAACATGAAGATTGATATTTTAACTTAAATAGAAAGTTCTGGAAAAATTGTTCTTGAGGTTACCTGAGGTTGAGCTTTTAGTTCTTGAGCTTTATGGGCCTCTCCCTTGTGCAATCCAGTCCCCTTTGACCTCCTGAGGCTATTGGCAAGCTTGAATGAAGCTTAGAGTGGCTGATTTGTGAGCTTCAGTTCTGAGGTTGCAGAAATCGTGTTTGAGTTTGGGGATGTTTTAGGCTATGGTGATGGGTGGGAAATGATCCTGGGGTGATGTTGAGTTGATTGGTGGAAAAATGTTTGAAGTTTGATGGCTGGTTTTGCATATTCGAAGAGAGGAAGGTTTTTGATGATTTTGTGAATCCTGACTTGTGGGAGGTTCTGAGCTTGTGTGTGGTGTGAAATGAGGTCCATAAGATTAGTATAGGCCAATGAGAGTGATCAGAAAGTGGGTGGTGGCATAGTGTGATTGGTATGAGCCAAGTTGCAAAAAGTCAAGATTTTGTACTTTGAGGTATGGGCATGGTGCAGGCCTGATTTCTTGGGGTGTCTCGCCTCAGCTGACTTTGTAGAGAGCCATGGAATTGGTTTTGATGTGCTGGATGGCTTGGATGAAGAGTTATCACATGTTTTGCAAAATTCCCTCTTTGAAGTTTCTTGGATCATAAGTCATGGAAACCCTAAGTTCAATGCACAATTCTGATCCCTTGAGGTTTGTTTGACATATTGTGAAGTGTTTGTGCATATTTGAAGTCATTATAATGCTTGAATATGCCAATTTGCAAAATCCCTCTTTGACATGAAACTTGAAATTTTAGGATTTTTGCCAATTTTGAAAGGCCATATCTTGAGTTCTAGGATGAATCAAGACATGTTTTGTTTATTTTGAAAAGGGAAAGACCTAATCTACAACTTTCATGACCAAGAATTTTTCATTTGAAGCATTTTTGGTTGAGAAAGAGGAGGTTGAAAAACTTTCCCAAAATGGAAAGTTTCCATTACAAGTCATTTCCATTTTTGGCAAGTTTGCAAATGGCTCAAAATTATTCAATCTTGTGAACTTACAACCTCTTCTAAGATCAAATAAAGATCATAGAACTTCATTTTGATGAAAATACCCCTTTGGTTCCATTGTTGGGGGCCTCAGATGCCCTGATTTTGACATAACTTGCTCAGGAAGTTACCCAGTGAACAAATGACTTCCACAATAAATTTCTTCATCAAACTTGGTACACATGATCCTGATAACATCTTAAGAACATTAGAAACAAGAATGGCCCTCAAATTTGGAGTTAAGGCCTCTGAAACCAAAATCCTAATTTTGGTCATCTGTGCAGTGAAAACCCTAGCTCTGCTTCCATGCCTTGCCAGTTCTTGTGATCTATTGACTTCTATGAACTTTGAGGGACATAATATGATGATAGAATACACATGGAACCTCTTGGAAAGCTTTGAGGCCTTTGGGATGGCTCAGATGGAATCTTGGATTGCTCAGATCACAAACCTTAGATGCAGATGAACTTGAACTTATGCAGTGAAGCAAAAATGCAATATGAGATGGTATGCCTATGTTAATGCAAAAATGTAAGATCACAAGCCATGGTGTGATATGAGTAAGGGAAAATTTGGGGTGTGTAAAGCTGCCCCTATTCAAACATGAGTTAGTTGTGCAGGATGTAAGCGCTTGGCTTAACAGACAAACAAGATAACTTGTGGTTGAATACCAAAGACAGTCCAAAATTTGCACTCGCTGAATAGAAGAAGAAAAGGGATATAAATTATAAAAGGTAGTAAAGTATGAGTATTAAATGAAGGCGACAGAGGAAGACCATCGAGCAGAGGACGACTACTGGGGATAAAGCGGTAAGTAAAGCAATGACGAGGACGACCGACATGCTAGGGAAATAAAGGGATCATGATGCGGACGAACATCAGGTAAAGAAACAAGACTCTCTAGGGATTAAAGCAAAGGCAATGATGGGGATGGCCATCAGGTTTACAAAGTATAGTAAACTACGATGGGGACAACCATCAGTTTAAAGAATAAATGAAATAATGATGAGCGACGGTCATCAAAGGTGAAGGAAGATCACCTAGCAGGGGACAGATGCTCTTTATCACGACATAGGAAGGATGTCAGATGGAAAAGTTCGACGATGGGGACGGCCATCGGATAAAATATGATGAAGGACGATCATCAAAGAGGTGAAGGACGATCACCTAGCAGGGGATGACTGCTCTTTATCACGACATAGGACGAATTTCGGATAGAAAAGGTCGACGATAGGGACGGCCATCAGATAAAATATGATGAAAGACGATCATCAAAGAGGTGAAGGACGATCACCTAACAGGTGTCGGTCCCCGGATTTTCATCCTGGTACAAATGCGAAAGTGGCGCGGAAAGAGGTAGAGTCGCCAGCCAAGCATTTTTATCCCGAAGGAACGGGAATGGTAATGCTGCACAAACCATAATAAAAGAAAAGGAAGGACACAGGTCCTGCGAACTAAAGAAACTGAGTTCGGGAGTCGGTTACGACCTGGGAAGGTATTAGCACCCCAGATCGTCCGCTGTACCCGACGAGATCCACGTTTGCAAAGAAATCTGTTTCAATGGGTGAAGAAATGAAAGCTGCTGCAAAGAAAATGAACTGAACTGGATAAAAGAAAAGAAAAGGGAACTAAAAAAGGAAATGAAAAGGAAAAATGTAGGGAAAATAAAGATTGTGCTCGAACGGGCCCTACCCCGTTGCCTACTGATGCGTGTTTTTTGCAAGTGTACGAACACGTCAGAGTAATATAAAAGATTGTCGAATCCACAGAGACCAAGTGTCAATCTATCGTACCTGTTGTTATGGTGTGTATCTAAGGCAACTATTTTTAAGGGTTTTAGTAAGGGTGCAATGGTAAATAAAATTATAATTTTAAATAATAAATAAAAGACAGGCTCGAATGTAATTCACGTAATCAATGATAATCCAGTACTTGTTAATGGAACTACTTATGGGCAATGTTTTCTCCTTTGAAAAGAACTAATTTAACAGGAACTGTCGCTTTCGCGTATTCAGAACCGAGTTGTACTCTCTAATCAACCCCTCCTATTGTCACGGATAAAAAGGTGCGTACTGCGTTAGAGTAGTAAACCTATTTTTAAGAAATATAGTATCTTAACTAAGTTGAAAAGTATTTTAACCTGGACTTCTTAGCAAAAAGAGGTTCTTGTGAACCAGACTCTAAATCTCATAACGCGTCCGAAAATCATTTTAAAATCTCTTTTCTTTTTAATCCAAAAACTCCTAATGAACTAGACAAAGCGCTTTTGGCTGATTTTGAAATAGTTAAAAACAATTACTTGAATTGAAAGATAAAATAGCCCTTAGGTGTTTCCACGAACAATTATACGGATTACTGGTTTAATTACGATCCTTACATTCTAACCTTTATGGAATTAGTTAGACATGATAAGGTAAAGATTCTTTTTATAATTTTTCATAAAAGTAATTTAGTGCGAGTGCGGAAAGTAAATGAATTTAAAGCGAGTGCGGGAAATAAAGGAAAGTAAAGCGAGTGCGGGAAATAAATAAAGTAAAGCGAGTGCAGGAAATAAATAAAGTAAAGTGCGAGTGCGGGAAATAAACAAAATAAAGTGCGAGTGCGGGAAATAAATAAAAGTAAAGCAATGCAGAAAATAAATGAAAGTAAAATACGAACTTGAATTAAAATGGCGGCAGGATTAACTTCCTCCAGAGTGCTCCAAAACTCGATCACACAGACAGATTACAGACTCGATCACTCGATTGCAGAGGCACCCCGATGTGGAATGGCAACTGCTTTATAACTGATATATGCCTAGAGAAATCTAATTCTAGATGAAGAAAAACGAAAATCTAAGGTCCTATTTATAGGAAAACTGAAAGCAAGAAATGACCGGGATGCCCCTCCACTAAAAAGTGGAGGTTACTGGATTTGGCCTTGTGGCGCCCGCCACAGGCCTATGGCGCCCGCCACAGGCCTATGGCGCCCGCCATGGTCCCTACAGGGGATTGTGGAGTGGGGATCGTGGGTCTTGGAGGTTGAGGAGTGGTCTTGAGACGTGGCCACGTCATGGCTAACCCCATGGCGCCCGCCACGGTGGGTGCCGCAAGTGCAAAACGCTGAATTTCTAGGTTTTCGTCCGTTTTCACTCCTTTTTCGCTCCTTTTCCCGATTCAAGCTCCGATTATTATAAAAACCTGAAAACATAAGAAAACAAAGCAATAACAAAGCAAAACAACAATAAAAGCTAAGAATGCATGCGAAATCGGAGTCAGAAATACGGTGAATTTTAGTGTGATCAAATTCTCCCACACTTAAACCTTTGCTTGTCCTCAAGCAAACATTAAAGCTTAAGAAAATATGGTGTCAACACTTGTCCTTGGGCTAAAGGGCTTCTAAGTTCAAGTCAGGTTGCAGTGACAGATACTAACTAAATGAACCAAGGGTACCATAGTAACACAAACACAAACTTCAATCCTATATTAACCACTCCATATCATCCCACGATACCTAGGCCTATCTTCTCATCTTTTTGTGTCCTTTTCATTCAGGCGCAATCACATTAAGCCCGTTATCTGTACATGCTTCATAGTAGAGTGACCGGTTAGTGATTCTGATCCATAACATAAGGTTTCTGGCACATAAGCATGTGTAAACCTGTTTTTATTTCGCCTAAATGTAGCTGCGGGGGATCGGATCGTAATCCGCCCTACCAAGTTCAGTGCCAGATACCTCTGAACCAACTAACAATAGGTGACTTGCAATTTTTTTTCTTTTTGTGGCAAAATTTTTTTCTTCTCTTTTTTCGGTTTAAATGACTTTGTGAGGGTCACCTATACCAGAGTTTGCCTTTTTTTCTTTTTTTTTCTTTCTTTTTTTTTATTAGCACTGGATCATTCACTTATATTCATCGGCCCCCTACGTAGAGTATGCTTAGGCCGGAGCTGACTGCTAAAATAAACTACTTAGGACAATTTTTAAATGATAATAAAGGCCAAGGTGGTGGGGTTTAGGAGTGATTCCTATATTCAAGAGGTCTATGGTGCTAAAATGGTTCTGATGTTTCAAAAAGTTGACCTAAGTCACCACATCCTAATCTAAACCTGTCTCAAAGCCCAAAAAACATGTGAAACAACATTATTTTCTTTTAAAATTTTTCTGGTAAGGCTAAGGAAATGGGAAAAAATGAAGATGAACTAAAAAGACACTATACTGGTGACTCGTCAGACTCATGCATTATCTAAGAAAATTAAATTACTGAAAAGGGAAATAACTGAAAGGAAATTAACTAAAAAGGGAAATAACAGAAAGCAATAAAATCCCCTCCCACACTTAAATCGAACATTGTCCCCAATGTTTCGAAGTAAGATAAGGGGGGTAACCTGGAAAAGACTACTGAGGAGGGGCACTGGTGCCTTCGCCGTCCTGATGTGATGGTCTAGAACGACGGGATCTACTACGATGCTGGTCCCTCCGGTCAAGTCGTGCTGATAAAGCAGCCTGAGCACTCCGGACCTCTCGAAGGTTACCCAAGATGGAACCCTGAGTGGCCTCTACAAGCTGGTAGTGTCGGCTGTTGAACTCTCTCTGACGGTTCTGCTCTAATGAAATGTCGTTCAAGGTACGGCAAACGTTGCTATAAGCACGATCCGAAACCAATCGCGATTGTTGCATGAAGCTCATGTTGTCCGTCAGCTGCTGTGAAATAGTAGAGAGAAGGCCATCACGCCTTTCTTCTCTAGCTGTCATATCACGCCACATCTCCTCGGTGACAAAGAATCCAGGAGCAGTACCTGCAACAGGGTTAGAGGAAGATGGTGCGGTGTGTGACTGTGAAGGACAATGGGGGGACATGTGAGGGATGGGAGACTGCTCTCTCCGATCATACTCATCATCAGTGTCATGTGCCTCCCCATCGGGAATATTAGGAGGAAGTGGACCCAAAACACGTGGAGCATTAAGATCATAGGTCCAGTTCCTTTCATCACGTATATCAGTACGTCTACTGCATGGTAAAGCAACAGATGGGATAGCTACCCCATGAATCATCAACTCATAACCACCTTCTCTCCTCGTTCGGCACAATTTCATGTCTTTCAGAAATTTTAAATTAATTGTGCGAGGAGGTAGTGGTTCAAGTGTAGCTTTCTCATTGTTCAGGCCAAGAGCCCGAGCAATAGACGTAACAAGCCCTCCAAAAACAATCGGTCCTGTTTTATTAGTAAATAAAGTCATATGGGCAAGCATAAACGGGACCGGATTGATGTGGGTTCTAGTGAGGCATCCTTGCAAAAATAGGAGTTCACGAGCATTTACCTTGTTTGGACTTTCCCGGCCAAAAATAGTACATGCCAAAAGAAGTCTAAAAACTCTTATGGCCGGGTTGTGAATGGTCGACGCAAGTATCCCTTCAAAAGAATTAATTGAAGTACTTGAAAGCCTTAGCCAGAAGGTAAATACCTCGGCCGACCATTCCGCATCCAAAGGTGCCTCACAGATCGAACCTTCCCTATGAGGGATTCCTAACAAACCTGCTAGCTCATTGGTACTGAATTCATATTCAATTCCAAACAGTCTAAAAATAACAGTACCGACAGTACTAGCAGTGTTAGGACTGACAGTGTATATCAAAGAACTCAAAAACTCAGTTGTCAGCCTCTCGTAGGTAGGTTCCTGATGAATGAAAATATTATGCAAGCCTAGAAATTCTAATAAATTAAAAACACTATGATAAATACCCAAAGCATACAGACAGTTATCGTCGACGTACCTAGTCGAGAGAATTTCTCGACTTTGAAGCCTCTGAATAATTTTCCGTTGCCTTTCGCCCGGTCTTCCATCACGAAGAAGAAATCCGTTGAACTCCATTGTTGATAGCTCCTTAGGTATTGAAAATGGTAGAAAAGTGGTTTATGAGGGGAATGATAAAATTTTGATTTTTTTGGTTTTTGATGGATGAAAATGGAAATGGATGTTGGATATGTTTTATGGATGGAGGGTATTTTGGAAATGGGGGAGCTTTAATGGGGTTCAAGGAGGATTTGGAAGGTTGTAAAAATGGGTTTTTGATGAAGAAAGGGATGAAAATGGTGGAAATGGGGATTCAGCCCCGTATATGTTGTTGATACGGCGTGGCGCCCGCCACAGGGCCTATGGCGCCCGCCACAAGGCCAATTCCTGGGCCTTGTGGTTTTGGATCCTCCTTTTGGGCCTTCCTTGCACCTTTGTCTTCGGGGGGGGGGTCTGGATAGCGTTTTCTTCTTCTTTTCAAGGCTTGAGGCTTGCATATTTTTTTGTGAAGACAAAAATGAAAATATTTTTGTCTTATATTTTTTTTCTTTGCACGACAAAAATAAAATAATTAAAAAACAAATAAGAAAAAGTTAACATTAGTGCATAATATGTATATATATAAGGAATTCAAAGTGCATGAAAATATAAAAGCTGCAATAAAGTAAAATATGTCTGGAAATGCGATAAATAAAAGGAAATTAAATACTAGGGTAGTGCTGTCAGTGTAGAATGAGTCATGTGGTAGGTTTCTTTTCCTGGCTTGATCCACGAATCTCAGCTATCTCCCTCCGAAGCTCGTCAATCGCCTGATGTAGAGCATCGGCCTCTGAGGCATGAGTGAGATCAGAAACCTGCATCTGTAACTCTAAGTCTGCCACTTCCTGCTTGAGCAGGGCAGTCTCCTTACGGAGCTCATAAATCTGTGTTTGTAGGTCAGGTGGCTGCAGAGACATATTGTTAGACATAACAGTGATTCGGGGAGTAAGAGGTGTAGGAGTGTACTCAGCGGCGGGAGGCGATTTCGGCTCTTCGACAGTCTCTCCATAACCCTCTAGAGCATAACTCCAATTGGCAGGATCATGGACACTGGTCATCAGCGGATCTGGTAATGTAAAGTAGTGTATCGCTTCACCGTCGATCAGTAATTTAAACATGTTGGGCTCAAAAGAAGCCCTCCTCATCAGTCCTCTATCAAGACAAAAATCAATATCCAGGGTGGTGTAGCAGAAGAAGGTCCTGAGGTGCAATAATTTGCGAGACAAACCCAATGCAGTAGCTATCTGTGTAACAATCCCACCGACATGGATGATGCCTACGGATGATCTGGCAACACTAGCAAGGCCCTTCAACAGGAAGTTGCCACAAGCAACTGAGCGAGACTGAGTCGCACAAAACAGTAGGAAAATCTCCTCTTCACTTAGCAGTGTCTCTGTATCTGGCAAACCTAGGAAAGAATGTGCTAGAATCATCTGGAAGTATCTCAATGCAGGGTTGTGGATTACCTGAGAAAACTAGGTAGAAGGATCTTGGCTCCCTCCGCCTGATATTTTAGTCCAAAACTTTTCCACTTCTCTGCTCATAAAATACCCCATCGGAGTCTCTGGAATAGCATCAGGAGTAGTCTGGAAACCTAGCAAGTCACCAAACTCTTTGTGAGAGAATGAGTAGTCAATTCCGAACAACCTGAAAACAGCGAGTCCATCGGGTCCAGCCCAAGGGTCATGATGAAACGAGCTGAGGAACTCAAGAGTCAAGTTCCTATAAGTGTTGTTCCTGTCGTCAAACTGGTCCCACTGGAGTTGATGGCATAAAAATCTGACGCTCGGCTCTATCCCCAAGGCATCCATGCAGTCATGGTCAGGGTACCTGGTAGGAGCCATAGGGCGTCTCATGTGGACATATTAACGCTCTCTCTGTGCATCATCTCTAAAGGCCACGTGCATGTCATCAGGGTTCTGCATTCTGTACAAGGTTAGCAAACAAGTCCTGAAAGCACATAAAGCATTCAATCGTTAGTCCTGACATAATAATAATAATAAACAAATTAAAATAAAGTAAAAATAAATAAAAAGTACATAAATAAGAAAACCATGGGTTGCCTCCCATGCAGCGCTTGTTTAACGTCATTAGCTCGACGACCGATTTTTAAACATCATTGGAAGGATATGGTGGATCACTCAGAGTATGGCAGGTGTATGTTGTTGGGATGTCACCTCCTTCGTAGGGCTTCAACCTCTGTCCATTGACGATGAACGGTTTACATGTCTGGTTCTTGATTTCAATAGCACCGGATCTTAGGACCTTAGATACTTCGAAAGGGCCAGTCCATCTCGAACGGAGTTTTCCTGGAAAAAGTCGTAACCTAGAATCGAACAGGAGAACAGGATCGCCTATTTTGAAGTCTCTTCTTATGATTCTTTTGTCATGCCAAGCTTTTGTTCTTTCTTTGTATATGATGGCATTTTCGTAGGCAGATTGTCTGAGCTCTTCTAATTTGTGGATGTCAAGGATACGTTTCTCACCAGCTGTCAAGTAATCCAAATTCAAAGTTTTGATGGCCCAATAGGCCTTATGCTCCAATTCAAAAGGTAAGTGACATGATTTTCCATAGACCAGTTGATAAGGGGTTGTTCCTATAGGAGTTTTGAAAGCGGTTCTATAGGCCCATAATGCTTCTTGAAGTTTCTGCGACCAATCCTTTCTAGATATAGAGACAGTCTTCTCGAGGATTTGTTTTATCTCCCTATTAGATACTTCCACTTGTCCATTGGTCTGTGGGTGGTATGGTGTTGCTACTCTATGCTTAACTCCATACTTGCTTAAAAGTTTATCAAATATTCTCGATATGAAGTGTGATCCTCCATCACTTATGACTAAACGGGGTGTTCCAAACCTGGGAAATATATAATTTTTGAATAATTTGATGACTACTCTGGTGTCGTTTGTGGGTGCGGCGATAGCTTCAATCCATTTAGACACGTAGTCAACAGCTACTAATATGTACTGATTTCCAAAAGATGGTGGGAACGGTCCCATAAAGTCTATACCCCATACGTCAAAGAGTTCTACTTCTTGGATATTTCTTAACGGCATTTCATTACGTCTTGAAATATTTCCTGTGCGTTGGCATCTATCACACTTGACAATGAAAGCATGGACATCACGCCACATAGTAGGCCAGAATAGGCCAGCTTGAAGAATCTTGGCGTAGGTCTTAGATGTGCTTGCATGTCCACCATAGGGTGCAGAATGACAATGCTCAATTATATTATTTACCTCTTCTTCTGGAACACAACGGCGGAAAATGCCATCTTTACCTCTCTTGAAAAGAAACGGGTCGTCCCAATAGAAGTTTCTCACATCACTATAGAACTTCTTCTTCCGGTGGTAGTTTAGATCAGGGGGTATGATGTCAGCGGCTAGGTAATTAACAAAGTCTGCATACCAAGGTACATTGCTTATAGCTAAGGATTTATGAAATTGCTCATGTGGGTCTGGGTTATCATCTTCAATGGTTTCTAGTTGGGCTATCAGTCTATCATAGGCAAAATCGTCATTTATGGGTACTGAATTAGGTTTCAGGTATTCTAGCCTAGATAGGTGATCAGCTACCACATTATCAGTGCCTTTCTTATCACGGATATCCAAATCAAACTCTTGCAGTAATAGAATCCATCGAAGTAACCTAGGCTTGGCATCCTTTTTGCTTAGTAAGTAACGAATGGCAGCATGGTCGGTGTAAACTATAATCTTGGCTCCTACTAGATAAGATCTAAATTTGTCTATTGCGAAAACTACAGCTAGGAGCTCTTTTTCGGTTGTTGCGTAGTTGAGCTGTGCAGCGTCTAGGGTTCTACTGGCATAATAAATCACATGTAACTTTTTGTCTTTTCTCTGACCTAGAACGGCTCCAACAGCATAATCACTGGCGTCACACATTATCTCAAACGGTTCTGACCAATCAGGGGGTTTCATTATAGGTGCTGAAATCAGAGCTTGCTTCAGAAGATTAAATGCTTCAGTACATTTTTCATCGAAGATAAATTCAGCATCTTTCATTAAAAGACCAGTTAAGGGCTTTGTTATTTTGGAGAAATCCTTGATAAAACGTCGGTAAAATCCGGCATGTCCAAGAAAGCTTCTTATCTCCCTGATAGTCTTCGGCGGTTTTAGATTCTCTATGACTTCTATTTTTGCTTTATCTACCTCTATACCTTTTTCGGAAACTATATGTCCTAAAACAATCCCTTCGGTGACCATGAAATGACATTTTTCCCAATTTAGCACAAGGTTTACCTCCACACATCTCTCCAGGATTTTCTCAAGGTTGATAAGACAATTTTTGAAATCTGACCCACAAACTGAGAAATCGTCCATAAATACTTCCATGATTCCATCCAAATAATCAGCAAAGATAGACATCATGCAGCGTTGGAAAGTTGCAGGAGCATTACAAAGTCCAAAAGGCATTCTTCTATAGGCAAAGGTTCCAACTGGGCATGTAAAGGTAGTTTTTTCTTGATCTTCGGGGTGAATAGGTATTTGGAAGAATCCTGAATATCCATCTAAGTAACAAAAGTAAGAGTGTCTGGCTAGGCGCTCCAACATTTGGTCTATGAATGGTAATGGGAAATGGTCCTTCCTAGTTGCTTTATTTAATTTTCTATAATCTATGCACATACGCCAACCTCCATCGGTTCTTTTTGCTACAGGTTCGCCCTTCTCGTTTTGCACGACTGTGATGCCTCCCTTTTTAGGTACTACATGCACAGGACTCACCCATTTACTGTCCGAGATCTGATATATTATACCTGCCTCTAATAACTTAAGAACTTCAGTCTTAACTACAGTACTCATTATAGGATTTATTCTTCGTTGGTGTTCTCTGGAAGGTTTTGAATCTTCTTCAAGCAAAATCCGATGCATGCATACGGATGGGCTTATTCCTTTTAGATCAGAGATCTTATATCCTAAGGCTGAGGGGTACCTACGTAAAACTTCTAATAATTGATCAGTTTCTTCTTGGTTTAAGGCAGCACTGACTATAACTGGACGGTTCATATCTTCATCGAGAAATTCATATCTCAGGTTTTTAGGCAGTTCCTTAAGTTTTACGGTCGATTTTATAGGGCAAGGCATAGGATCTGGGGTAAGAGATAAACATTCGTGAAGGTTATCATCAATGTAGGGTGTTTTATAATTGTCATCTTCCAAAATAAGGGTTGATGGCAATTTAATAGATTCAGTTTCTTCTTCTTGTTCTAATTCCCTAATACATTCTTCGATGATATCTAAGGCATAACAAGCATCTCCTATCACAGGTGCCATAAGAAATTTTGACAATATAAATTCTATCTTCTCGTCACCTACCTCAAAAGTTAGTTTCCCTTTTTTAACATCTATCACGGCTCCAGCAGTCGATAAGAACGGTCTACCTAGGAGGATTGGTATGTCGTCATCTTCTTTAATGTCCATGACAACAAAATCAGTAGGTATAAACAACTGACCTATCCTAACAGGGACGTCTTCAAGTATGCCTATAGGGTATTTAACGGATCTATCGGCTAATTGAAGTGACATCTTAGTAGGTTGTAATTCTCCTAAGTTTAATCTCTCACAAACTGCTAAAGGCATTAAGCTCACACTAGCTCCTAAGTCTAGAAAAGCTTTTTCGATGACATGATTCCCCAAAATACAAGGAATGGAAAAATTTCCGGGATCTTTATCTTTCTTTGCTAACCTATTTTCGGAAATAGAATTACATTCCACGGGTTTCGGATCTTCAAGTCTACGTTTATTTGTAAGTATGTCTTTGAGAAACTTAGCGTAAGAAGGTATTTGGGTGATGGCTTCTGTAAAGGGGATTTCTACGTGAAGTTTTTCTATAACCTTAACGAATTTTTGATATTGATTATCGATTTGGGTTTTCTTTAATCTTTGAGGGTATGGTATTGGTGGTTTGTATGGCGGTGGTGGTACATAGGTTTTATTTTTAGGTTCTTCTCCTTTTTCTTGACTTTCCGGGGTTTCAGGCTTCTCTGGTTCCTTTTCCTCATTCCTCTCAGAAGTTTCGGGCTCACTTAATCTAGGGTTTAAAGGTTCCTTATAAGCGGTTCCACTTCGTAGAGTAATGGAATTGGCTTGCCCTTTCGGGTTTTGTTGAGGTTGTCCAGGGAACTGTCCTCCAGGTGTAGTCTGTGGGGCTTGGTTTAACGCTACCTGAGAGATCTGGGTTTCAAGCATCTTATTATGAGTAATAATTTGATCAACCTTGGTTCCTAACTGGGTAATCAGTTCGTTAACATGGACGTTTTGGTTCATGAACTCTTTGTTTTGTTTTACTTGAGCAGTGATAAAACTTTTTACACTTTCCTCAAAGCTCGGACTAGGTGGTACAGGTTGCATAGGTTGATTTGTTCTAGGGGCTTGGTAACCTTGTTGTCTCGGAGGTGCGGTATTTTGAATAGGGTTATTATTTTTGTAGGAGAAGTTTGGGTGATTCCTCCATCCAGGGTTATATGTGTTTGAAAATGGGTTCCCTTGGGTATAGTTTACTTGCTCAGTGTTGGTTTCATTCAACAGATTACATTCGGCGGATTGGTGTCCTTGCGTTCCACATATCTCACAATTCGGCGAAACTGCGGCTACAGTATTCGGAGTTGTACACATATGTTCGACTCTAAGGGCCAACACGTCCATTTTAGCCTGCATCATGTCTATAGAGCTTAGCTCATGTATTCCTCCTTGGGCTTCCTTCTTTTCCACTGTCGCTCGTTCTACTCCCCATGATTGATGGTTTTGGGCCATATCCTCGATAAGGGCACTAGCTTCAGGGTAAGGTTTGTTCATCAGTGCGCCACCAGCGGCAGCGTCGATGGTCATTTTAGTGTTATAGTGAAGTCCATTATAGAAGGTTTGGATGATTAGCCAATTCTCTAGGCCATGATGTGGGCATGTTCTTAATAGTTCTTTATATCTCTCCCAGGCTTCGAACAACGACTCTCCTTGGTGTTGGGTAAATCTAGTTATTAGGTTTCGAAGAAGAGCAGTCTTACTTGGGGGAAAATATCTAGCAAGGAAAACTTTCCTAAGGTCATCCCAGGTTGTTATTGAATTGGGTGGAAGGGAATCTAACCATGATAGAGCTTTATCTCTGAGGGAAAAGGGAAATAATCTTAAGTGTATCGCCTCAGGAGAAGCTCCATTGGTTTTAAAGGTGTCTGCTAACTGAAGAAAGTTTTTTAAATGTTGGTTCGGGTTATCAGTAGCGAGACCTGCGAATTGTCTCTGTTGCACTAATTGCAGCAGGGATGGTTTAAGTTCAAAATTATTGGCTGGGATAGCGGGGTTTACTATACTGGAACTAGGTTCCTCGTTTGATGGTTGGGCGAAGTCCTTAAGAGGTCTTCGGTTTTGATCTTCGGCCATAGCTCTCCTATTCCTATGGAAAAACAAACGTGCGCGAGCGTAACGTTCAGGTTCAGCTAGAGGGTCTACTAAACTTCCGGCACTGCGAGTCTTTCGCATTGACCGGTGGGTAACAACCTTAGTTTAAACGGTATAACTACAGGGTAATGAAATTTGACGATATTGGTCCCCGGCAACGGCGCCAAAAACTTGATGCGTGTTTTTCGCAAGTGTACGAACACGTCAGAGTAATATAAAAGATTGTCGAATCCACAGAGACCAAGTGTCAATCTATCGTACCTGTTGTTATGGTGTGTATCTAAGGCAACTATTTTTAAGGGTGTTAGTAAGGGTGCAATGGTAAATAAAATTATAATTTTAAATAATAAATAAAAGACAGGCTCGAATGTAATTCACATAATCAATGATAATCCAGTACTTGTTAATGGAACTACTTATGGGCAATGTTTTCTCCTTTGAAAAGAACTAATTTAACAGGAACTGTCGCTTTCGCGTATTCAGAACCGAGTTGTACTCTCTAATCAACCCCTCCTATTGTCACGGATAAAAAGGTGCGTACTGCGTTAGAGTAGTAAACCTATTTTTAAGAAATATAGTATCTTAACTAAGTTGAAAAGTATTTTAACCTGGACTTCTTAGCAAAAAGAGGTTCTTGTGAACCAGACTCTAAATCTCATAACGCGTCCGAAAATCGTTTTAAAATCTCTTTTCTTTTTAATCCAAAAACTCCTAATGAACTAGACAAAGCGCTTTTGGCTGATTTTGAAATAGTTAAAAACAATTACTTGAATTGAAAGATAAAATAGCCCTTAGGTGTTTCCACGAACAATTATACGGATTACTGGTTTAATTACGATCCTTACATTCTAACCTTTATGGAATTAGTTAGACATGATAAGGTAAAGATTCTTTTTATAATTTTTCATAAAAGTAATTTAGTGCGAGTGCGGAAAGTAAATGAATTTAAAGCGAGTGCGGGAAATAAAGGAAAGTAAAGCGAGTGCGGGAAATAAATAAAGTAAAGCGAGTGCAGGAAATAAATAAAGTAAAGTGCGAGTGCGGGAAATAAACAAAATAAAGTGCGAGTGCGGGAAATAAATAAAAGTAAAGCAATGCAGAAAATAAATGAAAGTAAAATACGAACTTGAATTAAAATGGCGGCAGGATTAACTTCCTCCAGAGTGCTCCAAAACTCGATCACACAGACAGATTACAGACTCGATCACTCGATTGCAGAGGCACCCCGATGTGGAATGGCAACTGCTTTATAACTGATATATGCCTAGAGAAATCTAATTCTGGATGAAGAAAAACGAAAATCTAAGGTCCTATTTATAGGAAAACTGAAAGCAAGAAATGACCGGGATGCCCCTCCACTAAAAAGTGGAGGTTACTGGATTTGGCCTTGTGGCGCCCGCCACAGGCCTATGGCGCCCGCCATGGTCCCTACAGGGGATTGTGGAGTGGGGATCGTGGGTCTTGGAGGTTGAGGAGTGGTCTTGAGACGTGGCCACGTCATGGCTAACCCCATGGCGCCCGCCACGGTGGGTGCCGCAAGTGCAAAACGCTGAATTTCTAGGTTTTCGTCCGTTTTCACTCCTTTTTCGCTCCTTTTCCCGATTCAAGCTCCGATTATTATAAAAACCTGAAAACATAAGAAAACAAAGCAATAACAAAGCAAAACAACAATAAAAGCTAAAAATGCATGCGAAATCGGAGTCAGAAATACGGTGAATTTTAGTGTGATCACCTACGTACCTCATCGGGAAAATGAGGATCAGAGTCGCCGTAGTTCCCCTAACTAGGGGTGGAAAGGATTGCTTGTGTCTTAAGGCTTGAACTGCCTATGTCAATGCTCAGGTGTTGCAGGCTCGGACGACGAGTGCGTTACCGTCTTGCAAAGTGAAAAGTAGTAACAAGTTCGTACGTAAGGAGTGAGTGATGAGAAGAGAAGTCCCGAAGGAGAGACGCTTATTGTTTGTTTGGTGTTTTTTTATGAGTTTTCTGCTTTGAAGTTTGCATAGGTAAGTGTACCTAAGTCTTACTTAATGGGATGTGTACTTCTTACATCATCCCGAAATGGAATGCGCAAGAGGCACACTTAGCTATGGAGGAAATCCCCAAATATATTCCCACAAGTGAAGGATTAGACACACTGACCTATTGACATTTATTAAGTGTTTTTGTGATTTTTGGTTAAGAACTGTTTTTTTATATTTTCTTTGTGAAGTAATCTCATGTTAAGACCTATCCACCACGAGGGATATCCTACACCTCGCCCCGAAATGGAACGCATGCAAATATCTCATAGCAAAGTCTCGTGTCACATGAGAAGACTCGTCATTTATTAAAGTGACTTAAAGTTAAGTTGAAGATGAGAAGAGAGAGCACCAAAAGGATCTCAAAGGTAAAAGTCTAGAGGGGGACTAACAAATCCTAATGTTATCATGCAAGGGATTCCTAAGGTTAGTGAGGTTTGAACTTTCCTAAGAGAAAGGATGATCAAAAGAGAAGCAAAAAGAAAGGAGAAAAAAACTAGAGAGAGGAAAAGAACCACACGATGGCTCAAAGCACATAAAAACTCAAAAAGCAAAAACAAAGTAGAAGAGGAAAAGATGAAGAGTTGAAATGTGGATAAACATCCACACTTCTCTTACCATGAGCCCCTGAAATGTTAGCAAAAATCTAGCAAATTGATCAACACAAACATGAAATTAACATGCTCAAAGATTCTAGCAAACAATAACCAACAACGTGCCAATCATTGCAAACATACGAATTACGCATCGAAAACATGTAAGCATACATCAATCAGCAAGAAAATCACCCTAAAATAGCAGGTTCAATGATCATACAATGATCCATGGCAATTAAAACAAGCAAGGGGATCAAACAAGCTCAAAACAGCCCCAAAAAGTCATTCTGCTTCAGTGTTAACCGGTTAACCAAATGCGTTAATCGGTTAACCAGCTCAAACCTGCACAAAATACGCATAAAACAGGTGCATTAACCGGTTAACCATGTGCGTTAACCGGTTAACACTGTTAAAACAGCAACAAAACCTGCAAAAACAGCAGCTCAAACCAGCTTATTTAAATAATCTTGCACCAGACCAGCAATCAATTATACATGGAAAAATTACATCAATTCACCTCAATCCATATCATTAAGCTCATGAACAATAATATTCGGATCCGGATACAAATCAACCAATCAATTCATGCAACACAATCAAATACACAAGCATATGGTAGATCTAAAGCACAAGCATGCAAATAAGCTAAAAACAGAGCTAGATCTGAAATTAACCAACCTACAAAGCTGAGGTATGCTTTGGTAGTTGTTGATTGAGCTGGAAATGAGAGATTTCGCGGAAAACTTTGAAGATCTGGTGCTAAGCTTCACACTCCATGCAAAATAAATGCAAGAACAAGCTCTTGATGCAGAATTTTGGATCCACAAACACTTCTAATTGCCAAAACCAGATTTGAACCAAGTAATAAACCAGCAAAATGATGCAAAGAATCTATGGATGGAGGTCTAGTTCCAAGATCCACACACTTTGATGCAAAGTTATGTGATCTTCAAAGAGGAACTTTGAGTGATTTGGGAAAATTGGGAGAGAAAAGTGAGAGAATGGTGAGAGAGAAGAGTGAAAATTCAGAATGAGAATGAAAATTGTGAGAGAATCCCCCTTGGTTTGGAGGGAAATGGAATAAATATGGTTTAGGTTTGGGGCCCAAAATTTTGGTTTGGGATCCAAAAAGTATGGCTTGGCATTGGCTTAGAAAGTGATTAGGATTTAGCATTGGAATTAGGCTTGGATAAATGCTCTGGATCCTTCTCCCAAATTCAAATTAATTCAAATGAATAAAAAATCAAAAAAATTGGAAAATGGAGCCAAAACACACATGCTGAACTTGCTGTTGAAATTCAAATTTCGCTGCCGTTAACCGGTTAACCATATGCGTTAACCGGTTAACGCAGGAAAATTTGAATTTCCCTCCTTTTGGTGGGAACCTTCAAGAATAGGCCGGCGCCAACCGTTTCAAGCTGATTTTGATCCTCATCCCTTTTATAGGGTCTTGAAGATGATATAGAGCTTGTGCAAAATGATCCTGTGAGATTCTTGCCAGGTCACCATGCTCTTGATTTTGACTTGCAGTGCTTCAAACTTCCCGGATGATTGATCATATGCCTTATGCTAGAACATGTGAGTGTTATGCTTCATTTTTCTATGCAAAATGCTAAGGACATGATATGCTTATGATGAATATGATGTTATGATGATGCTAAACAGAAGAGGGCAAATTTGGGGTATTACAGCTGCCCTTATTCAAACAACTGTTAATCTGAAAAGGATGATAGCACGGGCTATCGACCGTTCAAGATGAACTGTGGTTGAATACCAAGAAAAACCTGAAATTTGCACTCTGCTGGAGAATGCAAGCAGTGGGAAATAAACCCAACCAAATGACGCTTTGGTGACTTGAAGTGGGGAGAAAGTAGACGAGCTCCTTCCGAGTTGAATTGTTACTTTGGATAGAAACCTAGACAGATGAGTCTCCTCGAACAAACCTGTTACGCCAGGTGCTGGACATACGAGCCTTCATCGAACAAACCTGTTACGCCAGGTGCTGGACATATGAGCCCTCATCGAACAAACCTGTTATGCCAGGTGCTGGACATACGAGCCCTCATACATTTTGCAATATATGACTTGAGACAGACGAATCTCCTTCGGATAAACCTGTTACGCCAGGACCAGTGATGCACTTAAGTCTGTGGGATAGACATGCGTAATCAGGATAGACGAACCCTCTTCATATGTTATCCATGGACATATGGGCTAAGACAAACGAGCCTTCTTCAGATAACCTGTTACGCCAGGTGCAACATTAGGATTTGACGAACCCTCCTCACAAATCTTGCGTAGATAAGTGGTGCCTGAGACAGACGAACCTCCTTCGGATAACCTGTTACGCCAGGACTAGTAACCATTTTGACGTTTAATCCCACCGTTAGGACTTCAAACCTCTTCAACACAGACGGGTATTGGATGGCCATCAAGAGAACATAAACAAGTGCCATAAGTCGATGATACAAACGGCTATCAGACGACGATCTAAGAAACACAGACGAGCGCTTCGGGCGAGGATACAGACGAATATCAGCCACTGGTACAGATGAATACCAGAAACTCAACACAGACGAGCATTTGGAGTAGCAATACAAACGAGTACTAGAGTGATTATCAAATCAACACATAAGGATATAGGCTAACACTGACGAGTGTGAGGGATGATACAGACGAGTATCCAAACAATGCAAACGAGCCTCAAACGGATAACAAACATAGAAGAGCGTTGGAGAACACATACGAGCATCACCTAAGTTCAAACACAGACGACTGTCGAGCACCAAAAGGAAGTTACACACAGACGAGTGCTGGGAAGTGGAGACGAGCAACAACATCTACCAACCATGGGCGACTACTGGGGAAAGTAAAGGAGCAATAACAAAGTGTGAACACAGACGAGTGTTGGGGCAATGCTGACGAGCAACTACCAAACATCAAACACAGACGAGCGTTGGGGAATGCAGACGAGCAACCAACAGATGCCTGATTGGCGACAAGAATCACAACTCTGCAGGAGAGAACCAGGTCAAGAGGCTTTGACAATGCCTAATTCTGACTGGGGATGAATAACTGTTTGTATCATCACACTGACTAAAAAAAATTGGCAACCTCCCTGGGGATATTTCCACGACGATTGCGTCGCAATCATGAAACTTTGTAGGGGAAATGACGATCTTCCACCACGGCTGGGGAGATTCTTGGTCAAATAACCTTTTCTAGGAAAAGAGTTCTGATAGTTACAACTCTATAGGGAAGTGCAAGGCTTTTGGCTGCCTGCTGGGCATAATTCACTTGTGGAAAGACAATCTGCTTGGGGATTCCACCTGCCCTAACTCAGCTGAGGAATCTGTTTGGGAGAATATGACACCGTCCTGCAAAACCTGCAACAATAGAAAACACATATGTGCCCCGGGGACTTGCATGGTATGATCTGTTCATCCATAGTCACCCGACACTCAAAGATGGTTTTAAATGTTTCCCTGCAATGTCATTTTTTATTTAGAAAACAAACACCATGTTTTTACATGCCATGTTCTTTTTGTTTGCCAAAAATTCAGGACATTTTTGCAAACAAAAATAAACACAACACAACTTTTTGACTGAATATTCATTTATTGAAGGACCTCTGAATAGGCAAAGTTTTACATTAAGAAGAAACCACCTGGAAAGAGGTAGCTACCATAAAATTGAGAAAATAAACTACCCTAATGGCAATGGGCATGGAATCCCAATGAGTTTCCTTCTTGCTATGACCAGCATGTCTTCAAAACTTTCCATTCTTGCCTTTGCTTTCTGAAAAGATGAGGGGACTGATTCCTATCCTTCTGATATTGCCAGACTGTATGAAACGATGCTTTGGTTCAGATTACATGGATCGCAGTTGTTCGCTTATTCCCTTGTTTAGCGTGGATCGCCCTTTCGGGTTTTCAATCCACCGGGATACCCTTTTTTGCCTGAGCTGTCTGATGTGGCTTTTCAACTCAGCGGGTGTACATTTTTTTATTTGTTTTCCCTAACTTTTGCCCGAGCTTTTTATTCTGTTTTTAGCTCGCCGGGATGCCCTTTTCTTGCCTGGACTTTAATTCTGTTTTTGTGTCCAGCGGGTCTTTTTATGCGAAGTATTTTTTAACTGCGTCCGAGTTAACGGGGGATTGGAAATCTTCTCCATCCATAGTAGTGAGCATCAGTGCTCCACCTGAGAAAACTTTCTTCACTATGAATGGTCCTTCGTAGTTTGGGGTCCACTTGCCCCTGTGATATGAACCTTGAGGAACAATCCTCTTGAGCACAAGCTCGCCTACTTGATACTCCTGAGTACGTACTCGTTGGTCGAATGCTCGCTTCATTCTCCTCTGATAAAACTGACCATGACAGATAGCCGCTAATCTCTTTTCCTAAATTAAACATAACTGATTGTATCGAGCACGTACCCACTCAGCCTCATCAAGCTTCACATCCATCATCACACGCAATGAAGGAATTTCTACCTCGACAGGCAAGACCGCCTCCGTACCATATACCAATGAGAAAGGAGTTGCCCCAGTTGATGTCCTGACTGACGTTCGGTACCCATGCAGCGCAAATGGTAGCATCTCATGCCAATCGTTGTAAGTGACAACCATCTTTTGCACAATCTTCTTAATATTCTTATTTGCCGCCTCTACCGCACCATTCATCTTTGGCCTGTAAGGGGAAGAGTTGTGATGTTGGATTTTGAAGTCCCGACACAGTTCTGCCATCATCTTGTTGTTCAAATTGGAACCATTATCAGTAATGATTCGCTCGAGCACTTCGTATCTGTAAATAATGTCCCTTTTCAAAAATCTGGCTACCACTTGACGAGTGACATTGGCATAGGATGCTGCTTCAACCCACTTAGTGAAGTAATCGATCGCAACCAAGATGAAACGATGACCATTTGAAGCAATAGGCTCTATTTTCCCGATCATGTCAATGCCCCACATAGAAAAAGGCCAAGGAGATGAGATGGCGTTGAGCGGGCTAGGAGAAACATGCACCTTGTCTGCATAAATCTGGCACTTGTGGCACTTACGGGCGTACGAACAACAGTCTGCATCCATTGTTATCCAATAGTACCCCGATCTCAACAACTTCTTAGCCATTGCATGTCCTCTTGCATGAGTATCGAAAGACCCCTCGTGAACCTCTTACATTAACAGGCTTGCTTTGTGTCTATCCACGCATCTGAGCAAGACCATGTTAAAGTTCCTCTTATACAAAACCCCGTCTGTATTCAAGAAGAAGCTAGCAGCAAGTCGTCTTAAGGTCTTCTTATCGTTGGATGATGCCCCAACTGGGTATTCTTATTTTTCCAGGAAAAGCTTGATATCAAAGTACCAAGGTTTCTCATCAGACACTGCGTCTACAGAGAAAGTATAAGCCGGTGTGTCAAGCCTGGAAATGTCAATCCTGGGTACATAATTCCAACACAAGACTTTGATGGACGAAGAAAGAGTAGCCAATGCATCGGCAAATTGATTCTCATCTCGTGGTATATACTGAAGCTTAACCGTTGTGAAGAACGTCAACAGTCTTCTGGCATAATCCCTATAAGGAACTAAGTGTTATTGATGTGTATACCACTTGCCGGTAATCTGATTGATAACGAGGGCTGAATCTCCGAATATATCGAGGGTCTTAATCCGAAGATTAATAGCTGTAGACACCCCAAATTTGCCCTCACCCACTTCACCATGGCTTGTGACCTTTTCATGAGCATAAATTCAATCATAACATCTCATACCACATTTTTGATTCACTACATTGATTCAAAGCCATTTGCATCTAGGGTTTGTGATCTGAGCCATCCCTGAGCCATTTGAGCCACTCCAAAGGTCATCAATCACTTCAAAGGGGTCCATGTGTGTTCAAGCATCATATTATATCCCCACAGGGTCAAGGAAGTCAAAAAGTCACAAGAACTGAGAAAGGCATGGAAGCAGAGCCAGGTTTAACTGCACAGATGACCTAGAATTAGGGTTTTGGTTTCAGAGGCCATAACTCCAAAATTTTTGGTCATTCTTGTTTCTATTGGTCTCTATATGTTATGAGGATCATGCATATCAATTTTCATGAATAAATTCAATGGGGAAGGCATCTGATCAAAAGGTGACTTCTTGAGCAAGTCAGTGCAAAATCAGGGCATCTGAGGCCCCCAATGACCCAACCAAAGGGGTTTCTCCATCATTTTGATTGTGTATGATCTTTATTTGATCATAGAAGATGTTAGAAGTTCACAAAATTGAGGAATTTCAAACCATTTGCAAAGTTGCCTTTTTGGGAAAGTGACTTATAATGTTGTAGATGTCCTGAATTGGCAGAATTTTTGACCAACAAGAAATATTGAATTCAGTTCAGAATGTCCTATCAAATGTTGGGACATTATCAAACAGAGTATATGACCTTATTTCAGGATGTCTCACCAGATGTTGGGACATTGTGTTAAAGACTTAAGTTCAGTTTTTCAGGATGTCCCAACAGATGTTGAGACATCTCAAACCTGCTACCAGAATTAATTATTGACTAACTGATCAGAGATATTTAAGGAGAGTTATCTGGAATTAATTAATGATGGATAAAAACAGAACAAGGCGCATCTGTAGGGAGTTTTATATTGAAGATTCAGATTAAAACAGAAGGCCTAAATCACCTAGAATCTAGGAAGTAACAAACCCTAAATTCAAGGTGGAAGCTGCTTGCGCATTAGGGCTGGATCTTTCTACAGAAAGCCCAAATTACAGATACCTATTTAATCAACAGAAACTCATAGAATTGAGTACGAATTTCAGAAGACCAAATAGGGTGTCTAGTGTTTTAATAGCAGGTGTTTTAAATTGTACCACTTTATGAGCTTTTAAGCAAAAGTGCATTTGTGACTTGATTGAAACTGTGAAGTAAGATCAAGCTATTTTTTGTTTGAAGAATGTCTTCAATTTTATTAAACTTGTAAACTTAATCACTGTGTGATTGAGGGGGAGTGAGTAGGGTACTCTTATCTAAGTTGTGTCTTAGGTAGAAATTGCATTGGGTAGTTATTAAGTGATAGATTAAACAGGGTGGTTTAAGTCTAGAATTAATATTACTTATAGTGGATTTCCTCCTGGCTTGGTAGCCTCCAGATGTAAGTGTGGTTATACACTGAACTGGGTTAACAAACTTCTGTGTTGTTTATTTTTCTTGCTATTTAAGTTTTGGTTGAATCTGTCAAGTGTTGGGACATCTCTTAGGACATCTCATACCTGACCACATAATTTCAATTGGCATCAGAGCGGGCACCCTGCCTGTTTATACTGGGTGAGATCTAGGGAATACAAATTCTGTAACATGGACAGAGATATAGGGTCAGTAAATAGACCACCTATTCTGGATGGATCTAACTATGACTACTAGAAGCCAAGAATGATTGCATTCTTAAGATCACTTGACAACAGGGCATGGAGAGCAGTCAACATTGGATGGGATCATCCTGTCCAAGATACCAAAGATGGATCAAAAGTGCTGAAACCTGAAGAAGAATGGAGTAAGGAGGAAGAAGATTCAGCACTAGGAAACTCAAAGGCCTTAAATGCTCTATTCAATGGCATTGATAGGAACATCTTTAGACTTGTGCATCATTGTGAGCTAGCCAAAGATGTGTGGGATACTCTCAAAACAACTCATGAAGGAACATCAAAGGTGAAGATGTCAAGACTTCAACTTCTCACCACCAAGTTTGAAAACTTGAGAATGAAGGAAGATGAGACAGTTCATGAATTCTACATGAACATCTTAGAAGTAGCTAATACTTCTGGAGCTTTGGGAGAAAAGATGACTGATGAAAAGCTTGTAAGAAAAATCCTCAGATCTTTGCCAAAAAGATTTGACATGAAAGTCACAGCAATAGAAGAAGCTCAAGACATATGCTCTATGAAAGTTGAAGAATTCATTGGTTCCCTTCAAACTTTTGAGATGGGAATGAATGACACAAATGTTAAGAAGAACAAAAGCATAGCCTTGGTGACAAATACTAATGAAGTAGAAGATGATGAATCAGAAAATGATAAAAGCTTATCAGACAATCTGGCTATGCTTGGAAGACAATTCAAACAAATTCTCAGAGGAATGGAAGGCAAATCCAAACCCAGTGGAAGATACACAAACTCTTCTGAGAACAGGAGATCTTATGATGCTAACAGAAGGTCAAATTATGCTGAAAAGACCAGTCAAGAAAAAGGAGTCAAATGCCATGGATGTGAAGGATATGGACACATCAGGAATGAATGTCCTACCTACTTAAAAAGGCAAAAGAAAGGACTCTCTGTGACCTGGTCTGATGAAGACTCAAGAGGTGATTCAGAAGAAGAATCAACTAAGCCTATCACTGCTTTAGCTGGATTATGTGAGTCTGAAAGTGAATCCAGTGATGGAGAACTTACTTATGAAGAACTTGAGCAAGCATTCAAAGATCTATACAAAAGAAGCTCTGAAATATGCAGTGAGGTTATAAAGCTAAAGAAGCAGAATGAGGAATTAGAAGATGAAAAAGCAAGTGATCAAGAGATCATTGATACCTTGAAAAGTGAAGTAAGTCTTCTCAACTCCAAGTTGGAACATATGTCCAAATCTGTTAGAATGTTGAACAGCAGCTCAAATACACTGGATATTATTCTCAACAACAATAAGCTCTCAGGGGATAAAAGTGGACTGGGATTTAACAGAGTACATAACGATGAAGCTAGATCTAGAAAAACAACTTCAAAATCCATACAGTCAAACAAGATGTCCCAACAGATGCTTCAACATCAGGAAAAGAACACAAAGTCAAACATAATGTTCCAACAGATGTCTCAACATTCTGGAAAGAACAAAATGAAGAAGAAGTATCAAAGATGGAGATGCCATCACTGTGGAAGATTTGGACATATCAAACCTCATTGTTATAAGCTGCATGGATATCCAAATCAGATGTATCAGCAACCTCCTAAGCAGAAGACAAAAGTCATCAAGAAGGTATGGGGACCAAAAGCTAGCACTGAGGCTGATCAAAGCTACAAGAACAAGATCGACAATCAAGCTTGGAGATCAGCTGATGAACAACACACAGGGCAGAGGCATCAAAATAAATCTCAACTCAAATGGTCAAAGAAAAGTACTGCATATATAGCACATACATCACTAAGAGTATCAGCTAAAGAAGACTGGTACTTTGACAGTGGATGTTCAAGACACATGACTGGATTGAAGAATCTGCTAGTAAACTTAAAGTCACATTCATCCAGGTATGTAACCTTTGGAGATGGAGCTAAAGGAGAAATCAAGGGAGTTGGGACCTTGGATTGTCAAGATGTTCCAAGACTAGATGATGTGCTGCTAGTTAAAGGTTTAACTGCTAACCTGATCAGCATAAGTCAACTATGTGATCAAGGGTACAGTGTAAACTTTACCAAAACTGAATGCATAGTGACTAATAAAGAACAAGAGGTTGTCATGAGAGGAGCCAGATCTAAAGACAACTGTTACATGTGGGAATCCCAAAACCTCAGTCTCACTTCAACTTGTTCTTTAGCTAAAGAAGAAGAAGTGAAACTATGGCACCAAAGACTAGGTCATCTTCATTTCAGAGGCATAAAGAAGATAATATCTATGGATGCTGTAAGAGGTATTCCTAAACTGAAGATTGATGATGGCAAAATATGTGGTGAATGTCAAATAGGCAAGCAAACCAAGATGTCCCATCCAAAGCTCCAACATCTGACAACTTCCAAAGTTTTGGAACTTTTGCATATGGATCTTATGGGACCTATGCAGGTTGAAAGCCTTGGTGGTAAGAGGTATGCCTATGTGGTGGTTGATGATTTTTCAAGATATACATGGATAAATTTCATCAAAGAAAAGTCTGATGTATTTGATGTATTCAAAGAATTATGCCAAAGATTACAAAGGGAAAAATCTAGCTGTGTGATCAGAATAAGAAGTGATCATGGAAAAGAATTTGAGAACCAAAAGTTCTTAGATTTCTGCTCTTCAGAAGGAATCAATCATGAATATTCTTCACCTATCACTCCTCAACAGAATGGGATTGTTGAGAGGAAGAATAAAACTATTCAAGAATCAGCAAGAGCTATGATCCATGCTAAAAAGTTACCTTTGTACTTCTGGGCTGAAGCTATGAACACTGCTTGTTACATCCATAACAGAGTTACTTTAAGGAAAGGAACTTTGTCCACAATATATGAAGTCTGGAAGGGCAGAAAACCCACAGTTAAGTACTTTCATGTGTTTGGAAGCAACTGTTATATTCTGGCAGATAGGGAGCAAAGGAGAAAAATGGATCCTAAAAGTGATGAAGGGATTTTCCTTGGATACTCTATAAACAGCAGAGCATATAGAGTATTTAATTCTAGAACCAAGGTTATCATGGAGTCCATAAATGTGATAATTGATGATGCTCCTACAGATGTCCCAGAAGATGTTGGAACATCTGCTGATATCAAGATTGAAGCTGAAGAAAAGAATGATCATGATAACTTCATTCAAAATGATACAAGGACAGAAGAATCCAGCAAACCTCCCTCCATCAAAATACAGAAGGATCATCCCAAAGATTTGATAATTGGTGATCCTAACAGAGGTGTGAGCACTAGATCAAGAGAATTGATTTCAGGTTCCTGTTTTGTTTCTAAAATAGAACCTAAAAACATCAAGGAAGCTCTTACTGATGAATACTGGATTTGTGCTATGCAAGAGGAATTAGGTCAATTCACAAGGAATGAAGTGTGGAATCTTGTTCCTAGACCTGATGACATAAATGTGATTGGAACAAAATGGGTGTATAAGAACAAGTCAAATGAACAAGGAGTTGTTACAAAGAACAAAGCTAGACTTGTAGCTCAAGGATACACTCAAATTGAAGGAGTAGACTTTGATGAAACCTTTGCACCAGTAGCAAGGCTTGAATCAATCAGACTACTTTTGGGAATTGCTTGTATCTTAAAGTTCAAGCTATTTCAAATGGATGTGAAAAGTGCCTTTTTAAATGGTTATCTTAATGAAGAGGTATATGTAGAACAGCCTAAAGGATTTGTTGATCCAAGCTGTCCAAATCATGTATACAAACTAAAGAAGGCACTTTATGGTCTGAAGCAAGCTCCAAGGGCATGGTATGAAAGACTGACTACATTTCTTATCAAGCAAGGATACAGAAAAGGTGGCATTGACAAAACCCTGTTTGTTAAAGATGAAGAAGGAAATGTCATGATTGCTCAAATATATGTTGATGACATTGTTTTTGGTGGAATGTCTGACAGGATGGTCAAACATTTTGTCAAGCAGATGGAATCTGAATTTGAAATGAGCCTAGTAGGAGAGTTAACCTACTTTCTTGGTCTGCAAATAAAGCAAATGGAAGACTCAATGTTCATTTCCCAAAGCAAGTATACCAAGAACATAGTCAAGAAATTTGGAATGGAAAATGCTTCTCATAAGAGAACTCCTGCCCCCACACATTTAAAGCTGACTAAAGATGAAAAGGGTGAGAATGTAGATCAAAGCTTATACAGAAGCATGATTGGAAGCTTGTTATACTTGACTGCTAGCAGACCAGACATAACATTTGCAGTAGGTGTATGTGCAAGATATCAAGCTGATCCAAAAGTCAGTCATCTCAATCAAGTCAAGAGAATTCTTAAATATGTTAATGGTACTTGTGACTATGGCATAATGTACTTTCATGGTTGCAAACCAATTCTCACTGGCTTCTGTGATGCTGATTGGGCTGGAAGTGCTGATGACAGAAAAAGCACTTCAGGAGGATGCTTCTTTCTAGGAAACAATTTGATTTCTTGGTTCAGTAAGAAACAAAATTGTGTATCCTTATCTACAGCTGAAGCTGAATATATAGCAGCTGGAAGCAGTTGTTCTCAGTTGGTTTGGATGAAGCAAATGCTCACTGAGTACAATGTCCCACAGGATGTCATGACATTGTACTGTGACAACTTAAGTGCAATCAACATATCAAAGAATCCTATCCAACATAGCAGGACCAAGCATATTGATATCAGACATCATTTCATCAGAGATCTTGTAGAAGAAAAGGTGATTTCATTGGAACATGTAGCTACAAATCTGCAGTTGGCTGATATCTTTACAAAAGCATTGGATGCTACTCAATTTGAGAACTTAAGGGGCAAACTGGGAATCTGTTTATGTGAGATTTAGCAGTTAATGAAATGTGCCAACATGTCATATGACATTGTATGGCATAAGTTCCAGATGGCAACACCAGTCTGGACAAGAACCTTGGGTATTCCATTCCTAATCATTTTCAATATAACGGCTACTTATTTAGTAACAGCTTATAATCAGCTATCAATTTTCTCATCACACCATCAAAAGCGAATCATATTATCAAGCTGTTATTCAGAAATCATAAACCCTAAATCTCTTCATCCAAATTCCTTGACAATGTCTCAAAACCCTAACACTCCTGAAGAAGTTCTCAACAAAGAAGATGTAGTTCATGCAACTCCCATCTCTGTGGTACCAATGAAATCAACCCCATTGGACGAACTCAGAGGAAGTGCATCTCATGCTAAAAAGCCAAGAACTCCAAAAAGAGCTAAAGATCAAGTCTGCAGCAAATCCAAAGGAGGCATTCCTTCTCCAGCAAACATGCCTCCAAAATCTTCTGACTATGTGGATGCTTCCATCAAGGAGATAGTCAACAAGATTCTTTTTGAGCAGAGAGTGGTTAGTGGGATTTCTATTCCTCTGAACACCATGCCTGCCCCTCAAGAAGAACAAGCTCAAGCTGCAGAGGACACTCCTGCTCAACAGGATGTCCCAATAGATGTTGGAACATCTGAGGATGAGAAAAAGAAATCATCTGATGCTGATATTGAACAAACTGAGGACCAGAAAAAGGCCTCAAATGAAAGTGATGAAGAAGACTCTGAGGATCAGACCAAAGCCTCAACTGAAGATCACATCTCTGCTGATCAACCAGCTGAAGAGGAGACTGCTCAATCTCCTCCAGTGGTGAACCTGGAGCAGGACTCTGATACAGAGATCATAGCCTCTGTTAGACCTAGCATAGCCAAAAGGCTCAGGTCCAGGAAAGGAAAGATGCAAGCTGAACCTGAAATTCCTGAGAAGAAGAAAGCTACTCCAAAGAAAGGCAAAGCTAAAGCTGCCTTTGGTCCAACAAAACAATGGAGTAAAGTCCAAACCCAGAAGAGGAAAGCTGTCACCCCATCAGACTCAGATGTTGAATCAGATGTCCCAACATCTCCTCCCAAGAAGAAACCAACACCATCTAGGGCTTCAACTGCTGTTCCAGAAGCTCCCTTGTACAGCATCTCATTCCATCATGTCTCTAGTGTTAACAGATGGAAGTTTGTGTACCAAAGAAGGGTTGCCCTTGAAAGAGAACTGAGCAGTAATGCACTTGAGTGCACTGAACTGATTGATCTCATCTCTGCTGCAGGCCTCTTCAAAACAGTCTCAGATCTCTCTCCCTGCTATGAACTTCTTGTCAAAGAATTCATTGTTAATCTTCAGGAGGATTGTGCCAATGGTAAGTCCTCTGAATTTAGAAAAGTCTTTGTTAGAGGTAGGTGTGTAGAGTTCTCTCCTCAGATCATCAATCAATACCTAGGAAGAGAAACAGATGGACCAAATGAGCTAGGTAAGACAGATAACCAAGTCTGCAAGGTTATCACTGCAAACCAGGTCAAGGCATGGCCTGTTAAAGGAAAGCTCTCAGTGAGCATGCTAACCAGAAAATATGCCATGCTGAACAGGATAGGTACAGCAAACTGGGTGCCTACTAACCACACATCTTCAATATCCACTGGCCTGGCCAGGTTTATCTATGCTGTGGGAACTCAGACTAAGCTGGATTATGGTGCTTACATTTTTGATCAGACCTTGAAGCATGCCAGCTCTTCTGCAACAAAGCTGCCAATAGCTTTTCCCTCTTTGCTGTGTGGTATAGTGCTCAATCAATACCCTGGAATCCTCACTGAAAAGGACACAGTCTGCAAAAGAGAAAGCCCCCTGGCTTTTCACTACAAATTGTTCCTTAGTCATCATGCAGCAGATGTTGAAGCACCTTCTGGGACATCTGCAGGTCCTTCAACTGCCAAGACTCCTATCTCCAAGGCTGCATTAATTGCTGAACTAAAAAGCACCTGCAAAGAACTTGAAGCAAGGAAGCTGAAACTTGAAGAAATCATCCAAAGGATGGAGAGTGAAGGAGATCAAAAAGGTGCCTCTGATGAAGAAGATGAAGCTGATGAAGAAACTGAAAGTGAGGAGTCTGAGTGATCATTGTATGTGAGGAAATTGTAATGACAGCACTGCATTGTATTTCTGGATTAGTGTCTTTGGCCCCATAATTTGTGTCTAACAAGGGGGAGAACAACAACAAAATGTATTGCTGTTTAATTATGAATGAAAAATCTGTTTGTTTGTGTCTGAACTGAATCAGTGTGTTTTGATAAATATTTCTGTTGCAACAAGACTGGATACATATTTGTTTGAGGGGGAGTAATCTCAAATATGAATCAACAGAAAAGTAATGCTATACTCTGATAAAAAGAACTTCTGCTACACTCTGAAAACCAGAAAAGATGTTAGCCAAAAATTAGCCAAAGGGGGAGTTTGTAGATGTCCTGAATTGGCAGAATTTTTGACCAACAAGAAATATTGAATTCAGTTCAGAATGTCCTATCAAATGTTGGGAAATTATCAAACAGAGTATATGACCTTATTTCAGGATGTCTCACCAGATGTTGGGACATTGTGTTAAAGACTTAAGTTCAGTTTTTCAGGATGTCCCAACAGATGTTGAGACATCTCAAACCTGCTACCAGAATTAATTATTGACTAACTGATCAGAGATATTTAAGGAGAGTTATCTGGAATTAATTAATGATGGATAAAAACAGAACAAGGCACATCTGTAGGGAGTTTTATATTGAAGATTCAGATTAAAACAGAAGGCCTAAATCACCTAGAATCTAGGAAGTAACAAACCCTAAATTCAAGGTGGAAGCTGCTTGCACATTAGGGCTGGATCTTTCTACAGAAAGCCCAAATTACAGATACCTATTTAATCAACAGAAACTCATAGAATTGAGTATGAATTTCAGAAGACCAAATAGGGTGTCTAGTGTTTTAATAGCAGGTGTTTTAAATTGTACCACTTTATGAGCTTTTAAGCAAAAGTGCATTTGTGACTTGATTGAAACTGTGAAGTAAGATCAAGCTGTTTTTTGTTTGAAGAATGTCTTCAATTTTATTAAACTTGTAAACTTAATCACTGTGTGATTGAGGGGGAGTGAGTAGGGTACTCTTATCTAAGTTGTGTCTTAGGTAGAAATTGCATTGGGTAGTTATTAAGTGATAGATTAAACAGGGTGGTTTAAGTCTAGAATTAATATTACTTATAGTGGATTTCCTCCTGGCTTGGTAGCCTCCAGATGTAAGTGTGGTTATACACTGAACTGGGTTAACAAACTTCTGTGTTGTTTATTTTTCTTGCTATTTAAGTTTTGGTTGAATCTCTCAAGTGTTGGGACATCTCTTAGGACATCTCATACCTGACCACAGAATTTCAAATGTGAACTTGCCATTTTGGGAAAGTTTTTCAACCTCCTCTTTTTGATTCAAAAATGCTTCAAATGAGAAAAATTTGGTCATGAAAGTTGTAGAATGGATCCTCCCATTTTCAAAAAGTACAAGAACTCTTTCTAATTCATTTTGGATCAAAAGTTATGGCTTGTCAAAGTTGGAAAATCACATAAGTTTCACTTTTACACCAAAAGAGGAAAGTTGCAAAACTTCTTGCCAAGGCCAATTATGACTTCAAATCAACTTCTAAGCATTACACCAGCATAATACATGACCTAAAAATCAGAATGCACCAAAGAATATCCAAGTTTCATGCCTTATGCTTCAAGAAATCACAAAGGGGCCAAAGTTGTACCAATTTGCAAAATGACCCAAAGCTTCTCATCCACTTGCCTCAGTTCACAAAATCTGATCCATAAGCATTCCATGATCTCAGCTGAACCAAGCCATACCCCTAAACCAGCCTGCCATGACCCATACCTCAAAGGACACATAACATTGACTTTTGGCAAAATGGACCATACCAATCAAGCTGTGCCACCAACAACTCTCTGCCATATCACAGCTTGATATGTGGACTAAAAGAGACTCAAAACACACAAGAAGAGGGGCTGAATCCACAACATTGCTAGAGTTCACAAAAATCCCTCCTTTTGCATTTTCTATCGAATCCCATAACTCAGCCATTCATTCTCCAAATTTCTTCCACCATTCATCTCAAAATGCTTCACTGATCCTCCCTGACCCATCAAAACAACCTAAGACCACCACAAACAGAAATACGACTTTCACCACCCCTGAACTGGAAGCTTCAAAATCCTCCATATAAACTCATTCCAAGCTTACCAGAAGCCTCAGGGAGTTCATTAGAGTGGAAAAGCACAAGGCAGAAGGTCAGAAAGCCCAAGATTCGAAAGCTCAATCTCAGGTAACATGATGAACAATTTTTCCAGAACTCTTATTTCTTGTTAAAATATTGTTCTATGTGTTGCCCTGATCATGGGGATGTGTTTATTTTTGAAAATGAGCCAGAGACAAGCATTTTATGTTGCTCTGAAACTTTTTCCCTAAATCTGTTCCTATTCGATTCTCCTTGTGTGAGTAAAATAAATTGTTATTGATGATGGATTCTTGTTATTTGAGGTTAGAGGAAGAGTTCTGGAGATTTTGACATGTTTTTATAGCTTAGGGAGAGAGATAGAAATTTTCAGGGAGGGATGTCACCGGAGAAGACGACCGGAGCTCTTCTCCGGTGACCTGAATGTAATTAGGGTTTAATATGTGATTAGGGCAAAGTTTGAATCTGGAGCGTGCGATCTTGCTTCCCGCGCGTGAATGGATGGCCTGGATGGTCTCATTAAGCCCTAATCCCATAAATAGATTTAATTAATTAGGATTAGATTTAAATTTGCCAGTTTGAACCTCAGCCTTAGGATCTGGCGCCAGTCAATTCCCTCCAAATCCATTCAAACCACAGCCTTTGGATCTGTTGACTTTTTCTTTTTATTGTTTTAATTCATTTTGTTTATATTTAACTTCCACGAATTTTTTAAAAATAGGAAAACATATTAAAAAATTCTGATTTTTTTTTGTCAAATATTTCATTAATTTTCAGAACCCAAAAATATTTTTATTTTTATTTTTTGCATTAAAAATTATTTTTAAATCATTTAAATGTTTATTTTTAATTAGTTAATAGAAATTAATTAATTAAAAATGCATTTAGGTATTTAAAAATCACAAAAAAAATTCACATTGTATTTCAAAACATTTAGAAACATTATCAAACTCTCAAAACAAATTTCTTTTTGGTTCTTGACCAATTTTGACAATTTTCATTGGAATTAAAGTTGTTTAAAGGCAATATTTTGATCCTAACTTGAAAAAATTCATTCTGCCTAACCATTAAGAGTTTGATGATGGTTCTTCTTGCATTACATCCTTCATAGCATGTAGTTTCTAGGGTAAAATTGGTTTGAATTTATCTTCCATTTTCTATTTGTTTTGCATTTTTCATTGTGAGGTACCTTGAAACCCTAGTTGACTTAGAAAAATCATAACTTCCAATAGGTTTAGGTTTAGGTCTCCTCCTTTGGGCAGTGAACTTGTGTAGGGTTAGGGTTCCTTTGATCCCATTTTCAATTTTTTATCATGTCATTTGCTTCTGATTTGGAATTTTGCTTTGTGTCTTGTGCATAAACCCTAATATGTGCCTTTCTTTGCATCCATTTCTCATTTGCTTGCATTCAAGAACTTGCCATGACATTTTGTGCATCCACATGATTCATAAGACATCTTAGGACATATTAGAACCATGTTTGATCATTGCATCTTTCATTTTCCATGTATATGTTCATTCCATTTCATAAACTTTCATGAACTTCCATGGTTCAAAGCATGCTTCATTTGCATCCTCATCCTTGTATGATCATCCACAACTCTTGACATGTGTTTGCATCATCCCTTAGCATCATTGAAATCATGTTCATGCTTCTGACTTTGTCTTGCATCATGCCATTTCACCTCATCTTCATTGCATTTCATTTCTTTTGCTAACTTTTCAAGTGGTAAGTTGTTTTGAGAAGTGAATTTGCCTTCACTTCTCACAATCTCTCTTCATCTCTATTATGCATCATTGCTGAATTTTATATTTGTATTAGAGTGAGCTTTCTCATTCATGCTCTTTCCCACTTTCTTCCTTCAAGAAACTTGTCTTCTTAAGTGAAGCAAGTTGTCTTGCTTCTCTCTGCTTCTTTCTCCTTTCATCTGCTTCTCTCCTTGGTGGCTCTTTGAAGACTCTTCCTCTCTTAAGCCCCACTAACCCTAGGATCTCCAAGTATGATAATAATTAGGGTTTGATTAGTCCCCCATTTAGCTTTTACCTTTGTGTCATCTTTGTGTCTTCTCTTCTCATCTCATAATCAAGGACTAAACCCTAAAGGTTTTAAGGCTTTGTGATTAAGCTTATGCCAGCATCCTTCTATTAGGATGGAGTGTATAACTTTAATCCTAAGTGTTAAACCCTTAATGTGTTTAAATCCTTTAATCAATTCACTTAATAATCATCAAGACATCAAGCTTGTAACTTGGGCCTTGCATTAGGGTTCTAATTCTTCCTTAATTGGTTAAGAAGGACTAACTCTAGTGTTAATGGACAAGTCCCCCTCAAGTTGTATTACCAACCATAAAAGCCACTTCTTAATCTTACCATTAACTAAAAATCCATTTAATAAAGGCTTTGTTATGTCATGAGGTTAATCCCTAATCATGGATTAAGTTGAGGAGTCTTCCTCAACTTAGATGTTCTCATCTATTATCCTTCTATTAGGATGGTGTAATGAGTCCATTAAATCCTTGATTATGGCTTAAACTCATTACTTAACACTAAACAAAAACAAAAAAAACATCTAAATAATCATAAGTAGGTTAATGATCATAATCCTACATCATGGTGATTAAGTGTGAGGTGCTTACTTCACATTTAAGGTATTCTCATTACCCCTAATCAGAGGGAGGATGTGATGAGTTTACTAACGCTTGGTTTAGGCTTAAGCTCATTAACTTATGACAAATCCAAAATCAATAAAAGATTAAAAACACAAAAACAAACAATAATCGTCTCCTCCGGGATTCTTTTCTCACCTCATTCACTCACAAACGAGAACTCGCTTCTTCCGTCTAATGCAAGACAGTTTGCACCTGAGCCAGACAGGTCATACACTTGAGCATAGACAAGCAAGCAGTTCACAAGTCAATTTATCTTTCAGTCTCTTTGAGTCGAACTATGGTGTTCTGACTTCCTCATTGCACGAGAGGATACGTAGGCATAACTTAACAGTTATCGAACAAAAGTCTCTGTATATTCCCCCCTCCTTCCAGCATCATTCTTTAAGCCTCATAGTCTTGAGCTTCTTACTCCTGTTTTTACACTGACACTTCTCTTATACACTTCACACTTCTCTTACACTGACACTTGCATTCTTTCCAGCTTTGATACACAGCTTGCACTGACACTACCCCTTTAAAACACAAATCTTTCAAGCGTGGATCCCGTCGAGTACGGCGGACAATCTGGGTGCTAATACCTTCCCAGGTTGTAACCAACCCCCTTCCTCAGTTTCTCTGGTTCACAACTGTCTTATCCATATCTTTCTAGGTCTATGCAGCATTACCTTTCCTCCGTGATAAAAATGCCTAGCTGGCGACTCTTGTCTTCTGAGTTCACCCTTGTGTGTACTCTCTTCTTTCGCCGACCGTTCGCGTCTGTACCCCTTCAGAGTTAGCCTCATTTGGTGGGAGCGACAGCTTGGCGACTCTGCTGGGGACCCTTATACTATAACCAGGGCTTCTGGTTCTTTTTGTGGGTTCCTCCTAGCGCTTGTTTGATTTGTGTTTATTGGGGTGTTATGTGCTATGTGTGTTTGTTTATTTGCTTTATTTACTGCTTTATGTACAGTTATTTATTGCTTTCTTTACAAGTTTTATACATCATACTGTCATACTATCATCTGCTGGATCTGGTTTTCTGTTTTGGTGGGTGGGGTTCCATTGAGAGTTTGAGGTCCTATACCTGGGACCTGAGTGACACCTAGGCTAGAGTGGTTCATGTTCTTTCCCATTCCATTTCGGTCTGGTGCGGGAATATGAAACACGGTTCAGATGTGGGTTTCTTCTTGAGAACTCTGTACTACAGATTTCCTGTAGTGCTAGGGCTATCTGGGAAGCCTGCTAAGTCTGGATGACCTTTATTATGACCTTCAGAAACTGGGGTGAATTAGAGGAGGATCTTTTATGGTTATTGTAAACACTGTACCCCCGGGTTAGAAGTGTTTACACTTCTCATAACTGATCCAAGTCTGAGGATCCTTGTTTTAGAACACCATATGTGAGGGGGTTGGGCTGTTTACAGGTATGCAGGTACCCTTGGCCACATCATACCCTGTTCTTGTTTTGTTTAAGAGTACCTCATTTTGGACAGTTCTTGTGATTTAACCCTGGACATGTGACTCTTTATTTGAGTCCCCCACCTTGGTTACTGGATTTCTGAACCTCCATCTGGACTTCTTGAACATACATGGGCCTATATCAAGACAGATAATCAGATCCATCTTGATCACAAACCCTTGCATATCATTTGCATACATCATCATTGCATCATTTAACATTTGTTTATTTGTTTTTCAGGGTATCCACATTATATCTGGCTTGGTTTTGACCCTTTCTTCTGCATAGACCTCTGCTTCATCAGTTATCTGCTTCAGATATTCTCATCACCAGTATCAGCCTATCAGTGGCCCATCTCCAGTTTCAGTCTTGATCTTCATCAGCACCTATCTTCATCATCTTCAGCAGCACTCATGACTACTCCCAGGAAGAGAAACATATCCTACCATTTCTTTGAGCCTGTGCTGACTGGTATCAGACAGGTCCAGTCACTCATCACACCAGACCACATCCCATTGTTTAGGGAACACTATGGAGGTATCCTAGATATGGTTATGGACCTGGACCCTTCTCAGAGGAGCATGATCCACACATGCTTATAGTTCTATGACCCTCCTTTGAGATGTTTCGCATTCCCAGACTTTCAGCTAGGGCCTCTACTGGAAGAGTTTTCCTCATTGATTGGAGTACCTATCAGGGGTGGAATCCCCTTCAACCCAGAAATGACTTTTCCCAGCAATGGAGAAGTAGCAAAAGCACTGTACCTGGAGACTACCTTGATTGAACAAAGCATGACAACAAAAGCTGGGATCCCTGGTTTGCACTTAGACTTCTTGATTTCTCAAGCCATCCTGAAGGCCTCCTTGGGAGAGTGGAGGGCAGTTTGTGCACTGTTAGCCCTCAGCATATATGGGGTTATACTGTTTGCAGATGAGCCCAAATTTGTCAGCAAGAATGCCATTCATCTTTTCCTTCTGAGGAACCCAGTACCCACCTTGCTGGGAGATTTCTATTACTCCATCCATCAGAGGAATGAGAAATAAAGGGGGAAGTTGGTGAGGTGTTGTGCTCCTTTGTTTCACACCTAGCTACTCAGACACCTACCTAAATCAGATGCCTTCTTGAACCCTCACCAACAGAGGAATTGGGCCAAGAGGCTCATTGCTTTGACTTCAGATAATATTAGATGGTGCACCCAGAGCACCAAAGGCAAAGACATTATCACCAGCTGTGGGAAATACCCAAATGTGCCTCTGATAGGAGTAAAGGGTTGCATCAACTACAACCCTCTGCTGTTTAAGAGACAACTGGGCTATGCTTTGGTTCACCCTCCCAGAGTGCAAGATTTAATTGAGACCTTGTATTGTGAAATAAAACCTAATCTAGCTGCTGTCAGACAAGCATCCTGGGCTTGGGACAACATCCAGACAAAAGGTATGGCTATTCTGGAAGGTGTAATAATGTTGCCTTAGCTCAGTACTATGACTGGTCCCGTACTAGAGCTCAAATTACTGGAATTCCTTTCACCATTGAGGACATACTTGGACCATCTACAGCACAGCCAACAACAACTGTCAGCCTGGAGGAATTTGAGAAGCTGAAGGAAAGGAATGAGAATCTGTCTCAAGCTCTGAAGAAGACCCTTTGGGAAAGGAGTGATGGTCGTCTGGACATTGAGAGGTTGGAAAAGCTTAGGGTGGAGCATCTGGCCAAGATTGAGAAAACAGAGGACTATATCAGGAAAGCAAGGGATGGGGAGCAAATATTGAAGAATGCCTGTAAAGAAGCCAAGATTCAGAAGGCCAGGACTGAGCTCTATCTGCAAGAAAGTCAGGCTAGGTGGGTCAGGATCACTGAAGCCCATACACAAGAAGATCAGAGAACTCAGGCCAAGATTGAACAGTTAGAGGCTAATGAAAAGAAGCAGCAGGAAGCTTTGTTGGCAGCCCAGAAGGAGATTTTAGAGTTAAAGCTCAGAGCTGGATTGAAGAGATCAAAGGATCAGGATAGGCACAAGAAGCTGACCACTGCTATTGCCACCAGGAACCTCCTCATCAGGACTATTACAGAGCATCCAGCTGGTCCAGTGACTGAGGCACTTCTGAAGGAGGTCAAGGAGGATGAGTTTGGACTAGATGTTTGACTTCTTTGCTTTTTGTTCATTTCCATTTGATGTACTTTTCTTTTTGTTGTATTTTGACCCTCCAGGGGCACGTGTTGTAAAACAAACTATGTATTGTTCATTATTTGTAATATATTAGTTTGCTTTCATTGGGTTTCTTTTCTCAAGCAACATCAAGCATCTTCCTCGGGGTCTGGAAAGGTCAAAACCAAGAACCAAGCCGGATACCTTGGAAAACAAATGAGCATACTGCATTGCATACTAACCTTGTTTTGTTTTGTAGGTTTTGTTTTTATTTGTTTCTAACTCTGTTATGATCTCAGGAAATATTGCTCGCCGCCGGGTGTTCCCTGTCAACCGTACGCACCGGTACCCTACTCGCAACAACCTTCCTAGTATCCAAATGGATCAAGTACAGCAGGACCTGACTGAGGTCAGAACTCAGATGGCTAATGAAATAGTGGAGATGAGGAACCAAATGGCTCAATTCATGACTGTGATGACTGGCTTGGCCCAGAGCCAAGAAAGGTTAAGGGAACTAGTGGAAAGACAAACTCCCGAGGAACCACATCTTGGAACTGGAGGAACAAGTAACAATGAAAGGGGTCAGCCTCATGTTAATCCACCAGTATTTGGACCTCATCTGCATCCGGAAGTCAACATCCCAGGAAATGTGCAAGGAAACACTGCTGCAGGCAGGATCTTGCAAGAAGATCCTCAAGAGGAGCAGTTTACTGTCATGGGAGCTGGAGACGAAGTCTATAATAGGATGTTGGATGAAATTGCTGAGAAGTTGAGATCTCTGGAGTCTCATAATTCCTTAGGCTTCGATGTAATGGACATGGGGCTAGTGGATGGGGTGAGGATTCCCCACAAATTCAAACCCCCGTGCTTTGAGAAATACAATGGAACTTCTTGTCCACGAACTCACCTGCAGTCTTTCCTGGGAAGACTTAAAGCTTATACTATGGATGAGAAGCTGTGGATGTTTTACTTCGAAGACAGTCTGACTGGGGCTTCAAGAGAGTGGTATTCACACCTGACCAGAGCTACCGTTAGATGCTGGAAGGACTTAGCTGAAGCCTTCATCAGACAATATCAATATAACCTGGACATGGCTCCTAACAGGACCTTCCTGATGGGAATGTCCCAGTTCTCTAGTAAAGCTTCAGAGAATATGCCTAGAGGTGGAGACAGCTTGCTGCTGCTGTTCAACCACCCATGTCGGAAAGAGAAATGGCCGACATGTTCATGAATACTTTGCAAGGAACATATATTGATAGGCTGGCCGCCTTTTCTTCTACCAGCTTCACTGATGTCATCATAGCTGGTGAAAGAATTGAGAGTCTGTTAAAAATGGGCAAAATTTCTGATAATGGTGCAAGTTCATCCAGTAATCTCAGGAAGCCTTTCGTGGGACCCCGAAGGACCAATGAGACAAATGCCATTCATGCCAGCAGGGGCCGACCTCAATATGTCCACAGATCGGTAGCAGCTGTCACTATTCCGGCTCCGATTCCTCAGCAATCAACATATCAACAACAACAACAACCACATTATCAACACCAAGTTCAGTATCCGCAACAGAGAACCTACAACAACAACAATAGCAACCAACAACAGCGTCCTTTCCAGCAAAGACCATCACAGGCAAACAGGGTGATTGACCCTATCCCTATGCCTTATGCTGCCTTATTGCCACAACTCCTGAAGCTTAACTTGGTTGAGTTAAGGACGTTGGCACCACCAGATCCCCTCAATCTCCCAAGGAATTATGATGTCAACGCCAGGTGTGCTTTCCACTCCAATGCACCTGGTCACAATACTGAAAAATGCAGGGCCTTACAAATGAAAGTCCAAGATCTGGTGGATTCTAAAGCCCTCAACTTTGCACCTCCTCCAAATGTCAACAAAAATCCTATGCCTAATCATGGTGGGCCGAGGATTAATGCCATTGAGGAAGACAAACCATCTACCCTGATCACCAGTGTTGCACAAATTCGAACACCTTTGGTTGAAATTAAAGCTCAGCTTCTAGAGTGCCAAGTGTTTCCCGAGTGTGAGCTCGGTTGTGGGTATTGCAACATTGCAGTCAACGGGTGTGAAAATTTGAGAAGCGGCATAGATGGTCTTATTAAGGATGGTATCCTTCAGATCTCAACAACGGCGCCTACAAATCCAGCAATTCCTTTAAAAACAATTCCTGATTCTTCTACAACAGCAGCAACAATCATTCCTACCGATTCATCAATATCATCAACAATGGCTCCGTCTATCACTTCAACAAATCAAATGTCAACAACCCTTTCTTTTACAACATCAGCATCCATATTAACAGAATCTTCTACAACGCCAGCAAAAATTAATGAAGATGTCTCAGCAGTTACAATCTATTATGACCCATCAGAGGTTCCTCCTAGCAGCAATTTTCAACAACAAATCATGGCAACACCTGCTAGATCACCGGTCACAATTTACTATGATCCGCACACCGTTACAGTACCCTCCTCTGCAGCAGTCAGTCCAGTTACCATTATGGTGCCTGGACCCGTTCCTTATGAAAGCAGTAATGCCATACCTTGGCATTATGGCTCTGATCTCTACTGCAACGGGGAGAAAATCAGTCTAGATTCATCAACCTCTTCCCCGCAGATTGATAATGTCGGGGGAGGCGGAGGCTTCACCAGAAGCGGACGCCTTTTTGCCTCACAAATGCAGAGACCTAATGCTGAAGCCGAAGTTGCTGCCAAAGCAAAAGGAAAGAGTGTGGTATCTGAAGAGCCAGTGACCAAAGAAACTCAGAAGACATCTTTTGAACAAGATGTAGAAGAGTTTATGAGAATCATAAAAAGAAGTGATTACAAGGTGGTGGATCAGCTTCACCAAACTCCCTCAAAGATCTCCATATTATCACTGTTGATGTGTTATGAAGCTCACAGGAATGCATTATTGAAAGTCCTGCACGCAGCATACGTGCCAGAGGAGATTACCGTTAATCAGCTAGAAACTGTGGTGGCAAATGTCAACACCAGTCATGGACTGGGCTTTACCAATGCTGACTTAACAACAGAGGGACGTAACCACAACAAGGCTTTACATATCACCCTGGAGTGCAAGGGTGCTGTTCCATCTCATGTACTGATGGACACTGGGTCTTCACTCAATGTTCTACCAAAGAAAGCCTTGGTAAAGCTGGAGTATGATGGCTTAGCATTGCGTCCGAGTAATTTGGTGGTGAGAGCATTTGATGGCTCTAAAAGATCAGTGCTTGGGGAGATTGATCTGCCTATGATGATTGGCCCGCAGACTTTTAAAACTACCTTCTATGTGATGGACATTCACCCGGCCTACAGCTGTTTGTTGGGTAGACCCTGGATCCACGCCGCTGGCGCTGTTACGTCTACCCTTCACCAGAAGCTGAAATTCGAATGGGAGGGCCAGATCATCACCATCTGTGGGGAGGAGGACATCTTTGTTAGCCAGCTGGCTACGTATAAGTACATAGAAATGGATGAAGAAATCCATGAAACCATGAGCCAGGGGTTTGAGGCCCTGAACATTAATGAAGCATCTGCTGTACTGGGAACTTCCATGACGTCTTATCAGCAAGCCCGGAAGGTTGTTGAAGAGGGTACTGCCCAAGGCTGGGGCAAGCTGCTGCCCGTGGAAAAGAAAGAAGACAGATTTGGGTTGGGTTACAAACCAACTCAACAAGATCAATCAGAGGCTGCCAAAGAGCCCAATTTTGTCAGCGGGGGAATGCTCACCACGGATGCTGTGAACAACTTGGAAGACGAGGAGGAAAGCGACCGCAACCTGTAGAGTTGGATACGTCCAAGGATCCCGGGGAGCCAAGTCCTTAACTGTTCTTCCCAAGAAATTATAAGGGTTACTCCTACAGAGTAATTATTATTTCCTGTATTTTAAAGCATGCATCAAGTCTTGCATCTTGCCCAAGATGTCAAGACTCATTTTGTAATCGGGCCATCTTGTATTTTGTGCAAAGATTAAATTAATGAATATCAGGACATCTTTTGCAAATGAGTCTTTCTTTTTTCGCTCACTGTTTTTCATTTTTCACTTTTTGTACAAAAATAAAATGGCAATGTTTTTTTCAAAATAAGTAACTTCATTCTCACTTTTTCTAAATAAGATAAAACCGATCACTAAAATGAACCAATTTAAACCCTTGCAGAAAATGCCCTCCAGACTGCACCGACAACGACACTGCTATGACTTCGTATGAATTTGACAATCCAATCAATCAAGCCGATGAAGGGGTTGAAGAAGATTATGAGCTACCTGAAGAGCTAGCTAGGTTGTTGAGGCAAGAGGAGAAGGTTATCACTCCTCATCAGGAGGAGGTCGAAACGGTTAATCTTGGTACAGAAGAAGAAGTGAAAGAAGTCAAGATCGGGGCCTGCTTACAAGATTCAGTGAAAAAGCAACTGATTGACATGCTTCGGGAGTATGTGGATGTTTTCACTCGGTCTTATCAGGATATGCCAGGGTTGGACACTGATATTGTCATGCACAAGCTGCCTTTGAAAGAAGATTGCCCACCGGTAAAACAGAAACTGCGCCGTACTCGCCCAGATATGGCCATGAAGATTAAAGAAGAGGTACAAAAGCAGTGGGACGTCGGGTTCCTTGCTGTAACTAGCTATCCGCCGTGGGTTGCTAATATTGTACCTGTGCCTAAGAAGGATGGAAAGGTGAGGATGTGCGTGGATTACCGGGATCTGAACAGAGCCAGCCCGAAAGATGACTTCCCTTTACCTCACATTGATGTATTGGTCGATAATACGGCTCAATTCTCGGTGTTCTCCTTCATGGATGGATTTTCGGGATACAATCAGATCAAGATGTCACCTGAAGACATGGAGAAGACAACTTTCATCACCCCCTGGGGCACGTTCTGTTATAAGGTGATGCCATTCGGACTGAAGAATGCTGGTGCCACTTATCAACGGGCTATGGTAACATTATTCCATGACATGATCCATAAAGAAATTGAATGTTATGTGGATGACATGATTGCCAAGTCCCTCACAGAAGAAGACCACCTGGTAAATCTGTTGAAGCTATTCAAGCGTCTAAGGAAGTACCAATTAAAGTTAAACCCCAACAAATGCACGTTCGGGGTACGATCCGGTAAGCTGCTGGGATTTATTGTAAGTGAGAAGGGGATTGAAGTTGACCCTGATAAAGTTAAAGCCATTCAAGGAATGCCTGCGCCGAAGACCGAAAAAGAAGTTCGGGGGTTTCTAGGTAGATTGAACTACATTTCAAGGTTCATATCTCACCTTACAGCAACCTATGAGCCTTTGTTTAAGCTGTTAAGAAAAGAACAAACGGTCAGGTGGAACGAAGACTGCCAGAGGGCTTTTGACAAAATCAAGGAATACTTACAAGAGCCTCCAATTCTTATGCCTCCAGTCGAAGGAAGACCTTTAATCATGTACTTGACAGTATTAGAAGAGTCAATGGGGTGTGTGTTGGGCCAGCATGACGAGTCTGGTCGAAAAGAGTATGCAATATACTACCTAAGCAAAAAGTTTACCGACTGTGAACAGCGTTATTCACTACTCGAGAAAACTTGTTGTGCTTTAGCGTGGGCTGCTCGCCGACTGAGACAGTATATGTTGACCCACACCACTTTATTGATCTCCAAAATGGACCCAGTTAAGTACATTTTTGAGAAGCCAGCACTTACCGGACGGGTTGCAAGATGGAAAATGATCCTCACAGAGTATGATATTCAGTACACCTCTCAGAAGGCCATCAAAGGCAGTGTATTGTCTGATTACCTTGCTGAGCAACCCATTGATGATTACCAGCCTATGAGATTTGACTTCCCTGATGAAGACATCATGTTCATAAAAGCAAAAGATCATGAAGAGCCTATTCACACTGAAGGTCCTGACCCAGAAGAAGAATGGACGATGATGTTTGACGGGGCTGTTAATATGAATGGTCGTGGTGTTGGTGCAGTACTCATTACACCTAAAGGAGTTCACATGCCTTTCTCGGCAAAACTCACCTTTAACTGCACTAACAACGAAGCTGAATACGAAGCTTGTATTATGGGTCTCGCGGAAGCCATTGACCTCAGAATCAAGACTTTGACCGTGTTCGGAGATTCGGCTCTAGTAATCAATCAAACCAACAGCAAATGGTACACCCACCAAGATCATCTGATACCTTACCGGGATTATACAAGAAGGTTATTGACTTTCTTCACAACGGTCAAGCTTGAGTATATCCCACGAGACGAAAATCAGTTTGCAGACGCTCTAACTACCATTTCATCCATGATCAAAGTACAAGCTGCCAACTTTGTGCCTCGGATTTCAGTGTCCAGACTTGACAGACCAGCATACGTGTTCTCAACAGATGTTGTTAAAGATGATAAGCCTTGGTTCCATGACATTAAGTGCTTCTTGGAGGATCAGACATACCCACCTGGGGCATCTTCCAATGATAAGAAGACATTAAGAAGGCTAGCTGGTAGTTTCTTCCTGAATACTGACGGTTACCTTTACAAGAGAAACTTTGATATGGTACTCCTCAGATGCGTTGATAGGGCAGAAGCGGACTTGTTAATGCACGAGGTGCACGAAGGATCCTTTGGTACCCATGCTGGAGGGCATGCAATGGCTAAAAAGTTGCTAAGATCAGGTTATTACTGGATCACAATGGATGCCGACTGTTGTGCCTATGCCAGAAAGTGTCATAAATGCCAGATTTATGTAGATAAAGTGCATGTGCCACCGAATCCTCTGAATGTGATGTCTTCACCTTGGCCCTTCGCCATGTGGGGCATTGATATGATTGGCAAGATTGAACCGACTGCTTCAAATGGCCACAGATTCATCCTGGTAGCCATTGACTATTTTACCAAGTGGGTCGAAACAGCTTCTTATGCAAATGTTACCAGGCAAGTGGTAGCCCGATTTCTGAAGAGAGATATCATCTGTCGGTATGGAGTCCCCGAGCGAATCATTACTGATAATGGTTCCAACTTGAACAATAAAATGATGGCAGAACTATGCCGGGACTTCAAGATCTAACACCACAATTCTTCTTCTTACAGGCCAAAGATGAATGGCGCTGTAGAGGCAGCTAACAAGAATATCAAGAAGATTGTGCAAAAGATGGTGGTCACCTACAAAGACTGGCATGAAATGCTACCATTTGCCTTACATGGGTACCGTACGTCAGTCAGAACATCCACTGGGGCAACACCGTATCAGCTTGTGTATGGTATGGAGGCAGTCCTACCTGTTGAAGTTGAACTACCCTCCTTGCGAGTGCTAATGGATGTTAAGTTAAATGAAGCAGAGTGGGTCCGATCCCGATACGAACAACTAAGTCTGATTGAAGAAAAGAGGTTGGCTGCAATTTGTCATGGGCAGTTGTATCAGAAAAGAATGAAGAAAGCCTTCGATCAGAAAGTCAGGCTCCGAGAGTACCAAGTAGGGGATCTTGTGCTGAAAAGACTCCTCCCTCCTCATACAGACCACAGGGGCAAGTGGACTCCGAATTATGATGGTCCATTCATAGTAAAGAAAGTTTTCTCTGGCGGAGCACTAATGCTCAGTACTATGGATGGTGAAGACTTCCTGTCCCCTGTGAATTCAGATGCAGTTAAAAAATACTTCGCATAAAATGACCCGCTGGACATAAAAACAGAATGCAAGTCCATGCAAAAATAGGGCATCCCGACGAGTCAAAAACAGAATAAAAGACTCGGGCAAAAATAAGGGAAAATAATAAAAAATGTACACCCGCTGAGTTGAAAAGCCGCATTGGACGACTCAGGCAAAAATGGGTATCCCGGTGGATTGAAAACCCGAAAGGGCGATTCACGCAAAATAAGGGAATAAGCGAATAACTGCGTCCTGAATTCGTCTGTATCACTTACAACATGGCAAGCTTCGAAAGGTTTGAGCATCGGTCAGAATCAACCTATCTCAGAAAGCAAGATGAGAAGAAGGTCAAATGTCATACAAGTCATAGCAAAAGGGAAAGCTCCTTGAAGCGTTATCAACATTGCCACTGTCTTCTTGCTTCTCAATTTGTAACGATTTCCTCATTTCAGGGGATCTGTTTCTTTGACTGTATCTTGCCAATTCAGGGCACACAAATTAATAAAATCAGATTTTCAGTCATATCTTGTCTCGTACATTTTATTTTTTGCAAAAAATGTCCGATGTCCATGAGATATTGATTGCATAAATACATATGCGTCTTTCTTGAAATACGTGCTTACAGGAAATATATTTTCTCCCGGGAGTGTCTAAACTCCTATGACGGAATCCAGTAAGGGATACCTCGGGAAACTTGTACGCTTCTTTGTCATACAGGATTGCAGGTGTTCAAAGCACAACATGGGGCATGAAAGCTTCTCCCCAGTAGGCTGCCAAATCATTATTTCCTCAGCACACCTTCCAAATAGCACTAGAGATGCTTTTCCCCCATCAGAGTTGCCAGGCATCACCTCTCCAGCATTTCCTTCAGAGCAGTACCGGAAGTTGCTCATATCCCCAGCTGAGTTGTCAAGCATCATCCTCAGCAGGATCCCCACAGAAATCTCTAGGAGGATCTTTCAATGATCTTTCTTATTCCCCAGCCGAGTGCTAGACAGGGAATCGGCCCCGCAAAGTTTCAACTTATATCCAGAAGAGCAACGCTTGAAGATCTCACGACAGAGCAACGAAAGCTTCTACAGACCCCAGCTAGGTCCCTCATTACCAAGATAGGTTTATCAATGACCTACTTCCCCATGCAGAGTCATGTATGTCAAAACTACCAATGATCTCATCCCCAACTGGGATGTCACTTCAAGAAGATCAGCCGGAGATCTTTGCAGCAACGGGATCCGGATCCCGGATCGGTATCTTTGCATAATCATAGCATTCACATCATATTTTCCCCCAGAGCGTAGCATTCCGTCTAATACGGAGCATTACGGCAAAAATCAAACATATTGCATGATCATAAGCCATGTGTCAAATTGAACACTTGTAAATACTGACAATCCATCAACAATATACAGAATATTTCCCAATTCCCCAGCAGGAAGCCAAAGCGTCCCCTTTGTACTCACAAACACATGTTTACACATATCTATACATATCTCTGACACCCGTCCGTGTCACCTCCCCCAACATAGTTACCTAAACACTTTGTAAATCAAATACTTGTTTATAGTATACTTCTTCCGACACCCGTCTGTGTCATATTCTCCCCAGCAAGTTGAACGCTAATCTGTGTTTCACTCATGTTTACTTATTTCAGACACTCGTCCGTATCTTGTATATGCCATTTAAATCCCCTCAGAATCAACACCCGTCCGTGTTCTTTGTTAACTAGTTGATACTCGTCCGTATCATCATCTTTGAACATGCGTCAAGCGTTTGTTTCTATCGATACTCGTCCATATCATAGTCTTAAGGATGCTCGTCCGCATCTTTAATCTATACACCGTGTCAAACACTTGAGTCCTCTTAATTTTAGACACTCGTCTGTGTCTACCGTGCCCCAGAAGAGTCCCCGGCAGATCTTGATAAACTATTACCTTTCTATCTGGAATTCGTCCTATGTCATGATACCTTTCGGAAGCCGTACCCTGCCAGGTGATCGTCCTTCACCTCTTGATGATCGTCCTTCATCATGCTTATCCGATGGCCGTCCCCATCGTCGACCTTTTCTATCCGGCATTCGTCCTATGCCGTGATATTTTCGGCAGCCGTACCCTGCCAGGTGATCGTCCTTCACCTCTTGATGATCGTCCTTCATCATGCTTATCCGATGGCCGTCCCCATCATCGACCTTTTCTATCCGGCATTCGTCCTATGCCGTGATATTTTCGGCAGCCGTACACTGCCAGGTGATCGTCCTTCACCTCTTGATGATCGTCCTTCATCATGCTTATTCGATGGCCGTCCCCATCGTCGAACTTTTCTATCCGGCATTCGTCCTATGCCGTGATATTTTCGGCAGCCGTACCCTGCCAGGTGATCGTCCTTCACCTTAGATGACCGTCCCTCATCTTATCCCCAACAGAGCAGCCGTCCCCTGCTAGGTGATCGTCCTTCACCTTTGATGACCGTACCTCATCATTTAATTCATTTATGCTTTGAACTTGATGTTCGTCCCCATCATTCACTATTACCTTTAATCCCCAGAGGATTTTTGTTACTTTATTTGTGATGGCCGTCCCCATCATAATCTCTTTTATCCCCAGCATATCGGTCGTCCCCGTCATTGCTTTATCCCCAGCAGTCGTCCTCTGCTCGACGGTCGTCCTCCGTCTTCCGCACTTTATAAATATATTTTATTTTCTTTTACAGTCTATATCCCTTTTCTTCTTTATTCTGTGAGTGCAAATTTTGGACTGTCTTCGGTATTCAACCACAAGTTATCTTGTTTGCCTGTTAAGCCGTTGCTTACATCCCGCAAAGCTAACTCATGCTTGAATAGGGGCAGCTGTAGACACCCCAAATTTGCCCTCACCCACTTCACCATGGCTTGTGACCTTTTCATGAGCATAAATTCAATCATAACATCTCATACCACATTTTTTATTCACTACATTGATTCAAAGCCATCTGCATCTAGGGTTTGTGATCTGAGCCATCCCTGAGCCATTTGAGCCACTCCAAAGGTCATTAATCACTTCAAAGGGGTCCACGTGTGTTCAAGCATCATATTATATCCCCACAGGGTCAAGGAAGTCAAAAAGTCACAAGAACTGAGAAAGGCATGGAAGCAGAGCCAGGTTTAACTACACAGATGACCTAGAATTAGGGTTTTGGTTTCAGAGGCCATAACTCCAAATTTTTTGGTCATTCTTGTTTCTATTGGTCTCTATATGTTATGAGGATCATGCATATCAATTTTCATGAAGAAATTCAATGGGGAAGGCATCTGATCAAAAGGTGACTTCTTGAGCAAGTCAGTGCAAAATCAGGGCATCTGAGGCCCCCAATGACCCAACCAAAGGGGTTTCTCCATCATTTTGATTGTGTATGATCTTTATTTGATCATAGAAGATGTTAGAAGTTCACAAAATTGAGGAATTTCAAGCCATTTGCAAAGTTGCCTTTTTGGGAAAGTGACTTATAATGTGAACTTGCCATTTTTGGAAAGTTTTTCAACCTCCTCTTTTTGATTCAAAAATGCTTCAAATGAGAAAACTTTGGTCATGAAAGTTGTAGAATGGATCCTCCCATTTTCAAAAAGTACAAGAACTCTTTCTAATTCATTTTGGATCAAAAGTTATGGCTTGTCAAAGTAGGACAAAATCACATAAATTTCACTTTTACACCAAAAGAGGAAAGTTGCAAAACTTCTTGCCAAGGCCAATTATGACTTCAAATCAACTTCTAAGCATTACACCAGCATAATACATGACCTAAAAATCAGAATGCACCAAAGAATCTCCAAGTTTCATGCCTTATGCTTCAAGAAATCACAAAGGGGCCAAAGTTGTACAAATTTGCAAAATGACCCAAAGCTTCTCATCCACTTGCCTCAGTTCATAAAATCTGATCCATAAGCATTCCATGATCTCAGCTGAACCAAGCCATGCCCCTAAACCAGCCTGCCATGACCCATACCTCAAAGGACACCTAACATTGACTTTTGGCAAAATGGACCATACCAATCAAGCTGTGCCACCAACAACTCTCTGCCCTATCACAGCTTGATATGTGGACTAAAAGAGACTCAAAACACACAAGAAGAGGGCCTGAATCCACATCATTGCTAGATTTCACAAAAATCCCTCCTTTTGCATTTTCTATCGAATCCCATAACTCAGCCATTCATTCTCCAAATTTCTTCCACCATTCATCTCAAAATGCTTCACTGATCCTCCCTGACCCATCAAAACAGCCTAAGACCACCACAAACAGAAATACGACTTTCACCACCCCTGAACTGGAAGCTTCAAAATCCTCCATATAAACTCATTCCAAGCTTACCTGAAGCCTCAGGGAGTTCATTAGAGTGGAAAAGCACAAGGCAGAAGGTCAGAAAGCCCAAGATTCGAAAGCTCAATCTCAGGTAACATGATGAACAATTTTTCCAGAACTCTGATTTCTTGTTAAAATATTGTTCTATGTGTTGCCCTGATCATGGGGATGTGTTTATTTTTGAAAATGAGCCAGAGACAAGCATTTTATGTTGCTCTGAAACTTTTGCCCTAAATCTGTTCCTCTTCGATTCTCCTTGTGTGAGTAAAATAAATTGTTATTGATGATGGATTCTTGTTATTTGAGGTTAGAGGAAGAGTTCTGGAGATTTTGGCATGTTTTTATAGCTTAGGGAGAGAGATAGAAATTTTCAGGGAGGGATGTCACCGGAGAAGACGACCGGAGCTCTTCTCCGGTGACCTGAATGTAATTAGGGTTTAATATGTGATTAGGGCAAAGTTTGAATCTGGAGCGTGCGATCTTGCTTCCCGCGCGTGAATGGATGGCCTGGATGGTCTCATTAAGCCCTAATCCCATAATTAGATTTAATTAATTAGGATTAGATTTAAATTTGCCAGTTTGAACCTCAGCCTTAGGATCTGGCGCCAGTCAATTCCCTCCAAATCCATTCAAACCACAGCCTTTGGATCTGCTGACTTTTTCTTTTTATTGTTTTAATTCATTTTGTTTATATTTAACTTCCACGAATTTTTTAAAAATAGGAAAACATATTAAAAAATTCTGATTTTTTTTGTCAAACATTTCATTAATTTTCAGAACCCAAAAATATTTTTATTTTTATTTTTTGCATTAAAAATTATTTTTAAATCATTTAAATGTTTATTTTTAATTAGTTAATAGAAATTAATTAATTAAAAATGCATTTAGGTATTTAAAAATCACAAAAAAATTCACATTGCATTTCAAAATATTTAGAAACATTATCAAACTCTCAAAACAAATTTCTTTTTGGTTCTTGACCAATTTTGACAATTTTCATTGGAATTAAAGTTGTTTAAAGGCAATATTTTGATCCTAACTTGAAAAAATTCATTCTGCCTAACCATTAAGAGTTTGATGATGGTTCTTCTTTGCATCCTACATAGCATGTAGTTTCTAGGGTAAAATAGGTTTGAATTTATCTTCCATTTTCAATTTGTTTTGCATTTTTCATTGTGAGGTACCTTGAAACCCTAGTTGACTTAGAAAAATCATAACTTCCAATAGGTTTAGGTTTAGGTCTCCTCCTTTGGGCAGTGAACTTGTGTAGGGTTAGGGTTCCTTTGATCCCATTTTCAATTTTTTATCATGTCATTTGCTTCTGATTTGGAATTTTGCTTTGTGTCTTGTGCATAAACCCTAATTTGTGCCTTTCTTTGCATCCATTTCTCATTTGCTTGCATTCAAGTGTAAACACCCCAAATTTGCCCTCACCCATTTCACACCATGGCTTGTGATCATTTCATATGCATAAACTGAATCATACCATCTCATATCACATTTTTGATTCACTGCATGGATTCAAAGTCATCTGCATCTAGGGTTTGTGATCTGAGCAATCCAAGAGCTTCTTGAGCCACTCCAAAGGCCATCAATCACTTCAAAGGGGTCCATGTGTTTTCAAGCATCATATTATATCCCCTCAAAGTCAAGAATGTCAAAGAATCACAAGAACTGAGAATGGTATGGAAGCAGAGCCAGGCTTGGCTGCACAGATGAACTAGAATTAGGGTTTTGGTTTCAGAGGCCATAACTCCATTTGTTTTGGTCATTGTTGTTTCTATTGGTCTCTATATGGTATAAGGAGTATGCATATCAATTTTCATGAAGAAATTCCATGGGGAAGTCATCTGATCAAGAGTTGACTTTTCAAGCAAGTCAGTGCAAAATCAGGGCATCTGAGGCCCCCAATGACCCAACCAAAGGGCATTCTTCATCATTTTGATTGTATATGATCTATATTTTATCATGGAAGATGTTGGAAGTTCACAAAATTCAAGAATTTCAAGTTTTTGCAAAGTTGACTTTTTGGTGCAAGTTTGACTTTTAATGAAATTGCCATTTTAGGCAACTTTTTCAACCTTTACTTTTTGATTCAAGAAAGCTTCAAATGAAAAAACTTTGGTCATGAAAGTTGTAGAATGGATCATTCCCTTTTCAAAAAGTACAAGAACATGACCTAATTCATTTTGGATCAAAAGTTATGGCTTGTCAAAGTTGGCAAAAATCACTAAATTTCAAGTCATGCACCAAAAAGGCAAAGTTGCAAATTCACTTCTCAAGGCCAATTAAGTCATCAAATGGATTTCTAAACTTCACCACATGATCATACAAGTCCTAAAAGTCAGATTGCACCCAAATAATCACATGTTTTATGGCCCATGGATCAAGATATTTCACAAAGAACCAAAGGCAAGGCAAGTTGCAAAACTCATCATAGCTTCTCATCCACTTGCTGGCTAGCTTGCTGATCAATCCTAGGCCTTTCCTCACATCATGCTGCGCAGGACATTCCTTTTGTACTCAGCTAGCAAGTAGCCCATGCCCTTCTTACACAACTTTGACATTTTGGCAAAAGGGCCCATACCAATCAATAAAGCACATGTCACTTCATCTGACCAATGGCAATTGTTTATACTAATCAAATGCAAGCCAAACATAACAAGAGCCAAGCCAAAAGCAACACACAAGACAGCATTCTCATTTTCACCCTCATTTGCAAGAGCCTTCGAAACTCTCAGCACAAGCCACAAACACACAAACAAACTTCACAAACAATCTTAACACACTTCCCTGATCACAAAGCACCCATCACCATGGCCTGAAACCCACTGAATCAAAAACACGATCACCACACCACCTTGAACAGAACTTCTGCAAACTCTCAAACCAGCCAAAATAAACTTGCTCCAAGCCTTTCAAAAACACAAGGGAAGTCATAGGAGTGGTTTTGCACAAGAGAGGAGGTCAGAAAGCTCAAAACTGAAAAGCTTCAAGCTCAGGTAGCTTCATGAACTTTTTTTCCAGAACGTGTATTTTAAGTTTCTAAATGAATTTACATGCTTCCCTGATCATGAATATGTGCTTACTTTTGAAAATGGTTGAGAAACCAGGATGTATGTAATGTCTGAAACTTTTGCCCTAAAAAATGTTTGATTCGATTCTCTCTGATTTTGAATGATGAATGTTGTTTGATTGAGGGGTTTGATTCGTTTTTGAGTGGGGATGAGTTCTGGGCAGTTGGATTTTGTTTTCATTGTGTGTAGAGAGAGTTAGAAGTTTGAGCTTGCCGGAGAAGACGACCGGAACAGTGTTCCGGTCGCCTGAAAGTCATTAGGGCATAATTAATTAGGGCTAATCACAATTATGAGAGTTTGAATGTCAGCCGTTGGATATGGCGCCAGGTCAAACGCGCGCGCAGCCAGTTCAAACTTGGGCCTTTGGATCTGATTACTTTTCCATTTTTCAGATTAAATTCATTTTCTTTTTCATATTAATTCATTTCTTTTCTCCATTTTATTAAAAATAGCAAAATCATTTTAAAAATTCTGAAATTTTTTGTATAAACTTTCATTAATTTTCAGAAACCAAAAATATTTTTATTTTTATTTTTTGCATTAAAAAATATTTTTAAATCATTTAAAAGTTTATTTTTAATTAATTAATGAGGATTAATTAATTAAAAATACTTTTAGGTATTTAAAAATCACCAAAAAATTCATGAAACCTCCATAATCATTTAGAAACATTGTCCAACCCTCAAACCAAATTTATCTTTTGATCTTGATGTCTTTTGAGAATTTTTCATGGAATTAAAATCATTTCAAGGCATTATTTTGATCAAAACTTCAAAAAATCATTTCTGCCTAACCATTGAGAGTTGGACTTTGATTCTTTTTGCATTGCATTGTGTTTAGCATGTAGTTTGTGAGATTAAATTGGTTTGATTTGATCTTTCATTTTCCATTTGTTTGGCATTTTTCTTGTTAAGGTACCCTAAAACCCTAGAAAACTTAGGAAATTCATAACTTACATTAGGTTAAGAGTTAGAACCCCTCCTTTGGGCAGTGAGTTTGTATAGGATTAGGGTTCCTTTGAATGCATTTTTAATTTTTTATCTTGATGTTTGCCTCTGATTTTGGTTTTTGTTTGATGCATTGATCATAAACCCTAATTTGGGCTTCCTTTTGCATTCATCTTGTATTTGCATTCATACCTTGACTTGCCATAGCATTTTGTGCATCCATTTGATTCATTAGACATCTTAAGACATATTGAAAGTATGTTTGATCATTGCTTCATGTATTTGCCATGTTGTATGTCATTTGCATTTCATAACTTTTCATGTGTGTTCATGGTTCTAAACTTGCTCCATTTGCATCCATAAGTTTGTATGATCATCCCCATGCCTTGTTTCATGTTCACATCATCCCATAGCATCATTAATATCATGTATGTGCTTCTGGTTTTGGTTTATATCATGCCATTTCATCTCATTTTGCATTGCATTGCATTTTTCTCACTAACTTTTTCAGGTGGTAAGTAACTTTGAGAAGTGAATTTGCCTTCACTTCTCACAATTTCTTTTCATCTCTTTCATGCATCCTTGCTGCATTTTGTTATGTGTTTGAGATTGAGCTTGCTCATTCTTCTTCTTCTCACTTTCTTTCTTCAAGTGACTTGTCTTCTTAAATGAAGCAAGTCACTTTGCTTCTCCTGATCCTTTCATCTGCTCCCTGGTGGTTCCATTGAAGATCTTTTCTTGTTAACCTCACAAACCTTAGGAACAACCAAGCATGACAATGATTAGGGTTTTGATTAGTCCCCCACTTATTTTTTTATCTTTGTGTCTCATTGAGTCTTCTCTTCTCATCTCATAATCAGGGACTAAACCCTAAAGGCTTTAAGGCTTTGTGATTAAGCTTATGCCTGCATCCTTCTATTAGGATGGAGTGTATAACTTTAATCCTAAGTGTTAAACCCTTAATGTGTTTAATTCTCTTAACAAATCCACTTAATAATCATCAAGACATCAAGCTTGTAACTTGGGCCTTGCATTAGGGTTCTAATTCTTCCTTAATTGGTTAAGAAAGACTAACCCTAATGTTAATGGACAAGTCCCCCTCAAGTTGTATTACAAACCCTAAAACTCACTTCATCATCATATCATTAAATAAAATCCACTTAATAAAGGCTTTGTTTTGTCATGAGTTTAATCCCTAATCATGGATTAAGTTGAGGAGCTTTCCTCAGCTTAAACATTCTCATCTATTATCCTTCTATTAGGATGGTGTAATGAGTCTGTTTAATCCCTGATTATGGCTTAATCTCATTACTCAACACTAAACAAAAATCACAAAAACATCTAATAATCACAAGTAAGATAATGATCTTAACCCTACATCAAAAGGTGATTAAGTGTGAGATGCTGACTTCACACATAAAGTATTCTCATTACCCCTAATCAGAGGGAGGATGTGATGAGTCTACTAACCTTTGGTTTAGGCTTAAGCTCATTAACTTATGACAAACTTTCAAAAGCAATAAAAGACTGAAAACTCAAAAACAAACAATAATCGTCTCCCCGGGATTCTCTTCTCATCATCTTCATTCACAAACGAGAACTTGCTTCTTCCGTCTAATGCAAGACAGTTTGCACCTGAGCCAGACAGGTCATACACTTGAGCATAGACAAGCAAGCATTTCACAAGTCAATTCATCTTTCAGTCTCTTTGGGTCGAACTGCGGTGTTCTGACTTCCTCATTGCACGAGAGGATACGTAGGCATAACTTAACGGTTATCGAACAAAAGTCTCTGTATATTCCCCCTCCTTCCAACTTCATTCTTTAAGCCTCATAGTCTTGAGCATCTCATCTTTGTTCTTACACTGACACTTCACATATTTCGCCTCACACTTCTCTTACACTGACACCTGTACATCCTTTCCCAGCTCTTTTGCACACAAATTGCACTGACACTACCCCTTTGAAACATTAATCTTTTAAGCGTGGATCCCGTCGAGTACGACGGACAATCTGGGTGCTAATACCTTCCCAGGTTGTAACCAACCCCCTTTCTCAGTCTCTCTGGTTCGCAACCGTCTTATCCATATCTTTTCTAGGTCTATGCAGCATTGCCTTTCCTCCGGGATAAAAATTCCTAGCTGGCGACTCTTTTCATTCACTGTGAGTTCACTCCTGTGAGTCCTCACACCCTCCTCTCGCCGACCGTTCGCGTCTGTATCTCATTTAAGCCCAGTCTCATCTTTTGGGAGCGACATCAAGAACTTGCCATGACATTTTGTGCATCCACATGATTCATAAGACATCTTAGGACATATTAGAATCATGTTTGATCATTGCATCTTTCATTTGCCATGTTATATGTTCATTCCATTTCATAAACTTTCATGAACTTCCATGGTTCAAAGCTTGCTTCATTTGCATCCTCATCCTTGTATGATCATCCACAACTCTTGACATGTGTTTGCATCATCCCTTAGAATCATTGAAATCATGTTCATGCTTCTGACTTTTTCTTGCATCATGGCATTTCACCTCATCTTCATTGCATTTCATTTCTTTTGCTAACTTTTCAGGTGGTAAGTTGTTTTGAGAAGTGAATTTGCCTTCACTTCTCACAATCTCTCTTCATCTCTCTTATGCATCATTGCTGCATTTTATATTTGTATTAGAGTGAGCTTTCTCATTCATGCTCTTTCCCACTTTCTTCCTTCAAGCAACTTGTCTTCTTAAGTGAAGCAAGTTGTCTTGCTTCTCTCTGCTTCCTTCTCCTTTCATCTGCTTCTCTCCTTGGTGGCTCTTTGAAGACTCTTCCTCTCTTAAGCCCCACTAACCCTAGGATCTCTAAGTATGATAATAATTAGGGTTTGATTAGTCCCCCATTTAGCTTTTACCTTTGTGTCATCTTTGTGTCTTCTTTTCTCATCTCATAATCAAGGACTAAACCCTAAAGGTTTTAAGGCTTTGTGATTAAGCTTATGCCTGCATCCTTCTATTAGGATGGAGTGTATAACTTTAATCCTAAGTGTTAAACCCTTAATGTGTTTAAATCCTTTAATCAATTCACTTAATAATCATCAAGACATCAAGCTTGTAACTTGGGCCTTGCATTAGGGTTCTAATTCTTCCTTAATTGGTTAAGAAGGACTAACTCTAGTGTTAATGGACAAGTCCCCCTCAAGTTGTCTTACCAACCATAAAAGCCACTTCTTAATCTTACCATTAACTAAAAATCCATTTAATAAAGGCTTTGTTATGTCATGAGGTTAATCCCTAATCATGGATTAAGTTGAGGAGTCTTCCTCAGCTTAGATGTTCTCATCTATTATCCTTCTATTAGGATGATGTAATGAGTCCATTAAATCCTTGATTATGGCTTAAACTCATTACTTAACACTAAACAAAAACAACAAAAACATCTAAATAATCACAAGTAGGTTAATGATCTTAATCCTACATCATGGTGATTAAGTGTGAGGTGCTTACTTCACATTTAAGGTATTCTCATTACCCCTAATCAGAGGGAGGATGTGATGATTTTACTAACCCTTGGTTTAGGCTTAAGCTCATTAACTTATGACAAATCCAAAAGCAATAAAATATTAAAAACACAAAAACAAACAATAATCGTCTCCTTTGGGATTCTTTTCTCACCTCATTCACTCACAAACGAGAACTCGCTTCTTCCGTCTAATGCAAGACAGTTTGCACCTGAGCCAGACAGGTCATACACTTGAGCATAGACAAGCAAGCAGTTCACAAGTCAATTTATCTTTCAGTCTCTTTGAGTCTAACTATGGTGTTCTGACTTCCTCATTGCACGAGAGGATACGTAGGCATAACTTAACAGTTATCGAACAAAATTCTCTGTATATTCCCCCTCCTTCCAGCATCATTCTTTAAGCCTCATAGTCTTGAGCTTCTTACTCCTGTTTTTACACTGACACTTCTCTTATACACTTCACACTTCTCTTACACTGACAATTGCATTCTTTCCATCTTTGATACACAGATTGCACTGACACTACCCCTTTAAAACACAAATCTTTCAAGCGTGGATCCCGTCGAGTACGGCGGACAATCTGGGTGCTAATACCTTCCCAGGTTGTAACCAACCCCCTTCCTCAGTTTCTCTGGTTCGCAACTGTCTTATCCATATCTTTCTAGGTCTATGCAGCATTACCTTTCCTCCGGGATAAAAATGCCTAGCTGGCGACTCTTGTCTTCTGAGTTCACCCTTGTGTGTACTCTCTTCTTTCGTCGACCGTTCGCGTCTGTACCCCTTCTGAGTTAGCCTCATTTGGTGGGAGCGACAATAGCCTCCTCTATTCCCATTATGCACGCCTCGTATTCCGCTTCATTGTTGGTGCAACCAAAAGTAATTCTGGCAGCGAAGGGAAAGTGAACACCTTCAGGAGTGATAAGAACATCACCAACTCCACGTTCGTTGATATTGACTGCCCCATCAAACATCAACTTCCATTTGGATTCAGGGTCTGGCCCCTCCTCCGGAAGTGGTTCCTCACAATCTTTTGCTTTGAGGTACATGATGTCCTCATCAGGGAAATCAAATTTCATTGGTTGATAGTCATCTTCTAGTGGCTGCTATGCAAGATAATCTGACAATACACTTCCTTTGATGGCTTTCTGGGAAGTATATTGTATGTCATACTCAGTTAAGATTATTTGCCACCTTGCAACCCTTCTGGTTAATGCTGGTTTCTCGAAAATATACTTGACAACATCCATTTTTGAGATTAGCAGTGTGGTATGGGTCAACATATACTATCTCAGTCGGTGAGTAGCCCATACCAAAGCGCAACAAGCTTTCTCGAGCAGTGAGTAACGGGATTCACAGTCGGTAAACTTTTTGCTAAGGTAGTAAATAGCATATTCTTTTCGACAGAACTCGTCATGTTGGCCTAGAACACACCCCATTGACCCTTCTAGCACAGTCAAGTACATGATAAGTGGCCGTCCTGGAACTAGAGGCATTAGAATCGGAGGTGTCTGCAAATATTCTTTTATCTTTTGAAAGGCTCTTTGACAGTCCTCATTCCACCTGACCGTTTGCTCTTATCTCAACAATTTGAATATTGGCTCACACGTGGTAGTTAGATGAGATATGAGCCGTGAAATGTAGTTCAATCTCCCTAAAAACCCGCACACTTCTTTTTCTGTTTTCGGTGCAGGCATATCTTGTATTGCTTTTACTTTTGCAGGATCAACCTCGATTCCTTTCTGGATAACAATAAAACCCAGCAATTTTCCGGAACGCACTCTGAAAGTACACTTGTTTGGATTCAACCTCAGCTTATACTTTATCAATCTATCAAACAGCTTTTTGAGATTGACCAAATGCTCCTCTTCGTCCCGGGACTTGGCAATCATGTCGTCAGCATATCATTCAATTTCCTTGTGTATCATGTCGTGGAACAATGTGACCATAGCCCGCTGATACGTTGCCCCGACGTTCTTCAACCCAAAGGGCATAACCCTGTAGCAGAATGTACCCCACGGGGTAATGAACGTTGTTTTCTCCATGTCTTCCGGTGCCATTTTGATCTGATTATACCAGGAGAAGCCATCCATGAAAGAAAATATCGAGAACTGAGCGGTGTTATCTATCAACACATCAATGTGTGGTAATGGAAAGTCATCCTTTGGACTTGCTCTGTTTAGATCCCGATAATCAATGCACATCCGAACTTTGCCGTCTTTCTTTGGTACAGGCACAATGTTAGCTACCCAAGGTGGGTAACTAGTTACGGCAAGGAATCCGATATCCCACTGCTTCTGAACTTCCTCCTTGATCTTCATCGCCATATCAGGACGAGTTCTTCTCAGCTTTTGCTTCACCGGAGGGCAGCCTTCTCTTAGTGGTAGCTTATGCACAACAATGTCAGTATCTAGCCCTGACATATCTTGATACGACCAAGCAAAGATATCCACATATTCACGTAGCATACCAATCAACTCCTTCTTTACCTCGGCCTGGAGACTGGCCCTAATCTTTATCTCTTTCTTTACCTCTTCAGTCCCGATATTGATGATCTCTAATTCTTCCTGATGAGGCTGAATGACCCTTTCCTCTTGTTTCAACAACCTGACCAATTCTTCGGGGAGTTCACAGTCTTCCTCAACCCCTTCATCAACTTGGTAGATAGAATTGTCGAAGTCATGCGTGGTCATAGCAGGAACATTATCACTAGAATCCGGATGATCAACACTGCACAGATGATGTGCTTATTTCAGAATCTGTTCTTTTTCAAAAGAGACGCAAACACACAAACACAAGAAAAGAAAAACATTACCATTTTATTTTTTGTGTGAAAAGTTTTAAAACGAAAGAACGAGAACAAAATTTGCTTAAAAAATGTCCTTTATTTCATGGAAAAAGTAAATAAATTAAAAGCACGGTGGCCCTACAAATGGATTCGTGCACCTTGGGCAGAGTGCAGGATTGACATGCAGCATGATAAAAAGGAAACAAGTAAATTACTTTGATTGCCAGGTAACTTGAACGAAATCCTCGGCAGACCAGTTCCGGAGCTCCTCCCCAGGTGCACATGGGTGAATCCAGCTATCCTAGTCACAGTCACTGTCCCCTTCTTCACTTGTTGCACAAATGTTGTTGCGATCGAGCATTCCGGCGCTCGTGAAAGTTATGGCCTTACCACCCTGAGGCCAGTTGGACCCACCAGGCTGGTAACCAAGACCAAACTTGTCATCCTTCTTTTCCAACTCTAGCAACTTGCCCCAGCCCTGGGCACTTCCTGATTGGACCACTTCTTTGGCTTGTTTGTAGGAGTAGACGGAGGTCCATTCCTTCTCGTTGTTCCTCTCTGCCGGAGCCAAAATACTAACATTGACTGCTTCAAAAGCTTGACACAACGTTTCATGAATTTCTCCGTCCATTTCCACGTACTTGAAAGTTGACAGATGACTCACAAAGATATCTTCTTTTCAACACACAGTGATCACCTGACCATCTACCACATACTTCAGCTTTTGATGCAGCGTGGATGTCACTGCGCCTGCAGCATGGATCCAGGGACGTCCCAGCAAGCAACTGTAAGCAGGTTGAATATCCATGACATAGAAAGTACTCTTGAACACTTGAGATCCTATCTTCACAGGTAGCTCAACCTCCCCGAACACAGACCTCCGGGACCCATCAAAGGCTTTCACAATTAAGTCACTAGGTCGCAAGACAATGCCATCAACATTTAGCTTCATCAAAGCCTTCTTAGGGAGCACATTGAGAGAAGAGCCGATATCAACTAAGACATGTGACAGGACATCACCCTTACACTCCATGGTGATGTGCAGGGCTTTGTTGTGATTGTGGCCTTCAGAAGTAAGATCTCTATCCGTGAAGCCCAACCCATGACTGGCATTCACGCTTCCTACTACAGCCTCCAACTGGTTAACCGTTATCTCCTGTGGTACATATTCCATCTGCAAGACTTTCAATAGAGCTTCTCTGTGAGCTGGAGAACACATCAACAAGGACAGAATTGATATCTTGGACGGTGTCTGATTCAGCTGTTCAACTACTTTATAGTCACTCTTCTTTATTATCCTCATAAACTCCTCAACTTCTTTTTCAAAAGTACCTTGCCCGGAAGCAGGAGTTGTCATTTCTTCGGTCGCTATCTGTTTACCTTTAGCCTTTGCAGTAGCTTCAGCTTCAGGATCTCCTCTGAGAGCTTGAGGAGCAAAAAGACGCCCGTTTCTTGTAAATCCTCCGACTCCTCCGACATTCACCACAGTCGGGTCAATTGTCACTGCCTTACTCTCCACCTTCTGACCTTCCACATACACATCCGAGCCATAATGCCATGGGATAGCTTTGTCATCAGCATAAGGAACTGGTCTTGGAACAATAATAGTAACAGGACTAACCTCTGGAACATAGATAGTCACGGGATCTCTCCGGACATGAGCTTCAGCAGGATCAAAGTAAATTATTATGGTAGACACACAATCACTTCTATCGTCAACCTTATGAAACTGTAGCGACCCCTCGTCAATCAAATATTGCAGTCTGACCTTCAAGTCCTCACAACCATTGACTGAACTCAAACACCCCTCACAGTCATAACCACACCCTGGGAACACTTGTCCTTTCAACAATCTGTCTTTCACAACCAGCAATGAAGTCCTTACTTCTTCCACATTCATAATCAAGCTTAACCTCTCACCACCGTCCACAACATTTATTCTCGCCCTCCATGGTTTGGAATAGGATTTGATGTAACATTAGGAGGCGGCGCGAATTTGATCGCCTTTGAATCGATCAAATCTTAAACTTTATGCTGTAGTGCCTTGCACTTCTCGGTTGATTGCCCGGGAGCTCCTGAATGAAACGCGCATCTTGCATTAGCATCATACCCCACTGGAAGCTCTCCAGGTGGAGGTGGTTCTAAATTCCTCAATTGAACCAAGCTCAAGTCTAACAACCTTTGCAGCAGTGTCGTGTATGTCATCGGAATGGCTTCCAGCACCCTGTTAGCTGGACGAGCTTGTCTATGTTGATAGGGTCTTTGCTGATAATTATTGCACGGTAGCTGTTGTTGTTGTTGCTGTTGTGGTTGAGTTTGTTGCACAGGGCTTGATGGAATAGTGATAGCTGCCACTTGCTCATAGGATCTTCTGTATCCCCGGCCCCGACCTCGAACGTACACAACATTAGTTTCTCCCTCTCTTCTTCTCGGAGGTCCATTAAAAGCTTTTCTTACACCGCTTGAGCTACCCACACCGGTGTCCTGAATTTTTCCCATCTTCAAAAGAGTTTCAACCCTCTCTCATGCTATCACAATGTCATTGAACTTTGTTGCTGAACAAGACGCTAACCTCTCAATTAATACCCCCTGTAGTGTTCCCATGAACATGTCCGCCATTTCATTTTCCAACAAGGGAGGTTGTACTTTAGCAGCAAGTTGACGCCACCTCTAAGCGTACTCCTTAAACCCTTCTTTAGCATTCTGAGACATGGTCTGCAACTGAGTACGATTTGGAGCCATATCCAAATTGTACTGATACTGCTTCACAAATGCCTCTACTAGATCCTTCCAGCTTCGGATATTAACCCTGCTTAGCTTCATGTACCACTCCAAGGAAGCCCCCACAAGGCTATCCTGGAAGTAATACATCCACAACTTCTCGTCATCTGTGTGTGTGCAGCGATTCTTCCGACAAAAGACTGGAGGTGAGTCTTCGGGCACGCCGTGCCGTTGTACTTGTCAAAAGTAGGGACCTTAAACTTGTAGGGGATTCTAACCCCTGGCACCAAGCCCAAGTTAGTGATATCAAACCCCAGGGAACTCTGAGATTGAATGACACGAATCTGCTCAGCCATCTCTTCAAACTTTCTATTCATGTTAATTCCTTGGCCTTCTGCCTCATCCAACAAGGTGAATTGTTCATCTTGCCCATCCATCTGCACATTATTCAGTCCATCATTGATAATAGTAATCCCTGGTTGCGCCACAGGGATTTCAACTTGTCGGGCACCAGCCCCATTGTGATTACCTCCATCTGCGGTCCCATTGTTCCTGGCCTGATTATTTTCCACCATCTCGTGCAAGCGCTCTTGAGTTTGACCCATCCCAGCCATGAGGGTCATGAAGTTGTCCATTCTTGTTCTCAAGTCAGCCAGATCTGCTTGCATCTGTTCCATTGCTCTTTCGCTGTTCACCTTGGTAGGGTATCTGTGTATAGTTGGTTGTCTCTGAATCTTCTTGGGAGCTATAGTGCCTACAACAGAAAAGACATTAGGAACCTGCGGTCATACCTGAAAAACAAGAAGAAATAGTGATATGTATGCAATGCAATTGTTTATGCTTTCAAACTCCAGGTCATTCATGCCCCGGTTCCGGTTTTTATTAAAGGAATCCAGATGGATTTTGACCCCCGACCTTAAGAAGACCCTTGCATAGAGATCAAATTCAGATAACCGTAACGGCCCAAGTGTCAGCATGTACAGAAAATAGAGAACTGAATAAAAACTGCATAACATAAATCAGCCCACAAGGCAAAAGTAACAGAATCCCTGGTAGGGTACAAGTCTTCCAAAAGAAAAACATACAACCAAGATTCCTACAACATGTCTGTAGATAATCCAAATACTGAGAAAACAAACTAGAAAGCAAGACTGCTGCTCGAAGACTCTGATCCTCCCTCACTAAGTCCCAGCTCAGACCTAGCCTTCTTGATTCCAGCCATCAACTTGAGATCTTCAATCTCCTTGAGTGCTTCTTCTAAGGATTGTTGACTCTTCTCCAACTATTGAGTCTTATCTCTTCGGCTCTTGTGGGCTTGTTCTACTTCTTCTTTCTTGACGGCCATCTGTACCTCGAAAAACTTCTCCTTTTCTTTATACTTCTTCTGCTCCTGTTCCCTTTGGCCCTACAACCAAGCAATGGACTGGCGAGCTTACTTAAGAGTCTTCAAAGTCTTCTTACGTTCCGCTTCTCTTTTTGATTCCATTAGACCCAATCTCTGAAAGTGAGCTTCTCTCCCAGCGAACTCTTTTTCCTTAGTTTCCAAGGTGATCTGCATCTTCTGTAGCTTTTCCTCTGCTTCATTCTTAGCACGATTGGCAAAGTGGTACAAGTTAACCATTTCAGAATTCTCTACCCGGACCTCGCGCAACTGAGTTTCCAACTTCTTGTATTCTTCTAAGGGAACAGTGGTATTAGGCTCAGTCGTTGGAGGAACTGGAGGTGAAAATGGCAGGAATACCATCTTGGCCCTATTCTTCAACCAAGCTTCGTACTCCGGAAAAGTTTGATTGTTACACTTTCCAAAGCTAGCCACTCCTTCTCCTTTGATGCACTTCTAAGCTCCAACAACTTTTCTCACCAAAGGCATATTATCCTTCACCGGGAAATAGAATGTAGGGGCCAATTTCAACTCTTCTGGGACCTCTCTCAAAGCATACCCTAACTGTCTCCTCAACAAGATCGGGTTGTAATTGATTCCCCCAGTCACTCCCAACAGAGGTACACTGAAGTAACTCCCACAACTGGTGATGAAACGTGCACCCTGAAGCCTATGAGTAATCCATCTAACATCTTTAGCAAACAACTTCTCTATCTTCTGAGCCCACACCAAAGTATGGTCACTAAACACCCCGGTACTAGGCAAGTGCCTCATAAACCACATATGGAACAAAGGAGCACAACAGCGAACTAAACCTCCCCGTTTCTTTTCAGTCTTATAATGCACCGAGTAATTTGGACTCCCAACAACATAGGCACAAGATTCTTCAGCAAGAATAGATGGATGACATTCATGTCTATGAATTTCTCCATGTCTGCAAACAAAATGATGCCATAAATAGAGAGAGCCAGAATGGCACACACAGAGTCCCACTCTTCTTTAACAGCCAGCTCTTCAACCTTCTTCACTAAAGCCTCCAGAGAGAAACCAGATACACCCCCTTTAATAATAGTCAGAGACTCCACCATAGAAGGGCTCAAATAATGAGCCTTGGCAATCGCTTCGGGTGTAGGTCTAACCATCTCAACATTGAACGGAATCTGGTCTCGAATAGAAACTCCCAAGATCAAAGTATACTCTTCCAGCAAAGGACCTAACTAAAAATCAGGAAAAGTAAAACATCGAAGCTGAGGATCATAGTACTGAAGTAGAGTATGAATGACACTTCTTTCAGAGGGATCTAACTCTACCACCACATCCAGAATACTCCCATAAGCCTTCCTGAACCTCTCCACATGATTGGGCGTGATCAGCTTCACCATCTTCTTTAACAGGCCAACCTTAGTGTCGAAAAACTTGAAATGAATGTTCTGCTTGCGAGAATATGCCATCTCTGAACAGGATACCGGAACCGGAAGCAATGAGATGAACCTGTGAATGAAAATAAAACATGATTAATGATGAAATGATGCAATGCAAATGCAAAGACACATGATCAATCCGGAACTGTCTGGATACTGGACGTCATAGCCAAATGATCAGAAACCCGAATCTTCTGAATAATAACCCATAAGCACTCAGATAATCTTAGATAAACCCAGTCAAGAACCAAATAAACTAAAGAACTCCGAAATCAAAGTAACTGTATCAGAACATAAGACTGCGAAGGTATGATGAGGTCAAGGGTTCCTGCAAACCCCTCCTAATCTCACGGGTGTGCTCCGGGTCAAACATCACGGACTCTCAAATCCGAATAGCAATAATATTTTCACCATTTCTGAGAAATGGCTCATGACCAAATCAGGGAATCGGTTTGGCATTATATACTACGCAAGGAGGCCTCAGTTGAGTCCGGGAAAAAAAGCATCCCTTATAAGTCCCCAGCTTCGAGCGCTGAAATCGAGAAACAATAGTACATTCATCCCGGAGGGTACAATACCATCGTCATACGACCAGATTCTTTGACTGAGTTCCTATAAGAGAACCAGACCATCCTATGCGAGTCCCCAGTGGACCCTCAGGTGCGAATGGGTTTGCCACAAAATATGGTCTGCCACTGTCACCACTGGAGAGGGTTGTTTCCACAAAGGTTCTCAATGATCGGTCCCCAGATGCACATAACTATCAAGGTCCTATCCCGAAGTGGAGGAAATCCCCACACAAGATATTTCCAAGATGGTCGCAGTCTGGGTGTGAAACACATCGCCACTCATCATGCCACATGCGAGTACAACGTGTCCACGCTAATCCTAGGGTGCACTCAAGCCGGGTATTTGGCTTATCTCTCAGTAACAGTATCACCCGAGTCCCACCAAACAGAAGAAATCCAGTCCAGATAGTCCTGTAATAATATATGATGCATGAAAATAAATACTGAAAACTGTAAATAAAGCTGTAAATAAACTGTACATAAAATAACAGTAAAGATACACACAACAACAAACAATCAACACCCAGCAAAACAGAAATACACAAGCGCTAGGAGAGACTCTCAAGGGAACCAGAGATTCTGGGTTCTTCCCCAGCAGAGTCGCCAGCTGTCGCTCCCCGGATTTTCATCCTGGTACAAACGCGAAAGTGGCGCGGAAAGAGGTAGAGTCGCCATCCAGGCATTTTTATCCCGAAGGAACGGGAATGGTAATGCTGCACAAACCAGAATAAAAAAAGGAAGGACACAGGTCCTGCGAACCAAAGAAACTGAGTTTGGGAGTCGGTTACGACCTGGGAAGGTATTACCACCCCAGATCGTCTGCCGTACCCGACGGGATCCACGCTTGCAAAGAAATCTGTTTCAATGGGTGAAGAAATGAAAGCTGCTGCAAAGAAAATGAATTGAACTGGATAAAAGAAAAGAAAAGGGAACTGAAAAAGGAAATGAAAAGGAAAAATGTAGGGAAAATAAAGATTGTGCTCGAATGGGCCCTACACCGCTGCCTACGTACCTCATCGGGAAAATGAGGATCAGAGTCGCTGTAATTCCCCTAACTAGGGGTGGAAAGGATTGCTTGTGTCTTAAGGCTTGAACTGCCTATGTCAATGCTCAGGTGTTGCAGGCTCGGACGACGAGTGCGTTACCATCTTGAAAAGTGACAAGTAGTAGCAAGTTCGTACGTAAGGAGTGAGTGATGAGAAGAGAAGTCCCGAAGGAGAGACGATTATTGTTTGTTTGGTGTTTTTTATGAGTTTTCTGCTTTGAAGTTTGCATAGGTAAGTGTACCTAAGTATTACTTAATGGGATGTGTACTTCTTACATCATCCCGAAATGGAATGCGCAAGAGGCATACTTAGCTATGGAGGAAATCCCCAAATCTATTCCCACAAGTGAAGGCTTAGACACACTGACCTATTGACATTTATTAAGTGTTTTTGTGATTTTTGGTTAAGAACTGTTTTTTTATATTTTCTTTGTGAAGTAATCTCATGCTAAGACCTATCCACCACGAGGGATATCCTACACCTCGCCCCGAAATGGAACGCATGCAAATATCTCATAGCAAAGTCTCGTGTCACATGAGAAGACTCGTCATTTATTAAAGTGACTTAAAGTTAAGTTGAAGATGAGAAGAGAGAGCACCAAAAGGATCTCAAAGGTAAAAGTCTAGAGGGGGACTAACAAATCCTAATGTTATCATGCAAGGGATTCCTAAGGTTAGTGAGGTTTGAACTATCCTAAGAGAAAGGATGATCAAAAGAGAAGCAAAAAGAAAGGAGAAAAAAACTAGAGAGAGGAAAAAGAACCACATGATGGCTCAAAGCACATCAAAACTCAAAAAGAAAAAACAAAGTAGAAGAGGAAAATATGAAGAGTTGAAATGTGGATAAACATCCACACTTCTCTTACCATGAGCCCCTGAAATGTTAGCAAAAATCCAGCAAATTGATCAACACAAACATGAAATTAACATGCTCAAAGATTCTAGCAAACAAAAACCAACAACGTGCCAATCATTGCAAACATACGACTTACGCATCGAAACATGTAAGCATACATCAATCAGCAAGCAAATCACCCTAAAATAGCAGGTTCAATGATCATATAATGATCCATGGCAATTAAAACAAGCAAGGGGATCAAACAAGCTCAAAACAGCCCCGAAAAGTCATTCTGCTTTAGTGTTAACCGGTTAACCAAATGCGTTAACCGGTTAACCAACTCAAACCTGCACAAAATACGCATAAAACAGGTGCGTTAACCGGTTAACCATATGCGTTAACCGGTTAACACTATTAAAACAACAGCAAAACCTGCAAAAACAGCAGCTCAAACCAGCTTATTTAAATAATCTTACACCAGACCAGCAATCAATTATACATGGAAAAATTAGATCAATTCACCTCAATCCATATCATTAAGCTCATGAACAATAATATTCGGATCCGGATACAAATCAACCAATCAATTCATGCAACACAATCAAATACACAAGCATATGGTAGATCTAAAGCACAAGCATGCAAATAAGCTAAAAACAGAGCTAGATCTGAAATTAACCAACCTACAAAGCTGAGGTATGCTTTGGTAGTTGTTGATTGAGCTGGAAATGAGAGATATCGCGGAAAACTTTAAAGATCTGGTGCTAAGCTTCACACTCCATGCAAAATAAATGCAAGAACAAGCTCTTGATGCAGAATTTTGGATCCACAAACACTTCTAATTGCCAAAACCAGATCTGAACCAAGTAATAAACCAGCAAATTGATGCAAAGAAGCTATGGATGGAGGTCTAGTTCCAAGATCCACACACTTTGATGCAAAGTTATGTGATCTTCAAAGAGGAACTTTGAGTGATTTGGGAAAATTGGGAGAGAAAAGTGAGAGAATGGTGAGAGATAAGAGTGAAAATTCAGAATGAGAATGAAAATTGTGAGAGAATCCCCCTTGGTTTGGAGGGAAATGGAATAAATATGGTTTAGGTTTGGGGCCCAAAATTTTGGTTTGGGATCCAAAAAGTATGGCTTGGCATTGGCTTAGAAAGTGATTAGGATTTAGAATTGGAATTAGGCTTGGATAAATGCTCTAGATCCTTCTCCCAAATTCAAATAAATTCAAATGAATAAAAAATCAAAAAATTGGAAAATGGAGCCAAAACACACATGCTGAACTTGCTGCTGAAATTCAAATTTCGTTGCCGTTAACCGGTTAACCATACGCGTTAACCGGTTAACGCAGGAAAAATTTGAATTTCCCTCCTTTTGGTGGGAACCTTCAAGAATAGGCCGGCGCCAACCATTTCAAGTTGATTTTGATCCTCATCCCTTTTTTAGGGTCTTGAAGATGAGACAGAGCTTGTGTAAAATGATCCTGTGAGATTCTTGCCAGGTCACCATGCTCTTGATTTTGACTTGCAGTGCTTCAAACTTCCCAGATGATTGATCATATGCCTTATGCTAGAACATGTGAGTGTTATGCTTCATTTTTCTATGCAAAATGCTAAGGACATGATATGCTTATGATGAATATGATGTTATGATGATGCTAAACAGAAGAGGGCAAATTTGGGGTATTACAGCAGGGTACGGCTGCTCTCGGGGTTTATCAAGACATATGACGAATGTCGGATAACAAGATCAACGATGGGGACGACCATCGGATAAAATGATGAGGGACAGTCATCAAAAGGTGAAGGACGATCACCTAGCAGGGGACGACTACTCTTTATCACGACATAGGAAGAATGTCAGATAGAAAAGGGTTCCATTAACGGGGACTCTGTTGGGGAAGGGGATGAGGGACAGTCATCCAAAGGTGAAGGACGTTCACCTGGCAGGGTACGGCTGCCGAAAGTATCACGACATAGGACACATGTCGGATAGAAGAAAATTGTTTTATTGGTGACTTACTGGGGAATGGTAAACACGAACGAGTGCTTACACTTGAAAATAAAAGGTATATAAGTGTTTGACACTGTGTATAGATTTATTATGCGGACGAGCATCCTTAGGACCATGATACAGAAGAGTATCGGTAGAAACAAACACTGACGCGTGTTCAGAGATGATGATACGGACGAGTACCAACTGGTTAACAAAGAACACGAACGGGTGTCAGATCTGTTGAAGAGTGTATATATATAAACAAGATACATACGAGTATCAAAGACTTCTATATAAGTATGAGCGAGTATTGGATTGTTGATTGAAGTATGAGCAAGACACGGACGAGTGTTCAACTTGCTGGGGAATGTATGACACGGACGAGTGTCGAATATATACTATATAAACAGGAATTTGTTTCGGGAATGCAAATGATATGCTTTGGCTTTCTGTGGGGTTAGGATGACACGGGCGGGTTTCAAAAGAGTGTGTTATAAATAAGTACTTTGTTTGTAGAAGGTGTTCTGGCAACCATGCTAGGGATGGATGACACAGACGAGTGTCAAAAGAGTATGTATATGTATCTGTATTTGAGAGTGCAAAAGGTATTCAGGCGACCTGCAGGGGATACGACGACACAGACGAGGGTCGAAAAGAGTATAAATGAATATGAGCAGGCATTTGCGTTTGAGAGTGTAAAGGGGACGCTTTGGCTTTTATTTGTAGGGGATGTATTTTGTATATTGCTGATGAGATATTTGACGGTAATTGCAGGTGACTGGCTCGAACCTGGCTTGTGATCATGCAAATGTTTGATTTTTGCCGTAATGCTCCGTATTAGACGGAATGCTACGCTTATTTGGTGAATATGATGCAAATGCTATGATTATGCAAAAGAGGAACCGATCCGGGATTCGGATCCCGCTGAAGATCTCTGGCTGATTTGCTTGGAAGAATAACCCAGCTGGGGAAGAGATCCTTGGATCTGTCAGGAGAGATGGCTCTGCTTGGGGAAATAGATCATTGGTTGATCTATCTGTAAGGAGAATTCAGCTGGGGAGAAGGAAACTTTCGTCACTTTGTTGTGTAAGAGTTTCAGGCGTTGCTCTTCTGGGGAGGGAATGGAAACTTCTATGGGGAGATAGTTCCTTTATCCTATCTGAGGATGAGAGATCTAGCACTCTGGTGGGGCTCTCGGCTGGGGAAGCTCCTGTTGAGTAGAATCGTGCTGGGGATGAGGAGGCTTTGGCAACTTCGCTGGGGAAAAACATTTCAGATATTGCTCGGGAGATCCTGCTTGGGGAGGAGGTAACTTCCAGGGAGTAGCATGCTGGGGATGCGATGCTTGATATGCCCCATATTGCGTGTTGAATACCTATAATCTATTAAGACAAAAGAAACGCACAAGTACCCCGAGGTATCCCTTACCGGATTCCTTCATAGGAGTTAGATATTCCTGAAAGTAAATATATTTCCTGCAAGCATTTATTAAAAATGGCTCATTTGTTTTATGCAAGTACTGTATCATGAACATCAGACATTTTGCAAACGAACAAAAATGTACAAAATAAGATGTGACTGAAAATTCTGATTTTATTAATCTGGGTGCTCTGAATTGGCAAATATAGTCAAAGAAACAAATCCCCTAGAATGAGGAGATTGTCATAAATTGAGAAAATAAAAGTGTTGGCAATGTTGACGACGCTCCGGTGAGCTTCCTTTGCTATGACCTGTATGACCTTGACGTTCTTCTCACCTTGCTTTCTGAAGAAGGCTGATTCTGACTGATGCTCTATCTTTTCGAAGTTTGCCATGTTGTGAGTGATACAAACGAATTCAGAATGCAGTTGTTCGCTTATTCCCTGATTTTGCGTGGATCGCCCTTTCGGGTTTTCAATCCACCGGGATACCCATTTTTGCATGACCTGTCCAATGCGGCTTTTCAACTCAGCGGGTGTACATTTTTTTAATTTTCCCTTATTTTTTCCCGAGTCTTTTATTCTGTTTTTGACTCGCCGGGATGCCCTATCTTTGCCTGGACTTACATTATGTTTTTATGTCCAGCGGGTAATTTTATGCGAAGTATTTTTTAACTGCATCTGAATTCACAGGGGATAAGAAATCTTCACCATCCATAGTAGTGAGCATCAGTGCTCCACCAGAGAAAACCTTCTTTACTATGAATGGACCATCGTAATTTGGAGTCCACTTGCCCCTGTGTTCTGTATGAGGAGGGAAGAGTCTTTTCAGCACAAGATCTCCTACTTGGTATTCCCGAAGCATGACTTTCTGATCAAAGGCTTTATTCATCCTTTTCTGATATAACTTCCCATGACAGATGGCAGCTAATCTCTTTTCTTCGATCAGATTCAGTTGATTGTACCGAGACCAGACCCATTCTGCTTCATCCAGCTTCACATCCATCATTACCCGTAAGGAGGGTAGCTCAACTTCAACAGGTAGGACTACCTCCATACCATACACAAGCTGATAAGGTGTTGCCCCGGTAGACGTTCTGATTGAGGTTCGATACCCATGCAAGGCAAATGGTAGCATTTCGTGCCAGTCTTTGTAAGTAACCACCATCTTTTGCACAATATTCTTGATGTTCTTATTAGCTGCCTCAACAACGCCATTCATCTTTGGCCTGTAAGGAGAAGAGTTGTGATGTTGGATTTTGAAATCCCGACACAGTTCTGCCATCATTTTGTTGTTCAAATTGGAACCATTATCAGTAATGATTCGCTCGTGAACTCCATATCGACAGATGATGTCTCTTTTCAGGAATCTGGCTACCACTTATCTGGTGACGTTTGCATACGAAGCTGCTTCAACCCACTTGGTAAAATAATCAATGGCTACCAGGATGAATCTATGGCCATTTGAAGCAGTTGGTTCGATATTTCCAATCATGTCAATGCCCCACATGGAAAAGGGCCAAGGTGAAGACATTACATTCAAAGGAGTTGGAGGCACATGCACCTTGTCTACATAGATCTGGCATTTATGGCATTTTCTGGCGTAGGCACAACAGTCTGCGTCCATTGTGATCCAGTAGTAACATGATCTTAACAATTTCTTAGCCATTGCATGTCCTCCAGCATGGGTACCGAAAGATCCTTCATGCACCTCGTGCATCCGCAAGTCTGCTTCTTTCTTATCAACACATCTGAGCAGAACCATGTCAAAGTTTCGCTTGTATAATGAACCATCAGCATTAAGGAAGAAACTACCGGCCAACCTTCTTAATGCCTTCTTATCATTGGATGATGCCCCAGGTGGGTATGTTTGATCCTCTAAGAAGCATTTGATATCATGGAACCAAGGCTTGTCATCCTTAGCAATGTCCACAGAGAAAACGTATGATGGTCGGTCTAGTCTGGATACCGAAATCCGAGGCACATAATTTGCAGTTTGAACCTTGATCATGGAGGAAATGGTTGCCAAAGCATCTGCGAACTGATTTTCATCTCGAGGGATGTACTCAAGTTTGAATGTTGTGAAGAAAGTCAATAATCTCCTCGTATAGTCACAATATGGGATTAGATGCTCTTGGTGAGTGTACCATTTGCTGTTGGTCTGATTGATTACCAAAGCTGAATCTCCGAATACATTCAATGTCTTGATCCTGAGGTCAATGGCTTCCTCAAGACCCATGATACAGGCTTCATATTCAGCTTCATTGTTAGTGCAGGCAAAGGTGAGTTTCGCCGAGAAACGCATATGAACTCCTTTAGGTGTAATGAGCACTGCACCAACTCCACGACCATTCATATTGACAGCCCCATCAAACATCATAGTCCACTCTTCCTCCGGGTCAGGCCCTTCGGTATGAATTGGCTCTTCATGATCTGTTGCTTTTAAGTACATGATGTCTTCGTCAGGGAAGTCAAATCTCATGGGCTGGTAATCATCAATAGGTTGCTCAGTTAGATAGTCAGACAGTACACTTCCTTTGATGGCCTTTTGAGATGTGTACTGAATGTCATACTCTGTCAGAATCATTTGCCATCTTGCAACCCTTCCGGTAAGTGCTGGCTTCTCAAATATGTACTTTACGGGGTCCATTTTTGAGATCAACAAAGTAGTGTGAGTCAACATATACTGCCTTAGTCGGCGAGCAGCCCACGCTAAAGCACAACAAGTTTTCTCGAGCAGTGAATAACGTTGTTCACAGTCGGTACACTTTTTTCTTAGGTAGTATATTGCATACTCTTTTCGACCAGACTCGTCATGCTGGCCCAACACACACCCCATTGATCCTTCTAATACTGTCAGGTACATTATTAGAGGTCTTCCTTCAACTGGAGGCATAAGAATCAAAGGTTCTTGTATGTACTCCTTGATCTTGTCAAAATCCTTCTGACAATCTTTATTCCACCTGACCGTTTGTTCCTTTCTTAACAATTTGAACAAGGGTTCGCAGGTTGAAGTAAGATGAGATATGAACCTCGATATGTAGTTCAATCTACCTAGGAACCCCTGTAAACACCCCAAATTTTCCCTCACTAAGTTCACACCATGGCTTGTGATCTTTCTTATTTGCATTAGTTTAATCATACCATTTCATGTTGCATTTTTACTTCACTGCATTAGTTCAAGTTCATCTGCATCTAGGGTTTGTGACTTGAGCCATCCAGGATTCATTTGATCCACTCCAAAGGTCATCAATCATCTCAAGAGGGTCCATGTATGTTCAATCATCATATTTTATCCTCCAAAGATCAAGGAAGTCAAAGAATCACAAGAACTTACATAGCATGGAAGCAGAGCTAGGGTTTAACTGCACAAATGACCTGAAATTAGGGTTTTGGTTTCAGAGGCCATAACTCCAAATTTTTTGGTCATTCTTGTTTCTATTGGTCTCAATATGTTATAAGGACAATTCATACCAAGTTTGATGAAGAAATTCATTGTGGAAGTCATCTGATCACTAGGTAACTTCCTGAGCAAGTCAGAGCAAAATCAAGGCATCTAAGGCCCCCACCCATGGAACCAAAGTGGATTTTTCATCAAATTGAAGTTATATGATCTTTATTTGATCATTTAAGGCTTATAAGTTCACAAATTTGAAGAAAAATGAGCTAAACCAAAAGTTTCCAAAAATGGAAATGACTTGTAATGTAAACTTTCCATTTTGGGAAAGTTTTTCAACCTCCTCTTTCTCAACCAAAAATGCTTCAAATGAAAAATTGTTGGTCATGAAAGTTGTAGATTGGATCATTCCCTTTTCAAAAAGTAGAAGAACAAGATCTAATTCATTATGGAACTCAAGTTATGGCTTGTCAAAGTTGGCAAAAATCACATAATTTTCAAGAATGTACCAAAGAGGGATTTTTGCAAAACCTCTTGCCAAGCTATTTTGTGAGTTCAAACACACTTCTAAGCATCATAAAAACATTGTGAAATGTCTAAAACTCAGAATTGCCCAAAGAATCTTAAGTTTTCATGCCTTGCCCATGAAGAAATCTCAAAGGGGCCAAACTTTCTCCAAATTGCAAAACACCCCATAACTTTGTTTCAACTTGCTGAATTGCCTCAAGATTGATTCTATGGTCATCCTTGATCTCAGCTGCACATGGACATGCCAAAAAGCCATCTTCATTCTTGCCCATACCTCAAGTACAACCAACCTTGACTTTTTGCAAATCACCCCATACCAATCAGCATAGCCCACACCAACTCCACAGACCTATCACAACTTGATATGTGGACTTTATGCAAGCCATAACACACAAGAACACAGCCAAAAACCTCAACATTCTCAAGTTCACAAAAATTATCCCTCTTGCATTTTCCTTCGAAACACACAGCACACTTGCTCAATCTTCAAACAAACACCACCATTCATTTCTGAATCAATCACTGATCACAAACCACCCACCAAAACAACCAAGAACACACCACAAGAAAAACACGATTTCTGACCAGCAAGAGTGTAAGCTCTCAAACCAGCCATAAAAAACTCCATCCAAGCATCAAAGCTTCATCAGAGGGACCATTGGAGTGTTTTTGCACAGGAGAGGAGGCCCAAAAGCTCCAAACTGAGGAAGCTCAAGCTCAGGTAACCTCTTCAAACTTTTTTTCCAGAATCCTTTTTTAAGTTATAGAAATGATCTACATGCTCCACTAATTACTCTGCAATTCTTATTTTTGAAAATGATTGATTATTGAGCATGTACCGTATCTCTAAAAGTTTGGTCATTTTTAAGTTTTGATTCGTATCTTGTTCTTGAGGCAACATAAACGTGTTTTGGGAGTAGATTCGTGCTTAGGAAGGTTGGGAGGTTTGATATGGAGCTTTACAGCTCTTAAAATGGCCTAGGGTAGTTTTTGTTCTTGAGAGGTCGCCGGAGAAGACGACCGGAACCACTGTTCCGGCCGTCTGAACTTGTTTTTCCCTAATTAGGGTTAGGCTGAGTAATTAGGGTAGTTTGAATCTGGAGCGTAGGATGAGGTTTCACGCGCATGAACCTAGGGCCAGAATCTTCCAATTAGTTTTAATTTTGATTAACTAGGTTAATTAATTAGGGTTAAGTTTAAATAAACCAGTTTGAATTTAGACCGTCCAGATGCGCGCCAGGTCAATCCCTTTAAACCCAGAATCAATCCAGGCCATCCATTCAGCATACTTTAGCTTTTATTTAATTTTCATTTCATTTTTCTTATTTATTTTGTACGAATTATTTAAAATAGTTAAAAAATGCCAAAAATATTTTTATTCAGCATTTTAATTCCAAATAATTTTCTCAACCCAAAAATATTTTTATTTTTATTTTTTGCATTAAAAAATCATTTTTTAGACATTTAATTGTTTATTTTAATTAATTAATAAAAATTAATTAATTAAATATCATTTAGGTTTCTAAAAAATCCCATAAAAATCATATTGCATCTTTAAACATTTAGAGACATTGTCATACCATCCACATGAATTTCTTTTTGGTTTTGAATCATTTTGACATTTTTTCTTTGAATTTAGGGTTCATAAAATTTGCTTCATGAATGTGCTTCTGGTTTTGGCTTGCATCCTTGCATTCATCTCATTTTCATTTCATTTCATTTCCTTTTGCTAACTTTTCAGGTGTTAAGTTACTTTGAGAAGTGAATTTGCCTTCACTTCTCACAATCTCTTCTCATCTCTCTTATGAATCCTTGCTGAATTTTGTATTTGTATTAGAGTGAGCTTGCTCATTCATGTTCCTTCCTCACTTTCTTTCTTCAAGTAACTTATCTTCTTAAGTGAAGTAAGTTGACTTGCTTCTTCTGCTTCTCCTCCTTTCATCTGCTTCTTCCTTGGTGGCTCTTCTTGAAGATCTCTTGCAAGCCTCATAAACCCTAGGAACACCCAAGCATGATCACAATTAGGGTTTGATTATTTCCCCATTAGTTTTACCTTTGTGTCATCTTTTGTGTCTTCTCTCCTCATCTCATAATCAGGGACTAAACCTTTAAGGTTTTAAGGCTTTGTGATTAAGATTATGCCTGCATCCTTCTCTTAGGATGGAGTGTATAACTTTAATCCTAAGTGTTAAATCCTTAATGTGTTTAAATCTCTTAATCAATTCATCTAATAATCACTAGGACATCAAGCTTGTAACTTAGGCCTTGCATTAGGGTTCTAATTCTTCCTTAATTGGTTAAGAAGGACTAACCCTAGTGTTAATGGACAAGTCCCCCTCAAGTTGTCTTACAAACCATAAAATCAACTTCTTAACCTTACCATTAACTAAATCCACTCAAATAAAGGTTTGTTTTGTCATGAGGTTAATCCCTAATCACGGATTAAGTTGAGGTATCTTCCTCAGCTTAAATGTTATCATATATTATCCTTCTATTAGGATGGTGTAATGGGTCCATTAAATCCTTGATTATGGCTTAAACTCATTACTTAACACTAAACAAAAACACCAAAAACATCTAAATAATTGTAAGTAGGTTAATGATCTTAATCCTACATCATGGTGATTAAGTTTGATGTGCTTACTTCATACTTAAGGTATTCTCATTACCCCTAATCAGAGGGAGGATGTGATGAGTTTACTAACCCTTGGTTTAGGCTTAAGCTCATTAACTTATGACAAACACAAAAAGCAATAAAAGATTGAAAATACCAAAAACAAACAATAAACGTCTCCTCCGGGATTCTTTTCTCACCTCATTCAATCACAAACGAGAACTTGCTTCTTCTGTCTAATGTGAGATAGTTAGCACCTGAGCCAGACAAGTCATACACTTGAGCATAGGCAAGTAAGCAGTTCACAGTCAATTTATTCTTCAGTCTCTTTGAGTCGAACTACGGTGTTCTGACTTCCTCATTGCACGAGAGGATACGTAGGCATAACTTAACAGTTATCGAACAAAAGTCTCTGTATATCCCTCCTCTTCCAGCATTATTCTTTAAGCCTCATTGTCTTGAGCATTGCACTCTTTTCTTACACTGACACTCCTTTTCTTCCCTTCACACTTCTTTTGCACTGACACTTGTATTCTTTTCCAGCTTTTGCACACAGAATAGCACTGACACTACCCCTTTAAACACAAACTTTCAAGCGTGGATCCCGTCGAGTACGACGGACAATCTGGGTGCTAATACCTTCCCAGGTTGTAACCAACCCCCTTTCTCAATTTCTCTGGTTCGCAACTATCTTATCCATATCTTTCTAGGTCTATGCAGCATTACCTTTCCTTCGGGATAAAAATGCCTAGCTGGCGACTCTTTTCAGTTCATCTTCATGTTCTCTCTTTCGCCGACCATTCGCGTCTGTACCCCTTCTAACCAGGTGTCATTTGGTGGGAGCGACAACTTGGCGACTCTGTTGGGGACCCTTATACTGCAACCAGGGCTTCTGGTTCTTTTTGTGGGTTCCTCCTAGCGCTTGTTTGATTTGTGTTTATTGGGGTGTTATGTGCTATTTGTGTTTACTTATTTGCTTTATTTATTGCCTTATATACAGTTTTATTTACTGCTTTCTCTACAATTTTTATACATCATACTGTCATTATCATTGCTGGATCTGGTTTTCTTTGGTGGGTGGGGTTTCATTGAGAGATTAAGGTCCTATACCTGGGACCTGAGTGACACCTAGGCTAGAGTGGTTCATGTTCTTTCCCATTCCATTTCGGTCTGGTGCGGGAATATGAAACACGGTTCAGATGTGGGTTTCTTCTTGAGAACTCTGTGCTACAGATTTCCTGTAGTGCTAGGGCTATCTGGGAAGCTTGCTAAGTCTGGATGACCTTTATTTTGACCTTCAGAATCTGGGGTGAATTAGAGGAGGATCCTTTATGGTTATTGTAAACATTGTACCTCCGGGTTAGAAGTGTTTACACTTCTCATAACCGATCCAAGTCTAAGGATCCTTGTTCTAGAACATTACATGTGAGGGGGGTTGGGTTGTTTACAGGTTTGCAGGAACCCTTGGCCACATCATACCTTGTTACTGTTTTGTTTAAGAATACTTCACTTTGGACAGTTCTTGTGATTAACCCTGGACATGTGACTCTTTATTTGAGTCCCCCACCCTGGTTACTGGATTTATGAGCCTCCATCCAGACCTTTGAACATACATGGACCTTATACCAAGACAGATAATCAGATCCAGCTCTTGATCACAAACCCTTGCATATCATTTGCATATATCATCATTGCATCATTTAACATTTGTTTATTTTTTTCCAGGGTATCCATCATATCATACTTGGTTTTGTTTTGAACCCTTCTATTGCTTAGACCTCTACTTCAACTATCTCCTTCAGCACCTCCTTCAGTCTGTCAGAGACTCACCTGCATCAGTCTGTTAGAGACTTATCTCCAGCATTTCAGTCTGTGATCTTCATCAGCATTTGTCTTCAGCCTCTTCATCAGCACTCATTGATGTTCCAAGGAAAAGCAACATATCTTATCACTTCTTTGAGCCCATATTGACTGGTATCAGGCAGGTCCAGTCACTCATCACACCTGACCACATCCCACTGCTCAGAGAAGACTATGGGGGTATTTTAGACATGGTCATGGATCTTGATTCTTCTCAGAGAAGCATGATCCACACATGCTTGCAGTTTTATGACCCTCCCTTCAGGTGCTTCACCTTTCCTGACTTTCAGATGGGGCCTCTACTGGAAGAGTTTTCCTTATTGATTGGAGTACCTAGAAGAGGAGGGATCCCCTTCAACCCAGAGATGACTGCTCCCAGAAGTGAGGAAATAGCAAGGGCATTGTACTTGGAGCCTGCCCTTATTGAGCAAAACATGACAACAAAAGCTGGGATTCCTGGTTTACATCTGGACTTCTTGATTTCTCAGGCCATCCTGAAGGCTACATTGGGAGAATGGAGGGCAGTCTGTGCACTTTTAGCCCTCAGCATATATGGGGCTATATTGTTTGCATATGAGCCTAAATTTGTGAGTAAGAATGCCATCCACTTGTTCCTGCTGAGGAACCCAGTGCCTACATTGCTAGAAGATTTTTACTACTCCATCCATTAGAGAAATGAAAAGCAAAGGGGGAAGTTGGTCAGATGTTGTGCTCCTTTGTTTTACTCTTGGCTACTCAGACACCTGCCTAAATCAGATGCTTTCTTGAACCCACACCAGCAAAAGAATTGGGCCAAGAGGTTCATTGCCTTAACATCAGATGATATCAGATGGTGCACCCAGAGTACCAAAGGCAAGGATATTATTACCAACTGTGGGCAATACCCTAATGTGCCTCTGATAGGAGTAAAAGGTTGCATCAATTACAACCCTTTACTGTTTAAGAGACAATTGGGATATGCCTTGGTTCACCCTCCCAGAGGACAGGATTTAGCTGAGACCCTATACTGTGAGATCCAATCTGGCTCTGCCGTTGTCAGGCAAGCTTCCTGGGCTTGGGACAACATCCAGACCAAAGGGACAGCCATCCTTGGAAGGTGTAACAACATTGCTTCAGCCCAGTATTCTGACTGGTCCCGTACTAGAGCTCAGATCACCAGGATGCCTTTCACCTTGGAAGACACACCAGGACCTTCTACAGTACAGCCTGCAGCAACTGTTAGCCTGGAGGAGTTTGAAAAGCTAAAAAATAGGAATAATCAGCTATCTGAAGCCCTGAAGAAGACTCTCTGGGAGAGAAATGACAGTCGTCTGGACATTGAGAGATTGGAAAGACTCAAGACTGAGCATCTTACCAAGATTGAAAGGACAGATGACTACATAAGGAAAGCAAGAGCAGGAGAGTTGGTTTTGAAGAATGCTTGCAAGGAGGCCAAGATTCAGAAAGCTAGAGCTGAGCATTACCTAGAGGAGAGCCAGGCTAGGTGGATCAGGATCATCGAAGCCCGTGCACAAGAAGACCAGAGGACTCAGGCCAAGATTGAGCAGCTGGAGGCCAATGAGAAGAAGTAGCAGGAAGCTTTGTTGGCAGCTTAGAAGGAGATATCAGAATTGAAGCTCCGAGCGGGGTTAAAGAGATCAAAGGATCAGGACAGGCATAAGAAGCTGACTAATGCCATTGCTACCAGTAACCTCCTCATTAGGACCATTACAGAGCACCCAGCTGGTCCGGTGACTGAGGCCCTCTTGAAGGAAGTCAAGGAAGATGACTATGGACTGGATGTCTGATTCCTTTTGCTTGTATTTCCTTTCTTTTGATGTACTTTTCCTTTTTGTTGTATTTTTGACCCACCATGGGCATGTGTTGTAAACAGACTATGTATTTTCATCATTTGTAATATATCAGTTTGTTTTATTTTGGTGGGCTTCATTTCTCGACATCATCAAGCATCTCCTCGAGGTCTGGAAAGATCAAAACCAAGAACCAAACCGGATACCTTGGAAAACAAATAAGCATACTGCATTGCATACTAACATTTTCTTTGTTTTGTAGGTTTTTGTTTTTTATTTGTTTCTCACTTTGTTGTGGTTTCAGGAAACATTGCTTGTCGCAAAGTGTTCCCTGTCAACCGCACACACCGGTACCCAACGCGTAACAACCTTCCAGGCATTCAGATGGATCAGGTACAACAGGACCTGAATGATGTAAGAAATCAGATGGCAAACGAAAGGGTTGAAATGAGAAACCAAATGACCCAATTTATGGCTGTGATGACTGGCTTAGCTCAGAGCCAGGAGAGGCTGAGAGAGCTGGTAGAAAGGCAGACACCTGAGGAACCCCACCTTGGAACAGGAGGAACCAACAATAATGAACGAGGGTAGTGTAGACACCCTAAATTTGCCCTCTGGTCTTCTATCTTTGTCAGCTTTTTGTTTTGCATTCATACGCATTTTTTGCATACCATTTGCATAAGTTCCTAAGACATGGGATCGTATTTTCTGAAGGATTAGGATTTCACATTTTAGTTGCGGATTATCAGAAGAATTCAAGGTTTTGGCTATGCAATCATCGATAGCATCATGTTATTATCTGCTTCTGTGACTGAATTAGGGTTTATTTCCCTATTCGAGGATTTCACGTCTGAAGATCATTCGTTTGTTCTATCATCAGCAATAAATGATTTATTTTGTCAAAGGAGAGTTAATTCTGAAAGTTGTTGCTTTGGTTGCAAGTTATTGAGTGATTCAGAAGTGGTTCATCCATTTTCAATCAAACGTTGATGGAAGAATTTCAAGTACGGTCATTGGACTGAATTCGGTCAAGGTATGTGTCAGTGGAGAATATCGGCAAAAAGTTTATTTAAGTTCACTGTAAATCTTATCCATTCTATAAGCCAATAACCATTTTCAATTCAATAACCCATTTATCCATTGTCCACTTTCGCAACCGTTTCCATCTATTCAAATAAGTTCAAGTTTAAGTTAATTTTCTTAATTCACACTTAATGTTCAATTCCACTTTCCAATCATTTTCTATCCATTTCCATAATAATCATTTATTTTATTCCAATCAAGTCAATACATATTTTTCTTTTCACATTTTTTTCACCAATTCACATTTTACATTTTCAAACCAAAAAATAGAGATAGTCCATTATTCAATTCATTTCCAAACCAAAAAGAAAAGGCCCATGATTTTTTCTTTGTTCAATATCATTAATCAAATACAAAAATTGTTAAAGAAAACAAGGCTTTCCCGCACTCATTCACGCAGTCACATACAAATCAACCAACTTCTTCCCTTGGTCCCACATACTTTTCACACTCTTTTTCATCACGTAACAACTCACACAACATTTTTCATTTTTCTTCATCACAACAAATTTCAGCCTGACCCCACAACATGGCCCACCTTCACGCATATCTTTCCACCAGTTTGCACGTATCCCACACAGCTCTTTTTTCCCAATTTTCATCACCCTTCAATAACAACACACAACCTCCTCTCTTTTCCCTTCACAAACTCGTTCACGCAGCCAATACACAGGCACACTCACTCTCATTTTTTTCATGACTCTTCGCGCACAACTCATCCACACACTATCCTGAGGTAACGACCTGCGAAAAGAAAAATGGAAAAAAGCAATTGATAACTTCAAAAAACAACAGCAACGAAAACAACAATGATTCCCCATATTTCACCTTCATCTTTTCTCTCCATAAACCCTTAATAACACAATTTTTCGTCAACAATACAAGAGCAACCGAATCCAAACCAACAACGACTCAGCCCTCTGTTTCCTTTTCCAGAAACACTTCATCCTCACCACCATCCAAACCTCACCACCATTCAACACTCTTCTTCATAAACCTTTCCTCACTCCTCTTCCAACAAACCGCAACCATCTCCACCATTTTCAACATTCTTCAACCTCCCTCAAACCCTTCCCAAACTTCGTACGTAACTCAACATCACCTTTCGTCATATCATAACACCCAACTCTTCACCTTCAATCACTACAACAACACTCTCTAACACAACAACAACAAACAGAGATCAGAGAAGAGAAGAAGAATGATGAGATAAATCGAAAACAGAGCTTGCGAAGGAAATTTCGGATCGAAACTCACCGTTGAGCCGAGACGAGAGAGCGGCATCGCTGAGGAGAGCGAACCAACGAAGATCGCCGAAACAACCATTTGCCTCCAATGAATTGAAGAACGGAGACTTGAGAGGGCGACGGAGATTCACGGCGGAATCCGGCGCCGATGGAGTTCCGATCAAAGCAAAGAGGAGAAATCCGTCGCCGATCTGATTTTCTTCAAACCGAAAACCGCAAATCCGAGAGAGAGAGACTCGCCATGGGAAATATTGATGCTGATGTTCATGGTTTTGGAGAGGAGAATCCAGCGATGAAGTTTCTTTCGACGACGGCGAGAGTTCAGCAGCAACATTGAAGCTCTTCCAGGAATAGAAATTTCACAGAGGAGGCTGGTTGTTCGATGATGAAGTGTTGATGATTTTGAGACAACGCGTTTCGTTTTTGAGAAGAAGAGCAAGTTCGATGACTGAGTTTTGAGGGGAGATTAGACTTGGGTTTTGTTTTGGCCAGCGAAGGGTTTGGAGGCGGAATGCTTTGGCTTCCCCTGTTTTGGATTTCTTCGTTGTTATTTTACTTCTCTTTTTCAGAATTTTGTGGTTTGTTTTGCTGTAGAAAACATTTGTTGCTGGGCCTAAGGCCATAGGCTCGCGTTGAATCTCATATTATCAGCACCATCTACTTTCCCATCTGCACCCCACCAGCGACAGACCTTGGGGATTGGGCTTAAGCCCATTGTTTTGCTGATCGATAATCCATGTCCAACGGTCTTCCCTCTCTTGTTGCTTTATTTTCCTTTGTTTCATTTATTTTCAATTTTTTCTTTTAGTATTTGTATCTAGTTTTTTTATTATATCTTTGGATTTAGATATTTAATAAGGATTTTGATGAGTTTTATATTTCAATTTTAATTTTGACTAATCTTTGTTTTTTTAATTGTTGTTACTTTGTCTAAACTAATTTTTTAAATTAGGTTGTTATTTCTAAATTCTTCTAACTTTGTTTATATTCTCAATTAATTTAGATTTCACTTTTAGTAATTAAATATGAATTGTGTTTAATCTTTGTTCTAGTTTGCACTTGATATTTTGTAGGCTCATTGCTCTTCGAGGATGGAGGATATAGCTTGATCATAACTTTTAGTTGGACTAACGAGATCTTTGGACACCAATTGGAATTAAACTTTGATTTTGCACGGACCAATTCTTGACTTTAATTTTGGATGATGGATGCTTGCACTTGACTTTGGTCTGATACCCTGATATTTGACAATTGTGCTTGATTATTGAGATCATTCTGGACTCGATATTTTCTTCTTGAGTATCTTGTGCGAATTGAAGAGGCAACGGACCTTCTCCATTAGGTACCACTGAGGCCGATTTTACGTATTGCATGCTGTTGCATCTGGAAGTCCTACTGGTGTAGGCTCTGTTTGTGCATTATTCATCTTCTTCATATCGCATTCATCTTCATATCACATTCTCATCTCTTCATTCCTATTCATTTGCATACTGCATTCTCTTCTTCTTATCTTATTTCATTTTCATCTTAATTTTTTCTTCCTCATCATCTTCTATTCTTAACTTGAGGTGTGCTTAGGCCACCATGGAGCTTCTCCTTTCATCTTTCTCTTCTTCTTTCTTTCTTCTTTAGGATAGTAAGCCTCACTAACCTAGGACCATCCGAGCATGTGAATATTAGGATTAGACTTTTCCCGTTAGCTTTTACCTTTATAATCCTTTTTGGTTCTTCTTCTCTCCTCATCTCATAACTCTAAAAAACACTTTAATAAATCTGAAATGATACATTGATCCATAGCCTTATTCCATGAGGTATGCTTGTAGTCTTCCCATCTTGGGATAATACATGTTTACCTTGTGATGCACAAGTCTGATCAAGGTATCTTCTTCATAAAATAAAAGCTAAAAAACACTTCTTCATGTGAATAATCAAAAACACTTAATAAGTAAACAAGTTAGTGGGCCTAAGCCCTAATCTTTGGGTTCAAGTTTTGGGGATCTTCTCCTTACTTGAGTGTGCTTGTTCTATTATTCCATCTTGGAATGTAGTGACAAGTGCACATTCCATGGAAAAGAGCTTAAGTTCACTTCCTTGTGACACACTCCTAAAAAGCTTCATAAAAAACACAAACAAACAATAAGCGTCTTTCCTTCGGGAATTCTTTTCTCACCTCATTCGCTCCGTACGCGAACTTGCTCCTACTTGTCACTTTGCAAGACGGTTACGCACTCGTCGTCCGAGTCTGCAACACCTGAGCAATGGCATAGGCAGTTCAAGCTTTAATTCACAAGCAATTTCCTTGCCACCCCTAGTTAGGGGAACTACGGCGTCTCTGATCCTCATTATCCTGATGAGGTACGTAGGCAGCGGGGTAGGGCCCGTTCGAGCACAATCTTTATTTTCCCTACATTTTTCCTTTTCTTTTCTTATTTCAGTTCTTTTCCAGTTCCAGTTTCTTTTCATTTTCATTTCTTTTGCTGCAGTTTTCATACCCTCACCCTTTGAAATAGTTTCTTTTGCAAGCGTGGATCCCGTCGGGTACGGCGGACGATCTGGGTGCTAATACCTTCCCAGGTCGTAACCGACTCCCGAACTCAGTCTCTTTGGTTCGTAGGACCCGTGTCCTTCCTCTTCTTTTCTTCTGGTTTGTGCAGCATTACCATTCCCTTTCTTCAGGATAAAAATGCCTGGCTGGCGACTCTATTCTTTTTCCGCGCCACTTTCTTGTTGTATGTTATTGTTGTTTATTTATAGCTTTATTTACAGCTTTATTTACAGTTTTCAGTATTTATTTTCTGCATCATGTATATACTGGACAGTCTGGACTGGTTTTCTTTGGTGGGATGGGTGTTACTTGTTCTTGAGAGATATGAGCCAAGTACCCGGCTCGAGTGCACCATAGGACTTAGAGTGGTTCCACTTTGGCCTCATGAGATCTTGTCATGGGGGTAGTAGTGAGTTCCACACCCAGGTTGCGATTGTCTTGGAAATGTCTTGATTTGGGGATCTTCCTCTCTCATTACATAACCCTGACAGTTATGTGCAGCTGGGGACCAATCACTGAGAACCTTGTGGAAACATCCCTCTTTAGTGATGACAGTGGCAGCCCACATTTTGTGGCAAACCCATTCGCATCCGAGGGCCCACCTGGGGATCGCATAGGATGACCTTGTGTCCTGGACTCAGCTGAGGCCTCCCTGCGTAGTACATAATGCCAAACCGATTCCCTGATCTGGTCATGAGCCATTTCTCGGAGATGGTGAAAGTATTATTGCTATTCGACTTTGAGAGTCCGTGATGTCTGACCCGGAGCCTTTTACCAGTGAGATTGGGAGGGGTTTACAGGTTTGCAGGAACCATGACCTCAGCATACCCTCATTGCCAGTGCAGTTCTATGTTTTGATCCGGTCACTGTGATCCTGAAGTTCTTGACATTCGGTTCTCGGCTACTATTTTGTGTTATTATACAGAGATCTTGTGGTTACAGACACTCGATTCTTGGTTCAGTATCCCAAATTCCAGGCAGTTTCCAGCTGTGATCCCATGTCTTTGCATCTCTATCATCATCATTTTGCATTTCGCATTTTGCATCAGCATTTCATTTCCTTCTTCCAGAGAGCTCATCCTTCCTCTTTTGTCCATGACCAGCCAGCTGATTTCCCGGTATTCAGTTTGAACAAGTGGTAACAGTTGGAAGACGACAAGTTGTTTGAAGTTTGACTGAGCAGTTGTCAAGAGGTAAAAAGTCATATTCGAAGTCATCAGTAGCTATGTCAGAAAGCAACCGTCAGAGTGTTGAGTTTCCACCTGGTTTCACCTCGATGAACAATCCTTTGTATGGTCTTTCTCCTGATGAGGATCTTCCACAAGTGAACAACCTTACTCAAGCTCAGCCTGTACAGACCTCGATCATGAATCAGAATGTACCTGAACCATCTGTTGTCCGAGGTGGACCTTCATCTTCTTCTGACTCTATAGATTATCAGAGTTTCGCTTTCCCTATGCCAAATTTCCAAGGGGCAATCCCTCTTGTGAAAACCAAGGATTCACCAGCTTTTGATCCTGATGAAAGGTTTCGTATGTTGGATGAGCAACTCAAAGCCTTAGCGGATCCTGATGCCTTTGGTTTTGATGCTTTAAACCTGTGTTTGGTGCCGGGTCTTGTCATTCCTCCAGATTTCAAGACTCCGAAGTTCGAGAAATACACTGGTGTTAGTTGCCCGAAGCGTCATTTGGTGATGTTTTGTAGAAAAATGACTTCTCATGCCCGCAACAATGAGCTGATGATTCACTGTTTTCAGGACAGTTTGAGTGGGGCATCTTTAAGTTGGTACATGGATTTGGAAAGCAGTCATATCCGATCTTGGAATGATTTGTCCAGAGCTTTCGTAAAGCAATACCAGTACAATGTGGACGTGGCGCCCAGTCGCACGCACTTGCAGAACCTATCTCAGAGGAGTGGTGAATCTTTCAGAGAATATGCACAACGGTGGAGAGAATTGGCAGCCCAAGTGCAACCACCACTTTTAGACAGAGAATTAGTGGACCTGTTCGTGGGCACGTTGCAAGGAACGTACTTGGAAAGAATGAGTAGCATTTGGACATCAAGCTTCTCTGATTTGATAAAAGTTGGAGTACGCATCGAAAGCCTGCTCAAAAGTGGAAAGATCCAAGACTCTTCGAACATCCCAGCTAGTGAAGATGAGTCTGTTGTTAGCTCCCTAGAGGAAGAATGGTATGACGCCAGTGCAGTCATGGCAAATATCGAATATTCTAGACCATCATCTTCTCAGAGATCATCTATTCCTGTGTCTGGTTACTCTTATGGGCATTCGGCAATGCTCAAAGCACCATATCAAAAACCCTGGACTCCTCCTCGTCCAAATCTGCAAGCTCAGGGTCGAAGACCTCCGAATCAACTTCAGAGCCAGCAAAGACCTCGCAACAATCTGGAAAGAAGGAATGCTCCTCTTCATCCAGTCCCCACGGCGTACAGTGAACTATTGCCACATCTAATTCAGAGCTCATTGGTGGTTCCTAAGCCTCTCAAGCCGTTGTCAGCGCCGTACCCGCCAGAGTACAATCCTCATGAACAATGTGGGTATCATGGTGGATCAATGGGGCATTCAACAGAAGATTGCAAAGCTTTTCAGGCCAAAGTCCAACAGTTGATCGACAAGGGCTACATATCCTTTCTAGAAGGAAGTTTGGTTGTGCACGTCCACCTCTCACCTGGTTGGGATCGAGGACTTCGGAGAAGCGTCTCCTGATTTCAGTGGTCCATACAAGAATATGTCATCAGAGCTGGTGATCATTATATCCTTCTATCATTTGCATTGTAGTTTCTTTCCTGTTAGCAGCTACTTGTCTTTTAAGCATTGTTATTTTGAATGGTAATGATAATGTAGTGATCTTGCATTTTTGAATCAATTATGTCGCATTCGCTCATTTTTCTTTACTTGCATTGGAAAAAAAAACAAAAACAAAAAATTGCATCCATATACCTCCCATTTATTTCACTGTTGTTTAGCAGGTTTGAGGGAGGATGATGACAACTGAATACCCATAATTGTTGAAGGTATGCTTTCAGAGTAGAACCTGCTGACGATGTACAGGCATTGCTTCAATTCCCAAACACCGGAGATATAAGGGAGATAAACCCTCGTCAACCCTTTTGAGCCTTGAAGTAGGAGTTTCTTTTCTAAACCGAAAAAAAAACCTCGCATTTAACCCGGGGCAGGGTAGTTATCAGTTAATTTGACTGAGCGTTCAAATTTCCAAAGGAGTGAGCATCCAGGGATCCATTACCTTTTCTTCAGTACACCTCAAGAGGTCAAGGGACGTAAAACAACAATGGTTACCCCTCAGCAATAAAGGAATGAGGCAGTCATTACCCTTTCAAGCAAGTCATACAAACCAGTGTCACACGATTTGTTCAAAAAAATAATAATAAATAAAGAAAAAAGAAATAAAGCCCGCTAGTCGGAAAAAAAATGTGTGAAAAACATATTACTTAGGCAAAAGTTAGGGCATCCCGCTGGACTTCAAAAATCGAAAAAAAATAAAAAAGAATCAGTCCAGGCAAAAATTAGGGAGTAAAAAAAATATCAACAAGAAAAATCTTCCATTAGAACAAAGTCGTGTGACCAGACACGAAGTCAGAAGGGGTGACTATTACTCCAAGAAACATCATTGGTGCGTAAACCATCAACGTCATTGGTTCCTCAATCATTACAAAACCTTTGTGAGAAGCGGGTGCTTAAGTCGAATTAGCTGAACATAGGAATGGAGAACATCAAGTAGAATGGGTGGGCACAGATAAACTTTGAGCCATAAATCCTTCTTTCTAAAACCGTGAACCAAGCCACGTTACAACCCTTGAAAGTCCTAATTGAATCAGGTTCAATTCTGAAAGCATACTATGACAAGGTTGCGTAAACTGACTCCTAACGATTTGCTAACTCAGCACTACGTTTGGACTATTCGTCCATTCGTCACACACTGTCACAACGTTCAAATAAATAAATTTTCAAAATTTGCATGTGCACTGCATTAAAATTACCATTTGTAAATGAGCAGTTTTAATTGCAAGTTAGTCTATGACATCAGGGGAGTTCCTACAAAAAGCAATCAGAGGGAACATGATCATTCAACAATGATGGCCAGAATCAAGAGCATCTTGCAGGCCTGTGAATCAAGGGCATGTTATCTAGTGGTTTTGTCGACCAAGGAATTTGTCAGGATAAAGCAGATCCCAAGCATCAGTTGACAGAGGGATGTCATTCAAAGCCAGTTGATCAGGGATGAATCTACCAAGCAGGGGCAGGACACCCGGATATTTCTGTTGTCTAAGGATATATTCTTCCAATGCTCAGTCAGAATGAGTCAAGTCTCTTCCACGCTCATACTGGGGTAGGACATTTCCAGAGTTCACTAGGTGCAATTCTCCCCGAGCATCTAAGTCTGCCATGCCAGGATTTGGATAGTCAGTGACAGTCTGCTCGAAGACTCGCCCAACTGGGGAAAACTTTAGCTACACAGAGCAAGTTATATCAGTGATCTTCGAGTTCAAGACGAGTATCGGGAAATCGTGTTACCCACCCTTGCCTTTGTCACCCTTCACAACCAGGAGCGTTGTCACTAAGACCTTTCTTCCCTTCCTTGGGAGTTTTTCTAGCCTTTCATGTGCATTGCATAAGTCATTTGCATATATTATTCATGTCGCTTAGCTAGAGCATACGCATCATAAATGCATCGGGCACCGTAACCCCAACAACTTATCAACATTTCAAAGTCTAGTCCTCGTCCGGCAGACAAACCTAAAGTTCAGTTCTCGTCTGGCAAACCAACTTCAAATACCAGTTCTCATCTGGTAGGTGAATCTTTTAACCAGTTCTCGTCTGATCACCTTTTCATTTAACCTGTTGAACGCCAGTTCCCGTCTGGTAGTCATTCTTTTTCAGAGTCAATTCCCGTTTGACAATGAACCCAAGGAGTCAGTTCTCGTCTGACGACTTATTCTTTGCCCATCAGTTCTCGTCTGTTGGCCTAAATTTAAGAAACCGGTTCTCGTCTGATAATTCACCTTCAAAGACCAATTGCTTGGCAACCAAAAAGAAAACCAAAAGATAAACAAATCAACTATCAACCTGGTCTTACGCCCAATCAGCCCTGTTTTAGCTCCCGCAGCTTGCATCTTCATTTCCTTAGCATCATGAGCATACGTTTGCCTCTTGCATCATTTGCATTGCATTTGCATAATGCATGGTTTCTGTTTTCTCTTTGTGTGGGGCAGAATCATTACAGGACGCAATCTGGGGTAGTTATCTCAAGATATGATGAATTTCTGCGAGAGTTTGAAGACACTGGGGCAATTCTGGATGCCATGTCTTCTGTAAAATCCTCTAAAGATGATGTTTTTATGAATGATGCAGTATGGTATGATGGAGAAGTTAAGGGAATGTTAGTTCACTCAGGATGATCAGTAATGCATTTGTTGAGCTCAGAAGTTTGAAGCATTGTGTTAATTCTCAGGAAATGTCTGGTATTTATTTTACCAGCAGGGCATTGGAAGTTTATTTCTTCCCCGAGCATAAAGATCTTCTTTCAGCCGACAAGGTTTGTTCGTGAGGATTTGGTTATTCTCATTCAGTCAAAGTCAAATTTTCATTGGCATATCTTCCCAACACAGTCGTCATACTATACTTGGGGGCATATTTTGACTTACTTGATTCTCCAGCAAAGTCTCTCCTCAGCAGAGCATTGCCAAATATGTTTCTCCGTCAGTCCAGAAGGTTGACAAATCCCCAGCTGAGTTAGAGCAGACGATATCCCCAGCAGAACTTCAAGGCTAATTGAATCGTTCTCATCCCCAAGCAGACTTATCTTTCCACAGTGAAGTTTTCTCAACAGGCAGCTGAAGGCCTTGTTTCCCCACAAAGTTAGAATTGTCAGAGCTCTCTCTCTCTACAGCAAGGGTCCCAACAAGAGTTATTTGACGAAGCATCTTCCCTAGCCAAGTCTGAAGATGATCTTTCCCCACAGAGTTCATGTCTGATCTCCACTTCCGGCAGTGAAATATTTCACAGCAAAGTTGCCATACTGGTGGTCATTTGATGATACAGTCAGGTATATATCTCCTCAGTCAGAGATGGGTAGTCAGACCTCTAGACTTATCTTCCCCTGCAGAGTTGTAACTCTCGGTGGCCAATCAGGCATTTGTCTACCGCTCGTCTGCGTTTGTCAACACTCGTCTGTGTTATCTCTAAGCAGAGTTATCCCCAGCAGTGATATATCATGCTTTATTGCTGCTCGTCTGCATCTTTCAACACTCGTCTGTGTTAGCTCTGTGGTATTGCTCGTTTGCTTTCCCCAGTAGAGTCTGTATCTACTAGCACTCGTTTGTGCTCGCATCTTTATTTGATGCTCATCCTCTTTCAGCACTCGTCCGTGCCTTTTCCTCAGCAGATTCCTCTTTATTTGAGGTATTCCCCAACACTCGTCCGTGCTAGCATCTTTATGTGATGACCGTCCGCAGCTCTCGGCACTCGTCCGTGCTTATTATTTCTTTGAAGTTTTTCCCCAGTGAAGTTTCCTGTACTCGTCTGTGTGCGCATCTTCATTTGGTGCTCGTCCGCATCCCTGCAGCACTCGTCCGTGCATTTTTCGATTCCTCTTTATTTGAGGCATATTCCCAAGAAAGTCGCCAGTACCCGTCCGTGCTCGCATCTTTATTTGATGCTCAACCGCATCTCTTAGCACTCGTACATGCTTGTTACTCCTTTGAAGATTGCTCGTCCGCATCCTTCGACACTCGCCCGTGTCTATTACTTATCTAGCGCTCGTCTGCATGCCCCGACACTCGTCCGTGTTTGGTATTTTCTTTTGAAGATCGTCTGGAATAAGCTGATACTCGTCCGTATCAATATCAGAAGCACTCGTCCGCGTTTCTTGGATCATCGTCTGGTACTCGTCCGTATCATCGACTTATGACACTCGTCTGTGTTTCTTTGATGATCATTCCAATGCTCGTCCGCATTGAAGAGGTTGAAAATCCTGACGGTGGGATTAAAACGTCAAAACCATTTTCGGAACCTGCGTAAGGGTTATCCGAAGAAGACTCGTCCGTCTTATTCCACTTATCTGCGTAAGGATTCGTGAAGAGGATTCGTCTATCCTAGTTGCATGTCTATCCCACAGACTTATATGCATTCCCGGAACCTGCGTAAGGGTCATCCGAAGAAGACTCGTCCGTCTTATTCCACTTATCTGCGTAAGGATTAGTGAAGGAGATTCGTCTATCTAAGGTTACTTTGAAGATTATTAAGGAGCTCGTCTGCTCATCTCTCAGCTCAGTCGAAGTGTCTTTTGGTTGGGTTTATTTCCCATTTCTGCATTGCCTTGCAGAGCGCAAATTTCGGGGTCCTTTTTGATATTCAATCACAGTTTATCTCGAATGTCTGATAGTCGTTGCTCTCATCCTTTTCAGATTAACAGTTGATTGAATAGGGGCAGCTGTAGACACCCTAAATTTTCCCTCTGGTCTTCTATCTTTGTCAGCTTTTTGTTTTGCATTCATACGCATTTTTTGCATACCATTTTCATAAGTTCCTAAGACATGGGATCGTATTTTCTGAAGGATTAGGATTTCACATTTTAGTTGCGGATTATCAGAAGAATTCAAGGTTTTGGCTATGCAATCATCGATAGCATCATGTTATTATCTGCTTCTGTGACTGAATTAGGGTTTATTTCCCTATTCGAGGATTTCACGTCTGAAGATCATTCGTTTGTTCTATCATCAGCAATAAATGATTTATTTTGTCAAAGGAGAGTTAATTCTGAAAGTTGTTGCTTTGGTTGCAAGTTATTGAGTGATTCAGAAGTGGTTCATCCATTTTCAATCAAACGTTGATGGAAGAATTTCAAGTACGGTCATTGGACTGAATTCGGTCAAGGTATGTGTCAGTGGAGAATATCGGCAAAAAGTTTATTTAAGTTCACTGTAAATCTTATCCATTCTATAAGCCAATAACCATTTTCAATTCAATAACCCATTTATCCATTGTCCACTTTCGCAACCGTTTCCATCTATTCAAATAAGTTCAAGTTTAAGTTAATTTTCTTAATTCACACTTAATGTTCAATTCCACTTTCCAATCATTTTCTATCCATTTCCATAATAATCATTTATTTTATTCCAATCAAGTCAATACATATTTTTCTTTTCACATTTTTTTCACCAATTCACATTTTACATTTTCAAACCAAAAAATAGAGATAGTCCATTATTCAATTCATTTCCAAACCAAAAAGAAAAGGCCCATGATTTTTTCTTTGTTCAATATCATTAATCAAATACAAAAATTGTTAAAGAAAACAAGGCTTTCCCGCACTCATTCACGCAGTCACATACAAATCAACCAACTTCTTCCCTTGGTCCCACATACTTTTCACACTCTTTTTCATCACGTAACAACTCACACAACATTTTTCATTTTTCTTCATCACAACAAATTTCAGCCTGACCCCACAACATGGCCCACCTTCACGCATATCTTTCCACCAGTTTGCACGTATCCCACACAGCTCTTTTTTCCCAATTTTCATCACCCTTCAATAACAACACACAACCTCCTCTCTTTTCCCTTCACAAACTCGTTCACGCAGCCAATACACAGGCACACTCACTCTCATTTTTTTCATGACTCTTCGCGCACAACTCATCCACACACTATCCTGAGGTAACGACCTGCGAAAAGAAAAATGGAAAAAAGCAATTGATAACTTCAAAAAACAACAGCAACGAAAACAACAATGATTCCCCATATTTCACCTTCATCTTTTCTCTCCATAAACCCTTAATAACACAATTTTTCGTCAACAATACAAGAGCAACCGAATCCAAACCAACAACGACTCAGCCCTCTGTTTCCTTTTCCAGAAACACTTCATCCTCACCACCATCCAAACCTCACCACCATTCAACACTCTTCTTCATAAACCTTTCCTCACTCCTCTTCCAACAAACCGCAACCATCTCCACCATTTTCAACATTCTTCAACCTCCCTCAAACCCTTCCCAAACTTCGTACGTAACTCAACATCACCTTTCGTCATATCATAACACCCAACTCTTCACCTTCAATCACTACAACAACACTCTCTAACACAACAACAACAAACAGAGATCAGAGAAGAGAAGAAGAATGATGAGATAAATCGAAAACAGAGCTTGCGAAGGAAATTTTGGATCGAAACTCACCGTTGAGCCGAGACGAGAGAGCGGCATCGCTGAGGAGAGCGAACCAACGAAGATCGCCGAAACAACCATTTGCCGCCAATGAATTGAAGAACGGAGACTTGAGAGGGCGACGGAGATTCACGGCGGAATCCGGCGCCGATGGAGTTCCGATCAAAGCAAAGAGGAGAAATCCGTCGCCGATCTGATTTTCTTCAAACCGAAAACCGCAAATCCGAGAGAGAGAGACTCGCCATGGGAAATATTGATGCTGATGTTCATGGTTTTGGAGAGGAGAATCCAGCGATGAAGTTTCTTTCGACGACGGCGAGAGTTCAGCAGCAACATTGAAGCTCTTCCAGGAATAGAAATTTCACAGAGGAGGCTGGTTGTTCGATGATGAAGTGTTGATGATTTTAAGACGGCGCGTTTCGTTTTTGAGAAGAAGAGCAAGTTCGATGACTGAGTTTTGAGGGGAGATTAGACTTGGGTTTTGTTTTGGCCAGCGAAGGGTTTGGAGGCGGAATGCTTTGGCTTCCCCTGTTTTGGATTTCTTCGTTGTTATTTTACTTCTCTTTTTCAGAATTTTGTGGTTTGTTTTGCTGTAGAAAACATTTGTTGCTGGGCCTAAGGCCATAGGCCCGCGTTGAATCTCATATTATCAGCACCATCTACTTTCCCATCTGCACCCCACCAGCGACAGACCTTGGGGATTGGGCTTAAGCCCATTGTTTTGCTGATCGATAATCCATGTCCAACGGTCTTCCCTCTCTTGTTGCTTTATTTTCCTTTGTTTCATTTATTTTCAATTTTTTCTTTTAGTATTTGTATCTAGTTTTTTTATTATATCTTTGGATTTAGATATTTAATAAGGATTTTGATGAGTTTTATATTTCAATTTTAATTTTGACTAATCTTTGTTTTTTTAATTGTTGTTACTTTGTCTAAACTAATTTTTTAAATTAGGTTGTTATTTCTAAATTCTTCTAACTTTGTTTATATTCTCAATTAATTTAGATTTCACTTTTAGTAATTAAATATGAATTGTGTTTAATCTTTGTTCTAGTTTGCACTTGATATTTTGTAGGCTCATTGCTCTTCGAGGATGGAGGATATAGCTTGATCATAACTTTTAGTTGGACTAACGAGATCTTTGGACACCAATTGGAATTAAACTTTGATTTTGCACGGACCAATTCTTGACTTTAATTTTGGATGATGGATGCTTGCACTTGACTTTGGTCTGATACCCTGATATTTGACAATTGTGCTTGATTATTGAGATCATTCTGGACTCGATATTTTCTTCTTGAGTATCTTGTGCGAATTGAAGAGGCAACGGACCTTCTCCATTAGGTACCACTGAGGCCGATTTTACGTATTGCATGCTGTTGCATCTGGAAGTCCTACTGGTGTAGGCTCTGTTTGTGCATTATTCATCTTCTTCATATCGCATTCATCTTCATATCACATTCTCATCTCTTCATTCCTATTCATTTGCATACTGCATTCTCTTCTTCTTATCTTATTTCATTTTCATCTTAATTTTTTCTTCCTCATCATCTTCTATTCTTAACTTGAGGTGTGCTTAGGCCACCATGGAGCTTCTCCTTTCATCTTTCTCTTCTTCTTTCTTTCTTCTTTAGGATAGTAAGCCTCACTAACCTAGGACCATCCGAGCATGTGAATATTAGGATTAGACTTTTCCCGTTAGCTTTTACCTTTATAATCCTTTTTGGTTCTTCTTCTCTCCTCATCTCATAACTCTAAAAAACACTTTAATAAATCTGAAATGATACATTGATCCATAGCCTTATTCCATGAGGTATGCTTGTAGTCTTCCCATCTTGGGATAATACATGTTTACCTTGTGATGCACAAGTCTGATCAAGGTATCTTCTTCATAAAATAAAAGCTAAAAAACACTTCTTCATGTGAATAATCAAAAACACTTAATAAGTAAACAAGTTAGTGGGCCTAAGCCCTAATCTTTGGGTTCAAGTTTTGGGGATCTTCTCCTTACTTGAGTGTGCTTGTTCTATTATTCCATCTTGGAATGTAGTGACAAGTGCACATTCCATGGAAAAGAGCTTAAGTTCACTTCCTTGTGACACACTCCTAAAAAGCTTCATAAAAAACACAAACAAACAATAAGCGTCTTTCCTTCGGGAATTCTTTTCTCACCTCATTCGCTCCGTACGCGAACTTGCTCCTACTTGTCACTTTGCAAGACGGTTACGCACTCGTCGTCCGAGTCTGCAACACCTGAGCAATGGCATAGGCAGTTCAAGCTTTAATTCACAAGCAATTTCCTTGCCACCCCTAGTTAGGGGAACTACGGCGTCTCTGATCCTCATTATCCTGATGAGGTACGTAGGCAGCGGGGTAGGGCCCGTTCGAGCACAATCTTTATTTTCCCTACATTTTTCCTTTTCTTTTCTTATTTCAGTTCTTTTCCAGTTCCAGTTTCTTTTCATTTTCATTTCTTTTGCTGCAGTTTTCATACCCTCACCCTTTGAAATAGTTTCTTTTGCAAGCGTGGATCCCGTCGGGTACGGCGGACGATCTGGGTGCTAATACCTTCCCAGGTCGTAACCGACTCCCGAACGCAGTCTCTTTGGTTCGTAGGACCCGTGTCCTTCCTCTTCTTTTCTTCTGGTTTGTGCAGCATTACCATTCCCTTTCTTCGGGATAAAAATGCCTGGCTGGCGACTCTATTCTTTTTCCGCGCCACTTTCACGTTTGTACCAGGATGAAAATCCGGGGAGCGACAGGTAGCCTCGTATCGACCCACCAGAGTATGGGACCCATTTGAATCCAGATGTTAATGGCACAAGGAATGTTCAAGGTAATGCTGTTGGGGGCAGAATCCTACAAGAGGATCCCCAGGAAGAACAATTCACAGTTATTGGGGCTGGGGATGAGGTGTATGACAGAAGGCTGGATGAGATTTCTAAAAAGCTGAGGTCCCTGGAGTCCCAAAATTCTTTAGGCTTTGACGTAATGGATATGGGGCTGGTAGATGGGGTGAGGATTCCCCACAAATTCAAACCCCCTTGCTTTGAGAAATATAATGGTACCTCATGCCCGCGTACTCATCTGCAATCTTTCTTAGGAAGACTCAAGGCTTATACCATGGACGAGAAGTTATGGATGTTCTATTTTGAGGACAGCCTGACTGGAGCTTCAAGAGAATGGTATTTGCATCTGACAAGGGCCACTATAAGATGTTGGAAAGACTTGGCCGAAGCCTTCATCCGGCAATACCAGTACAACCTAGACATGGCTCCCAATAGAACTCTTCTAATGGGCATGTCTCAGTCTTCAAGGGAAAGCTTTCGGGATTATGCTCAGAGGTGGAGACAGCTTGATGCTGATGTCCAGCCACCCATGTCTGAAAGAGAGATGGCCGACATGTTTATGAACACCTTGTAGGGAACTTATATTGATAGACTTGCTGCTTTCTCTTCCACCAGTTTTGCCGATGTAGTTATAGCTGGTGAGAGAATTGAAAGTCTTTTGAAGATGGGAAAAATCTCTAACAATGGTGCCATCTCCTCCAACAACCCCAGAAAACCTTTTACAGGACCCCGTAGGGCGGGTGAAACAAATGTTATCCATGCAAGCAGGGGCAGACCCCCAATATTCTCACAGATCAGTAACAGTCGTTACTATCCCGACTCCGGTTCCACAACAACCACTTTTTCCTCAACAACAACAAAAACATCATTATCAGCAACAATATCACTTTCCGCAACAAAGAACGTACAACAATAACAACAACAACCAACAGCAGCGCCCCTTTCAAGAGAGGCCATCTCAGGCAAGTAGGGTGATTGGTCCCATCCCTATGCCTTATGCCGCTTTACTGCCACAACTCCTGAAACTTAACCTGGTTGAGTTAAGGACGTTGGCTCCACCAGATCCCCTCAATCTACCAAAGAATTATGATGCCAATGCCAGGTGTGCCTTTCATTCCAACGCACCCGGTCACAATACTGAGAAGTGTAGAGCCTTGCAAATGAAGGTTCGGGATTTGGTCGATTCCAAAGCTCTCAATTTCGCACCTCCTCTAAATGTTAACAGAAATCCTATGCCTAATCATGGTGGGCCCAGGATTAATGCCATAGAAGAGGATCAACCATCTGCACTGATTGACAATGTTGCACAGATTCAAACACCACTAGCAGAATTCAAAACTCAACTCTTAAGATGCCAAGTGTTCCCGAGCTGTGGGGCCTGCTGCGAATCATGCAAAACTGCTATTAATGGTTGTGAGAAGCTAATGTTTGGCATAAAGGGCCTCATTAGAGATGGAATTCTGCAAATTACCACAACGGTTCCTTCAACAACTCTTTCTCCAGCAATGGATTCTCCTGCAACATCAACAATTCTTTCTTCAACAACAACAAATACTCCTACAACTACAACAACTATCATCCCCACTGATTCATCCACAACTCCGGTAATCACTCCATCCATTATTTCAACAGATCAGAGTTCAGCAACATTTACTTCTACAACATCATCACCCATCTTATCAACGGAAACATCTACAACACCAGCAAACTCTAGTGAAGATGTCTCAACGGTCACGATCTATTATGACCCAGCAAATGTTCATCCCAACAAAAATTTCCAACAAACTGCAACACCTCCTGTTAGATCTCCGGTCACGATCTATTACGATCTGCATACCATCACAGTTCCTTCCGCTGCAGCAATCAGTCCAGTCACCATTACGGTACCTGGACCTGTTCCTTATGAAAGCAGTAATGCCATACCTTGGCATTATGGCTCTGATCTCTACTGCGACGGAAAGAAGATCACTCTAGATTCAGCAACCTCTCCACCACAAGTTAACAATGTTGGGGGATGCGGAGGCTTCACCAGAAGCGGACGCCTTTTTGCCTCACAAACACCAAGGCCCAATGCTGAAGCAGAAGCTGCTGCTAAGGCAAAAGGGAAGAATGTGGTACTTGAAGAGCCAACTGTTAAAGAAACTCCGAAGACGTCCTTTGAACAAGAGGTGGACGAGTTCATGAGAATAATCAAAAAGAGTGATTACAAAGTGGTGGACCAGCTTCATCAAACACCCTCCAAAATCTCTATATTATCATTGTTAATGTGTTCCGAAGCCCACCGGAATGCATTGTTGAAGGTTCTGCACGCAGCATACGTGCCAGAAGAGATTATGGTTAATCAGCTGGAAACAATGGTTGCAAATGTTAACACCAGTCATGGACTGGGCTTTACAAATGCTGATTTAACAACAGAGGGGCGCAATCATAACAAGGCTTTACATATCACCTTAGAATGCAAAGGTGTTGTTCTTTCTCATGTGCTGGTGGACACTGGGTCTTCGCTCAACGTCCTCCCAAAGAAAGCCTTGGTGAAGCTAGAGTATGATGGTTTGGCATTGCATCCAAGTAACTTGGTGGTGAGAGCATTTGATGGCTCTAAGAGATCAGTGCTTGGAGAGATTGATTTACCTGTGATGATTGGCCCACAGACCTTTAAAACTACCTTCTTCGTGATGGACATACAGCCAGCCTACAGTTGTTTGTTGGGTAGACCCTGGATTCACGCCGCTGGCGCCGTTACATCTACCCTTCACCAGAAGTTAAAATTTGAGTGGGAAGGCCAGATCATCACAATCTGCGGGGAGGAAGACATCTTCGTTAGCCAGCTGGCTACTTACAAGTATATAGAGATGGATGGGGAGATCCATGAGACTATGAGTCAGGGATTTGAGGCCCTTAACATCAATGAAGCCACTGTTGTATCTGGAACTTCCATCACTTCATATCAACAAGCCCGAAAGGTTGTTGAGGAGGGTACCGCTCAAGGCTGGGGCAAGTTGCTGCCAGTAGAAAAGAAAGACGACATATTCGGGTTGGGTTACAAACCAACTCGACAAGATAAATCAGAGGCTAAAATAGAGCCCAAATTTGTCAGCGGGGGAATGCTAACCCTGGATGCTGTGAACAGTCTGGAAGACGAGGAAGAAGACGAACGCAACCTGGAAAACTGGATACGTCCAAGGATCCCGGGGAACCAAGTCTCAAACTGGTCTTCCCAGGAAATTATAAGAGTTACTCCTACAGAGTAATTATTATTTCCTTTCTTTAAGCATGCATTAAGTCCTGCATCTTGCCCAAGATGTCAGGGCTCATTTTGTAATCGGGCCATCTTGTATTTTGTGCAAACGATCAATTAATGAATATCAGGACATCTTTTGCAAATGAGTCTCTTTTTTCCCGCTCACTATTTTTCATTTTTCATTTTTTGTACAAAAATAAAATGGCAATGTTTTTCAAAATAATAACTTCATTTTCACTTTTTCTAAACATGATAAAACTGATCACTAAAATGAACCAATCTAAACCCTTGTAGAGAGTGCCCTCCAGAATGTACCGACAATGACACTGCTATGACTTCGTATGACTTCGACAATCCGATTAATCAAGCTGATGAAGGGGTTGAAGAAGATTATGAATTACCTAAAGAACTAGCCAGACTGCTAAGGCAAGAGGAGAAGGTTATCACTCCTCATCAGGAGGAAGTTGAGACAGTTAATCTTGGTACAGAAGAAGACTTGAAAGAAGTAAAAATCGGGGCCCGTCTGCAAGATTCAATGAAGGAACAACTTATTGACATGCTGCGAGAGTACGTTGATGTTTTTTCTTAGTCTTATCAAGATATGCCAGGTCTGGATACCGACATTGTCATGCACAAGCTGCCTTTGAAGGAAGATTGTCCTCTAGTAAAACAGAAGTTGCGCCGTACTCGTTCAGATATGGCCATGAAGATCAAAGAAAAGGTACAAAAACAGTGGGACGCCGGTTTCCTTGTTGTAACTAGCTACCCGCCGTGGGTTGCTAATATTGTACCAGTGCCTAAGAAGGATGGCAAAGTACAGATGTGTGTGGATTACCGGGATTTGAATAGAGCTAGCCCGAAGGATGATTTTCCATTACCTCACATTGATGTATTGGTCGACAATACGACTTAGTTCTCGGTTTTCTCCTTCATGGATGGATTTTCAGGATATAATCAGATCAAGATGTCACCTGAAGACATGGAGAAGACAACTTTCATCACACCCTGGGGCACATTCTGTTATAAGGTAATGCCATTTGGGCTGAAGAATGCTGGTGCCACTTATCAACGGGCTATGGTAACATTATTCCATGACATGATCCACAAAGAAATTGAATGTTATGTGGATAACATGATTGCCAAGTCCCTCACAGAAGAAGACCACCTAGTGAATCTGTTGAAGCTATTCAAGCGTCTGAGGAAGTACCAGCTGAAGCTAAACCCCAACAAATGCACATTCGGGGTACGTTCCGGTAAGCTGTTGGGGTTTATTGTAAGCGAAAAGGGAATTGAAGTTGACCCTGACAAAGTCAAAGCCATTCAAGATATACGATACAGGCTCAATAATCAATCATTTTCAAAAATAAGAAGTGCAGAGTAATCAGTGGAGCATGTAGATCATTTCTATAACTAAAAAAAGGATTCTGGAAAAAAAGTTTGAAGAGGTTACCTGAGCTTGAGCTTCCTCAGTTTGGAGCTTTTGGGCCTCCTCTCCTGTGCAAAAACACTTCAATGGTCCATCTGATGAAGCTTTGATGCTTGGATGGAGTTTTTTATGGCTAGTTTGAGAGCTTACACTCTTGTTGGTCAGAAATCGTGTTTTGCTTGTGGTGTGTTCTTGTCTGTTTTGGTGGGTGGTTTGTGATCAGTGATTGATTTAGAAATGAATGGTGGTGTTTGTTTGAAGATTGAGCAAGTGTGTTGTGTGTTTCGAAGGAACGTACCCCAGCAGCTTGAATGGCTTTGACTTTGAACCCCAGCATTTCTTGAATGGCCTTGACTTTGTCAGGATCAACTTCAATTCCCTTTTCACTTACGATAAATCCCAATAACTTACCAGACCGCACCCCGAATGTGCATTTGTTGGGATTTAGCTTCAACTGATACTTTCTCAGACACTTGAACAACTTCAGCAGATTTACCAGATGGTCTTCCTTAGTGAGGGACTTGGCAATCATGTCATCCACGTAGCATTCAATTTCTTTGTGGATCATATCGTGGAATAATGTTACCATAGCCCGTTGATAATTTGCACCGACGTTCTTCAGTCCAAAAGGCATTACCTTATAACAAAATGTGCCCCAAGGTGTGATGAAGGTTGTTTTCTCCATGTCTTCGGGTGACATCTTGATCTGATTATACCCAGAAAAACCATCCATAAATGAAAATACCGAGAACTGAGCTGTGTTGTCGACCAATACATCAATGTGAGGTAATGGGAAATCATCCTTCGGGCTAGCTCTATTCAGATCCCGGTAATCTACACACATACGTACTTTGTCATCCTTCTTAGGCACTGGTACAATATTAGCAACCCACGACGGGTAACTAGTTAAAGCAAGGAAACCGACGTCCCACTGTTTTTGTACCTCTTCCTTAATCTTCATGTCCATATCTGGGAGAGTACGGCGTAGCTTTTGCTTCACTGGAGGGCAATCCTCTTTCAAAGGCAGCTTGTGCATAACAATATCCGTATCTAGACCTGGCATGTCCTGATAGGACCAAGCAAATACGTCGATGTATTCTCGAAGCATGTCAATGAGCTGTTCTTTTACTGAAGCCTGCAGACTGGCCCCAATCTTCACTTCTTTCAAATCTTCCTCAGTACCAAGATTAACAGTTTCAACCTCCTCCTGATGAGGAGTAATCACTTTCTCTTCCTGCCTCAACAACCTGGCTAATTCTTCAGGTAGCTCATAGTCTTCTTCAGCCCCTTCATCATCTTGATTAATTGGATTGTCGAAGTTATACAAGGTCATGGCAGTGTTGTTGTCAGTGCAATCTGGAGGGTAATCTCTGCAAGGTTTGAGATTTGTTCGTTTTTGTGACCAATTTTAATCTTGTTTAGAAAAGTGAAAAATGAAGTCATCTATTTTGAAAACATTTCCATTTTATTGTTTTTGTACAAAAGTGAAAAATGAAAAGACATTGAGCGAAAAAAGAGACTTGTTTGCAAAAGATGTCCGATATTCATTGATAATTCATTTGCACAAAATTACAATATGGCCCTATTACAAAATGAATCCTGACACCTTGGGCAAGATGCAGGACTTGATGCATGCTAAAAAAGGCAGGAAATAATAATTACTCTGCAGGAGTAACCCTTATAATTTCCTGGGAAGACCAGTTAAGGACTTGGTGACCCGGGATCCTTGGACGTATCCTGCTCACCAGGTTGAGGTTGCTTTTCGCCTCGTCTTCCATGTTGTTGACAGCATCTGGGGTGAGCATCCCCCCACTAATGAACTTGGGCTCTTTAGCAGCCTCTGCTTGATCTTGTCGGAATGGTTTGTAACCCAAACCGAATCTGTCCTCCTTCTTCTCCACCGGTAGTAGCTTGCCCTAGCCTTAGGCATTACCATCTTCAACAACCTTCCGGGCTTGCTGATAGGAGACAATTGAAGTACCCATCTTATCCTCCTGGGATGCAACAAATACTTCAGTCGTCGCCTCATTGACGTTCAGTGCTTCGAACCCTTGGCTCATAGTTTCATGGATTTCACCATCCATCGCAATGTATTTATATGTAGCCAGATGGCTAACAAAGATATCCTCTTCACCACAGATGGTGATAATCTGTCCTTCCCACTCATATTTCAATTTATGGTGAAGGGTCGACGTAATTGCGCCAGCGGCGTGAATCCATGGTCGACCTAACAAACAGCTGTAGGCCGGCTGAATGTCCATCACATAGAAAGTAGTCTGAAAGACCTGCGGACCGATTATTACAGGAAGCTCCACCTCTCCAAGAACAGAACTCTTGGAGCCATCAAAAGCTCTAACCACCAGATTTCTTGGTCGGAGAGCTATTCCATCATATTCGAGCTTGACAAGAGCCTTCTTTGGCAAAACATTGAGTGAGGACCCAGTGTCAACAAGAACATGCGAGAGCACAACCCCTTTACACTCCAAAGTGATATGTAAAGATTTGTTGTGGTGACGTCCTTCCGTTGTTAAGTCAGCATTGGTGAAACCTAGCCCATGGCTAGTATTAACATTGGACACCACTGTCTCAAGCTGATTCATTGTGATCTCCTCCGGCATGTAGGCAGCGTGCAAGACTTTAAGTAGTGCATCCCGATGAGCTTCGGAATACAACAGCAGGGATAAGATGGAGATCTTAGAAGGAGTGTGGTGGATCTGATCCACAACTTTGTAGTCACTTCTTTTAATTATCCTCATAAATTCATCCATATCCTGATTAAAGGATGATTTATGAGTCTCTTTTGGTGCAGGTTCTTTAGGTGCCACACTTTTCCCTTTGGCTTTGGCAACAGCCTCTACCTCAGTATTAGTTCTTGGAGCTTGTGACGCGAAGAGGCGTCCGCTTCGGGTGAAGCCTCCGCCTCCCCCGACATTATCCACTTGTGAGGTAGGAACTGAAGAATCAAGAAGGACTTTTTTTCCGTTGCAGTAAAGGTCTATACCATAATGCCATGGTATAGCATTGTCTTTGTCACATGGAATAGGCCCTGGCACCGTGATGGTGACTGGGCTCACTGCAGCAGAGGTTGGAACTATTATTGTTTGTGGGTCATAAAAGATGGTGACAGGACTTCTGGTGGATATTGGTGGTGATGAATTGAAGCTTGGTTGTTGCTGAAACTGTTGCTGAGATTGTTGTTGATAATTGTTGGAACCCGGGACCGTTGCAGGGTCATAATAGATGGTGACAGTGGAGACGTCGTTGTTGGTGGTTGCTGTAGTTATAGAAGTAGATGCAATGGAACTGTTGTTTGTTGAAGTGATGGAATAAGTGGTTGCTGATTTTGTAGACGAGTCTGTAGGAACAATTGTCTTTGCAGTTGTAGGAGGATAATTTGTTATTGAAAAAGGAGTTACTGACGTTGTAGAAGCTGTTGTGGTTATTTGTAGAATGCCTTCTTTAATCAAGCCATTGATGCCATTCCTCAAGCTTTCACACCCATTCTTGGAAACCTTGCAAGATTCACAACATGCCTCACAGCCTAGAAACACCTGGCATTTTAAAAGCTTAGCTTTAACCTCTGCCAGAGGTGTTTGAATACTTGCAGTATCTTCAATTAAACTCATGGGTGAGCCCTCCTCTATTGCATTTATCCTTGGCCCACCATGGTTGGGCATAGGATTCTTCGTGACGTTGGGAGGTGGTGCAAAATTCAGGGCCTTTGAATCTACCAGATCCTGGACCTTCATATGCAGAGCCCTGCACTTTTCTGTGGAGTGACCAGGTGTATTAGAATGAAAAGCACACCTGGCGTCGACGTCGTAATTTCTTGGAAGGTTTTAAGGATCTGGTGGAGCCAATGTCCTTAACTCGACAAGATTGAGCTTTAGGAGTTGTGGCAGCAATGTGGCATATGGCATTGGAATAGGGTCAATCACCCTGTTGATCTGAGATGGCCGCTGCTGAAAAGGGCGTTGTTGTTATTGTTGTTGTAGGATCTCTGTTGAGGAAACTGTAGTTGTTGAGTATACTGAGGAGGTGGAGCAAGAATAGTGACGGCAGCAACTGATCTTGGAAGATATTGGGGTCTCCCTCTTCCCATATGTACAAAATTTGTTTCACCAGATCTGCGGGGCCCTGCAAATGGCTTCCTTGTGTAAACACTCCAAAATTTACCCCTAATTTTTGCACATCTTTCATCTCATCGTCAGCATACCCAGCCGTGGATTATGGAATTTTGGGTGAGAATCATGGACGCATTCGAGATCTCAAGTCACCTTTGGCTTGTTTGTCCGATGCATTGCCTCGACGAGAAGTGGTTGATATTCAGTTTGGACGTTTTACAAGGAACAAATTTTGTTTGTATTTGGAAAAGGAAGGGAAGATAAATCCTTTATTTTTGTTAGAAATGGACTTCACTTTCCTGGTATTTGTTGAGGAAATAGAGTTTGGCCTCAAATTCCGTTTGAAGTTCTAACTTCATTTTTTTTCTAGATTTATCTCAAATTCAATTCCAAGTCTTATTTCGTATTTCAAATTCCAATTCATATTCTTATTTCCCAAACTCACTTCATAATCCCCATTTCCTTTTAGTTAGTTCTAGCTTATTTCCAAGTCCATATTTAAATTTCGTTCAATTCAATTCTATTTCCAATCCATTTCTTTATTCTTGTTCACCTTTCATTCCTATTGTATAAAAAAAAAAAACACACAAAGCTTCCAAATTGTTCTCAATCCCATTTCCCGTTTTCAATCCATCTTTCAATTCTCAAGTTTCTTTTTCAAGTATTAAGTTCATTTTTCAAATTTCAATTCCATTTATTCACTTTCAACACCCATTTCCAAATACATGTCTCTATACATTTTTTTTACAGAAAAGCACAATGTTTCCAATAAAGATTCATGACAAATAGGTTGACATCATAGAATGTTTTTGCTACGTTAACCTTAGATATCAATACAAAGTGCTACATCTATTCTTGGAACAACACAGACACGTGCATCATGCGACATATGTAGAAAACAACCTATCAAATGTGCAGTTGACCCTTGCCGTGAGAACTTTAGCTGGTGGAATAGCAAATTTACCAAATATGTGTTTCAGAAAGCTGCATTGCCAAAATTCATTATCAGAAAAGCAGCTCGGCAAGGTTGACAAAGGAAAAGTATGAGATAGAACAAATAATTGCAGATATTAAGTTTAAGAAAGGAAATTTGCTTCAAGACCTCACAAAATTATCAACAGAGAGGGAAGACATGTTGGCACAAATTTGAACACATCTATACCAATACTCTTCCTCTTGCAGAGGAATCTGTTTCAATTCAAGAATAACAACAAAAGAAGATTAGTAACAATTAGACTAATGGCTCAAAAAAAAAACTTATCAAGAGAACACATGATCTGAGTTTTATTTCGTCTCACCTTTTCACAACAGCGGCAGTTTCAACAACAATTCCAGCGTCAGCAACGAAGACAATTTCAGTTCACAATTCTCCTACGGAAACAAGTTCGAAGTCGAGATCAGCATAAATTTTCATTCAGCAAGAATTGAATAAATTGTTACTTTGATTCATACCAGAAGAGCGGTAATTCGAAAGAAATACAAGCAAAATGAAGGATGTAAGGCATTTAAATTTGAAGTAAAAGCAAACTCTGAGTATGTCTGCGTCCACCATCATCGAATTCTTCATGTGCCAAGGCCCGGGTTTTGAAGATAATTCTGTTTCCCATTTTAACTGCACCCTGCAAAGATTTTTACCGCAGTTAAAAGAAGAGAACAAGCAGTGAAAGGAAGATATCATGACAGTAAAAAGTGCAACTGAATCAATTGAAACCAACTCTTTTTTTTATCTAGTTCAGATTTGATTGTTTAAGTTCATTTCGAAATAAATCAAACAATAAACGAAACCAAGTTCCACAAAAATAGCAAAGGACAGTTTTGATGCAAAAAGAGAAGAAACAGACCTGCTGTGGCTAAGGTCAAAACGGCTGCAAGTACAGCCATTGTCAACCCTATCACTATCACTTTTGCCAATGCTCCAAGTGGGACAAAACCTGCACCAGAAGGACAACAATTGAGAAAAGCAAACATCAGATCAAAGCTTTTGGGAAAAAAGCAATCAGATTGGAACTGGATCTATTGATATAGAGGAGGAGAAATCGTGAAAACATATATACCTTTTCGACAATACCTTCAACTCATCAGCAAACACACACAGTCACCATTTCATTACCCTTCAACAACAGCAAACCAGCACCATTTACAAATAAAAAAGGATGAAAGAATGAGAAACTGAGGGAAAAAATATCCAAAAAGAAACCTGTGAAAAAGAGCCAAACAGAACCTGAAAATCTTCTTCTTCCCATTCCAGCCCTTCTTCATCAACCACAACACACACTCACGCTCATCTCTTCCTAACAACCTGTGAAAAGAAAAAGGAAAAACAATTGTTAACTTCAAAACAACAGCAACACAGCAACACACAAACCAAACCGCAACACCCTTCACTTACACCTAAACAGCAACAACCGAACGAATTAGCATTTTCCTCGTCGCCCAACAACAACATTCAAACCACCATCCCCTGTCTTCGTCACAGCCACACCGTTTGACAACATCTCTTCATCATCACCGGCCACCCTCACCATTCAAACCAAGAACCCTTCCGTCATCTCCAGCCTTTCATCCAACCCCGAAACATCATCACCACCTTCTTCATCGCACCACCTCAACCGAACCTCCTTAGCCTCAAATCGTCACCCCTCAACTACAACACAACCAACAACCGACCTCCAAACGTACCACCATTTTCGTGAACACCTTCATCACCTTGCAAACCAACCATCTGATTTTTCAACCAACACAGAACCAAAACACGATTCAGAAAGACAGAAAAAGACAAAGTAGAAGAATGAGTAGAAACCAGAAAGAGATGGAGCGAGTCAAGAGATGAAGAGAAGTCGGGGTGGAATCAAAACTCACCGAAGTAGAAACACCGCGATCTGAAACAAGGGTTTTGTTGTCGTTGAAGAGGAGATCGCCGAGGGTTTCGCCGGTGAAAACCACAGGGGGAACCGCGCGGGTTTGGGCGGAAACAGCGGAATCGCGGCGGCCAAAACCTTTGAACTTTTCGTTTGAGGCTTGAGATTGGAGGATGACGAGATCGCCGACGAGTTTTGTTTGTTTTCGTTGATTTAGTTCTTGCGTGGGAGAAGTTTGTTCATGAGAAAGAGGAAGATCACCGGCCGTAAAAGATGATTCCGCCGTGACTTTGATTCGGGAAAGGAAAATGAGAGAAACAGAGAGCCGCGAGAGAGGATCATCGGTGATGATGTTGAGAGTGACAAGAGAATTTGTTTTAGCTTCTGAGTTTTCACCTTCTTTTTTTTTTTTTTTTTTTTTATATATATAATAATTTTATTTTTATTCTGACTAAATTATATGTTATTCTGTTTATGTTTTGCTTTACAGGAGATGATTGGACCTGAGATGGATCAAGCTCCCAAGGCCCAACAGTTTTCCTCCTCTCAGCACCACCTATCCCAACGCCTCACACCTTCTTTGCATTAGCCATGCTGTGGTGGTGGGCTTCCTTGGCCCATTTGTTATTGTCCTACCAGCACCCTTAAAGCCAGCGACCAACTCCCTCTTTGTTTTTTTTTTTCTCTTACTTATCTTATTTTGTTTCTATTATGTTCTCCTTTTATTTTAATACAATTATCTTTATAATTTTATTAATATTTTGTTAAGAGTTATGTTTAGGATTTACTAGAATGTTGTTTTAATTTTGTTATTTTCAATTATTGATCTTAACATAGATTAGATCTTTGTTTCATTTGATTTAATTAAATAGATTATGTTTAATTTTTGTTCTAGTTTGCACTTGATATTTAGAAGGTTCATTGCTCGATTTCGAGGAAGGAGGATATAGCCTGATCATAACATTTGCTTGGACTAACGAGACCTTTGGACACCAATTGGACTCAGACTTTGATTTTTGCACGGACCAATTCTTGATTTTAATTCTGGATGAGGGATGTTTTCACTTGACTTTAGTTTGATGCCCTGTTATTTGACAGTTTGTGCTTGAACTTGTAAATCTACTTTGGGCTTGATACTTCTTCTTGATATTTCTTCTCGCGCTTATTGAAGAGGCAACGGACCGTCTCCGTTAGGTAACACTAAGGCCCGATTATACTTGTTGCATGCCGTTGCATCTGGAAGTCCTACTGGTGTAGGCTCTGTTTGTTCATTATTCATCTCATCTCCATTTCGCATTCTCATCTCCTTATCTTATTCATTATTCATTTTTGCACTTCTCATCTTCTTATCTTATTTCTTATTCATCTTAATTCATTTTCTTCATCTTCTTCTCTTATTCATTCTCGACTTGAGGTGTGCTTAGACCACCATGGTGCTTCTCCTTTCTCTTCTTATTTCTTCTCCTTCATTAGGATAGTGAGCCTCACTAACTTAGGAACAACCGAGCATGTGAATATTAGGATTAGACTTTCCCCATTTAGTTTTACCTTTGTGTCTCTCTTTGAGTCTTCTCTTCTCACCTCATAATCAGGGACTAAACCCTAAAGGCTTTAATACTTTATGATTAAGCTTATGCCTGCATCCTTCTCTTAGGATGGAGTGTATAACTTTAATCCTAAGTATTAAACCCTTAATGAGTTTAGATCTCTTAATCAATTCACATAATAATTATTAAGACATCACACTTGTAACTTGGGCCTTGCATTAGGGTTCTAATTCTTCCTTAACTGGTTAAGAAGGACTAACCCTAGTGTTAATGGACAAGTCCCCCTCAAGTTGTCTTACAAATCATAAAACTCACTTCATCATCATATCATTAAATAAAATCCACTTAATCAAAGGCTTGTTTTGTCATGGGTTTAATCCCTAATCATGGATTAAGTTGAGGAGCTTTCCTCAGTTTAAACATTCTCATCTATTATCCTTCTTTTAGGATGGTGTAATGAGTCTGTTAAATCCCTGATTATGGCTTAACCTCATTACTTAACACTAAACAAAAACACCAAAAACATCTAAATAATCACAAGTAGGTTAATGATCTTAACCCTACACCAAAGGTGATTAAGTGTGAGAATCTGACTTCACACTTAAGGTATTCTCATTACCCCTAATCAGAGGGATGATGTGATGAGTTTACCAAATCCATTGATTTAGGTTTAAGCTCATTATCTTATGACAAACATCCAAAAGCAATAAAAGACTGAAAACTCAAAACAAACAATAATCGTCTCCTTCGGGATTCTTTTCCCATCACCTTCACTCATAAACGAGAACTCGCTTCTTCCGTCTAATGCAAGACAGTTAGCACCTGAGCCAGACAGGTCATACACTTGAGCATAGGCAAGTAAGCAGTTCATAAGTCAATTCACCTTTCAGTCTCTTTGGGTCGAACTACGGTGTTCTGACTTCCTCATTGCACGAGAGGATACGTAGGCATAACTTAACAGTTATCGAACAAAAGTCTCTGTACATCCCCCCTCCTTCTAGCTTTATTCTTTAAGCCTCATGGTCATGAGCATTTCATTCCTGGTCTCACACTGACACTGTAAATTTATACACTTCACTTTGCACTGACACCTGTACATTCTTTTCCAGCTCTTTTATACACAAATTGCACTGACACTACCCCTTTATAGCACAAATCTTTTAAGCGTGGATCCCGTCGAGTACGACGGACAATCTGGGTGCTAATACCTTCCCAGGTTGTAACCAACCCCCTTTCTCAGTCTCTCTGGTTCGCAAACCGTCTTATCCATCTTTTTCTAGGTCTATGCAGCATTGCCTTTCCTCCGGGATAAAAATGCCTAGCTGGCGACTCTATTCATCCTCCAGTGAGTTCACGGCTGTGTGTTCTCACTGTTCCCTTCGCCGACCGTTCGCGTCTGTACCTTCATTTGATCCTTTTCATTTGTCGGGAGCGACAGCTTGGCGACTCTGCTGGGGATCCTTATACTGCAACCAGGGCTTCTGGTTCTTTTTTGTGGGTTCCTCCTAGCGCTTGTTTGATTTGTGTTTACTGGGGTGTTATGTGCTATTTGTATATTTGCTTTATTTACTGCTTTCTGTACAGCCTTATTTATTGCTTTTCTTTACAGTTTTCATATATATCATACTGTCATGCTGTCTGTGCTGGATCTGGTTTGTTTTGGTGGGTTGGGTTTCCATTGAGAGTTTAGGTCCTATACCTGGGACCTGAGTGACACCTAGGCTAGAGTGAATCATATTCTTTCCCAGTCAATTTTCAGTCTGGTGCGGGAATATGAAACACGGTTCAGATATGGGTTTCTTCTTGAGAACTCTGTGTTGCAGATTTCCTGCAATGCTAGGGCTATCTGGGAAGCCTGCTAAGTCTGGATGACCTTTAGTATTGACCTTCAGAAACTGAGGTGAATTAGAGGAGGAATTGTTATGGTTATTGTAAACACTGTACCTCCGGGTTAGAAGTGTTTACACTTCTCATAACGGATCCAAGTCTGAGGATCCTTGTTTTAGAACACCACCTGCGAGGGGGTTGGGCTGTTTATAGGTTTGCAGGTACCTTTGACCTCAACATACCCTCATTACCAGTACAGTTGTTGATCCGGTCACTATGATTCTGAAGTTACTGACCTTTGGTTTTCAGTTACTATTTTGGGTTACTATACAGAGATCTTGTGGTTACAGACACTTGATTCTCGGCAGTATTCCAGATTCCAGGCAGTTTCCAGCTGTGATCCCATGTCTTTGCATCTTTTGCATTATCATATTGCATTTTGCATTTGCATTTGCATTGCATTTTCCTTCTTCCAGAGAGCTTATCCTTCCTCTTTTGTCCATGATTAGACAGCTGATTTCCCGGTACTCAGTTTGAACAAGTGTTAATTGTTGGAAGACGACAGAGTGTGTGAAGCTAGACTGAACAGTGTCAAGAGTTAAGAAGGGTCAGTTTGAAAGCCGTCAGTAGCTATGTCAGAGAACAACCCTCAGAATGTTGAGTTTCCACCTGGTTTCACTTCAATGACCAATCCTCTGTATGGTCTTTCTCCTGATGAAGATCTTCCACAAGTGAACAATCTTGCTCAAGCTCAGCCTGCACGGACCCCGATCGTGAATCAGGATGTACCTGAACCATCTGCTGTCCGAGGTGGACCTTCATCTTCTTCTGATACTACAGATTATCAGGGCTTTGCTTTCCCTATGCCGAACTTCCAAGGGGCAATCCCTCTTGTGAAAACCAAGGATCCACCAGCTAATGATCCTGCTGAAAGATTTCGTGTGTTGGACGAGCGACTCAAAGCCTTAGCGGATCCTGGTGCCTTCGGTTTTGATGCTCTAACCCTGTGTTTGGTGCCTGGTCTTGTCATTCCTCCAGATTTCAAGACTCCGAAGTTTGAGAAATACACTGGTGTCAGTTGCCCGAAGCGTCATTTGGTGATGTTCTGTAGAAAAATGACTTCTCATGCCTGCAATGATAAGCTGATGATTCACTGTTTTCAGGACAGTTTAAGTGGGGCATCTTTAAGTTGGTACTTGGATTTGGAAAGCAGTCACATCCGATCTTGGAATGATTTATCCAGAGCTTTCGTAAAGCAATACCAGTACAATATGGACGTGGCGCCCAATCGCACGCACTTGCAGAGCCTATCCCAGAGGAGTGGTGAATCTTTCAGAGAATACGCACAACGGTGGAGAGAATTGGCAGCCCAAGTGCAACCACCACTTTCAGACAGAGAACTAATTGACCTGTTCGTGGGCACGTTACAAGGTCCGTACATGGAAAGAATGAGTAGCATTGGGATGACAAGCTTCTCTGATTTGATGGTAGTTGGAGTACGCATTGAGAGTTTGCTCAAAAGTGGAAAGATCCAGTATTCTTCGAATATCCCAACTAGTGAAGGTGAGTCTGTTGTCAGCTCCCGAGAGGAAGAATGGAATGACATCAGTGCAGTCACGGCAAATATCAAATATTCAAGACCAACATCTTCTCAGAGATCATCTGTTCCTGAATCTGATTACTCTTACGGGCATTCGGCAATGCTCAGAGCACCGTATCAGAAGTCCTGGACTCCTCCTCGTCCAAATCTGCAAGCTCATGGTCGAAGACCTCAACTTCAGAGCCAGCCTAGGCCTCGTAACAATCTGGAAAGAAGGATTGCTCCTCTTCATCCAGTCCCCATGGCGTACAGTGAACTATTGCCACATCTAATTCAGAGCTCATTGGTGGTTCCTAAGCCTCTCAAGCCGTTGTCAGAGCCGTACCCTCCAGGGTACAATCCTCATGAGCAATGTGGGTATCATGGTGGATCAATGGGACATTCAACTGAAGATTGCAAAGCTTTTCAAGCCAAAGTACAGCAGTTGATCGACAAGGGCTACATCTCCTTTCCAGAAGGAAGCTTGGTTGTGCACGTCAACCTTTCACCTGATTGAGTTCAAAGACTTCAGAAGAAGCGTATCTTGATTTCAGCGGCTCAGACAACAGCATGTCATCAGAGTTGGTGATCACTGTATCCTTTTATCATTTGCATTGTAGTTTCTTTCCTGTTAGCAGCTACTTGTCTTTTAAGCACTGTTATTTTAAATGGTAATGTTAATGTAGTGATCTTGCACTTTTGAATCAATTATGTCGCATTCGCTCATTTTTCTTTACTTGCATTGAAAAAAAAAGAAGAAGAAAAAAAGAAAAAGATTGCATCCATTTACCTCCCATCTATGTCACTGTTGTTTAGCAGGTTTGAGGGAGGATGATGACAACTGAATACTCATAATTGTTCAAGGTATGCTTTCAGAGTAGAACCTGCTGACGATGTACAGGCATTGCTTCAATTCCCAAACACCGGAGATATAAGGGAGATAAACCCTCATCACCCCCTTTGAGCCTTGAAGCAGGAGTTTCTTTTCTGAACGAAAAACCCTCACATTCAACCCGGGGCAGGGTAGTTATCAATTAATTTGACCGAGCGTTCAAATATCCAAAGGAGTGTGCATCCGAGGATCCATTACCTTTATTCATTACACCTCAAGAGGTCAAGGGACGTGAAACCACAATGGTTATCCCTCCACAACAAAGGAATGAGGCAGTCAACCCTTTCAGCAAGTCATGACAAGCCAGTGTCACACGATTTGTTCAACAAAAATAAAAAAAAAAAGAGAAATAAAGCCCGCTAAGTCAAAAAAAATGTGTGAAAACATATGACTTAGGCAAAAGTTAGGGCATCCCGCTGGACTGCAAAAGTGAAAAATTCAAAAAAAGAGATTCAGTCCAGGCAAAAGTTAGGGAATAAAAAAAAATCTGAAAAAAATATATTCCATAAGAACAAAGTCGTGTGACCAGACACAAAGTCAGACTGGGTGACTGTTACTCCAAGAAACCTCATTGGTGCGTAAACCATCAACGTCATTGGTTCCTCAATCATTACAAAACCCTTGTGAGAAGCGAGCGCTTAAGTCGAATTAGCTGAACATAGGACTGGAGAACATCAAGGAGAATGGGTGGGCACAGATAAACTTTGAGCCATAAATCTTTCCTTCTAAAACCGTGAACCAGACCACGTTACAACCCTTGAAAGTCCTAATTGAATCGGGTTCAATTCTGAAAGCATATTACGACAAGGTTGCGTAAACTGACTCCTAACAATTTGCCAACTCAACACTACGTTTGGACTAATCGTCCATTCGTCACACACTGTCACAACATCAAAATAAATAAATTTTCAAAAAAAAACTTGCGTGTGTACTGCATTAAAATTACCATTTGTAAATGAATAGTTTTAATTGCAAGTCAGTTTGTGTCACCAGGGAAATTCCTACAAAGAGCAATCGCGAGGGAACTTGATCATTCAACAATGATGACCAGAATCAAGAGCATCTTGTTAGCCTATGAATCAGGGACATGTTATCCAGTGGCTTTGTCGACTAAGGAATCTGTCAGGGTAAAGAGAGTTCCCAAGCATCAGTTGATCGAGGAACGTCATTCAAAGTCAGTTGATCAGAGCTGAATCTGCCAAGCAGGGGCAGGACACCCGGAGTTTCCGTTGACTAAGGGTCAATTCTTCCAATGCTCAGTCAGAATGAGTCAGGTCGCTTTCACGCTCATGCCGGGGCAGGACACTTCCAGAGATCACTAAGTGAACCTCTCTTCGAGAGGACATCCAAGGCCGCCATGCCAAGAATTGGATAATTAGCAACAGTCTGTTCAGAGACTCACCCGACTGGGGCAAACTTTAGCTACACAGAGCAAGTTATATCAGTAATCTCAGAGTTCAAGACGAGTGTCGGGAAATCATGCTACCCACCGCCTTTGTCACCCCTCTCAACCAGAAGCCTTGTCACATAAGACCTTTCTTCCCATCCTCGGGAGTTTTTTCTGGCCTTTCATAATCATTGCATAAATCATTTGCATACGTTATTCATGTCGCATATAGAGCATATGCATCATCATTGCATTGAGCATAACCCCCGCAACATCAGATCTCACACCCAGGGCCTCGTAACCCCAACTTATCAACCTTTCAAAGTCCAGTTCTCGTCTGGCAAGCCTTTTCAAAGCCCAGTTCCCGTCTGGCAAACTTTTCAGAGTCTAGTCCTCGTCTGACAGACAAACCCAAAGTCCAGTTCTCGTCTGGCAAACCAACTTCAAATACCAGTTCTCGTCTGGTAGGCGAATCTTTTAACCAGTTCCCGTCTGGTCACCTTTTTCATTTAACCCATTGAATACCAGTTCCCGTCTGGTAGTCATTCTTTTTTCAGAGTCAATTCTCGTTTGACAATGAACCCCAAGTAGTCAGTTCTCGTCTGACGACTTATTCTTTGCCCATCAGTTCTCGTCTGTTGGCCTACCTTTATTAAACCAGTTCTCGTCTGGTAATTCACCTTCAAAAGTCCATTTGCTTGGCAACCAAAAAGAATATATATCTATCAACCTGGCCCTAGCGCCCAACCATCCTTGTTTCATATCCTTGGCATTGAGCATACGTCTGCATTGTACATCATTTGCATTGCATCTTCATACCGCATGGTTTCTGTTTTAGCTCTGATGTGGGGCAAGAATCGTTTCAAGACGTAATCTGGGGCAGTTATCTCAAGACTTGTTGAATTTCTGCGAGAGTTTGAAGACACTGGGGCAATTCTGGATGCCGAGTCTTCTGTAAAATCCTCTGAAGACGATCTTTTATGGATGATGCAGTATGGTATAATTGAGGAGTTAAGGGAATGTTAGTTCACTCAGGATGACCAGTAATGCTTTTGTTGAGCTCAGAAGTTTGAAGCACTGTGTTAATTCTCAGGGAATGTCTGGTATTTATTTTACCAGCAGGGCATTGGAAGTTTATTTCTTCCCCGAGCATAAAGATCTTCTTTCAGCCGGCAAGATTCCCTCATGAGGAGTTGGTTATTCGCATTCAGTCAAAGCCAATTTTCATTGGCACATCTTCCCAGCACAGTCGTCATACTATACTTGGGACATATTTGATTCTCCAGCAAAGTCTCTCCTCAGCAGAGCACTGCCAAATCTTTTCTCAACCATGCCAGAAGGTTGACATCCCCAGCTGAGTTGGAACAGACGATATCCCCAACAGAACTTCAAGGCTAATTGAATCGTTCTCGTCCCCAAGCGGACTTATCTGTCCACAGTGAATTTTTCCCAACAGGCAGCTGAAGGCCTTGTTTCCCCACAAAGTTAGAATTATCAGAATTCCCTCCTCAGCAGGATTGTGTGATCAAGCATCTTCCCTGGCCAAGTCTAAAGATGATCTTTCCCCATAAAGTCATCGGAATTCTCATTTCCAAGGGATTTCTCCAGCAGAGCAAGAAGAAATTCCCCCCAGTGGAGTCAGAGCAGGATGATCAGATCCTCAGCAGATGTTCAAAGCAGTTAAACAGAGTATACCTCACGCAGAGTCGTCTTTCCTCTAGTGAAAACCTCTCCAACAAGCATCAGGTTGCCAACACTTCATTCCCATCAGAGTTAAAAGTTTTCAACCCGTCAGCAGTATACAGAATGTTTCCCAGATTCCCCAGCGGAGAGTTAAGGCTAAAACAGTTGCCTCACACTCCCGAACACCAGTATTACAGATATTTTGTGGCACCCGTCCGTGTCATATTCCCAGCAGAAAGCCAAAGCATCCCCTTTGCACTCACAGATACTTATATATACACTTCCTTGACATCCGTCCGTGTCACCTTCCCCAGCACAGTAACCTAAACGCTTTGTATATCAGATACTTGTTCATACTATACTTTTCTTCTTTCGACACTCGTCCGTGTCACTCTCCCCAACAGTTAAACACTCATCTATACATCACTCATACTCATACTTACCTTACTTATACAGATACTCGTCCGTATCTTGTATACACTGTTTATATCCCCGCAGATTAAACCCTAGTCCGTGTTCTTTGTTAACCAGTTGGTACTCGTCCGTACCATCATCTCGGAACATTGCGTCTAGAGTTTGTTTCTACATGATACTCGTCCGTATCATGTTTTAAGGATGCCCGTCCGCATCTTTAATCCATACACCGTGTCAAACACTTATGTCTCCTTGAATATAGATACTCGTCTGTGTCTATTATTCCCCAGAAGGATTCTTTCGGATGCAACACTCGTCCGTGTTCTTTGTTAACCAGTTGATACTCGTCCGTATCATCATCTCTGAACATGCGTCAGTTTGTTTCTACATGATACTCGTCCGTATCATAGCCTTAAGGATGCTCGTCCGCACCTTAATCTATACACTAATATCTAAACACTTATACTTTCCTTTCTTGATTGTGAACGCTCGTCCGTGTTCACTAGATCCCCAGTAGATCACCAACAAAGTTTTTTTTTCTTTTTATCTGACACTCGTCCTGTGTTATGATAAACCTTGAGAGCAGCCGTACCCTGCTGAGTGGTCGTCCTCCACTTCTTGATGGTCGTCCTCCATCATGCTCATCCGATGGCCGTCCCCATCGTTGATATTTTAGCAGCCGTCCCCTGCTAGGTGGTCGTCCTCCACCTTTTGATGATCGTCCTTCATCACTTTATCCAATGGTCGTCCCCATTGTTGATTTTAGTTATCTAACACTCGTCCTGTGTTATGATAAACCTTGAGAGCAGCCGTACCCTGCTGAGTGGTCGTCCTCCACTTCTTGATGGTCGTCCTCCATCATGCTCGTCCGATGGCTGTCCCCATCGTTGACCCTTTTGTCCGGCATTCGTCCTATGTCGCGATATTTTCGGCAGCCGTACCCTGCCAGGTGGTCGTCCTCCACCTTAGATGGCCGTCCCCATCATATTTCTTTTATTCCCAACAGAGCAGCCGTCCCCTGCTAGGTGATCGTCCTTCACCTTTGATGGCCGTACCCCATCATCTGTTTATTTCATTTATTCTTTAACCCGATGGCCGTCCCCGTCGTGGTCCCTTTTCCTTTTCCTGACGATCGTCCTTCGTCAGTTTAGCCCGATGGCCGTCCCCATCGTTGTTTACATTGCCTTACGAACTTGATGGCCGTCCCCGTCATGTTTCATTAATTCCCAGAGAATCTTACAGCTTTATCTTGATGGCCGTCCCCATCATAATTTTATTTTTCCCAGCTAGTCGGTCGTCCCCGTCTTGACTTTACCTTTTATCCCCAGCATGTCGGCCGTCCCCGTCATCGCTTTGCACACTTTTCCCAGCATGTCGGCCGTCCCCGTCATTGCTATCTACCCAGCAGTCGTCCTCTGCTCGACGGTCGTCCTCCGTCGCCCGCACTTTACAATATACTTTATTTGCTTTTACAATCTATATCCCTGTTCTTCTTCATTTCTGTGAGTGCAAATTTTGGACTGTCTTTGGTATTCAACCACAAGTTATCTTGTTTGCCTGTTAAGCCATTGCTTACATCCTGCACAGCTAACTCATGTTTGAATAGGGGCAGCTGTAAACACTCCAAAATTTACCCCTAATTTTTGCACATCTTTCATCTCATCGTCAGCATACCCAGCCGTGGATTATGGAATTTTGGGTGAGAATCATGGACGCATTCGAGATCTCAAGTCACCTTTGGCTTGTTTGTCCGATGCATTGCCTCGACGAGAAGTGGTTGATATTCAGTTTGGACGTTTTACAAGGAACAAATTTTGTTTGTATTTGGAAAAGGAAGGGAAGATAAATCCTTTATTTTTGTTAGAAATGGACTTCACTTTCCTGGTATTTGTTGAGGAAATAGAGTTTGGCCTCAAATTCCGTTTGAAGTTCTAACTTCATTTTTTTTCTAGATTTATCTCAAATTCAATTCCAAGTCTTATTTCGTATTTCAAATTCCAATTCATATTCTTATTTCCCAAACTCACTTCATAATCCCCATTTCCTTTTAGTTAGTTCTAGCTTATTTCCAAGTCCATATTTAAATTTCGTTCAATTCAATTCTATTTCCAATCCATTTCTTTATTCTTGTTCACCTTTCATTCCTATTGTATAAAAAAAAAAAACACACAAAGCTTCCAAATTGTTCTCAATCCCATTTCCCGTTTTCAATCCATCTTTCAATTCTCAAGTTTCTTTTTCAAGTATTAAGTTCATTTTTCAAATTTCAATTCCATTTATTCACTTTCAACACCCATTTCCAAATACATGTCTCTATACATTTTTTTTACAGAAAAGCACAATGTTTCCAATAAAGATTCATGACAAATAGGTTGACATCATAGAATGTTTTTGCTACGTTAACCTTAGATATCAATACAAAGTGCTACATCTATTCTTGGAACAACACAGACACGTGCATCATGCGACATATGTAGAAAACAACCTATCAAATGTGCAGTTGACCCTTGCCGTGAGAACTTTAGCTGGTGGAATAGCAAATTTACCAAATATGTGTTTCAGAAAGCTGCATTGCCAAAATTCATTATCAGAAAAGCAGCTCGGCAAGGTTGACAAAGGAAAAGTATGAGATAGAACAAATAATTGCAGATATTAAGTTTAAGAAAGGAAATTTGCTTCAAGACCTCACAAAATTATCAACAGAGAGGGAAGACATGTTGGCACAAATTTGAACACATCTATACCAATACTCTTCCTCTTGCAGAGGAATCTGTTTCAATTCAAGAATAACAACAAAAGAAGATTAGTAACAATTAGACTAATGGCTCAAAAAAAAAACTTATCAAGAGAACACATGATCTGAGTTTTATTTCGTCTCACCTTTTCACAACAGCGGCAGTTTCAACAACAATTCCAGCGTCAGCAACGAAGACAATTTCAGTTCACAATTCTCCTACGGAAACAAGTTCGAAGTCGAGATCAGCATAAATTTTCATTCAGCAAGAATTGAATAAATTGTTACTTTGATTCATACCAGAAGAGCGGTAATTCGAAAGAAATACAAGCAAAATGAAGGATGTAAGGCATTTAAATTTGAAGTAAAAGCAAACTCTGAGTATGTCTGCGTCCACCATCATCGAATTCTTCATGTGCCAAGGCCCGGGTTTTGAAGATAATTCTGTTTCCCATTTTAACTGCACCCTGCAAAGATTTTTACCGCAGTTAAAAGAAGAGAACAAGCAGTGAAAGGAAGATATCATGACAGTAAAAAGTGCAACTGAATCAATTGAAACCAACTCTTTTTTTTATCTAGTTCAGATTTGATTGTTTAAGTTCATTTCGAAATAAATCAAACAATAAACGAAACCAAGTTCCACAAAAATAGCAAAGGACAGTTTTGATGCAAAAAGAGAAGAAACAGACCTGCTGTGGCTAAGGTCAAAACGGCTGCAAGTACAGCCATTGTCAACCCTATCACTATCACTTTTGCCAATGCTCCAAGTGGGACAAAACCTGCACCAGAAGGACAACAATTGAGAAAAGCAAACATCAGATCAAAGCTTTTGGGAAAAAAGCAATCAGATTGGAACTGGATCTATTGATATAGAGGAGGAGAAATCGTGAAAACATATATACCTTTTCGACAATACCTTCAACTCATCAGCAAACACACACAGTCACCATTTCATTACCCTTCAACAACAGCAAACCAGCACCATTTACAAATAAAAAAGGATGAAAGAATGAGAAACTGAGGGAAAAAATATCCAAAAAGAAACCTGTGAAAAAGAGCCAAACAGAACCTGAAAATCTTCTTCTTCCCATTCCAGCCCTTCTTCATCAACCACAACACACACTCACGCTCATCTCTTCCTAACAACCTGTGAAAAGAAAAAGGAAAAACAATTGTTAACTTCAAAACAACAGCAACACAGCAACACACAAACCAAACCGCAACACCCTTCACTTACACCTAAACAGCAACAACCGAACGAATTAGCATTTTCCTCGTCGCCCAACAACAACATTCAAACCACCATCCCCTGTCTTCGTCACAGCCACACCGTTTGACAACATCTCTTCATCATCACCGGCCACCCTCACCATTCAAACCAAGAACCCTTCCGTCATCTCCAGCCTTTCATCCAACCCCGAAACATCATCACCACCTTCTTCATCGCACCACCTCAACCGAACCTCCTTAGCCTCAAATCGTCACCCCTCAACTACAACACAACCAACAACCGACCTCCAAACGTACCACCATTTTCGTGAACACCTTCATCACCTTGCAAACCAACCATCTGATTTTTCAACCAACACAGAACCAAAACACGATTCAGAAAGACAGAAAAAGACAAAGTAGAAGAATGAGTAGAAACCAGAAAGAGATGGAGCGAGTCAAGAGATGAAGAGAAGTCGGGGTGGAATCAAAACTCCCCGAAGTAGAAACACCGCGATCTGAAACAAGGGTTTTGTTGTCGTTGAAGAGGAGATCGCCGAGGGTTTCGCCGGTGAAAACCACAGGGGGAACCGCGCGGGTTTGGGCGGAAACAGCGGAATCGCGGCGGCCAAAACCTTTGAACTTTTCGTTTGAGGCTTGAGATTGGAGGATGACGAGATCGCCGACGAGTTTTGTTTGTTTTCGTTGATTTAGTTCTTGCGTGGGAGAAGTTTGTTCATGAGAAAGAGGAAGATCACCGGCCGTAAAAGATGATTCCGCCGTGACTTTGATTCGGGAAAGGAAAATGAGAGAAACAGAGAGCCGCGAGAGAGGATCATCGGTGATGATGTTGAGAGTGACAAGAGAATTTGTTTTAGCTTCTGAGTTTTCACCTTCTTTTTTTTTTTTTTTTTTTTTTTATATATATAATAATTTTATTTTTATTCTGACTAAATTATATGTTATTCTGTTTATGTTTTGCTTTACAGGAGATGATTGGACCTGAGATGGATCAAGCTCCCAAGGCCCAACAGTTTTCCTCCTCTCAGCACCACCTATCCCAACGCCTCACACCTTCTTTGCATTAGCCATGCTGTGGTGGTGGGCTTCCTTGGCCCATTTGTTATTGTCCTACCAGCACCCTTAAAGCCAGCGACCAACTCCCTCTTTGTTTTTTTTTTTCTCTTACTTATCTTATTTTGTTTCTATTATGTTCTCCTTTTATTTTAATACAATTATCTTTATAATTTTATTAATATTTTGTTAAGAGTTATGTTTAGGATTTACTAGAATGTTGTTTTAATTTTGTTATTTTCAATTATTGATCTTAACATAGATTAGATCTTTGTTTCATTTGATTTAATTAAATAGATTATGTTTAATTTTTGTTCTAGTTTGCACTTGATATTTAGAAGGTTCATTGCTCGATTTCGAGGAAGGAGGATATAGCCTGATCATAACATTTGCTTGGACTAACGAGACCTTTGGACACCAATTGGACTCAGACTTTGATTTTTGCACGGACCAATTCTTGATTTTAATTCTGGATGAGGGATGTTTTCACTTGACTTTAGTTTGATGCCCTGTTATTTGACAGTTTGTGCTTGAACTTGTAAATCTACTTTGGGCTTGATACTTCTTCTTGATATTTCTTCTCGCGCTTATTGAAGAGGCAACGGACCGTCTCCGTTAGGTAACACTAAGGCCCGATTATACTTGTTGCATGCCGTTGCATCTGGAAGTCCTACTGGTGTAGGCTCTGTTTGTTCATTATTCATCTCATCTCCATTTCGCATTCTCATCTCCTTATCTTATTCATTATTCATTTTTGCACTTCTCATCTTCTTATCTTATTTCTTATTCATCTTAATTCATTTTCTTCATCTTCTTCTCTTATTCATTCTCGACTTGAGGTGTGCTTAGACCACCATGGTGCTTCTCCTTTCTCTTCTTATTTCTTCTCCTTCATTAGGATAGTGAGCCTCACTAACTTAGGAACAACCGAGCATGTGAATATTAGGATTAGACTTTCCCCATTTAGTTTTACCTTTGTGTCTCTCTTTGAGTCTTCTCTTCTCACCTCATAATCAGGGACTAAACCCTAAAGGCTTTAATACTTTATGATTAAGCTTATGCCTGCATCCTTCTCTTAGGATGGAGTGTATAACTTTAATCCTAAGTATTAAACCCTTAATGAGTTTAGATCTCTTAATCAATTCACATAATAATTATTAAGACATCACACTTGTAACTTGGGCCTTGCATTAGGGTTCTAATTCTTCCTTAACTGGTTAAGAAGGACTAACCCTAGTGTTAATGGACAAGTCCCCCTCAAGTTGTCTTACAAATCATAAAACTCACTTCATCATCATATCATTAAATAAAATCCACTTAATCAAAGGCTTGTTTTGTCATGGGTTTAATCCCTAATCATGGATTAAGTTGAGGAGCTTTCCTCAGTTTAAACATTCTCATCTATTATCCTTCTTTTAGGATGGTGTAATGAGTCTGTTAAATCCCTGATTATGGCTTAACCTCATTACTTAACACTAAACAAAAACACCAAAAACATCTAAATAATCACAAGTAGGTTAATGATCTTAACCCTACACCAAAGGTGATTAAGTGTGAGAATCTGACTTCACACTTAAGGTATTCTCATTACCCCTAATCAGAGGGATGATGTGATGAGTTTACCAAATCCATTGATTTAGGTTTAAGCTCATTATCTTATGACAAACATCCAAAAGCAATAAAAGACTGAAAACTCAAAACAAACAATAATCGTCTCCTTCGGGATTCTTTTCCCATCACCTTCACTCATAAACGAGAACTCGCTTCTTCCGTCTAATGCAAGACAGTTAGCACCTGAGCCAGACAGGTCATACACTTGAGCATAGGCAAGTAAGCAGTTCATAAGTCAATTCACCTTTCAGTCTCTTTGGGTCGAACTACGGTGTTCTGACTTCCTCATTGCACGAGAGGATACGTAGGCATAACTTAACAGTTATCGAACAAAAGTCTCTGTACATCCCCCCTCCTTCTAGCTTTATTCTTTAAGCCTCATGGTCATGAGCATTTCATTCCTGGTCTCACACTGACACTGTAAATTTATACACTTCACTTTGCACTGACACCTGTACATTCTTTTCCAGCTCTTTTATACACAAATTGCACTGACACTACCCCTTTATAGCACAAATCTTTTAAGCGTGGATCCCGTCGAGTACAACGGACAATCTGGGTGCTAATACCTTCCCAGGTTGTAACCAACCCCCTTTCTCAGTCTCTCTGGTTCGCAAACCGTCTTATCCATCTTTTTCTAGGTCTATGCAGCATTGCCTTTCCTCCGGGATAAAAATGCCTAGCTGGCGACTCTATTCATCCTCCAGTGAGTTCACGGCTGTGTGTTCTCACTGTTCCCTTCGCCGACCGTTCGCGTCTGTACCTTCATTTGATCCTTTTCATTTGTCGGGAGCGACACCTTGCACTGCTTGAACTGGCACCATTGTCGGAAATCTTTCCCATCTTTAGTAAGCTTTCAATTCTTTCCCCAGCTATAACCACATCTGCAAAGGTGGTGGAAGAAAATGCAGCCAACCTGTCAATATAAGTACCCTGGAGAGTGTTCATGAACATATCTGCCATTTCCCTTTCTGACATCGGGGGTTGAACGGCAGCAACTAATTGCCTCCATCTTTGGGCGTACTCTCTAAAGCTTTCTCGGGAAGACTGTGACATTCCCATCAGAAGGGTTCTGTTTGGAGCCATGTCCAGATTATACTGATATTGACGAATGAATGCTTCGGCCAAGTCTTTCCAATTTCTAACTGTGGCACTGGTCAAGTGATAGTACCATTCCCGGGATGCCCTTGTTAAGCTATCCTCAAAGTAAAACATCCACAACTTCTCATCCATGGTGTAGGCTTTCAATCTCCCCAGGAAAGACTGAAGATGGGTACGTGGGCAGGATGTGCCATTGTATCTTTCAAAACAAGGAGGTTTGAACTTATGAGGAATTCTAACCCCCTCCACTAATCCCATGTCCATGACATCAAAACCCAGAGAGTTTTGGGATTCAAGAGACCTTAGATTTTCTATTATTTCATCCAACCGACGATCGTATATTTTGTCTCCAGCCCCAACCACGGTAAATTGCTCTTCCTGAGGGTCCTCCTGCAAGGCCCTCCCTCCAGTGTTACCTTGGGTGTTTCTTATAGCATTGATGTCTGGGTTCAGATGAGGTCCAAACTCAGGGGGATCAGTACGAGGCTGTACGTGATCGTTGTTCCTGGTACCCCTTGTACCTGGATGGTTTTCCTCGGGAGTTTGCCGCTCGACTAACTCTCTCAGTCTCTCCTGGCTCTGAGCCAATCCAGTCATCACTGTAATAAATTAATTCATTTGGGCCCTCATCTCTGTCCTCTCATTGGCCATTTGGGCTCTCACTTTAGTCAAGTCTTGTTGAACCTGATCCATTTGTAATCCTGGAAGGTTGTTTCTTGTCGGATACCGGTGCACTCTATTGACGAGGAACACTCTTCTACGAGCAATGTTTCCTGAAACCACAACAAAGTGAGAAACAACAACAAAAACAAAACCCTACAAAACAAGGAAAAGATGTTAGTATGTAATGCAGGATGCCTATTTGTCTTCCAAGGGTATCCGGTTTGGTTCTTTGGTTTTGACCTTTCTAGACTTCGAGGAAATGATGATGTTGAAGAGAGATAAAGCCCATGAAGATAATACAAACCATATAAAATGTGAAGATACATAGTTTGATTACAAAAAATTTCCCATGGTGGGTCAAAATACAACAACAAAATCAAAAGTACAAACAAAAGGAGGTGCAAATACAAGGAAATAAAACATCTAGTCCAAAGTCATCTTCTCTGAATTCCTTCAGGAGAGCCTCAGTCACTGGACCAACTGGGTGCTCTGTGATGGTCCTGATAAGAAGGTTCCTAGTGGTAATGGCACTGGTCAACTTCTTATGCTTATCCTGATCCTTTAACCTCTTTAACCCCGCCCGGAGCTTCAGCTCAGAGATCTCCTTCTGTACAGCTAACAAGGCCTCCTGATTCTTCTTCTCACTAGCCTCCAGCTGCTCTACCCTAGCTTGGGTCCTTTGATCTTCCTATGCACGAGCCTCAGTGATCCTGATCCACCTAGCCTGGCTATCTTCTAAATAATGTTCAGCTCTGGCCTTCTGAGTCTTAGCTTCCTTGCAAGCATTCTTCAGCAATAACTCCCCTGCTCTAGCCTTTCTGATGTAGTCATCTGACTTCTCAATCTTGGTCAAGTGCTCAATCCGGAGCCTCTCTAACCTTTCATTATCTAGACGGCTGTCATTCCTTTCACAGAGGGTCTTTTTCAAGGCTTCAGAGAGTTGAGTATTCCTTTCCTTTAATTTCTCAAACTCCTTTAGGATGACAGTAGCTGCAGGCTCCACTGCTGATGGTCCAGGTACATCCTCTAAGGTGAATGGCATCTGGGTGATCTGTCCCCTGGTACGAGACCAATCAAGATACTGAGCTGAAGCTATGTTGTTGCACTTGCCCAGAATAGCTGTCCCCTTAGTCTGAATATTGTCCCAGGCCCAGGCTGCCTGTCTGACAATGGTAAGGTTGTGCTGGATGTCACAATAGAGGGTCTCTGTCAAATCTAGCCCTCTTGGGGGATGTATCAAAGCATACCCTAATTGCCTCTTGAAAAGCAAAGGGTTGTAGTTGATGCAACCTTTTTCTCCAATCAAAGGCACATTGGGATACTGCCCACATCTAGTAATGATATCTTTACCGTTGGTGCTCTGAGTGCACCATCTGATGTCTTCTGATATAAGGGCAATCAATCTCTTAGCCCAGTTCCTTGGCTGATGAGGATTCAAGAAAGTGTCTGACTTCTGAAAGTGCCTTATCAACCAACAGTAGAAAAGGGGTGCACAACATCTAACCAATCTTCCCTTTTGCTTCTCATTCCTTTGATGCATTGAATAGTAAAAGTCTCCAAGCAAGGTAGGAACTGGGTTCCTCAGTAAGAACAGGTGAATATAACTCTTTCTTACAAACTTTGGCTCGTCTGCAAACAAGATAACTCCATATATGCTGAGGGCTAGGAGAGCACAAACAATATCCCACTTCCCTGCTGCAGCATGCAGGGTGTCCTGGGAGATCAAGAAATCTAAGTGAAGGCCTGGAATTCCAGCCTTAGTGGTCATGCTCTGATCAATGAGGGTAGGCTCCAAGTGTAAAGCCTTAGCTATATCTTCATTCTTAGGAGCAACCATCTCAAGGTTGAAGGGGATTCCTCTCCTGATAGGGACACCTAACAACATGGACAACTCTTCCATCAATGGTCCAAGCTGAAAATCTGGGAAAGTGAAACATCTGAGAGGAGGATCATAAAACTGTAAGCAAGTGTGGATCATGCTCCTCTGGGATGCATCCAGGTCCATGATCATGTCCATAATGCCACCATAATGTTCCCTGAATAAAGGGACATGATCAGGAGTGATGAGAGACTGCATATGCCTGATGCTTGTCAAAGTGGGCTCAAAGAAATGATAGGTGATGTTGCTCTTGCTGGAAGTGTCCGTGCTGATAATGGATGCTGGTGAAGAAAACTGAGGAGAAGCACTGATGAAGGTAACTGCTGAAAACTGATGAAGATAACTGGAGAAGGTGCTGGAGAAAAGTCTCTGATGAAGACAAGAGCTGTAAAGAGTCTCTGATGAAGATAGTTGGTGAAGGTAGCTGATGCAGATAACTGAAGGGATCTGAGCAGTAGAACAGATCAAAACCAAACCAAAGATAAGATGTGGATACCCTATAAAACAAATAGACAAATGTTAAATGATGCAAAATGATGTATGCAGAATGATATGCAAAAGGGTTTGTGATCAAGTGCTGGATCTGTTATCTGCCTTGATAAGGTCCATGTGTGCTCATAAGTCCGGATGGAGGCTTAGAAAACCAGTAACCAGGTGGGGGACTCAAATAAAGAGTCACAAGTCCAGGGTTTCACAAGAACATTCCAAAATGATACAACCTTAACAAAACTAGTAACAAGGTATGATGAGGCCAAGGGTTCCTGCAAACCTGTAAACATCCCAACCCTTCACATGTATTGTTCTAGAACAAGGATCCTCAGACTTGGATCAGTTATGAGAAGTGTAAACACTTCTAACCCGGAGGTACAGTGTTTACAATAACCATAAAAGTTCCTCCTCTAATTCACCTCAGATGCTGAAGGTCATAAAAGGTCATCCAGACTTAGTAGGCTTCCCAGATAGCCCTAGTACTACAGGAAATCCGTAGCACAGAGTTCTCAAGAAGAAACCCATGTCTGAACCGTGTTTCATATTCCTGCACCATACCGAAATGGAATGGGAAAGAATGTGAAGCCACTCTATCCTATGTGTCACTCAGGTCCCTGATATGGAACCTTACTCACTCAAAATCCCTCCCACCAAAGGAAACAACAGATCCAACACAGATGATGATAACAATATGAAATGCATAAAACTGTAAATGAAATCAATAAATAAAGTTGTACAGAAAGCAATAAATAAAGCAATAAACAAATAAGCACAAGTAGCACATAACACCCCCATAAATACAAATCAAACAAGCGCTAGGAGAAACCCACAAAAAGAACCAGAAGCCCTGGTTGCAAGATAAGTTATCCCCAGCAGAGTCGCTCCCAAAGATTTGCATCCCGGTGCAGACGCGAACGGTCGGCGAAAGGAGTAATGAAGGTGAAGTGAATAGAGTCGCCAACTAGGCATTTTTATCCCGAAGGAAAGGTAATGCTGCATAAACCTAGAAAAGGATGGATAAGACGGTTGTGAACTAGAGAAACTAAGAAAGGGGGTTGGTTACAACCTGGGAAGGTATTAGCACCCAGATTGTCCATCGTACTCGACGGGATCCACGCTTAAAAGTTTGCGTTTAAAAGGGGTAGGTGTATGGGCTATCTGTGTGCAAAGGCTAAGAAAAGAATATACAAGTGTCAGTGCAAAAGGGAAGTGAAATGCTCAGGAATGAGGCTTTAGAAAAGAATGCTGAAAGAGGGGGAAGACACATATACTTTTGTTCGATAACAGTTAAGTTATGCCTACGTATCCTCGCGTGTAATGAGGAAGTCAGAACACCGTAGTTCTACTCAAAGAGACTGAAAGATAAATTGACTGTGAACTGCTTGCTTGTCTATGCTCAAGTATATGACTCGTCTGGCTCGAGTGCTAACTGTCTTGCATTAGACGAAATAAGCTAGTTCTCGTTTGTGAATGAGTGTGATGAGAAAAGAATCCCGAAGGAGACGATTATTGTTTGTTTTTGTGTTTTAAGTTTTGTTATTGTTTTTGGTGTTTTGCATAAGTTAATGAGCTTAAGCCTAAATCAAAGGCTTGTAAACTCATTATATCCTCCCTGATTAGGGATAATGAGAATCCTTAAGTATGAGATAGGCATCTCAACTTAATTGCCATGATGATGTAGGATTAAGATCATTAACCTACTTGTGATTATTTAGATGTTTTTGGGTTTTTGTTTAGTGTTAAGTAATGAGTTTAATCTCTAATCACAGATTAGTGAACTCATTACACCATCTTAACCATAAAGGAAGAATTAGAACCCTAATGTAAGGCCCAAATTACAAGATGAAGTCTTAGTGGTTATTAAGATGATTTGATTAAGAGGTTTAAACAAATTAAAGGTTTAACACTTAGGATTAAAGTTATACGCTCCATCCTAATAGAAGGATACAGGCATAACCCTAATTCCAAAGCCCTAAAACTTTAAAAGTTTAGTCTCTGATTATGAAGATGGGAAGAGAGACTCAAGGAGACTCAAAGGTAAAAGCTAAGGGGGACTAATCACAATCCTAATTATTATCATGCTTGGATGTTCCTATGGTTTGTGAGGCTTAAGAAAGATCTTTAAGGAAGCCACCAATGGAAGAAGCAGATGAAAGGAGGATGAGAAAGAGAATAAGTTACTTACTTCATTGAAGAAGATAAGTAACTTAAAGAAAGAAAGTGAGAGAAATGGAACACAAGTGAAAAAGTTCACTTAAAAGACAAACAAAAAGCAAATTAAAGAGATAAAGAGAAGTTAGAAGTGAAGGCAAATTCACTTCTCATAGTAACTTACCACCTGAAAATGTTAGCATGAATGCATAAAGTACAAAGCATAAAGAAATGAAATGAAATGAGATGTAATGAGATGAAATGACCAATGTCAGAAGTGTTTATACAATGTTAATGTCATGTGAGATGATGCAAAGGCATACAAAGTGCATGTGAATGATCATACAAGAATGAGATGTCATGTAAGCATGCTTTGAAGTTTCAAAACACATGAAAGTTAATGAAATGAAATGAATGCAAGTCATGGAAAATGAATGAAGAAATGATCAAGAATGGTTCTAACATGTCCTAAGATGCCTAAGATGACTTATGAATGCAAGAAATGTCATGGCAAGTTCATGTATGGATGCATATGTAAGATGGATGCAAATGAACATGAGAAATTAGGGTTTTATGGACAAACAAGATGCAAATGAACAAAACAGAGGCATATGACATGATGAAAAATTGAAATTAAGCTCAAACAAACCCTAATCCTATACTAGGTCACACCCCAAAGGAGAAGGTCAGAAGCCTAGCCTATCAAAAGTTATGAATTTCCTAAGTTTTCTAGGGTTTTTGGGTGGTTCAAAGGGAAAAATGCAAATCAATTTGAAAATGCAAGACAAATTTATGAGATAAATGATCTATAAACCACATGCAATATGTAACACAATGCAAAAAGAATCATCTTCAAACTCTTCTTGGTTAGGCAGAAATGATTTTTTAAAGTTAGGGTTCAAAAAATGAAATTTAATGACCCTTAATTCAAAGAAAATTCAAAAACTATGATCAAACCTAAAAAGAAATTTGTATGAAGAGTTTGAAAATGTTTCTAAATGCATTGGGATGAATCATGATTTTTTTGGTGATTTTTAGAAACCTAAATGTATTTTTAATTAATTAAAAGACTTTAATTAATTAAAAATAACATTTAAATATTTTAAAAATACTTTTTTATGCAAAAAATAAAATAAAAATCATTTTCAGGTTAAGAAAAATATTTAAAACAGAAATGGAAAGTTTTATATTTTTTGAAAGCTTTTTGGTATTTTTAATAAATTATGCAAAAGAAATGGATAAAAATGAAATTAAAATGAATTAAAATGGAAGGTATGCACATCTGATGGCCCAGATTCAAACTCAGAGGGTGAGGGTTGACTGCGCGCGTTAATCAATGGTCCAGATGGCTTCTGGGTCAAATTACTTAATTAAATTAATTAATCCAGATTTTAATTAATTAATTAGATTAGGGTTTAATGACAAGATCTGGGCCATCCATACGCAAGATTAAAACAAATCCAAGGGTCCACGTTTAAACTGGAAAACTAACCCTAATCAACCCTAATTAAACTTAGGTGACCGGAGCTAAGCTTCGATCATCTTCTCCGGCCAACCCTCACCTGAGTTCCCTCAAAACCTCACCATAATGCATCAAACTCTCTAGAAATGATCAATGAACAACAATAAACAAGAATCCAGGCACGAAATCCATTTATATTACATCAACAACAAGAATCGAAGCAATCAAGTTTTAGGTCAAAAATTTCAGAAGCTTCATACATGCTCATTTCTCAATCATTTTCAAAACTAAGCATATCAGAGTGATCAGGGGAACATGAAGATTGATATTTTAACTTAAATAGAAAGTTCTGGAAAAATTGTTCTTGAGGTTACCTGAGGTTGAGCTTTCAGTTCTTGAGCTTTCTAGGCCTCTCCCTTGTGCAATCCAGTCCCCTTTGACCCCCTGAGGCTATTGGCAGGCTTGAATGAAGCTTAGAGCGGCTGATTTGTGAGCTTCAGTTCTGAGGTTGCATAAATCATGTTTGAGTTTGGGGATGTTTCAGGCTATGGTGATGGGTGGGAAATGATCCTGGGGTGATGCTGAGTTGATTTGTGGAAAAATGTTTTAAGTTTGATGGCTGGTTTTGCATATTTGAAGAGAGGAAGGTTTTTGATGATTTTGTGAATCCTGACTTATGGGAGGTTCTGAGCTTGTGTGTGGTGTGAAATGAGGTCCATAAGATTAGTATAGGCCAATGAGAGTGATCAGAAAGTGGGTGGTGGCATAGTGTGATTGGTATGGGCCAAGTTGCAAAAAGTCAAGATTTTGTACTTTGAGGCATGGACATGGTGCATGCCTGATTTCTTGGGGTGTCTGGCCTCAGCTGACTTTGTGGAGAGCCGTGGAATTGATTTTGATGTGCTGGATGGCTTGGATGAAGAGTTATCACATGTTTTGCAAAATCCCCTCTTTGAAGTTTCTTGGATCATAAGTCATGGAAACCCTAAGTTCAATGCACAATTCTGATCCCTTGAGGTTTGTTTGACATATTGTGAAGTGTTTGTACATATTTGAAGTCATTAGAATGCTTGAATATGCCAATTTGCAAAATCCCTCTTTGACATGAAACTTGAAATTTTAGGATTTTTTCCAACTTTGAAAGGCCATATCTTGAGTTCTAGGATGAATCAAGACATGTTCTTGTACGTTTTGAAAAGAGAAAGACCTAATCTACAACTTTCATGACCAAGAATTTTTCATTTCAAGCATTTTTGGTTGAGAAAGAGGAGGTTGAAATACTTTCCCAAAATGGAAAGTTTCCATTACAAGTCATTTCCATTTTTGGCACGTTTGCAAATGGCTCAAAATTCTTCAATATTGTGAACTTCCAACCTCTTCTAAGATCAAATAAAGATCATAGAACTTCATTTTGATGAAAATACCCCTTTGGTTCCATTGTTGGGGGCCTCAGATGCCCTGATTTTGACTTAACTTGCTCAGGAAGTTACCCAGTGAACATATGACTTCCACAATGAATTTCTTCATCAAAATTGGTACACATGATTCTTATAACATCTTAAGAACATTAGAAACAAGAATGGCCCACAAATTTGGAGTTAAGGCCTCTGAAACCAAAACCCTAATTTTGGTCATCTGTGTAGTGAAAACCCTATCTCTACTTCCATGCTTTGCCAGTTCTTGTGATCTCTTGACTTCCATGAACTTTTAGGGACATAATATGATGATAGAACACACATGGACCCTCTTGGAAAGCTTTGAGGCCTTTGGGATGGCTCATATGGAATCTTGGATTGCTCAGATCACAAACCCTAGATGCAGATGAACATGAACTTATGTAGTGAAGCAAAAATGCAATATGAGATGGTATGCCTATGTTAATGCAAAAATTAAAGATCACAAGCCATGGTGTGATATGAGTGAGGGAAAATTTGAGGTGTTTACACTAGGTCGCTTTCTTTAAGATGTTTCGTCGTACTGCCAAAAGTATGCAATGTAGACGAATTTACGACGACATCTCCAGGATAAAACAGCCTGTCGGAATACGATCTATCAGTTGCAGGATGATAAATCGATCTAGAAATTACACCTTTAGATGGTTATCAAACCATTCATAGTATCTGGTTAAAAAGCCAGTCATGAAAAGAAAAAGAAATTTAGATAAAGAGAGCAAAGAGAGAAGGAGAGAATTCAAGAATTCGGTGCAACCACAAATGAAGTGCAAACCTGTTTTTATAGGTAGCATTTTCAAGTGAGTGGATCAGATTATGGAGAGAAACATGGGAGAGTATACCGGCCCAGTCAAAACTGGCGGTTACTGAGTTGGTCAGAAATTGGAGCCAGTCAAAACATAGGTTAAGACTTGGTAATTAGGAATGTGACACGTCACCATTTCGTAATTAATTAATATTAAATATTAATTAATTTTCTACTAAATAATTAAATAAAATTATTTAATTTCTACCAAATTTATTAATTATTATCATTAATTATTGTTAAATTCGGGTTCAAAAAAATTAATTCATTTAGACCGAACCGAACTGAACCGAGCCGAGCAGGCCGGACGGACGGCGACGGCACGCGCGTGTGTCTAGATGCTCATGGGTGTGTCCTCACTCCTTTTACAAAATTGGGTGCCCCTTGGGGCCCAATCCCAATTGTCCATGTTGGATTATATAAACACTTCTAATATTTGTATTCCCTCCTATGTGGGACTAAAATGAATCTTTCCAAATTCACTTCCATATTAGTTCTACTTTGTGTGCATTTATTGTCCATTTAATGTCAATAAATCATTCCAACTCCTACTCCAAATTAACATCATTCCAACAATCCCCCACTTGAATTTAAAAGGTGATTTTATACGTACGTCAGACGTTTCTAAGATTGTGCATAAACAAAGGTGTCTACGACTTGAACCTTAGCGTAGCAAGTCAGATTCTGATTCAACAAAAGTGACACTATTGTCTTGAACTCTATCTCAGACATCAGACCCGTACACAACCTTTTCATAAGGTGTATTCTAATAGCCCGTGCTTTAATGGCACTGCACGTGTATCCCGGTTTAGTGAAGGCTATAGGAATTTTGCCTCGAAATTCCATAGGAACCGGCCTCATATCCACGGTCACATAGGCGAGTCTATCAAGAGTACTCCTGTAGCCTAGGTACTCCCTCATACAGAGTATAGATCTCATTAAGAGTTTCTATTATCTCATCCTCTTATTACTTCAGGATTCATGCTCCACTTGCATGGTCATTTCATATTACTCACAACTTGTTATTACCCATTGAACCTAGTTCTTGGGATCTCCAGTCATTTAGGTCGAGTTTCCATCATGAGTAAATCATCTCTTTATAGGCATTAGTCCCATCTTCTTGGATGTATTATGGACTTTCTCTCTAGCTAATCCTTTCGTCAAAGGATCCGCTAAGTTTTCATCAATGCGTACATGATCCACTCTCACTGCTCCTTTGGAGATACAATCTCTAACGGTGCTGTGTTTTCTTCTAATTTGACGTCTTTTACCATTATAATAACGGTTCTCAACTTTTGCAATAGTCGCGGTACTATCGCAGTGGATCAACACAGCTGGCATAGTTTTTCCCCATAAAGGAATCTCAGCTAGCAAGCATCTTAACCAACTTTCTTCTTCACTAGCTGTAGCTAGTGCTATCATTTCAGACTCCATTGTGGATTGAGCCAGGATGGTATATTTCTTTGATTTCCAAGATACAGCTCCTCCAACTATACTAAATATATAGCCACTAGTAGCTTTGGAATCATCCAATAAGGTGTTCCAATCTGCATCACTATACCCTTCTAGTACAGCAGGAAATTTATGTTAGTGTAGGCCGAGGTCCAAAGTCCTTTTGAGGTACCTCATGACTCGCTCAATAGCTTGCCAATGCTCGTTACTTGACTTACTTGTAAATCTACACAACAATCCTACGACATATGCAATGTCGAGTCTAGTACAATCAGTGGCATACCTAAGACTGCCAATGATGCTCACATATTCTGTTTGTTTGACACTTTCTCCAGTGTTCTTAAACAGTGTCACACTTGGATCATAAGGTGTGCACGCAGGTTTACAGTCGAAGTATTTATATTTCTTTAAGATCTTCTCCATCTAATGAGATTGATCCAAAGAAATTCCTTTTCCAGATCTCGTGATCTTGATACCCAGGATCACGCTTGCTTCTCCGATGTCTTTCATATCAAAGTTATTGCACAACAATGATTTCATATAATTAAGGGCCTGAATGTTTGATCCAAATATGAGTAGGTCGTCTAGGTATAGACCTATGATAGTACAAATGCGATTATCAGATTTGTAATAAATGCATTTGTCACTTTTATTCACTTTATACCCATTAATAATCATTAAGTTATCAAACTTTTCATGCCATTGTTTAGGAGCTTGTTTTAGTCCATACAGAGACTTATCTAACTTACAAACCTTGTTTTCTTGTCCTTGGATCACAAAACCTTCTATTTGTTCCTTATAGATTTCTTCTTCTAAGTCACCGTTTTAAAAAGTTGTTTTAACATCCATTTGGTGTACTAATAAGTTATAAATAGTAGCTATTGAAATGAGTACCCTAATGGATGTAATTCTAGTGACTAGAGAAAATGTGTCGAAGAAATCTATATTTTCTTTTTGTCTAAAACCCTTGGCTACAAGGCGAGCCTTGTATTTATATTTAGTTCCATCAGGTTTTAGTTTCTTTTTCAAAACCCATTTACAACCAATTGGTTTGCAACCAGGAGGTAAGTCTACTAAGTGCCAGGTCTAGTTAGACTCTAGAGAATCTATCTCATCATTAATAGCCTCTTACCATAAATCCCCATCCAGATATGACAGTTCTTCTTGAAGATTTATTGGATCTTCTTCAACATTATAAGCCGCATAGTCGGGCCTATAGTCTTTAGCAACTCTTGCTCTCTTACTTATTCGAAGTTCTATTTCTACATTGTCGCTACTTTCAGTACTTTTTATCACATAAATGTGACTCGATAGGGTGCCCCCACTATTTCTTGATTTGAAAGGAAATTTATCTTCATAGAATTCAACATCGTTTGATTCTATGATCACTTTGGCATTTAGATCATAAAACCTGTATGCCTTACTGTTTGCTGCATACCCAATGAATACACATTCATAGGCTCTACTAGCGAGTTTAACTCGTTTTGGATCCGGAATCCTGACATAAGCCAGACAACCCCAAGTTCTCAAATAAGACAAATTTAGTTGTCTTTTCTTTAATATCTCATAAGGTGAGATCTTACTTTTTGACTTGGGAACTCTATTCAGGACATAGCAAATAGTCAATAAAATTTCCCCCCACCAGTGAGGTGCAGCACCCGAATTCAACATAATTGCAACAACAAGTTCAATAAGAGTTCTATTCTTTCTTTCTGCTTTACGAGTCATTTCAGGAGAATATGGAGCAGTCGTTTCATGTACAATGCCATGTTCAACATGATAATCATTAAATAAACTAAAGTCATATTCAGTTCCCCTATCACTACGAAGTCTCTTAATTTTCTTATTAAATTGATTCATAATTTCAGTTACATATATCTTAAACATGTCAAGCGCTTCACTTTTATTCTTCAATAGGTATACATAAGTATAATCAGAGCAATCGTCAATAAAAGTGATAAAATAACGTTTAATATTTCTAGTTAAACTTCCATCTAATTCACATATATCGGAATGTATAAGATCTAGGGGATCAGATTCTTTTATAATTGATTTATGCGAAGTCTTTGTTATTTTAGCTTGACTACAAAATTCACATTTATTAGAATCATTGACATTTAATTTAGGGATTAGGCCTAAGTTGCTTGCATTAGAAATAATTCGCTTATTAACGTGACAAAGTCTACCATGCCAAATATTAAAATCACACAAGGAGTAAACAGAAAGAGAAATTTTATTCAATTCAACATTCAACTTAAACATGCCATCATCGGCGTACCCTTTCCCAAAAAAAATACCATTCTTAGTGATGGTGTACAAATCTACCCCTATAGTTTGACTAAACCCAGCCTTATTCAAAAGAAAACCAAAAACAAGATTCTTCCTAATTTCAGGAACGTGCCTGGTGTCCTTCAAGATCAAAGTCCTTCCAGAGGTGAACTTCAACTTTACATCTCCAATTCCAGCAACATTAGTGGTGTGAGCATCTCCCAACAACACTTTCTTATCTTGAGCAATCATGTATGTCTTGAACATAGCACGATTATAGAAGACATGACGAGTGGCGCCAGTGTCTATCCACCAGCCATCACTTCCACCAACCATGTTGACTTCAGTGATCATATAAATGAATTGCTCATTAGTCAGGTTAACCCGAGCATTTGAGCCAGCAACAGGTTTAGGCCTGCTCTTACATTTTTTTCCATATGACCCAGTTTTCCACAATTGTAGCAAGAGAAAACCGGAGCATCATTTCTTTGAGGTGGAGGCTGTTGCCTAGCAAATGGAGCAGATGGGGCCTTAGAGGGATTCCCATTCTTAATTTGGTTCGCAGCATTGCGGTTCTAATTCTTTAAAGTTTTGCCCGTAGGCTTCCGAACCGCACCGAATCTCTTTTTGTTGTTAGTAACAACTAAGACTTCATCTTTATGATCTTGTTTCCGAGCTTCCTCTTCAATTCGGAGACGAGTAATCAGAATCTCGATTGAAAATTCTTTTGTTTTGTGGCGAAGTAAATTTTTGAAATCTTTCCAACTAGGGGGCAGTTTGTCAATGATAACAGCAATTTGAAATTGTTCATTGAGGGGCATACCTTCTATAATAATTTCATGAACAAATTTCTGAATTTCGTGGCTTTGAGCTTCCACAGACTTTTCATCCACCATCTTGTAGTTCAAATAAAAGTTGATAACATATTTCTTCGCACCTGCTTCTTCAGTATCGTATTTCCTTTGCAGAGCCTCCCAAACCTGTTTAGCGGTCTTGTAGCTACTGTAGTATCGTACAGGTCATCAGCAAGACCGTTCAGAATGTGATTTTTGCACAAATAATCATTCACCTGCAATAGGGCGATTTCTTTCTTGAGCTGTAAGTCATCTGTTGTAGCCTTAGCTTTTGTAGCATCTGATTCAGGCATTTGGGAAGTCCCGTTTAATTCTGCAAGTGACTTACCGTTAGGTAGTTCAGCAGATCCAAAAAGGACAACCGGGATATCCTCAGTCAGAACGTGGATAAACTTTTTCAATGTTAAGAAAATTTTCATCTTAGCTTGCCAACGTTTGAAATTGGATCCCTCAAACTTAAACGGTTTGTCAGAGACAGAAGCGACCGGAGTAGTACCGATAATTTCCTCAGTTGCCATGGCAGTTATGAAATCGTCTTAAAATTGTTATATCCGGTTTTGAAAAAATCAAAATGGCACAGAGAAATTATCTGGACGATTCGCGTACTAGGTCGCTTTCTTTAAGACGTTTCGTCGTACTGCCAAAAGTATGCAATGCAGTCGAATTTATGACGACGTCTCCATGATAAAACAGCCCGTCGGAATACGACCTATCAGTTGCAGGCTGATAAATCGATCTAGAAATTACACCTTTAGATGGTTATCAAACCAGTCGTAGTATCTGGTTAAAAAGCCAGTCAAGAAAAGAAAAAGAAATTTAGATGAAGAGAGCAAAGAGAGAAGGAGAGAATTCAAGAATTCGGTGCAACCACAAATGAAGTGCAAACCTGTTTTTATAGGCAGCATTTTTAAGTGAGTGGAGCAGATCGTGGAGAGAAATGTGGGAGAGTGGACCGGCCCAGTCAAACTGGCAGTTATTGAGTTGGTTAGAAATTGGAGTCAGTCAAAACTTAGGTTAAAATTTGGTAAATAGGAATGTGACACGTCACCATTTCGTAATTAATTAATATTAAATATTAATTAATTTTCTACTAAATAATTAAATAAAATTATTTAATTTCTACCAAATTTATTAATTAATTATCATTAATTATTGTTAAATTCGGGTTCAAAAAAATTAATTCATTTAGACCGAACTGAACCGAGCCGAGCGAGTCGGCCGGAGGGAAGGCAGCGCGCGCGTGTGTCTAAATTCTCATGGGTGTGTCCTCACTCCCTTTACAAAATTGGGTGCCCCTTGGGGCCCAATCCCAATTGTCCGTGTTGGATTATATAAACACTTCTAATATTTGTATTCCCTCCTATGTGGGACTAAAATGAATCTTTTCAAATTCACCTCCATATTAGTTCTACTTTGTGTGCATTTATTGCCCATTTAATTTCAATAAATCATTCCAACTCCTACTCCAAATTAACATCATTCCAACAATCCCCCACTTGAATTTAAAAGGTGATTTTAGACGTACGTCAGACGTTTCTAATATTGTGCATAAACAAAGGTGTCTACGACTTGAACCTTAGCGTAGCAAGTCAAATTATGATTCAACAAGAGTGACACTATTGTCTTGAACTCTATCTCAGACATCAGACCTGCACACAACCTTTTCGTAAGGTGTATTCTAATAGCTCGTGCTTTAATGGCCCTGCATGTGTATCCCGGTTTAGTGAAGGCTCTAGGAATTTTGCCTCGAAATTCCATAGGAACCGGCCTCATATCCACGGTCACATAGGCGAGTCTATCAAGAGTACTCCTGTAGCCTAGGTACTCCCCCATACAGAGTATAGATCTCATTAAGAGTTTCTATTATCTCATCCTCTTATTACTTCAGGATTCATGCTCCACATGCATGGTCATTTCATATTACTCACAACTTGTTATTACCCATTGAACCTAGTTCTTGGGATCTCCAGTCATTTAGGTCGGGTTTCCATCATGAGTAAATCTTCTCTTTATAAGCATTAGTCCCATCTTCTTGGATGTATTATGGAATTTCTCTCTAGCTAATCCTTTCGTCAAAGGATCCGCTAAGTTTTCATCAGTGCATACATGATCCACTCACACTGCTCCTTTGGAGATACAATCTCTAACGGTGTTGTGTTTTCTTCTAATTTGACGTCTTTTACCATTATAATAACGGTTCTCAACTTTTGCAATAGTCGCGGTACTATCGCAGTGGATCAACACAGCTGGCATAGGTTTTTCTCATAAAGGAATCTCAGCTAGCAAGCATCTTAACAAACTTGCTTCTTCACTAGCTGTAGCTATTGCTATCATTTCAGACTCCATTGTGGATTGAGCCAGGATGGTCTGTTTCTTTGATTTCCAAGATACAGCTCCTCCAGCTATACTAAATATATAACCACTAGTAGGTTTGGAATCATCCAATAAGGTGTTCCAATCTGCATCACTATACCCTTCTAGTACAACAGGAAATTTCTAATAGTGTAGGCCGAGGTCCATAGTCCTTTTAAGGTACCTCATGACTCGCTCAATAGCTTGCCAATGCTCATTACTTGGCTTACTTATAAATATGCACAACAATCCTACAACATATGCTATGTCGGGTCTAGTACAATCAGTGGCATACCTAAGACTGCCAATGATGCTCGCGTATTCTGTTGTCTGACACTTTCTCCAGTGTTCTTAAACAGTTTCACACTTGGATCATAAGGTGTGCATGCAGGTTTACAGTCGAAGTATTTATATTTCTTTAAGATCTTCTCCACATAATGAGATTGATCCAAAGAAATTCCTTGTTCATATCTCGTGATCTTGATACCCAGGATCACGCTTGGTTCTCTAAGGTCTTTCATATCAAAGTTATTGCACAACAATGATTTCGTATCATTAATGGCCTGAATGTTTGATCCAAATATGAGTAGGTCGTCTACGTATAGAAATATGATAATACAAATGCGATTATCATATTTGTAATAAATGCATTTGTCACTTTCATTCACTTTATACCCATTAATAATCATTAAGTTATCAAACTTTTCATGCCATTGTTTAGGAGCTTGTTTTAGTCCATACAGAGACTTATCTAACTTACAGACCTTGTTTTCTTGTCCTTGGATCACAAAACCTTCTGGTTGTTCCATATCGATTTCTTCTTCTAAGTCACCGTTTAAAAAAGTTGTTTTAACATCCATTTGGTGTACTAATAAGTTATAAATAGTAGCTATTGAAATGAGTACCCTAATGGATGTAATTCTAGTGACTGGAGAAAATGTGTCGAAGAAATCTATATTTTCTTTTTGTCTAAAACCCTTGGCTACAAGGCGAGCCTTGTATTTATCAATAGTTCCATCAGGTTTTAGTTTTTTTTTCAAAACCCATTTACAACCAATTGGTTTGCAACCAGGAGGTAAGTCTACTAAGTGCCAAGTCTTGTTAGACTCTAGAGAATCTATCTCATCATTAATAGCCTCTTGCCATAAATCCGCATCCAGAGATGACAGTGCTTCTTGAAGATTTATTGGATCTTCTTCAACATTATAAGCCGCATAGTCAGGCTGTAAGCTCATAATTTCGACATGTTGAAATTTGGAACTTGAAGTCATTTCTTTTAGTGATAAGATAATCAGCAGAGAAGAATAAGGAAAGTGAAGATATTCAAGAAGTGTTGACAAGGTTAAAAGCTCAAATGTTTCGACAGAAGGATAATTAATGTTCTGGCAAGACAAGTTTGGAAAATTGTTTATAGCTGGGTCTTTGACAAGATGACTGTATCTTTCGAAATTTCGACAGAGAAGAGTTGTTGGACAGAAGCATTATTTGGCAGATTTTGAAAGGGTTTTTCTTCTTTGAGACTTCGACAGATTGAAGAGGTGTAATGTTTCGTCACCAAAAGAGAAGAGTTCAAAATTTAAAAGTTGCAACCTTTTGACAGTTGGACACATGGAAGTTTCAGAGAAGGAAATTGCATGCAGGCTGACACTTGTCATTTAATTATGATTTTTCCGTTCTAGGCAGTTACTTTGTTTGTATATAAATAGAATAGTTTCTGTTTAGAATGTGTGTGTGAAAACTTATACAAAATTCCTGTAAATACTCTAAGTACTCAGTGTGAGAGAAAATGAGTTTGATATTTGGAACTATGTACGTTTGAACACCATCTTTCTTTTAAAGTTATTTAAACTATTAGTTTGTTTCATCAAGTTATTTTATCTTCAAGTTTTATTTACTTTCCTGCAAGTTTTATCATTTCGCCATTTTTCTTACTTTTGTCTAAACTTAAACTTTATTTTACTTTCAAAATCAAAGCATTTAACACTTTGACATTATTGACAAAACAAATCATAAATCATTATCCATACTAAGAGTGTTTTTGACAAACAATTGCACATGTGTCCTAGGACTTGTTTGGTTGGTCCTGTAAGTAACCCAGTTTTCTGAGAAATTGGTTAACCAGAGGTTGTTCGTCAAAAATCACTGCGAACAAATTGGCACGCCCAGTGGGACTAGTGCAGTTAGTATGAACTAATAGGGAACCCTCTTAGACAATTTGTTCCTTGCTGCGTTGTATGATTCTTAGAAGCGGTAAACTAGCCGTAACCGACGTAGAAAGACCAAAGAGAACAAGAGGAAGAAGGATGGCTAACTTGCCAAATACTTCAAACAATCCTGACGAAACCATTCCAGTTTCCAATCCCATCCCTTCGTCAGGAGGAATACCAGTTTCTGGCCCTGTTTTAGAACAGATTAGGCCTCCATTAGGGGATTCAATACCAACGGGTTCAGGGTCCCAGAATGCGCCTAGTTCTTCCACCATGGGACACGCCAGACCCATTGGAACCCCTCCCCCTGGAGGAAACACCTTCAGGCCATATCTGAATTATTCTCAGCCCTTGACTGGGAGGGAACAACCATATGGAATGCCAACTTCAATGATGGCAAGCCTACATAATTCGTCACCATTATTCTCTGATGCTATGGTTCAAATGTCATCATCGTTACAGGGATCAGGATATGGTGGAAATGGAAATAGAATAAATCAAGTTCCACCAGGTTTCCATATGCCCACTATGACAAACCATTTTGCACAAGTAATTCGTCAACAGATGGATGAAAGCAATCATGATATGGTGCAGGCATTGACACAACAAATGGGGGAAGTGTTCAATCCTTTAATACAAAATACTACCCACACAAACCAAATATTGGCAGAACAGATGGCACGCATTGCTGAATTTTTTGGAGTTCCTCAAACACAACAAAGAATGCAATTGAATCAAAATCATGCCAATAGGCCTGTCGAAGAGGAACTTACTATAAACCCAAGGCCATTAGGAAACCCTCAAGAAAATCCCAGAGGCCAAGAGGTAATAGTCGAACAGCATAATGTAGAGGAACCCATTCGACAGGAACCAAGAAGAATAATAGTCCAAAGAGACCAAAATGCTGATGAAATATTACAGCAGAGAATGCGTTACAACAACCTGCCTATTGAAAATAATATTGCAACTATGGTTGAGAGAATCATGGCGCAGAATGGAGTGAATGTAGGATTACAAAGGCCTAGTTATACTTCCCCTTTGTCTGAATACGTTCTGCAACAAGAGTTACCACCAAGGTGGAGACCCTTTTGAAGCTCCCTGTCGATTTCTTCTTGGTTGGGCTGTTGGAGGGTGACCTGACGTTCCTTCTCTTGGAGGATTTTCTTCTGAAGTTCAACAATCTGAACTTGATAAGCCTGAATGTTGTTTTCGCACTCAGCAGCAGCTTTGGAGTAATCTTCAGAAAGCTTGTTCAGCTCTGAGATTTTGTCTGTCAAAGAAGCTACGACATTCCATTCTGAGACTTGTTCTTCAGATTTGGCTGTGATGTTCTGAGAAAATTCTTTTTGACGAACCAAGTCAGCGCTTACAGAGTCAATCATTGACATCAGGTCCATCACCAGACGACTCTCTTCAGTCGAAGCCTCCAGCAGATTGGCTCGTTTCAGGAGTTTCTTTAAGTCATACTGTGCAGAAGGATTTTCAGCCAGAATCTCAAATAGGTCCACCCCAAGGATTTTTTCCTTAATCTCAGCCATGATAACATTGATGGGTTGAATATCAGAGGTAGCCCCTAAAGCTGTCGAACTGCTGTGGGAAGAGTCTTGGAAGTTGTACCTGGAACTGAGTAAAACTTTTAGATATTCCAGAGGCTTTCTTACTTTCAAGCTTTCAATTTCCTCATGTGACAAGCTTGTCGAACCAGTATCCAAAGGCGTTTCTGTTGGAGCTTCTATTGGAGTAGAAACAGTTTGGGTACTTCCTCCAGGGTTCAAGTTGATGTCTGATTGATTCGACAGATCATCTTCTTCTTCGACAGTTTCTTTATTATCCTCTGTTGTGTCAGTTGGCCCTTGAGCTTGTGCGTCCTGGTCTGGGGCAGCTTTTTCAACTTCTGTTGCATTAATTGGTCCCTGAGTGGGTGCATCCTAGTTTGGGGCTGTCTTTTCCTCCACAGTAAAATCTGGGCGAAAGGGAGAGTTATTTCCAAAAGACTCAGAGTCACTAATGTCGAATTCGTCGAAAGTTTGAGGTCCATAGACACCTGCATCTGGGGTGGCTTCTTCTTGAAGCCTTTCAGCCAAAGTCTTCTCAGAGTCAGAAGGAATAACTTCTTCTTGGACTTTAGAAGTTTCTTCGACGTCAATGATAACCTGAAGAAAACAGAAAAGGAAAGTTTAAAATAAAAAATATATGCAGTTAAGACTATGAATATTGTCAGTCGAAAATTAATACCTGAGGGATCTCAGTGTGAGTGCTTGAATCCCCACTTTTCTCACTTCTTGAGGGGATTTTGTTGGTTGGACTAGCAGGAGGAGTTCGTCTGTGAACTATGGATCTCTGAGGCCACTGTTTTTATTCTCATACCTTTGTTTCTTTTCAGAGGTTGAGGCTCAGGAGATTCATCCTCAGACTCTTCAACACTCACCTCTTTTTCTTCTTGTTTTCTCTTCTTGGCTGGTGTGCGAGTTACCTGAGGTATGCAAAAAGCAGACGTGTTCAGTATAGAGAATATTGAAATGCATATAAAAGAAGAAGAGTGAGGTGTTTTTTGGTCGAAACCTTTTTGGCAGCTATGGGCGATTTTTCGACTGTCTTGGAGGAGGTCCCTTCACCAGCAGTTTTCTTGACAATTCTAACAGCTGAAAGAGAAAGAATTGCATGAACATTGATATAAAATATAAAAGGAGTTAGAGATAAGAGGAGCAATGTAATTTCTTCGACACCTTCAAGAATGGGTTCTTCCACACTAACATGTTCTATCCCAACATGAAGGTGCCCAGTGAAGTTGCCCAAGTAATACTTCGTCGGAACCACACGTTCGGCAAGTTTCTTGCTGGACTCGCGAAGCAGTTTTAAATGAGATCCACACACAAACCAATCTGGGAATGGAGGGCACAAGGCCACACCAAATTCTGCAGAAGGGAGTGGGGGAAACCTTGGAGGAAAGGAGGTGAAAGCAAAGTTGTAACGTGCATGTGGTGGAATGTACGAAGGCACCCCCAACCTATCCAATTTTTCTGTAAATTTCTGTTTTAAAGTTACTGCTGCTTCGCCTATGGTTCGACGAAGATCACTGGGCCTGTAAATAGTTTCAAAATACATTTGAAAATTTTGAATTTCTTTGATATGTTTATCTGTACCTTTCTTCTTCTTATCCTGCACAAAAGCAAAAGCGTTCGTCAGGAGAGGGGTGAAAGTTGCTACATCAAAGAATTTGTTAATATAATACTCCTTCCACCAAACGTCGAAGTCTTCAGTGCATAAGAAGTTTGGTCGAAATATGGTGGGGTAAACTTCCAAAGATGCGTCGAAGAATTTGTTGTACAATTCTAAACTTCTCTCAAAATTTTGAAATGAGTTGTAGAACAGAATAGAGCCTTTCTTGTGATAAATGGGTTTCGTCTTCGTCTGTGTTAGCCCAAATTTCCTAGCCACCAGGTTAGGTTGGTAGACAATGAGAGAAACTTTAGTGTTGTTGAGACTGTGATGGGAGAAAAGGTGTCTTGGCATAAGGAAAGCCTCCCAAATGGATATATAAGAGTCTTCTTCTTTTTAGTTTTCCACTGGGAGTTGTCTTGTGAACCATCTGGGACCCACAGTTCTGTTGGCAAATGGTGCCATGGAGGGAGTGAACTTATAATGTTTGACGAACATCATTATGTAACTGGTGAATGCTTGTCGAATACCTATGTTTTCATCAGTAGGTGTTAGTTGGACTAACCTAGGCCATTCGACGCGCCTGTCGTTCACCTCTTCTTCGTCAACTGGCATCTTGACAGGGATGCAGGCTTCGAAGGTTGCGTTCAGCCATAACTGTAAGAGCCAGAAGGGGCCTGTGAGACTGATATTTCTTCGCACCTGCTTCTTCAGTATCGTATTTCCTTTGCAGAGCCTCCCAAACCTGTTTAGCGGTCTTGTAGCTACTGTAGTAGTCTTGCAGGTCATCAGCAAGACCGTTTAGAATGTGATTTTTGCACAAATAGTCATTCTCGTGCAATAGGGCGATTTCTTTCCTGAGCTGTAAGTCATCTGCTACAGCCTTAGCTTTTGCAACATCTGATTCAGGCGTTTGGAAACAATGCAAATCAAATTGAAAATGCAAGACAAAAATATGAGATAAATAACCTAGAAACTATATGCAATGTGTGAAACAATGCAAAAATAATCAAGTTCAAACTCATCATGGTTAGGCAGAAATGAATTTTTTAAGTTAGGGTTAAAAAATAAGAAATTTAAGAACCCTAATTCAAAGAAAATTGTGAAAATGTGATCAAACCTAAAAATAAATTTGTATGGTGAGTTTGAAAATCTTTCTAAATGTTTAAGAATTCTCTTGGGGAATTATCTCGACATAGGATGAATGTCGGATAACAAAGATCAACGATGGGGATGGCCATCAGATAAAATGATGAGGGACGATCATCAAAAGGTGAAGGACGATCACCTGGCAGGGGACGGCTGCCAAAAATATCGCGACACAGGACGAATGCCGGATAATAGGTTCTAACAACGGGGACTCCACTGGGGAAAGGATGAGGGACAGTCATCCAAAGGTGAAGGACGATCACCTAGCAGGGGACGGCTGCCGAAAGTATCATGACATAGGACGAATGTCGGATAGAAAAAGTTATTTTGTTTCTGTGGGGATGTAAACACGGACAAGTGCTTACACTTTAGAACCATGATACGGACCAAAGATGCGGACGAGCATCCTTAGAACCATGATACGGACGAGTATCGGTAGAAACAAACGCTGACACGTGTTTAAGGATTATGATACTGACGAGTATCAATCAGTTAAGCAAGGAACATAGACGAGTGTTTGATCTGCTGAGGAGTGATATATACAAGATACTGACGAGTATCAAGGACTTCTGTATAAGTATGTACAAGTGTTTGAGAATTCTGTATAAGTAAGATACAGACGAATATCAAAAGGATTATGGCGACTTCACTAAGGAAAGGTGACACGGACGAGTGTCGAAAAGAGCATGTATAACTATGAACATGCATCTTTATTTGAGAGTGCAAAGGGGATGTTTTGGCTTTTATCTGTAGGGGATATGAGTTTTATATATTGTTGGTGAAGTGATTTTGATATTTGCAGGTGACTGACTCGAACATGGCTTATGATTATGCAAATGTTTGATTTTTGCCGTAATGCTTCGTATTAGACAGAATGTTACGCTTTGTTTTGGGAAAAATGATGTGAATGCTATGATTATGCAAAAGAGAGAACCGATCCGACATCCGGATCCTGCAGGGAGAAAGATCTTTGGTCTATCTGTCTGGAGGGAGAACTCCGCTGGGGATGAGGAAGTTTTAGCAACTCCGCTGGGGATGAGAAAGTTTCAGCAACTCCGCTGGGGAAGTATTTCAGGCATTTCTCTACTGGGGAGAAAATGGCAACTTTGACGGGGAATAGAAATTTCCTGGCTACTTTGCTAGGGAAAAGTCGTCAGGCATTGCTCTACTGGGGAGAAAATGGCAACTCTGACGGGGAATAGAAAGTTTCTGGCTACTTTATTGGGGAAAAGCCGTCAGGCATTGCTCAGGAGATCCTGCTTGGGGAGGAGATAACGTCTGGGAAATAATCTGTTGCCACTCCTTCGTCCAAGCGATACGCTGGGGATTGATGAACTCCTCAAGGGATCCTCTGAGGGGATGATAACTTCGTGGGGGGAAAACTCCTATCAAGTAAACCTACTGATGAGGTGATTGCTGACTTGGCTTGGGAATAATGCTGGATATGCCCTATGCTGTGAAAGATCGTCTGCCTTGAGGACCTACAACCTGTTAAAAAAAACGCATAAGTGTCCCGAGGTATCCTTAACCGGATTCCGTCATAGGAGTTAGATTTATCTGAGAGCAACATATTTCCTGCAAGCATATATTGAAAATGGCTTATATGTTTTCATGCAAGTGTTGTATTACGAACTCTGGACATTTTGAAAACAAAAACAAAAGGTAAAAAACAAAGTGTGACTGAATATTCTATTTTTATTGATTTGTGTGCCCTGAATAGGCAAGTACAGTTAAAGAAGAGAATCCCCTGAAAGGAGGAGATTGTTGTAAATTTAGAACATAAAATTGTTGGCAATGTTTGAAGCTGGCGCTCCAGTGAATTTCTTTTCTATGACCCGTATGACCTAAATGCTCTTCTTATCTTGCTTTCTGAAAAAGGATGATTCTGACTGACGCTTTGTCCTTTCGAAGCTTGCCATGTTATGTGAGTGATACAAACGAATTCAAAAATGAAGTTGTTCGCTTATTCCCTGATTTTGCAAGGATCGCCCTTTCGGGTTTTCAATCCATCGGGATACCCATTCTTGCCTGAGCTGTCCGATGTGGCTTTTCAACTCAGCGGGTGTACATTTTTTTTTCAATTTTCCCTTATTTTTTCCCGAGTCTTTTATTCTGTTTTTGACTCGCCGGGATGCCCTATTTTTGCCTGGACTTACATTCTGTTTTTATGTCCAGCAGGTCTTTTATGCGAAGTATTTTTTAACTTCATCTGAATTCACAGGAGATAAGAAATCATCGCCATCCATAGGAGTGAGCATCAACGCTCCACCAGAGAAAACTTTCTTTACTATGAATGGGCCTTTGTAGTTTTGTGTCCATTTTCCCCTGTGGTTTGTATGAGGAGGAAGAAGTCACTTTAGAACAAGCTCTCCCACCTGGTATTCCCGAGGTCTGACTTTCTGATCGAAGGCTTTCTTCATTTGTTTCTGATACAACTACCCATGATAGATGGCGGCTAGTCTCTTTTCTTTAATCATAATCAGTTGATTATATCGAGACCGGACCCATTCTGCTTCATCCAGTTTCACATCCATCATTACCCGTAAGGAGGGTAATTCAACTTCAACAGGTAGGACAACTTCCATACCATACACAAGCTGATACAGTGTTGCCCCAGTAGATGTTCTGATAGAGGTTCGGTACCCATGCAAGGAAAATGGTAGCATTTCGTGCCATTCTTTGTAGGTGACTACCATCTTTTGCACAATCTTCTTGATATTCTTGTTGGCTGCCTCAACAACACCATTCCTCTTTGGCCTGTAAGGAGAAGAGTTGTGATGTTGAATTTTGAAGTCCCGGCATAACTCAGCCATCATCTTGTTGTTAAAATTGGAACCATTATCAATAATGATTCGCTCGGGAACTCCATATCGACAAATGATATCTCTTTTCAGAAATCTAGCTACCACTTGTCTGGTGACGTTTGCATATGAAGCCACTTCAACCCATTTGGTAAAGTAATCAATGGTTACCAGGATGAATCTATGGCCATTTGAAGCAGTCGGTTCAATCTTTCCAATCATATCAATTCCCCACATGGCGAAGGGCCAAGGTGAAGACATTACATTTAAAGGATTCGGAGGCACATGCACTTAATCCACGTAGATCTGGAATTTGTGGCATTTTCTAGAATAGGAACAACAGTCTGCATCCATTGTGATCCAGTAGTAACCTGATCTTAATAACTTCTTTTCCATTGCATTTCCTCCGGCATGGGTACCGAAAGAACCTTCATGTACTTCGTGCATCAGTAGGTCTGCTTCCTTCTTGTCAACACATCTGAGCAAGACCATCTCGAAGTTTCGCTTGTACAAAGAAACATCAGTATTGAGGAAGAAACTACCGACTAGCCTTCTTAATGTCTTCTTATCATTTGACGATGCCCCAAGTGGGTATGTCTGAGTTTCCAAGAAGCATTTGATGTCATGGTACCAAGGCTTGTTATCAGTGACAGTGTCCACAGAGAATACATATGTCGGTCGGTCCAGTCTGGATACCAAAATCCGAGGTACATAATTAACAACTTGTACTTTGATCATGGATGAAATTGTAGTCAAAGCGTCTGCAAATTGATTCTCAACTCGAGGGATGTATTCAAGCTTAACTGTTGTGAAGAAGGTCAACAATCTCCTCGTATAGTCACGGTAGGGAATCAGATGCTCCTGATAAGTGTACCACTTGCCGTTGGTCTAGTTGATTACCAAAGCTGAATCTCCGAATACATTCAAGGTTTTGATCCTGAGGTCAATGGCTTCCTCAAGACCCATGATACAAGCTTCGTACTCTACTTCATTGTTAGTGCAGGAAAAGGTGTGTTTTGCTGAGAAAGGCATATAAACTCCTTTAGGTGTAATAAACACTGCACCAACTCCACGACCGTTGCAATTCACTGCCCCGTCAAACATCATAGTCCATGCTTCTTCTGGGTCAGGCCCTTCAGTGTAAATAGGCTCTTCACAATCTTTTTCTTTTAAGAACATGATGTCTTCATCAGGGAAGTCAAATCTCATAGGCTGGTAATCATCAATGGGTTGCTCAGCCAGATAGTCAGACAATACACTGCCCTTGATGGCTTTCTGAGAAGTGTACTGAATGTCATATTCTGTTAGAATCATTTTCCACCTTGCAACCCTTTCGGTAAGTGTCGGCTTCTCAAATATGTACTTGATGGGGTCCATCTTTGAGATCAATAAGGTAGTATGAGTCAACATATATTGTCTTAGTCGACAAGCAGCCCACGCTAAAGCGCAACAGGTTTTCTCGAGCAGTGAATAACGTTGTTCACAGTCGGTAAACTTTTTTCTTAGGTAGTATATTGCATACTCTTTTCGACCATACTCGTCATAATGGCCCAACAAACACCCCATTGACTCTTCTAATACTGTCAGGAACATGATTAGAGGTCTTCCTTTGACTGGAGGCATGAGAATTGGAGGTTCTTGTAGATATTCTTTGATCTTGTAAAAAGCTCTCTGACAGTCATCGTTCCACCTAACTGTTTGCTCTTTTCTTAACAGCTTGAACAAGGGTTTGCAGGTTGCAGTGAGATGAGATATGAACCTTGAAATGTAGTTCAGTCTACCTAAAAACCCTCGAACTTCTTTCTCAGTCTTAGGTGCAGGCATTTCCTAAATAGCTTTGACTTTATCGGGATCAACCTCAATTACTTTTTCGCTTACAATAAAACCCAACAGCTTACCAGAACGTACCCTGAATGTGCATTTGTTGGGATTCAATCTCAGTTGATACTTCCTCAGACGCTCGAACAACTTCAATAGATTTACCAAATGTTCTTCCTCTGTAAGGGACTTGGCAATCATATCATCCACATAGCACTCGATTTCTTTATGGATCATATCGTGGAATAATGTTACCTTAGCCCGTTGATATGTTGCACCGGCGTTCTTTTGACCGAACGACATTACCTTGTAACAGAACGTGCCCCAAGGTGTGATGAAGGTTGTATTCTCCATGACTTCAGGTGACATCTTAATCTGATTGTATCCAGAAAATTCATCCAAAAGGAAAATACCGAGAACTGAGTCGTGTTATCCACCAATACATCAATGTGAGGTAATGGGAAATCATCTTTCGAGCTAGCTCTATTCAGATGCCGGTAGTCGACACACATACGCACCTTGCCATCCTTCTTAGGTACGCGTATAATGTTAGCAACCCACGGCAAGGTAACTAGTTACAGCAAGAAAACCGGCATCCCACTGCTTTTGTACTTCTTCTTTAATTTTCATGGCCATATCTGGGCGAGTACGGCATAATTTCTGTTTAACTGGCGGACAATCGTCTTTCAATGGCAACCTGTGCATGACGATGTCTATATCTAAACTCGGCATATGTTGATAAGACCAAGCGAACACATCGACATATTCCCGAAGCATACTGATGAGTTGTTCTTTCACTGGAGCTTGTAAGCTGGCCCCGATCTTCACCTCTTTCACATCTTCCTCGGTACCAAGATTGACAGTTTCAAGTTCCTCCTAATGAGGAGCAATCACATTTTCCTCTTGTTTCTACAACCTGGCCAACTCTTCAGGCAAATCATAGTCTTCATCAACCCCTTCATCTGCTTGATTAATCAGATTGTCGAAGTCATACAAGGTCATAGCAGTGTCGTTGTCGGTGCAATCTGGAGGATTATCTCTACAAGGGTTAAGATTCGTTCATTTTAGTGATTGATTTTATCTTATTTAGGAAAAAGTGAATGGAGTTATTTATTTGAGAAAAACATTTCCATTTATTGTTTTGTGCGAAAATAACAAAAATGATAGACAGTGAGCGAAAAAAGATCGTTTGCAAAAGATGTCCATTGTTCATTAATCATTCATTTGCACAAAATACATATATGGCCCTATTACAAAATGAGTTCTAACACATTGGGCAAGATGCAGGACTTGATGCATGCATAAACAGGAAATAATAATTATTCTACAGCAGTAATCCTTATAATTTCCTGGGAAGACCAGTTGAGGACTTGCTAGCCTGGGACTCTTGGATGAATCCAGCTTTCCAGGTTGAAGTCACTTTCATCCTCGTCTTCCACATTGTTGATCGCACCTGGGGTCAGCATACCCCCACTGATAAACTTGAGAGCTTCAGCAGCCTCCTCTTGGACCTGTCGAGATGGTTTGTAACCCAACCCGAACTTGTCTTCCTTGATCTGAACTTGCAGCAGCTTGCCCCAGCCCTGGGCATTCCCGTCTTCAATTACCTTCCGATCTTGCTTGTAAGAAGAGATTGAAGTTCCAGACACTTCAACTATTGCTTCATTGACATTGAGGGCCTCAAACCCTTGGCTCATTGTCTCATGGATCTCCCCATCCATCTCAATATACTTGTAAGTAGCTAGATGACTGACGAAGATATCCTCCTCCCCACAGATTGTGATAACTTGGCTCTCCCATTCGTATTTTAACTTCTGGTGAATGGTCGACGTTATGGCGCCAATGACATGAATCCAAGGCCGACCCAACAAACAGCTATAGGCAGGCTGAATGTCCATCATGTAGAAGATAGTTTTGAAGATCTGTGGGCCAATTACCACATACAGCTCAATTTCCCCAAGAACCGATCTTTTAGAACCGTCAAAGGCTCTCACCACCAGGTTACTTAGACGAAGCACAAAACCATCATATTCCATCTTGACCAAGGCTTTCTTCGGAAGGACATTGAGAGATAACCCAGTGTCAACCAAGACATGAGAAAGAACAACACCTTTACACTCCAAGGTGATATGCAAAGCCTTATTGTGGTTACGGCCCTCCGTATTTAGATCAACATCGGTGAACCCTAGTCCATGACTAATATTGACATTAGAAACCGCCGTTTCTAGCTGATTAACTGTAACCTCTTTTGGCATGTAAGCTGCGTGCATGACTTTAAGAAGTGCATTCCTGTGAGCTTCGGAACACATTAGCAGTGATAAAATAGAGATTTTGGAGGGTGTCTGATGGAGCTGGTCCACAACCTTATAGTCACTCCTCTTGATTATTCTCATGAACTCGTCTACATCCTGGTCAAAAGATGTCTTCTGAGTTTCCTTGGCAATAGGTTCTTCAAGCACCACACTCTTGCCCTTAGCCTTGCCAGCAGCTTCTGCTTCAACATTAGTTCTTGGGAATTGCGAGGAAAAGAGACGTCCGCTTCAAGTGAAGCCTCCGCCTCCCCCTACATTATCAATCTGTGGTGAAAAGGTTGAAGAATCGAGAGTGAATTTATTTCTTTCGCAATACAAATATGAGCCGTAGTGCCAAGGCACGACACTGCTGATGTCATATGGAACTGGTCCAGGCACCGTGATAGTAACCAGACTGATTGCTGCGGAAGAAAGGGTTGTGACAGTTTGTGGGTCATAATAAATTGTGACAGGAGGCCTGATGGGAGATGGTGCAGGTGATGAAGGTTGCTGATGTTGATGGAGATGTTAAGGTGAGTTGTTGAAAGATTTTGGAACGTGGATTGTTGTCGGATCATAGTAAATGGTAACTGTGGAAATGTCTTCATTGATGGCTGCTGTTGTTGTAGAAGGATGTGTTGAACTGATGTCCGTTGAAGTTGAAGAGGGGATGGTTGTTGATGTTGTAGAGGAATCTGTTGGAATGATTGTTGTTGAAGCTGTAGGAGTGATATCTATTACATCTGATGGAATGATATGTGCTGGTGTTGTAGGAGGAATGGTTGTTGATGTTGTAAGAGATGGAACTGTTGAAGTGATCTGTAAAATGCCTTCTTTGATAAGATATCTGATACCGGTCTTCAAATTTGAACAACCGTTGGTAGAAATCTTGCAAGCTTCGCAATGGGCCTCACAACCTGGAAACACTTGGCACTTTAAAAGCTGGGATTTAACCTCGGCCAGAGGTGTTTGAATACTTGTAACATTATCAATTAGGCTTATTGGTTGATCCTCCTCAATGGCATTTATCCTAGGCCCACCATGGCTAGGCATAGGATTCTTGTGGTAGTAAGGCAGCATAGGGCATCGGAATGGGATCGATAACCTTATTGATTTGTGAAGTTCTTTGTTGAAATGGACGTTGTTGTTGGCTGTTATTGTTGTTATAGGACCTCTGTTGCGGAGGAAATTGTTGTTGCTGTGGGAAGTGTTGCTGAGGATATTGTTGCTGAGGTGCTGGAGTTGGAATAGTGACAGCAGCTACTTATCTTGGCATGTATTGAGGCCTACCTCTGCCCATATATATTGAGTTGGTCTCATCTGTCCTACGAGTTCCTGCGAAAGGTTTCCTGGCATTGCTGGAACTGGCACCGTTGTCTGAAATTTTCCCCATCTTCAATAGACTCTTAATTCTATCACCAGCTATAACTACATCAACAAAACTGGTGGACGAGAAAGCAGCAAGTCTGTTAATGTAAGTCCCCTATAGGGTGTTCATGAACATGTCAACCATCTCCCTTTCTGACATAGGAGGCTGGACAGCAGCAGCAAGCTATCTCCATCTTTGGGCATATTCCCTGATGCTTTCTCTTGAAGACTGAGACATACCCATCAGGAGGGTTCTATTGGGAGCCATATCCAAATTATACTAATACTGGCGTATGAAAGCCTCGGCTAAATCCTTCCAGTTTCTGACAGTTGCTCTGGATAGATGAGAATACCACTCACGGGATGCCCCAGTCAAACTATCCTCAAAATAGAACATCCACAGTTTTTCATCCATGGTATAAGCTTTTAATCTTCCTAGAAAAGACTGAAGATGGGTACGAGGACAGGAGGTACCGTTGTACTTCTCAAAGCATGGAGGCTTGAATTTATGAGGAATCATGACTCCCTCAACTAGACCCATGTCCATTAAATCAAATCCCAAAGAGTTTTGGGACTACAAAGATCTCTGCTTTTCCGCTATTTCGTCCAGACGACGGTCATAGGCTTCATCCCCAGTACCAATTACTGTAAACTGTTCTTCTTGAGGGTCTTCTTGCAAGACACGACCTCCAGTGTTTCCTTGGGTATTTCTAATAACATTGACTTCAGGATTGAGGTGAGGCCCAAACTCTGGCAGATTTGTTCGTGGCTGCCCGTGATCATTGTGACTAGTACCTCCTGTACCTGGATGATTCTCTTCTGGAGTTTGCCGTTCGACTAACTCTCTTAATATTTCTTGGCTCTGAGCCAACCCAGTCATTACTGCCATGAACTGGTTCATTTGAGCCCTTATCTCAGTTCTCTCATTAGCCATCTGAGTTCTAACGTCAGTCAAATCTTGTTGAACTTGGTCCATCTGAACTCTCGGAAGGTTGTGTCTTGTAGGATACCTGTGGACTCTGTTGATGGGGAAAACCCTCCTACGATCAATGCTTCCTGAAACAATAGCAAAGTGAGTAAACAACAACAAAAACACCTACAAAACAAGGAATGAGGTTAGTATGCAATGCATTATGTCTATCTGTCTTCCAAGGGTATCCAGTTTGGTTCTTTGGTTTTGACCTTCCAGACCTCTGGGAATGAAGATGTTGAAGAGAAATGAAGTCCATTAGAAAATCCAGGTAATACATAAACCATATATTACAAATGCAAAAGATACATAGTTTATGATTACAACAAGTTCCCATGGTGGTTCAAAATACAATTAAGTCAAGAAATACAACAAAATCACCATGATAAATAAAGTACAACCAAAATAAAATACAAGTACAAAGAAATCAAACATCCAGCCCAAAGTCATCCTCCTTGACTTCCTTCAGGAGAGCATCAGTCACTGGTCCAACTAGATGCTCTGTGATGGTCCTGATAAGAAGGTTCCTAGTGGCAATAACACTTGTCAACTTCTGGTACTTGTCTTGGTCTTTTGATCTCTTCAACCCTGCCCGGAGTTTCAACTCGGAGATTTCCTTCTGTGCCGCTAACAAGGCTTCCTAACTCTTCTTTTCATTAACTTCCAGCTGCTCTATCCTAGCTTGTGTCTTATGATCTTCTTGCAAACGAGCCTCAGTGATCCTGATCCACCTAGCCTGACTCTCTTCCAAATAATACTCAGCTCTGGCTTTCTGAATCTTAGCTTCTTTGCAAGCATTCTTCAATACCAATTCCACTGCTCGGGCTTTTCTGATGAAGTCCTCTGTCTTTTATATCTTGGTCATATGCTCGATCCGGAGCTTCTCTAACCTCTCAATGTCCAGACGACCGTCATTCCTTTCCCAAAGGGTCTTCTTCAGATCTTCAGAAAGTTGGGCATTCCTCTCCTTCAACTTCCCAAACTCCTCTAAACTGACTGTAGCTACAGGCTCTACTGCTGATGGCCCTGGCACATCTTCCAGGGTGAATGGCATGCGGGTGATCTGTCCTCTGATGCGAGACCAATCAATGTACTGAGCTAAAGCTATGTTGTTACACTTGCCAAGAATAGCAGCCCCTTTTGTATGTATGTTATACCAAGCCCGGGCTGCTTGTCGGATGATGGCATGATTATTCTGAACATCACAGTAAAGGGTCTCTGCTAAATCCTGCTCCCTAGGTGGATGTACCAATGCATATCCTAACTGTCTTTTGAACAACAAAGGGTTGTAGTTGATGCAACCCTTCATTCCAATAAGAGGCACATTCAGATACTGTCCACAACTTGTAATAATGTCCCTGCCCTTGGTGCTCTGAGTACACCACCTGATGTCTTCTAAAGTAAGGGAAATCATTCTCTTAGCCCAATTCCTTGACTGACGAGGATTCAGGAAAGCTTCTGTCTTCGGCATGTGTCTCAATAACCAACAGTAGAAGAGAGGTGCACAACATTTGACTAGTCTTCCCCTCTGCTTCTCATTTCTCTGATGCACTGAGTAGTAGAAATCTCCTAACAAGGTAGGAATTGGATTCTTCAGCAGGAAGATGTGGATAGCATTATTGCTTATAAACTTAGGCTAGTCTGCAAACAAGATGATTCCATATATACTAAGAGCCAGGAGAGCATAAACAGTTTCCCACTTCCCTGCTACAGCATGGATGGTGGCCTGAGTGATCAAGAAGTCCAAATGGAGGCCTGGGATTCCAGCCTTGGTGGTCATATGCTGATCAATGATGGTGACTTCCAAATGTAAAGCCTTAGCTATGTCTTCATTTTTAGGAGCAGTCATCTCAAGATTGAAAGGAATTCCTCTTCTGATAGGGACACCTAACAACATGGAAAACTCTTCCAACAAAGGACCTATCTGAAAGTCTGGGAAAGTGAAACATCTGAGAGGAGGGTCATAGAACTGGAGACAAGTGTGAATAATGCTCCTCTGTGATGCATCCAAGTCCATGATCATGTCCATAATACCACCATAATGTTCTCTGAATAAAGGGACATGATCAGGAGTGATGAGAGCCTGAATTTTCCTGATGCCTGCCAAAGGGTACTCAAAGAAATGGTATGTGATGTTGCTCTTCCTGGTTGAGTCCATAATGACAATGTGTCGCTCCCAAAGATTTGCATCCCGGTACAAGCGTGAACGGTTGGCAAGGAGAGAATGAAGGTGAACTGAATAGAGTCGCCAGCTAGGCATTTTTATCTCGAAGGAAAGGTAATGCTACATAAACCTAGAAAAAGAGATGGATAAGACGTTTGCGAACCATAGAAATTGAGAAAGGGGGTTGGTTACAACCTGGGAAGGTATTAGCATCCTGATTGTCCGTTGTACTCGACGGGATCCACGCTTACAAGATTGTGTTTAAAGGGGTAGGTGTATGTGCTATCTGTGTGCAAAAACTAAGAAAAGAAATATACAGGTGTCAGTGCAAAAGGTGAATTGCTCAGGAACTGAGGCTTAGAAAAATAATACTGATAGAGGGGGATGACAAAGAGACTTTTGTTCGATAACAGTTAAGTTATGCTTACGTATCCTCTCGTGCAATGAGGAAGTCAGAACACCGTAGTTCGACTCAAAGGGACTGAAAAAAGAAATTGACTATGAACTGCTTACTTGTCTATGCTCAAGTGTACGACTCGTCTGGCTTGAGTGCTAACTATCTTGCATTAGATGGAAGAAGCAAGTTCTCGTTTGTGAATGAGTGTGATGAGAAAAGAATCCCGAAGGAGACGATTATTGTTTGTTTTTGTGTTTTCAGTTTTGTTATTGTTTTTAGTGTTTTGCATAAGTTAATGAGCTTAAGCCTAAATCAAGGGCTTGTAAACTCATTATATCCTCCCTGATTAGGGATAATGAGCCTACTTAAGTATGAGATAAGCATCTCAACTTAATTACCATGATAATGTAGGATTAAGATCATTAACCTACTTGTGATTATTTAGATGTTTTTGGGTTTTTGTTTAGTGTTAAGTAATGAGTTTAATCTCTAATCACAGAGTAATGAACTCATTACACCATGGTTAGGGACTAAATTCATTATATAAAAAGCCTTTATTAAGTGGATTTTAATTAAAGGATGAGATAGAGAAGTGGATTTTAAGTTTGTAAGACAACTTGAGGAGGACTTGTCCATTAAACACTAGGGTTAGTCCCTCTTAGCCATAAGGAAGAGTTAGAACCCTAATGTAAGTCCCAAGTTACAAGATAAAGTCTTGGTGATTATTAGTGTGTTTTGATTAAGAGGTTTAAAGAAATTAAAGGTTTAACACATAGGATTAAAGTTATACACTCCATCCTAAGAGAAGGATGCAGGCATAACCCTAATTCCAAAGTCCTAAAACTTTAAGAGTTTAGTCTCTGATTATTGAGATGAGAAGAGAGACTCAAGGAGACTCAAAGGTAAAGAAACTAAGGGGGACTAATTACAACCCTAATAATTATCATGCTTGGACATCCTAAGGTTTGTGAGGCTTAAGAAAGATCTTCAAGGAAGCCACCAATGGAAGAAGCAGATGAAAGGAGGAGGAAGCAGAAGAATAAGTTACTTACTTCCTAAGAAGATAAGTAACTTAAAGGAAGAAAGTGAGAGATATAGAACATAAGTGAATTAGATTCACTTCAAGGACAAACAAAATGCAAATGAAAGAGATAATAAGAAGTGAGAGGTGAAGGCAAATCCACCTCCCAAAATAACTTACCACAACCTGAAAGTGTTAGTATGAATGCATAAAGTATAAAGCATGAAGAAATGAAGTGAAATGAGATGCAATGCTCAAAGTCAGAAGTGTTTATGTTATGTAAATGTCATGTAAGATGATGCAAAGTCATACAATATACATATGTGTGATCATGCAAAGATGAGATGTTATGGAAGCATGCTTTGAAGTTTGAAAACACATGAAAGTTCATGAAATGAAATGGATGCTAAACATGGCAAATGAATGAAGAAATGATCAAGCAAGGTTCTAACATGTCTTAAGATGTCTAAGATGACATATGAATGCATGAAATGTCATGGAAAGTTCATGTGATGATGAATATGCAAGGTGAATGCAAATGAACATGAAAAATTAGGGTTACATGGATATGTGAGATGCAAATGGATAAAACAGAAGCATATGACATGATAAAAATTTGAAATTAAGCTCAAACAAACCCTAATAACATATTAGGTCATACCCTAAAGGAGAAGGTCAGAAGCCTAACTTATCAAAAGTTATGATTTTCCTAAGTTTTCTAGGGTTTTTGGGTGATTCAAAAGGAAAAATGCAAATCAATTCGAAAATGCAAGATAAATTCATGAGGAAAATTACCTATAAACTACAAGCAATATGTAACACAATTCAAAAATAATCAAGTTCACACTCTTCTTGGTTAGGCAGAAATGATTTTTTAAAGTTAGGGTTCAAAAATGTGATTTTAAAAACCCTTAATTCAAAGAAAATTAGCAAACTATGATCAAACCTAAAAAAAAATTGTGTGAAGATTCATGATTCATGATTTTTTTGGTGATTTTTAGAAACCTAAATGTATTTTTAATTAATTAAAATACTTTAATCAATTAAAAATAATATTTAAATATTTTAAAAATGCTTTTTAATGCAAAAAATAAAATAAAAATTGTTTTTGGATTGAGAAAATTATTTAAAGTCAGAATGCAAAAGGAAATATTTTTGTGATGGTTTTTGATATTTTAAAATAATTATGCAAAAGAAATGAAAATAAATGAAATAAAAATGAGAATAAATGGAAGTCAGCAGATCCAAATGCTAAGATTCAAACTGGGGAAGGAGGGAATTAACTACGCGTGCATCTGGATGGCTGAGATTCAAACTGGGTTAATTAACTAATTATTTTTAATTAAACTGAATTAGAGCTTAAGTGGATCAATCTGGACCCTACAAACACGCGCTAAACAGGATCCTACAGCTGATATTCAAACTGGCTGGATTAACCCTAATTAGCCCTAATTAATCTCAGGTGACCGGAGCTAAACTCCGGTCATCTTCTCCGGTGACACCCTCCCCTGAACTCACTCAAAACCTCACAACAATGCATCAAACTCTCCAGAAATGATCAATGAATATCATTAAACAAGAATCCAGACATGAAATCCATTTATATTGCATCAACAACAAGAATCGAAGCAAGAAAGTTTCACGGGCAAAATTTCAGAGCAAGCATACATGGCCATTTTTTACTTATTTTCAAAACAAATCATATCATTGTAATCAGGGGAACATATAGAATCATTCTATAACTTAAAAGAAGATTTCTGGAAAAAAAGTTCTTGATGACTACCGGAGATGATGAACTGCAAATATGGACTTTCAGAGCTACTCATTTGTGCAATCCACCCCCTTTGACCTCCTGAGGCTATTGGCAAGCTTGAATGAAGCTTAGAGTGGCTATTTTGAGTGTTTGGTTTCTGAAGTTGCAGAAATCGTGTTTGTGTTTGAGAATGTCTCAGGCTATGGTGATGGGTGGGAAATGATCTTGAGGTGATGCTGAGTTGAATGGTGAAGAAAGTTTGAAGTTTGAGTGGTTGTGTGATGAATTTCGAAGAGATGAATTTTTCTTGAGGTTTTTGTGATTCTGAGTGTATGAGAGGTTTCAGCCTTGTGTGTGTTATGAAATGAGTTGCTTAATGTCCACATAAACAATGTTGATTGGCCAGAGAGTTGTTGTGGCACAGGCTGATTGGTATGTGAGGTTTTGCAAAAAGTCAAGATTGTGTACTATGAGGTATGGGCACGGGTCAGAGGTGTTTTCATGGGGTGTCTGGCCTCATCTTGGTTCAAGGATGGCCATGGGATTGAATTTGATGTGTTGGAAGGCTTGGATGAAGAGATGTCATAGATTTTGCAACTTTCCCTCTTTGAAGTTTCTTGGATCACAAGCCATGAAAACCCTAGGTTCAATGCATAATTCTGATCTTTTGAAGTTGCATACGCATGTTATGAAGTGTTTGTGCACATTAGAGGTCATTAGAATGCTTGGCAAGTGAAATTACAAAATTCCCTCTTTGGCATGAACTTGAAAATTATGTGATTTTTGCCAAATTTGAAATGCCATATCTTGAGTTCTAGGATGACTCAAGACATGTTCTTGTACATTTTGAAAAGGGAAAGACCTAATATGTAACTTTCATGCCCAAGAATTTGTCATTTGAAGCATTTTTGGTCATGAAAGAGGAGGTTGAAAATCTTTCCCAAAATGGAAAGTTTGCATTTCAAGTCATTTCCAAAAATGGCAAGTTTGCAATTGGCTCCAAATTCTTCAATCTTGTGAACTTCCAACCACTTCTAAGATCAAATAAAGATCATTGAACTTCAATTTGATGAAAATACCCCTTTGGTTCCATTGTTGGGGGCCTCAGATGCCCTGATTTTGACTTAACTTGCTCAAGAAGTTACCCACTAAATAGATGACTTCCACAATGAGTTTCTTCATCAAACTTGGTACACATGATCCTTATAAAATATTAAGAAAAATAGAAACAAAAATGACCCAAAAATTTGGAGTTAAGGCCTCTGAAACCAAAACCCTAATGTTGGTCATATGTGTAGTGAAAACCCTAGCTATGCTTCCATGACTTTGCCAGTTCTTGTGATCTCTTGACTTTCATGAAATTTGAGGAGCATAATATGATGGTAGAACACACATAGACCCTCTTGGAAAGTTTTAAGACCTTTGGGATGGCTCAGATGGATTCTTGGATTGCTCAGATCACAAACCCTAGATGCAGATGAACTTGAACTATGCAGTGAAGCAAACATGCAATATGAGATGTAATGCTTATGCTTATGCAAAAAATGAAAGATCACAAGCCATGGTGTGATAAAGAGTGATGGTAAATTTGGGATGTCTACAGCTGCCCCTATTCAAACATGAGTTAGCTGTGCAGGATGTAAGCGCCTGACTTAACAGACAAACAAGATAACTTGTGGTTGAATACCAAAGACAGTCCGAAATTTGCACTCGTTGGATAGAAGAAGAAAGGGATATAAATTGTAAAAGATAGTATAGCATGGTTATAAAATGAAAGGCGATGAAGGACGACCATCGAGCAGAGGACGACTGCTGGGGATAAAGTGGTAAGCAAAGCAATGACGGGGACGACCGACAAGCTGGGGAAATAAAGAGATCATGAGGGGATGGCTATCGGATAAGGAAATAAAATTCTCTGGGGATTAAAGAAAGGAAATGATGGGGACGACCATCAGGCTGGAAAGTAAAGTAAATAGTGACGGGGACAACCATCTGTTTAAAGAATAAATGAAATAATGATGAGGGACAGTCATCAAAGGTGAAGGACGATCACCTAGCAGGGGACGGCTGCTCTTTATCACGACATAGGACGAATGTCGGATAGAAAGGGTCAACGATGGGGACGACCATTAGATAAGCATGATGAAGGACGATCATCAAGAGGTGAAGGACGATCACCTAGCAGGGTACGACTGCTCTTTATCACGACATATGACGAATGTAGGATAATAAGATCAATGATGGGGACGAACATCAGATAAAATGATGAGGGACGGTCATCAAAAGGTGAAGGACGATCACCTAGCAGGGTACGACTGCTCTTTATCACGACATAGGACGAATGTCGGATAAAAGGTTCCGATAATGGAGATTCCACTAGGGAAAGGGATGAGGGACGGTGTAACACGGTGGGAGAACTGACTTTAGTTATGTTGCGGATAGCAAGAGTCGCCACCGACTTTTATTTTATCCAAAAGGAAAGGGCATAAAAGAACAGGAAATACCTTAAAAGATTTTTGGGTTCGGGGGGTAGATTATGTAAAGGGAAGGTGTTAGCACCCTTTACATCCATGGTTATCCATGGGCTCTTAGTTACTTAGCTCACTTTAAACTGTTTTGAGAAGTGTAGTGTGTGATTGAAAATTTTCTTAAGTACTTTATAATGATCCTTGTATGGATATATATAAAGACTTTGTTTTGAAAATTTGTTTGAAATGTGAAGTGTAATAAAGTATTTTGAAAAGGTGAGCAAGTAATTAGGAGGAACCTACCCTATAATAAGTCTTTACTATTCTTATGTGTTCTTTCAATGGTAAGACTATCCCTATTATTAAGGAATAGGTAGTCATTACCTTGGATGTAATAAGGGACATGTATAGGGACAATCTGAATTTAGGCAATTGTAAGGTGTCTTTAGCAATTCGTAGGGACTTATCATCTTTTATTCGAAGGGACAATATCATTTATCATAGGCAACTTTGAAGGGACTTGATCTTATAATTTGAAGGGACTTGATGATATTTTGTGAAGGGACTTTGCTTAAGACACCTTACTTGACTTTTTGAAATAGGCAACATGAGAGGTAACCTTAGAAAGTGTAGGATGGCGATCAAAGATCGACTTACGTGTGTGAGTGTTTATTTTCAAGTATTTATCTTATTTAATTAGTGATTCTAAGTCAATTTTTAATTACAAACATATTATACACACCCTATAGTTACTAACCACACAATTAATATATTTACAATAAAAATAAAGCAAAAATATGAACCTAAACTATTACAAAGCTTTGGGATAGTTACAATATAATCGAGAAATATAAACAATGATAAATAATAATAATAAATAAGCAATAATTTAAATGGTTAGTAATAATGAAATAATAATAATAATAAAAGGGTTAGCAAAATTATAAAGAAAAATAACAATCTAAGAGAAAATATTATTTTTTAAGTTAAATAAATGATTTAGAAAATTTTTAGAAGAAAATTATAACAATTATAATAATAAAAAAATAATAATTACTTATAATAAAAAATGATTAATTATTTAATTAAGTTAAATATTAAAGTTAATAAAAATTAGGGTTAATAAAATTAGGGTTTAGGGAAAAAATTAAGGTTTATGAAAAAAAATTATGGTTTATAATAAAAATGTAAGTTTTAAAAATAAAATAAAAAAAAGATTATGTTTTATCTTTTAGAAATTAGTTTAATAATAATAATAAGGAAATTCAAAGAAAATACATAATTTGATGAAAATGGGAAAAATAAAGTTAGAGATACCCAAAATATTGGGGGTTTGCCATTTTTGCTTCATTGAGTTCTTTGCCACTGGGACACCCATGTTTCTTCATCAAAATGCTCCAAACCTCAGTTCCTTACCACTAGGTTGTGGGTCTGCATATGAATAAGTTTAACAAATACCTATTATATAATAAAAATGAAAAAAAACATGTTAGTAAAACAAAATTTTCCAAGGTTGAGTTTTACAAAAGAAAATATATAAACAATTTATATTAAAATAGCCTAATAATTAAATAAATCTAAGAAAAATGAATTATGAGAATTAATTAAATTAAAAAACATTTAAATGTTGATTAAGGTTTTTATAAAAAAAAATTGAGGTTTCAATACACCTAAATATAAAAGTAATAATACTAATAAAAAAATGCTAACCTAAATTTAAAAAAAAAAAAAGATTTGTTAAAAAAAAGTTAATTAAAAATAATAGGTTAACTATGTTTAAAAGATAAATTAAGGATAAGAAAGAAAATGATGAAGAACCCGTGTTTCTTTGCCAAAATGTTATGTTCAGTGTTTGAACCCAAGCCTTTTTAATTCCAACCTCTGGAGAACCTTTACCATTGGGTCATGCGTGCTGTGTTACTAAACATGGAAAACATACCTTATATGATAAGGCGGATAAAGAAATAACATAAAAACGAGTGAAAATAGGAAAATATTTACTTTAGAGAAATTTTTTGAGGTTAATCATGGTTAAAAGGATAAATCAATTAGAAAATGTGTTAATTAGAGAAATTAAAGGAAAATATGAAAGAAAAGCAGGTTTTTGCCCCAAATGTTGTAAGTGGGAACTCATGCCCTTGACCTTCCAGTTTCCAACCTTAGCCACTAGGCTATATGCAGTCCTCATGAATAAACCTCTTGACCTCTGAAATTTCCTGTGAAATTTGTAAACAACCCAAATTTGAGCTTGAAACCCTAACTATGGTAGGATTCGGTTTTGGTCATGAAGCTTTGAATAATCAACCCAGAAAGCTTCTATAACATGAGACAAACAATGTTAGATAAACAAAATTGATTAAAATATCAAGAATAAATGAAATTAAAATAAACTAAAGAAAGCTTCAAAATTTCAATTCAGTTCATGCATTTTTGTATGAACTTGATAATGATGATGATGGGGATAACTTTTTTTCTGAATTTCTTGAAATTTGGTTCTTGCTCTTGGAGGCTAATTTTTTTTCTCTGTGTTTGTATGAGTTGTATATATGTAGTAGAACAAAATTAGGTTAAAAAAAACCACATCATATTTTGGACTTTTGGATAGTTAGAGATTGAAAAATATATGCCTTTAAAATATTGAAAATTTGGATATATCCTTGCTATTTTTGTATGATCTGAATTTGTATGATCTCAATCACTTCTAAATAGCCTTTAATACTTTCTAGAACCAAAATCAAATCAAATATTCTTATTTTTATATTTTATTTAGATTAAAAATGATTTTTAATGTAAAAAATCATAATAAATAAAATAAAATGAATAAAAATTTGAATAAATAATTTTTAATTCGTGCATGATGTCATGGAAGTGTTTGGATCATGAAAAAGCAAGCCCATTTGGTGAAATTTGATTTTAAGACCCCATTTTCTTCATAAACCTCCAAAACATTTCCCAACTTTACAAGGGCACAAATCCCTCAATTTTAATGCTATGAAGGTGTTCTTGGACATTTTGGAAAGCTTAAAGAGTCCTCTAACCAACCTCTTTGGTATCATGTCCATATATTTTACCATTATTAAGTTATGCTCTTTGGAAGTTGTTGACTTTTTGTTGACTTTTAAAAGGACCTATAATGTCTTAGCTCATACCTTCCAAATGAAGCATTTTTGGGCTTGGCTTGTGAGACACAAAGTCGTAGAGAATTCAATTTCCTTCAAAATGAGCTTTGGATGGAAAAAATTTGATGAAGCATGTGAAAGTTATGGCTGGTCAAAGTTCAGTTGCATTTTCCTGTGAAAACCCTAATTTAGAAACTCCTGATTCTTGATGATCTGAAATCTCCTTGATGAATCATGATCAACCCTTGATCAAATGATGAATTTTACTTCATATAATTGATGTTGGCAAAAAATAATGAAGTTTGACTTTGGTTTGACCACAGTTGACCTCAGTTTGACTTTTTAACTACTTTGACTGATTTTAACTTATCTGATCATCTGACTAAGCAAATCTTTTGGGAAAGTCTTGAAAATTGACATGGGGATTCTTGAAGACATATAGGGTGCTATGAAGCTCACTTGAAGCCTTGGAAGTCCATTTAGCCTGATGAAATTCAAAAACCCTAGTTTAGGATGCCTTGCTTAGGAGGATGCATTGTCTGAGGGAATTGTCAAACTTTCTGACTAATTGTGAACCTTGTGAACCTCATGAGATGTCTTGTGAACCTTGTGAACCTTGTGAACCTCTTAGTACACAATGTATTTTCTTGGGGAGGGAAAATTTTGGGGTGCAACAGACGGTCATCCAAAGGTGAAGGACGATCACCTGGCAGGGGACGGCTGCCGAAAGTATCACGACATAGGACGAATGTTGGATAGGAGGAAGTTGTTTTTGTTGATGACCTACTGGGGAACGGTAAACACGGAAGAGTGCCTACGCTTCCAAGAATGAGTGTTTGACGCTATGTATAGATTAAAGATGCAGACGAGCATCCTTAGGACCATGATACGGACGAGTATAGGTAGAAACAAACGCTGATGCGTGTTCAAAGATGATGATACAGACGAGTACCAATTGGTTAACAAAGAACACGGACGAGTGTCAGATCTGTTGAGGAGTGATATAAACAAGATACAGACGAGTATCAAAGACTTCTATATAAGTGTGTACAAGTATTGATTTGTTGGTGAGGTATATGCAAGACATGAATGAGTGTTCGACTTGCTGGGGAAGAATGACACGGACGAGTGTCAGATATATATAAATATAAACAGGCATCTGTTTTGAGAGCGCAAAGGAGACGCTTTGGCTGTCTGTGGGGATGGAATGACACAGACGGGTGTCGACAAGATTGTGTTATGAACAAATATTTGTTTTTGAGAATGCAAAGGGGACGCCTTGGCTTTTATGTGCAAAGGATGTATTTTGTATATTGCTGATGAAATAATGATGGTAATTAAAGGTGGCTGGCTCGAACCTGGCTTGTGATCATGCAAATGTTTGATATTTTTTTGCCGTAATGCTTTGTATTAGACGGAATGCTACGCCCTGCGTGGGGAAAAATGATGTGAATGCCATGATTATGCAAAGGGGAGAAACTGATCCGAGACTCGGATCCTGCTAGGATAAAGATCTATGGCTGATCTGCTTGGAGGGATATTCTGGCTGGGGAAGAGATCATTGGTAGATCTATCCGTAAGGAGTACTCTGCTTGGGGGGAATAGATCATTGATAGATCTATCTGTAAGGAGAACTCAGCTGGGGATAAAGAAACTTTAGCTACTTTATTGGGGATGGGTTTCAGGCATTGCTCCTCTGGGGAGAGAATGGAAACTTTGTGGGGAGACAATTCCCATTAACTTTGCTGAGGATGAGAGAGATCTGGAATCCTGATGGGGAATAGGAAATTCCTTGACCACCTTGCTGTGGAAGAGTTGTCAGGCATTGCTCGGGGAGGTAATGACTTCTGGGAGGTAGCATGCTGGGGATTCAATGATTGGTATGCCCCATGCTGTGTATTGAATACCCACAACCTGTTAAGACAAAAGAAACGCACAAGTATCCCGAGGTATCCCTAACCGGATTCTCTCATAAGAGTTAGACTTCCTGAAAGTAATATATTTCCTACAAGCATTTATTAAAAATGGCTCATTTGTTTTATGCAAGTGTTGTATTATGAATATTGGACATTTTGCAGACAAAACAAAAATGTACAAAACAAGGTGTGACTGAAAACTCTGATTTTATTAATTTGGGTACCCTAAATTGACAAATACAGTCAAAGAAACAAATCCCCTGAAATGAGGAGATTGCTGCAAAATGAGAAAATAAAAGTGTTGGCAATGTTGACGACGATGTTCCAGTGAATTTCCTTTGTTATGACCTGTATGACCTTGACGTTCTTCTTATCTTGCTTTTTGAAGAAGGCTGATTTTGACTGATGCTTTGTCCTTTCGAAGCTTGCCATGTTGTGAGTGATACAAACGAATTCAGAATGCAGTTATTCGATTATTCCCTGATTTTGCGTGGATCGCCCTTTCGGGTTTTCAATTCACCAGGATACCCATTTTTGCCTGAGCTGTCCAATGCGGCTTTTCAACTCAGCGGGTGTACATTTTTTTTTAATTTTTCCCTTATTTTTTCCCGAGTCTTTTATTATGTTTTTGACTCGCCGGGATGCCCTATTTTTTCCTGGATGTACATTCTGTTTTTATGTCCAGCAGGTCTTTTTATGCGAAGTATATTTTAACTGCATCTGAATTCACAGGGGATAAGAAATCCTCGCCATCCATAGTAGTGAGCATCAGTGCTCCGCCATTGAAAACTTTCTTTACTATGAATGGAACATCGTAGTTTGGCGTCCATTTGCCCCTGTGGTCTGTATGAGGAGGAAGGAGTCTTTTCATAACAAGATCTCCCACTTGGTATTCCCGAAGTCTGACTTTCTGATCGAAGGCTTTCTTCATCCTTTTTTGATATAACTGCCCATGACAGATGGCAGCTAGCCTCTTTTCTTCGATCAAATTCAGCTGATTGTACCGGGACCGGACCCATTCTACTTCATTCAGCGTCACATCTATCATTACCCATAAGGAGGGTAGCTCAACTTCAAAAGGTAGGACTGCCTCCATACCATACACAAGCTGATAAGGTGTTGCCCTAGTGGACGTTCTGATTGAGGTTCAGTACCTATGCAAAGAAAATGGTAGCATTTCATGCCAGTCTTTGTAAGTAACCACCATCTTCTGCACAATCTTCTTGATGTTTTTGTAAGCTGCCTCAACAACGCCATTCATCTTTGGCCTGTAAGGAGAAGAGTTGTGATGTTGGATCTTGAAGTCCTGGCATAGTTCTGCCATCATTTTGTTGTTCAAATTGGAACCATTATCAGTAATGATTCGCTCGGGAACTCCATATCGACAGATGATGTCTCTTTTCAGAAATCTGGCTACCACTTGTCTGGTGACGTTTGCATACGAAGCTCCTTCGACCCATTTGGTGAAGTAATCAATGGCTACCAGAATGAATCTATGGCCATTTGAAGTAGTCGGTTCGATCTTTCCAATCATGTCAATGCCCCACATGGCAAAGGGCCAAGGTGAAGACATCACGTTCAAAGGGTTTGGAGGCACATGCACTCTATCCACGTAGATCTGGCATTTGTGGCATTTTCTGGCATAGGTACAACAATCTGCATCCATTGTTATCTAGTAGTAACCTGATCTTAACAATTTCTTTGCCATTTCATGTCCTCCAGCATGGGTACCAAATGAACCTTCATGCACCTCGTGCATCAGCAAGTCTGCTTCTTTCTTGTCAATACATCTGAGCAGAACCATGTCAAAGTTTCGCTTGTATAATGAACCATCAACATTAAGGAAGAAACTACCAGCCAGCCTTCTTAATGTCTTCTTATCATTGGATGATACCCTAGGTGGGTATGTCTGATCCTCTAAGAAGTTTTTGATGTCATGGAACCACGGCTTGTCATCTTTAGCAGTGTCCACAGAGAATACGTATGTTGGTCGGTCTAATCTGGATACCAAAATTCGAGGCACATAATTGGCAGTTTGAACTTTGATCATGGACGAAATGGTAGCTAAAGCATCTGCGAACTGATTTTCGTCTCGAGGGATGTACTCAAGTTTGACTGTTGTGAAGAAAGTCAATAATCTCCTCGTATAGTCACGGTACAGAATCAGATGCTCTTGGTGAGTGTACCATTTGTCGTTGGTCTGATTGATTACCAAAGCCGAATCTCCGAATACATTCAAAGTTTTGATCCTAAGGTCAATGGCTTCCTCAAGACCCATGAACTCCTTTAGGTGTAATGAGCACTGCACCGACCCCACGACCATTCATATTGACAGCCCCGTCAAACATCATAGTCCATTCTTCTCCTAGATCAGGCCCTTCGGTGTGAATTGGCTTTTGCTTAAGAACATGATGTCTTCATCAGGGAAGTCAAATCTCATGGGCTGATAATCATCAATGGGTTGCTCAGCTAGATAGTCAGACAATACACTGCCTTTGATGGCTTTTTGAGATGTGTACTGAATGTCATACTCTGTCAAAATCATTTGCCATCTTGCAACCCTTCCGGTAAATACTGGCTTCTCAAATATGTACTTGACGGGGTCCATTTTTAAGATCAACAACATAGTGTGAGTCAAGATATATTGTCTTAGTTGGCGAGCATCCCACGCTAAAGCACAACAAGTTTTCTCGAGAAGTGAATAGCGTTGTTCACAGTCGGTAAACTTTTTGCTTAGGTAGTATATTGCATACTCTTTTCGACCAGACTCGTCATGCTGGCCCAACACACACCCCGTTGATCCTTCTAATACTGTCAGGTACATTATCAGAGGTATTCCTTCAATTGGAGGCATAAGAATCAGAGGTTCTTGCAGGTACTCCTTGATCTTGTCAAAAGCTTTCTGACAATCGTCATTCCACCTGACTGTCTGTTCTTTTCTCAATAGTTTGAACAGGGGCTCACAGGTTGCAGTGAGATGAGATATGAACCTTGCGATGTAGTTCAATCTACCCAAGAACCCCCAAACTTCTTTTTCAGTCCTAGGTGATGGCATCTCCTGAATGGCTTTGACTTTATCGGGATCAACCTCGATTCCTTTTTCACTTACGATAAATCCCAGCAACTTACCGGAACGTACCCCAAATGTGCATTTGTTAGGGTTTAACTTTAGCTGATACTTTCTCAGACGCTTGAACAACTTCAACAGATTTACCAAATGATCTTCTTCAGTAAGGGACTTGGCAATCATATCATCCACGTAGCATTCAATTTCCTTGTGGATCATATCGTGGAATAATGTTACCATAGCCCGTTGATAAGTGGCACCGGCGTTCTTCAGCCCAAAAGGCATTACCTTGTAACAAAATGTGCCCCAAGGTGTGATGAAGGTTGTTTTCTCCATGTCTTTGGGTGACATCTTGATCTGATTATACCCAGAAAATCCATCCATGAAAGAAAATACCGAGAACTGAGCTATATTGTCGAGCAATACATCTATGTGAGGTAATGGGAAATCATCCTTCGGGCTAGCTCTGTTCAGGTCCCGGTAATCCACACACATACGCACCTTGCCATCCTTCTTAGGCACTGGTACAATGTTAGCAACCCACGGAGGGTAACTAGTTACAACAAGGAAACCGGCATCCCACTATTTTTGTACTTCCTCCTTAATCTTCATGGCCATATCTGGGCGAGTATGGCGCAACTTCTGTTTCACTGGAGGGTAATCTTCTTTCAATGGTAGCTTGTGCATGAAAATATCGGTATCTAGACCTGGCATGTCTTGATAGGACTAAGCAAAGACGTCGACATATTCTCAAAGCATGTTGATAAGCTGTTCTTTTACTGAAGCTTGCAGACTGGCCCTAATCTTCACTTCTTTCAAATCCTCTTCGGTACCAAGATTACAAGTTTCAACCTCCTCCTGATGAGGAGTAATCACTTTCTCTTCTTGCCTCAACAACCTGGCTAACTCTTCAGGCAACTCATAATCTTCTTCAACCCCTTCATCAGCTTGATTAATTGGATTGTCGAAGTCATACAAGGTCATAACAGTGTTGTTGTCGGTGCAATCTGGAGGATTATTTCTGCAAGGGTTGAGATTTGTTTGTTTTAGTGATCAATTTTAATCTTGTTCAGAAAATGAAGTTATTTATTTTGAAAACATTGCCATTTTATTGTTTTGTGCGAAAAATAACAAAAATGAAAAAGACAGTGAGCGAAAGAGAAAATTGTTTGCAAAAGATGTCCGATATTCATTGATATTCCATTTGCACAAAATTACAAATATGGACCTATTACAAAATGAGTCATGACACCTTGGGCAAGATGCAGGACTTGATGCATGCTGAAAAAAGCAGGAAATAATAATTACGCTGCAAGAGTAACCCTTATAATTTCATGGGAAGACCAGTTAAGGACTTGGTGACCCGGGATCCTTGGACGAATCTCGCTCTCCAGGTTGAGGTTTCTTTCCACTTCGTCTTCCACGTTATTGACAGCATCTGGGGTGAGCATCCCCCCACTGATTAATTTGGGCTCCTTAGCAACCTCTGCTTGATCTTGTCGGAATGGTTTGTAACCCAAACCGAATTTGTCCTCCTTCTTCTCCACCGGTAGCAGCTTGCCCCAGCCTTGGGCATTTCCATCTTCAACAACCTTCCGAGCTTGTTGATAGGAGACAATTGAAGTACCCATCCTATCTTCCTGGGATGCAACAAATACTTCAGTTGTCGCCTCATTGACATTTAGTGCTCCGAACCCCTGGCTCATGGTTTCATGGATTTCACCATCCATCTCAATTTATTTGTATGTAGCCAGATGGCTAACAAAGATATCCTCTTCACCACAGATTGTGATAATATGCCCTTCCCACTCATATTTCAATTTCTGGTGAGGGGTCGATGTAAATGCGCCAACAGCGTGAATCCAAGGTCGACCCAACAAACAACTATAGGCCGACTGAATGTCCATCACATAGAAAGTAGTTTGAAAGACCTGCGGGCCGATTACCACAGGAAGCTCCACTTCTCCAAGAACAGACCTCTTGGAACCATCAAAAGCTCTGACCACCAGATTGCTTGGTCGGAGAGCAATACCATCATACTCAAGCTTGACAAGGGCTTTCTTTGGCAAGACATTGAGTGAAGACCCGGTGTTAACAAGAACATGGGAGAGCACAGCCCCTTTACACTCCAGGGTGATGCTTAAAGCCTTGTTATGATGACGACTGTAACATGGTGGGAGAACTGACTTTAGTTAAATGTTGCGGATAGCAAGAGTCGCCACCGACTTTTATTTTATCCAAAAGAAAGGGCATAAAAGAACAGGAATGACCTTAAAAGATTTTTGGGTTCGGGGGGTAAGTTATGTAAAGGGAAGGTGTTAGCACCCTTTACATCCATGGTTATCCATGGGCTCTTAGTTACTTAGCTCACTTTAAAATGTTTTGAGAAGTGTAGTGTGTGATTAGAAATTTTCTTAAGTACTTTATAATGATCCATGTACGGATATATATAAAGCCTTTGTTTTGAAAATTGTTTAAAATATAAAGTGTAATGAAGTAATTTGATGAAAAAAGTGAGCAAGTACTTAAGAGGAACCTACCCTAAGTTAAATCTTTACTGTTCTTAAATGTTCTTTCAATGGTAAGACCATCCCTATTATTAAGGAATAGGTAATCATTACCTTGGATGTTTAAGGGACATGTGAAGGGTCATCTGTTATTAGGAAACTGTAAGGTGCACTTAGCAATTCGAAGGGACTTATCATCTTTTATTCGAAAGGGACAAGATCATTTACGAAGGCAACCATGAAGGGACTTGATCTTATAATCTTTAAAGGGACAAGATGATATTAATAAGAGAAGGGACTTTGCTTTATACACCTTACTTGACCTTTTTGTTTAGGCAACATGAGAGGTAACCCTTAAGAAGTGAGATGGCGATCAAAGATCGACTTACGTGTGTGCGTGTACAAATTCAAATATTTATCTTATAATTAGTGATCTAAATTGATTTTAAGATACAAACATGTTTGCACTCCCTAATTTACTAACCATAGCAATTTAAATAAATAATAAAAATTCTACCACTATTACATAGCTTGCACAATTACATTATAATAAAACAATTTAAATAATAAGCATATAATAAATAAATCAAAGGTTAGTAATAATAAAAAATAAATATAAGAGAAAAAAGAAGTTAGCACAATAATATACAATATAGAAATCAAATTAAAATTTTAAATTTAAATAAAATAATCTTTTTTAAGAATTTTAAGAAGAGGAATAAATAATAATAATTATATACTAATAAACATGATAAATAGTTTAATAATTTACTTATATATATGTTAAAAATATTTATTGATTATAATTAAACAAACATAATAAAATAAGAAATTATAATTGTAAAAGAAAAATTAGGGTTTAGAAAATAAATTAGGGTTTTTAATTTTAATTTACATTATTAATTTAATAAATAAATAAATATATATATATATATACTATAATTTTATGTACATAATAAATAAATAAAAACACTAATTTTTGAAATTTAGAAAATAATTTCAGAATTTAGAAACTATAAAATATTTACATATATATATATATATATATATATATATATATATATATATATATATATATATATATATATATATATATATATATATATATATATATATATATATATATATATATATATATATATATATGATTATTTATTTTTTTAATTTATAATAAAATAAACAAAACAAATTAATAAAGCAAAAAAAAGGAAAAAAAATTGGAACTTACCTGGGGCAGGGATTGAACCCACGCCCTAGGCTTCAACATCCTTAGACCAATAAGCCAACCACTGGACCAGCTGCGCGCTGGTGATAACATAGGGCATCCATTTGCTTTTGTTCTTGTCCTGTAAAACAAAATAAATTGAACAAAAAAATGCCCTGAGGCTGGTTTCGAACCCAAGCCCCTTCGCATACCAAGCCAGACACATTACCACTGGGACACACGCTTGTGTGTGATATATAAACATAACAGATTTATTATAAAATATGACAAAAATTCAAATTATAAAAACGCGCGCAGGTCTTCTTCTTCCTCCAGACCTGCAAAATTTCCTGCGAATTTTGCTATAAGCTTTCCTGCGAATTTTCATTTGCAGCAAACCCTACGAAATTCAATCATCAACAAAACAGTAAAATTTTATCAAATTAAATATACCAACACAATCCAGAGGTCAATTAGAGTTGATCCATGGTCTTAGAATTCATTTATATTCCTTAAATCACGAAACCCTAAATTTTCCTCAAAACCCTAACAATGGCGTCTAAGCCTCCGTGTACCTAAAATCCAATTGATTCATCCAGAAAGCATCCAAACATCATCATAAACACAAACCAACAGTTAGTTTTCATTATCAATGTGTAAATCATTCAAATCGAAAAAAGTTAAAATATGAACAATGTGCATTCGGTTTTCACGATTTAGTACATGGATGGATGATGTTATGATCCAGAATCAATCAGTGAACCTCAAGGAACAATTTTCAACCTTTGGTTTGTCTTGAAAGGGGCTAAAAGTACCAAACCGAATTGGAGTTTTTGATGAGATTTTTGAAGCTTGAAGATGATATGAGGAGGCTGTGAATTCGTGCCCTATGGTTTGCTAAATGTTCATTATATATGAGTGAGTGAATTAGGTCAAAGACTTCACCAATTTGATGGATATTTGGATCATTGAAGATTGAAAAAGATTAGCTTTAAAAATTTGAATATTCTTGATATGAACTGTCTATTTTAAGATAATCTTCATAATTTTTGTATCAATTAGATCCAAATAACCTTTATGACATTTTAGAAGCAAAATAATTTTAAATTTTCACCATTTTATATTTTATTTGAATTTAAAATGATTTTTAATATAAAAAATCATAATAAATAAAAATAAAATGAATAAAATAATGAAAATATTAAATAAATTTCGTGCATGATGTCATGGAACATATTGGGTCACAAAAAAGTCAGCCCATTTGAAGAATTATGGTTTTAAGACCTCATTTACTTCATAAACCACTCAAAAATTTCCCAACTTTGCAAGGGCACAAATCCTTCAATTTTAATGCTACGAGGGTGATCTTGGACATTTTGGAAAGCTTAGAGAGTCCTCTAACCAACCTATTTGGTATCATGTCCATATCTTTTACCATTCTCAAGTTATGCTCTTTTGAAGTTGTTGACTTTTTGTTGACTTCTAAAAGGACCTATAATGTCTTAGCTCATACCTTCCAAATGAAGCATTTTTGGGATTGGCTTGTGAGACACAAAGTTGTAGAGAATTCAATTTCCTTCAAAATTAGCTTTGGATGGAAAATAAATTTATGAAGCATGTGAAAGTTATGGCTGGTCAAAGTTCAGTTGACTTTTCCTGTGGAAACCCTAATTTAGAAACTCCTGATTCTTGATGATCTGAAATCTCCTTGATAAATCATGATCAACCCTTGATCAAATAATGAATTTTACTTCATATACTAGATGTTGGCAAAAAATAATGAAGTTTGACTTTGGTTTGACTACAGTTGACCTCAGTTTGACTTTTTAACTGCTTTGACTGATTTTAACCTATCTGATTATCTGACTGAGCAAATCTTTTGGGAAAGTCTTGAAACTTGACATGGGAATTCTTGAACACATATAGGATGCTATGAAGCTCACTTGAAGTCTTGGAAGTCCATTTAGCCTGATAAAAGTCAAAACCCTAATTTAAGGTGCAGTGTTTAGGAGGATGCATTGTCTGAGGGAATTGTCAAACTTGTCAACCAATTGTGAACTTTGTGAACCTTGTGAACCTCATGAGATGTCTTGTGAACCTTGTGAACCTCATGAGATGTCTTGTGAACCTTGTGAACCTCTTAGTACACAAAGTATTGTCTTGTGAGGGCAAATTTTGGGGTGCAACAGCTGCCCCTGTTCAATTTTCTGAAACCTGAGGGGTTAGATTGGTATATGTGCCAGTCGTGACCTGGAAGGTTGAAGGGGATTGAACACAAAAGCCCAAAAATTTGTACTCACCAGTGCATAGAGTAACACTGATGATTAGTTGTATATGCTTGTGTGGGCTTGAAGATGCCACTTGGAAGAAATGGAGATGGGCTTAGAGATGCCATCTGGAGATGGGCTTGGAGATGCCATCTAAAATATCAGGATGTGATGATGTCTTTATGTTGATACTGGATATCAATACTAGGTCTTTGTGTAGGCCGTCTCTGAATCGTTTATGCAACATGATTTGAATTGTTGAATGGACCAGTAGAAATAAATCTTCGTGATGATTATCTCCTCTGGAAATATCTTGGATTAGGGAATGGATCTTTGTACATACCATTTGCCTACTCTCCAAGGTCAAAAGAACGTCAGGATTTGTTCTTCTGAAAAGTATCTTGAACCAGGGAATGGATCTTTTTACAGACCGTTTGCCTGCTATTCAAGGGCCAAAAGAACGTCAGGATTTGTTCTTCTGAATAATATCTTGAACCAGGGAATGGATCTTTTTACAGACCGTTTGCCTGCTATTCAAGGGCCAAAAGAACGTCAGGATTAGTTCTTCTGAAAGATATCTTGAACCAGGGAATGGATCTTTTTACAGACCGTTTGCCTGCTATTCAAGGGCCAAAAGAACGTCAGGATTAGTTCTTCTGAATAATATCTTGAACCAGGGAATGGATCTTTGTACAGATCGTTTTCCTGCTATTCAAGGGCCAAAAGAACGTCAGGATTTGTTCTTCTGAAAAATATCTTGAACCAGGGAATGGATATTTTTACAGACCGTTTGCCTGCTATTCAAGGGCCAAAAGAACATTAGGATTTGTTCTTCTAAAAAATATCTTGAACCAGGGAATGGATCTTTTTACAGACCGTTTGCCTGCTATTCAAGGGCCAAAAGAACGTCAGGATTTGTTCTTCTGAAAGATATCTTGAATCAGGGAATGGATCTTTTTACAGACCGTTTGCCTGCTATTCAAGGACATCTTGAGTAATGTATGGATCATTTCTGACCTGTTGTCGATTGTTGATATTGTTTTACTTGTATGTAACTATCCTGCAAGGAAAAAGTTAGTTTATGCAATATGTATGCATGTATAGTATGATGCACCTAAGTAAGTGTATTATGTATTTATGGATATGTATGTTATGGTATGATGTGAATGATGCATGTATGAATCATGCAATCTGAAGCGTCTGAATATCTTCGTATAACAACTGCTTGCTAGGGAAAATAAATCCTGATTCGTTGCTGAAGAACATGAGGAACTTATTCCCGTCTCGTTTGATAGTATGGTATTCATAACTTTCTGTCTTCGTTCGTCGTACTTATATTGAAGGAATAAGTTCCTGAATATCCCGACTGAGGATAAAAGAGATGGACATAAATTCAAGGGGAGATGTAACTCGAAGTATCTATGATGATAGATTTGCCCTACTGGGGGATTTGTAGCTGTCTTGTGGGAATGAACCGGCGAAGCTTCGTTGAATTCCTTCCGTCGTTCGTCCTTAGTAAATACTATTACTGCATTTTCATACATTTCTGGTAAACATCAATCATATTAAGCATTTTATGCATTTCTGGTAAACATCAATCATATTCAAAAGCATACATACATTCAAACACAACCAATGGACGTTTCGCTTATGTAAATAGGGTAAAAGTAAATCTGGATTCAAAGATGAAATTTATTTATATCACAAAGTGACCTATACATAGGCAAGTTTGTACAAGGAGACAGAAATCCTAGTAAGAGGAATTCGTCGTAAAATTTTTACAAAACAAAGAAAATCAGCTATGTGGGAAATAATTCTATTGAGTTTCAATTCTAATATTGCCATTATCTTCCAGTATCTCATCTTCTGCTGTTGAGACAAAAACGATTGGGTTGATCTTTATCTGTTAGAGTCTGAACTAAGTAGCACAACTGGTTGGAGTTACATGGGTGATCCAAACGAGACATAGTTATACGCTTTAATCCCTAACTTTTGCCTGGATTGCCTTTTCAGGTTTTCAATCCACCGGGATACCCTTTTTTGCCCAAGCCGCCTTTTCAGGTTTTCGACTTACCGGGTGTACATTTTTTATATATATCCCTAATTTTTGCTCGAACCTTTTTGGTTCGCCGGGATGCCCTTATTTTTTCCTAGGTCAGTCAACCTAGCGAGTCTCTTTTTATGCGTAGTATTTTTTAACTATGTCTGCGTTTACAAGCTGTGGGAAGTCTTCACCATCCATAGTAGTAAGCATCATGGCACCTCCTGAGAATACTGTTTTGACCACAAATGGCCCTTCATATGTAGGAGTCCACTTGCCCCTAGGATCACCCTGTGGTAATATGATACGCTTGATTACCAAGTCACCAGCCTGATATACCTTTGGCTTAACCTTCTTATTGAAAGCCTTGATCATCCGCTTCTGGTACATCTGACCATGACAAACAGCTGCCAACCTCTTCTCATCAATCAAATTTATCTGGTCAAGTCGAGTCTGAATCCACTCATCTTCATCCAAGCTTTCATCCTTCATGATTCTTAAGGAAGGGATCTGAACTTCAATGGGCAAAACTGCCTCCATACCATAGGCTAAGGAGAATGGGGTTGCCCCTGTTGAAGTACGTATTGTAGTGCGATAACCATGAAGAGCAAATGGTAACATCTCATGCCAATCCTTATAAGTGACAGTCATCTTCTGTAGAATCTTCTTGATGTTCTTATTAGCAGCTTCTACTGCCCCATTCATCTTCGGACGATACGGAGAAGAGTTGTGATGCTTAATCTTGAACTGTATGCAAATATCAGTAATCATAGTGTTATTCAGATTAGAGCCATTGTCAGTAATAATCCTTTCAGGGATGCCATACCTACATATGAGATTATTCTTAATGAATCGAGCCACCACACTCTTAGTAACAGATGTAAATGAAGCTGCCTCCACCCATTTTGTAAAGTAATCAATAGCAACCAGGATGAAACGATGCCCATTAGAAGTAGTAGGCTTGATCTCACCAATCATATCAATGCCCCACATGGCAAAAGGCCAAGGAGAAGTCAACACATTCAATGGTGATGGAGGTATATGTACTTTATCAACATAGATTTGGCACTTGTGACATGTTCTGGAATGTTGATAGCAGTCAGCTTCCATGGTAGACCAATAGTAATCTGCTCTCAATATCTTCTTTGCCATAGTATGACCACTAGAATGAGTGCCAAAGATCCCATCATGCATGTCTTCCATAATCTCAGTTGCTTCCTTCTTATCCACACAACGAAGCAAAGTTGAATCATTATTGCGCTTGTACAAAATTCCATTACTCAAGAAGAACTTAGTAGAAAACCTCCTCAGAAACTTCTTATCTTTGACAGATGCCCCTTCAGGGAACTCCTGAGCTTCAAGATATCTTTTCACTTCATAGAACCAAGGCTTCTCCTCTGTTTCTTCAGTGTCAATCTCATTGCAGTATGCAGGCTTCTCAAACTTATCAATAGTAATCTTGGGAGCTTCATCATCCCAGCTAATCTCAAACATGGATGCCATGGTGGCTAATGCATCTACCAACTGATTCTCTCTTCGTGGAATATGTCCAAATGTAATCTCTCTGAAATGTGGGATTAAAGACAACACATACTCTCTGTAAGGAATGAGGTTATCATGCTTGGTATCCCAATCTCCTTTAATCTGACTTACTACCAGGGCTGAATCTCCATATACGTCCAGGAACTGAATCTTCATATCAATGGCAACTTTGATGCCCATGATACATGCCTCATACTCAGCCATGTTATTGGTACAATAGAAACAAAGTCTTGCAGTAATCGGGGTATGACAACCTTCAGGGGAACTGATCACAACACCAACACCATTACCAAGTTGTCACACCCTAAATTTTGACCGAGTTTTTTATAAAAAAAATTTCATTCATCTGACGCATTTTTTATCGCAATATCGATAGTCAGTCACTTTTGTATTTTAATCATTAATCATACATTTTTTAGTTGATTTTACCATTTCACGTCATTTTATTTATATTCTTGATTTTTTTTAGAGTTTCGTTTTGATTTTATAATAGAATAGTTGTCTCATTTTATAATTTATTTTCTAATTTAGTTTAGTTTAAGAATTAGTTTTTTAGTCTAAATTTTATTTTAGTTCATTTTTAGTTTATATCATTTATTTATTATTATCAATTTAATTTTTTGTTTATTTTAGTTTAAGCCTATTTGATTAATTTTATTTTAGATTTGTTTTGGTCTATATTTTAATTTAGTTTATATTTTGTCTAGTTTATGATAATTTTAGATTAATTATAGTTAATTGATTTATATTGTTAATTAATTTAAGTTTTTATTAGTTTAATTTTTAATTAGTTTATTATTTAGAATTAATTCAAGTTTAACTAGTTTAATTTTTTTAATTTGATTTTTTTAATTAGATTAATTTTAATTAGTTTTATTTTAATTGGTTTTATTTTATTTTATTTTATTTTTATTAATAGGTTTAATTTCATTTATATTAATTAGTTCATTTTCATTTAGGATAACTAATTTCTTTCTTTTATTTTAAAAATGATTAAAAATATATATTTTTGTATTAAACCACATCCAACGTACAAACCTCCTGCCATGTACACTTTATCCTGCTCCATATAGACCATTTCATACCTCTAAACAAAACCAACAACATTGCAAACCAAAGCATGCCAAACACAACAAGACCACAATGTTACTCTGTAGCTACTCTACAAACAGACAACAACAACTTAGGACCTCTCACTATGCTCCAAAAACCTGCGCAACCTACATAGCTCAGCTTCGTAGTCTGTACATCCCTCCATTACACTCTTCATCAAGCAATATTATAATATCACCAAAATAGCACAACATAAAAACCTGCAAGAAAAAGTGGTATGTATCACCAAAATAGCACAACATAAAAACCTGCAAGAAAAGTGGTCTGAAGATACAAAGAAAAATTTCACAAAAAAAAAGTTTCAAATTAAGGGGGGAAGAGTTCATTTTAGAGAGGAGCATAATATATATAGAGAGAGAGGAAAAGAGGAAACAGGTAAAAAAAAAAGTTCTACCATTACCAAACCAAAACTCACCTTCACATCCCCACCACAAACCAACTGTTTCAGCCACAACCACAAATCATATTCACACTTTCATCTTTTCACCTACAACTTCATACTCACCACCATTAAACATTACTTCACAATCACCAAAAAAACTGACGAATCTGTATCCACCTGAAAACACGGCGTTGAGAACAGAGAAAGAGAGCTCGAAGCGGAGCGCGATTCAGAGCGAGAGACGGAGTTTGAGCCCCCGAAAATTGAGCGAGAATGCAAGGAAAGAGACAGAGACTTGCGAGAGGAAGAAGTCATGTGAGAAGGACCGATTGAGAGCAGAAGAGGGACGATCGAGAAAATTGTGATTATGAGAAAGGAGAGACATAGAGTTTTGCATAAAAATATAAGGGTAACTTTTTCCCCAATTTGACAATGTCTTTCTTTTATTTATTTATTATCATTAATTTTTTTATTTTATTATAATAATGAGGTTTTAAATGTTGATAGTTGTTTCTATTTTTCTTATCACTTTTTCAAGTTAATTTCAACTGCCTTTTTTTGGTCGCATATGTAGTGATTTCAAAACAATAAATATATATTAGATAAATATTAAATTGTTGTTAATAATTTATTATAAAAAAATCCAAAATTGTTAGTTTTCTTTTTTTTAGGTTTTAGTGTTAATTGTTAGTTTTAAAATAAAAGTCTTATGTACGTAATATTAAAATCTAAAAAGAATAATACATAGTAATATTATAAAAAAAATTAATTAAAAAATATGTTCCTAATATTAAGACAAAGTCAAAATATATTAAGTTTAGCTTAAGGATTTATAATTTTTTTTAGTTTAAGTTAATTATTTTCTTAGTTTCTGTAGATTAGTTCTTTTTATTTTTTTTAATTTTAGATTAGGAACCTTAATCAATATATTTTATTTAGTTTAATTTTAGTTATTTAAAAAGAAATATAGTATTAGGATTTCTAAGATAATGAAAAAGATTTAGTTTAATTTTATTTATATTAATTTTGTTAGTTAGTCATTTTAGAATACTTTTAGTATAAAATAGTAAATATATTAAAAAGAACAATAAAAAAGAGTTTAATTTCATTTATTTTCTTTTGATTTATTTCCTATTTTACTTTATTTCTATAATATTAAAAAATCTAAAAAAAAAAATACTTTATTTAGTTTAAGATATTATTACTAAGTTTTCTAGTTTAGTATAGTTTATATAGTAATTATTAGAAATTCCAAAAAAAACCAAATAGTATTTATTGTTTTTTTATTATTGGTTTTATCCTATCTTTATTAAATGTTTTAATACTAAGTTAATTTTTATTTAGGATTGTTAAAATAACTGAAAACTCACAAAAATACTTTAATTCATTTATTTATCTTCTTTTTTAGTTTATTAGATTTTTTTTATTTCTAGTTTAGTTAGATTATTATTTTAGATATTAAAAATTCCAAAAAAATATTAGATTAAAATTTAATTTTATATTATTTATTTTTTTAAATATTTTAGTTTGAATATATTTATTTAATTTTTGTATTAGTTAATTAATATTTTGATGAGATTTTCTTTCCTTATTTAGTATTTAGTTTTAATTTATGGAATTTAGGAATTTTTTTAGTTTATTATATAAAATAAAAAAAATCAAATCATAAAGAATATTCTTCGTTTATTTTAGGATTTTATTTTTAGTTTAGTGATTTAATTTTAGGATTTTGTTTTGTATATTTTATTTATTTAGTTTAATTAGTGGTTAATTTATTTTTAAAATCTTTAATATTATATAGTATAGTATAGTTATAACATATCAGAAAATTCAAAAACATTTTTATTTATTTTGTTCGACTTTTAAAAGAGTTTCCCTCAATCAATACTTTTTCGATATCGCGATGCTTCGTCGTTTATCTGTTGACTTCTTCCTGACGTTTTTGACCTGATCCAAGGGAAAGTGGACACTCTGCTGACTTATTGTCACTTCGCTTACCGCTCACGTATTTTGTCTTAGTTTTTCTCCCTTTCAGACTCTTTATTTCTTCCTTCATAAGAGATGGCAATTGATCTCTTCACCTTTACAATAATTTTTTTGCAAGCTTTGCCTTCAAGCTTTTCTCCTTTAGTTGCCTTAGTTCTTAGTCTCCTTTTACCCGTAGTTTTCTGAACTACGACACTCTGACTTTCCCATTGCACGAGGGAATACGTAGGTACGAGGTTTATCCTTGGCGAGCACAGTTTTCTTTTTCACATTCTTTTCTCTTTCACATTTTTATTTTCTTCATTTTTCATTTGTCTCTTTTTCATCATTCCCGTTTTAGTTCCCATTTAGTTAGCAGACAATTGAGCACAAATATAGATATTACAAGAGGTTCCCGTAGAGTACTACAGATACTTAGGATGCTAGCATCTTCCCTAGGTATAAACAACCCCCGTACCTTTGATCTCTGATTGCTTAGCTTTTAACCTCGTCTTTTAGCTTAGCATTTTTTTAGGGTTTCTCGATCTTTTTCCCTTCCCTTGGATAAATTAAAGTTCGGTGGTGAATTTTATGATTTGCGATACAAGTTAATTGATAGCTTGATATCCGATTCTCACCGCGACAGAAATGGCGACTTCACTGGGGAAACCCCAAGAGGGTTAAGCCTAACTTGTTTTATCTGTGTTTTTTGTGCTATTATTATTGTTTGCTATCTGTCTGGATTTTTTCTGTTTTTCAGGGTTTGATGATACATGTGTGGTGAGATAAGTCCTAACCCGGACTTGAGTGCTCTTATGATAGGACTGTGGTATATTCGAGTAGGCTTATAGGGAGTTGAGTCCCAAATAAGCTGAATCGAGAATCCACCACTCAGCAGAGGCCTCCTCGGATATTAGTTTTGTTGATCGAGTTCAGTCGTGAAAACATTACTACTTTCAACCTGAGAGCCGTTAATGCTGAGGACCGTAGAACCCATTTACCCCACTTGGCTTTTTTTTAGGATGTAGTGCGATGACTATGAGGGTGTAAATCCAAAATAGTTAATACGCGATGCTACACTCAGATGAGACTCTCTTGAGAATATTATTGATTACCGAGTTGAGTCGGGAAGTCGGTAATATCCGAAAGATGGGCCAGTGATTCTGGGAACTCTTAGAACCCGTTGTGTAGGTACTTTACCCCTAATACACACCTTGTGGTTGGTTCTTTACCCAGACTCCACGCATATGATCTCGAACCTTTGATCTTGTTGCATGTAATTACATCCTGTGTTGCATGACATTGTATATCATTTGCATCATTTGCATTGATTCATGCATACAAGTTGTCTGTCACCTCATTCCAGTTGTCTCTGTCTTTCAGTCATCTATCAACCGTCAAGCTGATTCTTCGTAGTCGATACAGAACCAGAGCGTACCGTAGACGCAAGATGTCAGAACAAGAGGTTCATAATGTTGAGGTCCGAATGGAAATTGAGGAGTTGAAGACGAGTGTGACGAAGCTGACTGAAATGCTTCAAGTTTTGATTGCCAGAGGAGAGCCCCCTCAGAGGACAGTGATCCAAGAGGTTGAAAACGCTATTGTCGAACCTCAGCCTACCCAGTTGCCACCTTCAACTTGGCCGGAGTTTGGTTTGCCACACAACTACTCTCCACCTCATGTTACTACTTCTATGGTCGGTCAGGCGTCTAGACCCGCTTTTCAAGTTCCTGTTTTTACTGAACCTAGACCAGTGGTTCATACTGGCCCAGTTCCCTATGAGTACCATGCTGCCAGTGCTCAAGGTGATGATCATGAAGATTATGTTGAACCTGAAGTCGACCGTGAGCAATATCGAGCTATTGACAAACGACTAAGGGTTGTAGAGGGTAATGACTTCTTCGACATTGATGCAAGCAACATGTGTTTGGTTTCCAACCTTGTCATGCCTTCCAAGTTCAAGATTCCAGAGTTTGAGAAGTACAAGGGGCACACTTGTCCAAAACTCCATTTAACGATGTACTGTCGCAAGATGGCTGCTTACGCTAAGAATGACAAAGTGCTTATTCATTGTTTTCAAGATAGTTTGAGCGGTGCCTCTATGAAGTGGTACATGGGACTTGAGAAAGATCGTATCCATAGTTGGGTGGATTTGGGTGATGCTTTCGTGAAACAATACAAGTACAACTTAGACATGGCACCTAATCGCCGTCAATTGCAGAATATGTCTCAGAAGGAGAGGGAATCCTTCAAGGAGTATGCTCAACGTTGGAGAGAGTTGGCATCTCAGGCTGAACCTCCTCTAGTTGAGAAAGAAATGACTGGTATGTTCATGGATACATTGGCTCCCTTCTATTGGGAAAAGATGATCGGAAGTGTCTCTTCCAGTTTCACTGACCTGGTTACCATTGGACAAAGACTTGAAGAAGGAATCAAGAATGGTAAAGTGTCCAAAGCCGTTGCTGAGTCTTCCAACAATACAAAAAAGCCTTTTGGAAATTTCCAAAGGAAGAGGGAAGATCAGACCAATTCTATTTTAGCTGTGGGTAGAAGACCTCAATACAGGGCTCAACATGATAATCATGCTTACGTTGCTGCTGTTGCTCCTGTGATTGTTGCTCAACCAGCTAGAGCTCCTCAACGTCCAACTTTTGCACAAACTCAAAATCGTGATAGGGTTCACTTTGACCCTATTCCCATGATGTTGTCGCTCCCGATAAAATGGGACTAGCCCAGATAAGGGTACAGACGCGAACGGTCGGCGAAAGGGACAATGAGAACACACAGCCGTGAACTCACTGGAGATGAATAGAGTCGCCAGCTAGGCATTTTTATCCCGGAGGAAAGGCAATGCTGCATAGACCTAGAAAGAGATGGATAAGACGGTTGCGAACCAGAGAGACTGAGAAAGGGGGTTGGTTACAACCTGGGAAGGTATTAGCACCCAGATTGTCCGCCGTACTCGACGGGATCCACGCTTAAAAGATTTGTGTTTTAAAGGGGTAGTGTCAGTGCAATTTGTGTGTAAAAGAGCTGGAAAACAAAATGTACAGGTGTCAGTGTGTAAATGTATGGTGTCAGTGTAAGGATGAGAAGACTCAAGATCATGAGGCTTAAAAGAAAGATGCTGGAAAAGAGGGGGAATATACAGAGACTTTTGTTCGATAACTGTTAAGTTATGCCTACGTATCCTCTCGTGCAATGAGGAAGTCAGAACACCGTAGTTCGACCCAAAGAGACTGAAAGATGAGTTGACTCGTGAACTGCTTGCTTGTCAATGCTCAAGTGTAAGACTTGTCTGGCTCAGGTGCAAACTGTCTTGCATTAGACGGAAGAAGCGAGTTCTCGTTTGTGAATGAAGATGATGAGAAAAAGAATCCCGGAGGAGACGATTATTGTTTGTTTTTGTATTTTCAGTCTTTTATTGCTTTTGAAAATTTGTCATAGGATAATGAGCTTAAGTCTAAACCAATGGGTTAGTAAACTCATCACATCTTCCCTCTGTTTAGGGGCAATGAGAGTACCTTAAGTGTGAAGTCAGATTCTCACACTTAAACACCTTTGGTGCAGGATTAAGATCATTGACCTATTTGTGATTATTTAGGTGTTTTTGTGGTTTTTGTTTAGTGTTAAGTAATGAGGTTAAGCCATAATCAGGGATTAAACAGACTCATTACACCATCCTAATAGAAGGATAATAGATGAGGGTGTTTAAGCTGAGGAAAGCTCCTCAACTTAATCCATGATTAGGGATTAAACTCATGACCAAACAAGCCTTTATTAGATGGGTTTTATTCAATGATATGATGATGAAGTGAATTTTATGATTTGCAAGACCACTTGAGGGGGACTTGTCCATTAACACTAGGGTTTGTCCTTCTTAACCAATTAAGGAAGAATTAGAACCCTAATGCAAGGCCCAAGTTACAAGTGTGATGTCTTGATGATTATTAAGATGAATTGATTAAGAGAATTAAACACATTAAGGGTTTAACACTTAGGATTAAAGTTATACACTCCATCCTAATAGAAGGATGCAGGCATAAGCTTAATCACAAAGCCTTAAAGCCTTTAGGGTTTAGTCCCTGATTATGAGATAAGAAGAGAAGACTCAAAAGAGACACAAAGGTAAAACTAAGAGGGGAGACTAATCAAAACCCTAATCATTGTTATGCTTGGTTGTTCCTAAGGTTTATGAGGTTTTCAAAAGAAGTCTTCAATGGAACCACCAGGAAGCAGATGAAAGGATCAAGAGAAGCAAAGCAACTTGCTTCATTCAAGAAGTCAAGTCACTTGAAGAAAGAAAGTGGGAAGAAGAAGAATGAGCAAGCTCAAACTCAAACACAAACAAAAATGCAGCAATGGATGCAAGAGAGAGATGAAGAGAAGTTATGAGAAGTGAAGGCAAATTCACTTCTCAAAATCACTTACCACCTGAAAGGTTAGAAAAGGAATGCACTGCAATGCAAAGTGAGATGGAATGACATGATGCAAACCAAAACCAGAAGCATATATGTGATGTTAATGATGCTATGAGATGCTGCAAACATGAAACAAGGCATGGAGATGATCATACAAGCTTATGAGTGCAAATGAAGCAAGTTAAGAACCAAGAACATACATGAAAAGTTATGAAGTGCACATGGCATATAACATGGCAAATACATGATGCAATGATCAAACATGCTTTCAATATGCCTTATGATGTCAAATGAATCAAATGGAGGCATGGAATGTCATGGCAAGTCATGTTATGCAAGAAGATGCAAGATGGATGCATATGAAAGCCCCAAATTAGGGTTTATGATTGATGCAACAAACAAAAACCAAAAACAGAAGCAAACAACATTACAAAAAATTGAAAATGCAACCAAAGGACCCCTAATCCTATACTAAACCACTGCCCAAAGGAGAGGTCTCAACTCTTAACCAAATTCAAGTTATGATTTTCCTAAGTTCTCTAGGGTTTTAGGGTTCCTAAAAAAGAAAATTACCAAACAAATTGAAAATGAAAGATCAAATCATGGCCATTTAATCTCACAAACTACATGCTAAACACAATGCAATGCAAAAAGAACCAAGGTCCAACTTTTCATGGTTAGGCAGAAATGATTTTTTTGAAGTTTGGATCAAAATAATGCATAAAAATGATTTTTATTCAATGAAAAATTCTCAAAATGCATCAAGATCAAAAAATAAATTTGGTTTGAAGGTTGGACAATGTTTCTAAATGTCTTAAAACATTTCATGAATTTTTTGGTGTTTTTTAAATACCTAAAAGTATTTTTAATAAATTAATTTTCATTAATCAATTAAAAATAAACTTTTAAATATTTAAAAATACTTTTTTAATGCTAAAAATAAAAATAAAAATATTTTTGTGTTTTAAAAATTAATGAAACTCTTGACAAAAAGTTTCATAATTTTTAAAACATTTTTGCTATTTTAAATAAATTGTATAAAACAAATATGAAATAAATGAATTAAAACAAAGAAAAAGAAAAGTCAACTGAATGGAGGGCTATGATGCATTCTGGGGAGAGAGAGATTGACCACGCGCGCAATCCAGTGGCCCAAATTCAAACTGAGTTAAATGTCATTATGAATTAATTAATCAGGGTTAGGGCTTCTAATGGTGAATCTGGACCATTCATCCACGCGCGAAGTCAACTTGGTCAGCCAATCCAACGCACGAAATTCAAATCTCATTTAATTACACTGATTAAACCCTAATGATTTTCAGGTGGCCGGAGAAGACCTCCGGTCGTCTTCTCCGGTGGGAACCCCACCTGAAAATCCCCAAAATCCACAAAACGCAACCAAAATGAAATCCAAACACACAGAAATGATTCCCACACTCCCCTGAATCAAAACCCTAAGCTAGAAATCATTTATTTTTCCTCAAACTCTTGAATCGAACAAAACATTTTTTAGGTCAGGGAGTTTCAGAACACGATTACATCCTCATTTTCCAACCATTTTCAAAACCAATGACATAGTTATGATCAGGAGAGCATATAGAACAACTTAAGAACTTAAAAAATGATTTCTGGAAAAAAAGTTCTTGAGCTACCTGAGTTTCGAAGCTTTCACTCTTGTAACTTTCTGACCCCTTCCTTTGATGCAAACCACTCCTTGTGACCCCTAGATGATGTTTGGATGCTTGGAAGAAATTTATGCTGGCTGGTTAAGGAGTTTGAACAGCTTCTGCTCAAACTCAGGTGAAAATGGTATTGGTGATTCAGGCTGTTTCAGGCAGAGGTGAAGGGTTCTTCATGACCAGGATGATGAATGGAGAAGGTTTATGAAGTTTTTTCAGGTGTTTGTGAGCTGTGGAATGAGATTCGAAAGTTCTGGCTTTGGGGATGAAAAATGGGGAAGCTCAGTTCTTGCTTAGTTCAGGCCTGAGTCTTGCTGGTTTTGGCTCAGTGAAGCAAGGTGAGTTGATCAGTGAACTTGGTTTTTGTGTTTGTGAGCTGTGTAGAGAAATTCGAAGGGAAATGCTTGAGGGAGTGAGTTTGTGAATGTCTTGTGTCTATGTGTTTCAGCCTTGCTTTCTATGTGAAATGGCCTGCATTTTGCTTGCATAAAATAATCCCATTGGTCAGATGATGTGACCTGGCCTGCTGTGATAGGTAAGTTCACTTTTGCAAAATGTCAACTTTGGTGTAAGGTGGGCATGGGCTGGGTTCTAGGCAGGTACAAGTGTGTGGGGTGGCGCAGCATGGTGTGAGAGAGAGGCTAGAATGGTTCAGCATTGTAGGCAACAAGTGGATGAGGTGTGATGATGGTTTTTGCAAGTTGATCATCCTTGGTTCACATGAAACTTTCTTGTCCCACAAGCCATAAAACATGAGGAAATCTTGGTCCAATCTGAACTTTAGGACTTGCATGATGCTTGTGTAATGGTTTGACATGAATTAGAAGTTACAAATGCCTTGGTACAAAGTTTTTGCAAGTTTCTCATTTGAGGCATATCTTGAAAATTAGTGATTTTTGCCAACTTTGCCACACCATAACTTTTGATCCAAAATGAATTAGGTTATGTTCTTGTACTTTTTGAAAAGGGAAAGATCTAATCTACAACTTTCATGACCAAAGTTTTTCCATTTGAAGCATTTTTGGATCAAAAAGCAAGGGTTGAAAAAGTGGCATAAAATGACATTTCATGAAAAGTCAACCATGCCCTAAAAAGTCAACTTTGCAAGAACTTCAAATTCTTGAATTTTGTGAACTTCAACCTTCTTCCATGATCAAATAAAGATCATATACACTCAAAATGATGAAGATCACCCCTTGGTTGGGTCATTGGGGGCCTCAGATGCCCTGATTTTGCACTGACTTGTCCAGAAAGTCAACCCTTGATCAGATGACTTCTCCATGGAATTTCTTCATGAAAATTGATATGCATACTCCCTATACCATATAGAGACCAATGGAAACAAGAATGACCAAAAAATTTGGAGTTATGGCCTTTGAAACCAAAACCCTGATTTTAGGTCAACTGTGCAGTCAAACCTGGCTCTGCATCTATACCAATCCCAGTTCTTGTGATTCTTTGGCATTCTTGACTTTGAGAAGATGTAATATGATGCTTGAACACATATGGACCCCCTTGAAGTGATTGATGACCTTTGGAGTGGCTCAAGAAGCTCTTGGATTGCTCAGATCACAAACCCTAGATGCAGATGACTTAGAACCAATGCAAAGATTCAAAATTGTGGTATGAGATGTTATGATTGTGTTTATGCATATGAGATGATCACAAACCATGGTGTGAATGGGTGAGGGCAAATTTGGGGTGTTTACAGCTGTCCCTATTAAAACATGAGTTAGCTGTGCAGGATGTAAGCGACGGCTTAACAGGCCAACAAGATAACTTGTGGTTGAATACCAAAGACAGTCCAAAATTTGCACTCACAGAATGAAGAAGAAAAGGGATATAGATTGTAAAAGAAAATAAAGTATATCGTAAAGTATGGGCGACGGAGGACGACCGTCGAGCAGAGGACGACTGCTGGGTAAAGAGCAATGACGGGGACGGCCGACATGCTGGGAAAAGTGCGGAAAATAAAGCAATGACGGGGACTGCCGACATGCTGGGGATAAAAGAATTATGATGGGGACGGCCATCAAGATAAAGCTGTAAAATTCTCTGGGGATTAATGAAACATGACGGGGACGGCCATCAAGTTCATAAAGTAAAGTAACCAACGATGGGGACGGCCATCGGGCTAAAAGAAAAGGGACCACGACGGGGACGGCCATCGGGTTAAAGAATAAATGAAATAAACAGATGATGAGGTACGGTCATCAAAGGTGAAGGACGATCACCTAGCAGGGGACGGCTGCTCTATTGGGGGGTAAGATGAGGGACGACCATCTAAGGTGGAGGACAACCACCTGGCAGGGTACGGCTACCGAAAATATCGCGACATAGGACGAATGCCGGATAAAAGGTCAACGATGGGGACGGCCATCGGATGAGCATGATGGAGGACGACCATCAAGAGGTGGAGGACGACCACCTAGCAGGGGACGGCTGCTCTCAAGGTTTGTCATGACATAAGACGAATGCCAGATAACCAAAATCAACAATGGGGACGGCCATTGGATAAAATGATGAAGGACGATCATCAAGAGGTGGAGGACGACCACCTAGCAGGGGACGGCTGCTAAATATCAACGATGGGGACGGCCATCGGATGAGCATGATGGAGGATGACCATCAAGAGGTGGAGGACGACCACCTAGCAGGGGACGGCTGCTCTCAAGGTTTGTCATGACATAGGACGAATGCCACATAACCAAAATCAACAATGGGGACGGCCATTGGATAAAATGATGAAGGACGATCATCAAGAGGTGGAGGACGACCACCTAGCAGGGGACGGCTGCTAAATATCAACGATGGGGACGGCCATCGGATGAGCATGATGGAGGACGACCATCAAGAGGTGGAGGACGACCACCTAGCAGGGTACGGCTGCTCTCAGGGTTTATCATGACACAGGACGAGTGTCAGATAAAAAGGAAAATGCTTTGTTGGCGATCTACTGGGGAGTAGTAAACACGGACGAGTGTTTACATCCAAGAAACAAAAGGTATAAGTGTTTAGATGTGTATAGATTAGAGATGCGGACGAGCATCCCTAAGACTACGATACAGACGAGTATCGGGTAGAAACAAATACTGACACGTGCTCAGAGATGATGATACGGACGAGTATCAACTGGTTAACAGAGAACACGGGCGAGTGTTGAATCTGAAGAGACTCTTCTGGGGAATAGTAGATACAGACGAGTATCTATATTCAAGAAGACAGAAGTGTTTGACACAGTGTATGGATTAAAGACGCGGACGAGCATCCTTAAGACTATGATACGGACGAGTATCATGTAGAAACAAACGCTTGACGCATGCTCTGAGATGATGATACGGACGAGTACCATCTGGTTAACAAAGAACACGGACGAGTGTTGAATCTGTGGGGATGTATAAGTGGTATATACAAGACACGGACGAGTATCTGTATAAGAGTGAGTGGTATATAGATGAGTGTTTAACTGCTGGGGAGAATGACACGGACGAGTGTCAAAAGGAGAAAAGTGTAATATGAACAAGTATCTGATATACAAAGTGTAGATGACTGTGCTGGGGATATGACACGGACGGGTGCCAAAGGATTGTGTATGCAAGTACATGTGAGTGCAAAGAGGATGTCTTTGGCTTTCTGCTGGGAGTATGACACGGACGGGTGTCAGGAAGTATCTGTAATACGGGTGTTGTTGTTTGCAAAGAGTGTTCAGGCGACTTTACTGGGGAAAGATGGCACGGACGGGTGTCAAAATGAGTATATACTGGTGTTTGTGGATTGTGAGGCAGCTGCTTTTGCTGGGGACTCTGGTGGGGATTTTTCTGTACGTTGATGAACTGTCATTATTCACAAGTGTTGGTTTAAAACATGGCTTATGATTATGCTATGTGTTGGATTTTTGCCGTAATGCTCCGTGTTAAAACGGAATGCTACGCTTTGTGGGTGAATATGATGCGGATGCTATGATTGTGCAAAGATACCAAACCGGAATCCGAGTCCCGTTGCTGCGAAGATCTTCGATCGATCCGTTTGAAGCAGACATCCCAGCTGGGGGTGAGATCATTGGTAGATCTGATGAGGTGATATCTGCTTGGGGATACAGGTCATTGATAAACCTATCCTGGTAATGATGGACCCAGCTGGGGTTTGAGGGAGTTCTCTTCACTCTGTTGTGAGTTCTTCGTGCATTGCTCTTCTGGATAGAGGCTGGAGCTCTGTGGGGAGATGATTCCCTGACTTTTGTGCTCGGCTGAGGACGAAATGGCAATTCGGCTGGGGAGAAACAGAGGACTCACTGAAAGAACTCCCTAGAAAATTCTGTTGAGGTAGCTTCTTGACTCAGTCGGGGATATGGGCGCCTTCTGTGATACCTGGCCACTCTGATGGGGATAAGTAATAAGTGGCAACTCAGCTGGGGAGAGAATACTTTGAGTGCTGAGTGTTGATTTGTCAGCTTGCTGGGGCAAAACTTTCGTGCCCCAAGTTGCATTCTGGGTACCTGCAATCCTGCAAAGATAGAGAAACGCACAAGTAATCCCGAGGTATCCCTTACTGGATTCCGTCATAGGAGTTTAGACACTTCTGAGAGTAAGCATATTTCCTGCAAGCATGTTTTTATTTTTGAAGATAAACATCTGTATTCATGCAATCGTTTTTCTTTAAGACATCAGACATTTTTTGCAAACAAAATAAAAAATGTATAAGACGAGACATGACTGAAAATCTGATTTTATTAATTCACATGCCTTGAATCGGCGAGATACAGTCAAAGAAACAAATCCCCTAAAATGAGGGGATTGCTACAAATTGAGAAACAAAGTGCTGGCAATGTTGATGACGCTTTAAGGAGCTTCCTCTTCCCTATGACTCGCATGACTTTTGACATTCTTCTCATCTTGCTTTCTGAAGAGGGCTAAGTCTGATTGAAGCTTGATCCTTTCGAAGCTTACCGAGTTGTGAACGATACAGACGAATTCAGAGTGCAGTTGTTCGCTTATTCCTTTATTTTGCATGGATCGCCCTTTCGGGTTTTCAATCCATCGGGATACCCATTTTTGCCTGAGCTGTCCAATGCGGCTTTTCAACTCAGCGGGTGTACATTTTTCTTTATTTTCCCTTATTTTTGCCCGAGTCTTTTATTCTGTTTTTGACTCGCCGGGATGCCCTATTTTTGCCTGGACTTACATTCTGTTTTTATGTCCAGCGGGTCAGTTTATGCGAAGTATTTTTTAACTGCATCTGAATTCACAGGGGACGGGAAGCCTTCACCATCCATGGTGCTGAGCATCAGTGCTCCACCCGAGAAAACTTTCTTTACCACAAATGGTCCTTCATAGTTTGGAGTCCATTTGCCCCTGTGGTCTGTATGAGGAGGGAGGATTCTTTTCAGCACAAGATCTCCTACTTGGTACTCTCGGTGCCTGACTTTCTGATCGAAGGCTTTCTTCATTCTCTTCTGATACAACTGCCCATGACAGATTGCAGCCAATCTTTTCTCTTCAATCAGACTCAGTTGTTCGTATCGGGCTCGGACCCATTCTGCTTCACTCAGTTTAACATCCATCAATACCCGTAAGGAGGGTAATTCAATTTCGACAGGTAGGACCGCTTCCATACCATACACAAGCTGATACGGTGTTTCCCCAGTGGATGTTCTGATTGACGTGCGGTACCCATGCAAGGCAAACGGTAGCATTTCATGCCAGTCTTTGTAGGTGACTACCATCTTCTGCACAATCTTCTTGATATTCTTGTTAGCTGCCTCAACAGCGCCATTCATCTTTGGCCTGTAAGGAGAAGAATTGTGATGTTGAAATTTGAAATCCCGGCATAGCTCAGCCATCATTTTGTTGTTTAGATTGGAACCATTATCAGTAATGATTCGCTCGGGAACTCCGTACCGACAGATGACATCTCTTTTCAGAAATCTGGCTACCACTTGTCTTGTAACATTGGCATAGGAAGCTGCTTCGACCCACTTGGTGAAATAGTCGATGGCGACTAGGATGAATCTGTGGCCATTCGAAGCAGTCGGCTCAATCTTGCCAATCATGTCGATGCCCCACATAGCAAAGGGCCGGGGTGAAGACATCACGTTCAAAGGATTGGGAGGTACATGCACCTTATCTGCATAAATCTGGCATTTATGGCATTTCCTGGCGTAGGCACAACAGTCAGCATCCATTGTGATCCAGTAATAGCCTGATCTCAGCAATTTCTTGGCCATAGCATTCCCTCCAGCATGGGTACCAAAGGATCCCTCGTGCACTTCATGCATCAACAAATCTGCTTCCGTCTTGTCGACGCACCTGAGGAGTACCATATCAAAGTTCCTTTTGTATAAAGACCCATCAGTGTTCAGAAAGAAACTACCAGCCAGCCTTCTCAAAGTCTTCTTATCATTGGAAGATGCCCCAGGTGGGTATGTTTGATCCTCTAAGAAGCACTTAATGTCATGGAACCAAGGCTTGTCATCTTTGACAACATCTGTTGCGAATACATATGCTGGTCTGTCAAGTCTGGACACTGAAATTTGAGGTACAAAGTTGGCAGCCTGAACTTTGATCATGGACGAAATGGTAGCCAGAGCATCTGCAAACTGATTCTCGTCCCGAGGGATATACTCAAGCTTGACTGTTGTAAAGAAAGTCAATAACCTCCTTGTATAATCCCTGTAAGGTATCAGATGATCTTGGTGTGTGTACCATTTGCCGTTAGTCTGATTAACTACCAGAGCTGAATCTCCGAATACAGTCAACGTCTTGATCCTGAGGTCAATGGCTTCCTCAAGACCCATAATGCAAGCTTCGTATTCAGCTTCGTTGTTAGTGCAGTTGAAAGTGAGCTTTGCCGAGAAAGGCATGTGAACTCCTTTAGGTGTAATGAGTACTGCACCAACACCACGACCATTCATGTTAACAGCCCCATCAAACATCATAGTCCATTCTTCTTCTGGGTCAGGCCCTTCAGTGTGGACAGGCTCTTCATGATCTTTTGCTTTTATGAACATGATGTCTTCATCAGGGAAGTCAAATCTCATAGGCTGGTAATCATCAATGGGTTGCTCAGCAAGATATTCAGACAATACACTGCCCTTGATGGCTTTCTGAGATGTGTACTGGATGTCATACTCTGTAAGGATCATTTGACATCTTGCAACCCGTCCGGTGAGCGCTGGCTTCTCAAATATGTACTTAACTAGGTCCATCTTTGAGATCAACAAAGTAGTGTGGGTCAGCATATACTTCCTCAGTCGGCGAGCAGCCCACGCTAAAGCACAGCAAGTTTTCTCGAGCAGTGAATAACGTTGTTCACAGTCGGTAAACTTTTTGCTTAGGTAGTATATTGCATACTCTTTTCGACCAGACTCGTCATGCTGGCCCAGCACACACCCCATTGACTCTTCTAATACTGTCAAGTACATTATCAGAGGTCTTCCTTCAACTGGAGGCATAAGGATTGGTGGTTCTTGTAAGTATTCCTTGATCTTGTCAAAATCCTTCTGACAGTCTTCATTCCACCTGACCGTTTGTTCTTTTCTCAACAATTTGAATAAAGGTTCACAGGTTGCTGTAAGGTGAGATATGAACCTTGAGATGTAGTTCAATCGACCTAAGAACCCTCGAACTTCCTTCTCTGTCTTCGGTGCAGGCATCTCTTGAATAGCTTTGACTTTATCAGGGTCAACTTCAATCCCTTTCTCGCTTACAATAAATCCCAGCAGCTTACCGGATCGCACCCCGAATGTGCACTTGTTGGGGTTTAACTTCAGTTGGTATTTCCTCAGACGCTTGAATAACTTCAGCAGATTTACCAGGTGGTCTTCTTCTGTGAGGGACTTGGCAATCATGTCATCCACATAACATTCTATCTCTTTATGAATCATATCGTGGAATAATGTTACCATAGCCCGTTGATATGTTGCACCGGCATTCTTGAGTCCAAATGGCATTACCTTATAGCAGAACGTGCCCCAGGGTGTGATGAAGATTGTCTTCTCCATGTCTTCAGGTGACATCTTAATCTGATTGTATCCTGAAAATCCATCCATGAAGGAGAACACCAAGAACTGAGCCGTATTATCCACCAATACATCAATGTGAGGTAAAGGGAAGTCATCTTTCGGGCTGGCTCTGTTCAGATCCCGGTAGTCAACACACATTCTTACTTTGCCATCCTTCTTGGGCACAGGTACTATGTTAGCAACCCACGGTGGATAGCTAGTCACAACAAGGAACCCGGCGTCCCATTGCTTTTGTACCTCCTCCTTGATTTTCATAGCCATGTCTGGGCGAGTTCGGCGCAGTTTCTGTTTAACCGGCGGGCATTCTTCTCTCAAAGGTAGATTGTGCACAACAATGTCGGTGTCCAACCCCGGCATGTCTTGATAAGACCAAGCAAACACGTCCACATACTCTCGAAGCAAGTCAATCAATTGTCTCTTCACTGAGTCTTGCAGGCAGGCCCCGATTCTAACTTCTTTCACGTCTTCATCTGTACCAAGATTAATCGTTTCGACCTCCTCCTGGTGAGGAGTAATAACCCTTTCCTCTTGTCTTAACAACCTGGCTAACTCTTCAGGAAGCTCATATTCTTCTTCAACCCCTTCATCAGCTTGATTGATTGGATTGTCAAAGTCATACGAAGTCATAGCCGTGCTGTTGTCGGTGCTGTCTGGAAGGCACACTCTGCAAGGGTTCAGTTTGTTCATTTTAGTGATTTGATTTTAATCTTGTTTTAGAAAAGTGAAATAAAGTTGTCATTTTGAAAACATTGCCATTTATTTTTTTGTACAAAAAGAAAAAAGGAAAAACAGTGAACGGAAAAGAAAAAGACTCGTTTGCAAAAAGATATCTGATATTTCATTGATTAATCTTGTTGCACAAAAAGTACAGATGGCCCTATTACAAAATGAGTCTTGTCATCTTGGGCAAGATGCAAGACTTTGATGCATGCTATAAAAATACAGGAAATAATAATTACTCTGCATGAGTAACTCTTATAATTTCCTGGGAAGACCAGTTCGAGATACTGCTCCCCGGGATCTTTGGACGAATCCAGCTTTCCAGGTTGCGTTCTTCTTCCAGCTCGTCTTCCAAATTGTTGACAACATCAGGGGTGAGCATCCCCCCACTAACAAAATTGGGCTCTTTTGCAGCCTCTGCTTGATCTTGTTGAGTTGGTTTGTAACCCAACCCAAATCTATCCTCTTTCTTCTCCATCGGTAACAGTTTGCCCCAGCCTTGGGCAGTTCCTTCCTCAACAACCTTTCGGACTTGTTGATATGACGTCATTGAAGTTCCAGGCACAGCAGAAGTTTCATTCACGTTCAAAGCTTCGAACCCCTGACTCATTGTTTCATGGATCTCCCCATCCATCTCAATGTATTTATAAGTAGCCAGGTGACTGACAAAAATATCCTCCTCTCCACAGATTGTAACGATTTGACCCTCCCACTCGTATTTTAACTTCTGGTGAAGGGTAGAGGTCACGGCGCCAGCGGCGTGAATCCATGGCCTACCCAATAGACAGCTGTAGGCAGGATGTATATCCATCACGTAGAAGGTCGTTTTGAAAGTTTGCGGGCCAATCGTTATGGGCAACTCAATCTCCCCAAGCACTGATCTTTTAGAGCCATCAAATGCTCTCACCACCAGGTTGCTGGGTCTTAACACCAATCCGTCATATTCTAGCTTCACCAGGGCCTTTTTAGGTAAGACATTGAGGGATGACCCCGTGTCTACCAGCACATGGGAAAGGACTGCACCTTTACACTCCATGGTTATGTGCAAGGCCTTGTTATGGTTGCGGCCTTCCGTTGTCAAATCAGTGTTGGTGAACCCTAGTCCGTGACTAGCATTAACATTTCCAACTACAGCTTCCAGCTGATTGACAGTGATCTCTTCAGGCACGTAAGCTGCGTGCAAGACTTTGAGTAGTGCATTCCGGTGAGCTTCGGAGCACATAAGCAATGATAGGATTGAGATTTTGGAAGGCGTCTGGTGAAGCTGATCCACTATTTTGTAATCACTTTTTCTTGATGATTCGCATGAACTCATCAACCTCTTGATCAAAGGGTGTTTTCAAGGCTTCTTTAACAGCCTGCTCTTCCTGCACCAAGCTTTTTCCTTTTGCCTTGGCAGCAGCTTCTGCTTCGGCAGTGGGTCTCTGAATTTGTGGAGCAAAGAGACGTCCGCTTCGAGTGAAGCCCCCGCCTCCTCCCACATTGTCTATTTGTGGTGCAGGGGTTGATGATTCAAAAGTGATTTTTTGTCCTTCGCAGTACAAATCAGAGCCGTAATGCCATGGGATGGCATTGCTGCTTTCATAAGGTACTGGTCCAGGCACCGTGATAGTGACTGGACTGACTGCAGCTGCGGAAGGAATTGTGATAGTCTGTGGATCGTAATATATCGTGACTGGTGCTCTGATGGGAGCAGCACTTTGTGAATTGTAAGCAGAGTTATCTTATGGATTGTAATAGATGGTAACGGTTGAGACATCTTCATGATTCGTTGCTGATGTTGTAGGAGACATTGCTGGAAGGATGGATGTTGTTTTTGGAGCTTCAAGATGGAGTGGTGCCGGAGTTGTAGTAGGAACACTTGTTGATATCTGGTCAGTTGAAACGACAGATGAAGTACTTGTTGATGAAGCTGAAGAATTGTCGGGAACAATGGTTGTTGCAGTTGTAAGAGATACTGGAATTGTTGCCGATGAGATTGCTGGATTTGTAGGAAATGATGTGGTGATTTGAAGCTGGCCACTCTGAATGAGACCATCTATGCCATTCCTCAGGTTATCGCACCCATTTACCGAGATATTGCAGTAAGCACACCCTAACTCACACCCCGGGAACATTTGACATTCGAGGAGTTGAGCCTTAATTTCCACCAACGGTGTCCGGATCTGACCCACACTGGTTATTAAATAAGACGGCTTGTCTTCTTCAATAGCGTTAATTCTGGGACCACCGTGGTTTGGCATGGGGTTCTTATTGACATTGGGTGGTGGTGCGAAGTTCAGAGCTTTCGAGTCTACCAGGTCTTGTACCTTCATGTGCAAGGCTCTGCACTTTTCTGTACTGTGGCCAGGTGCATTTGAATGGAAGGCACATCTGGCGTTGGAGTCATAATTCCTGGGTAGACTGTTAGGATCCGGAGGTGCCAACGTCCTTAGCTCAACTAGGTTGAGTTTCAGGAGTTGTGGCAGTAGTGTTGCATATGGCATAGGGATCGGATCGATTACCCTGTTGGCTTGAGAAGGCCTCTGTTGGAATGGCCTTTGCTGATTGTTGTTGTTGGCGTTATTGTAGTTTCTCGGAGGATACTGAGCTTGTTGATGGTACTGAGGTTGTTGCTGATAGTTTTGTTGCGGAGGTTGATAAGCTGGTTGAGGATGAGCTGGAGCGGGAATGGTGACTGCTGCCACAGATCTATGGACATATTGGGGCCTTCCCCTGTTGGTGTGGATGGCATTGGTCTCGCCAGTTCTTCTTGGGCCTGCAAAAGGCTTCCTTGTATTGCTGGACGAGCTGGCACCATTGTCGGAAATCTTGCCCATTTTTAACAGGCTCTCAATTCTCTCTCCCGCTATGACAACATCTGCAAAGCTAGTGGAAGAGAAAGCAGCCAGCCTGTCAATATATGTTCCCTGGAGGGTGTTCATAAACATATCTGCCATTTCCCTCTCAGACATAGGTGGCTGAACAGCAGCAGCCAATTGCCTCCATCTCTGGGTGTATTCTCGGAAACTTTCTCTTGACGACTGTGACATTCCCATTAGGAGGGTCCTGTTGGGTGCCATGTCTAAGTTGTACTGATACTGTCTGATAAAGGCTTCTGCCAGGTCTTTCCAACACCTGATAGTTGCTCTTGTCAGATGAGAGTACCATTCTCTTGAAGCTCCCGTCAAGCTGTCTTCAAAATAGAACATCCAGAGCTTCTCATCCATAGTGTAGGCCTTCAGCCTCCCCAGAAATGATTGCAAATGAGTCCGGGGGCACGAAGTCCCGTTGTATTTCTCAAAACAAGGAGGCTTAAACTTATGGGGAATCCTGACCCCGTCTACCAAGCCCATGTCCATGACATCGAAACCCAAAGAGTTTTGAGACTCTAAGGACCTCAGCTTCTCAGCTATCTCATCCAGCCTTCTATCATAAGCTTCCTCCCCAGCACCCATTACCGTGAACTGGTCCTCTTGGGGGTCTTCTTGCAGTACCCTGCCTGCAGTGGCAGTCCCTTGAACATTTGCAGGAATATTGACCTCTGGATGAAGATGGGGGCCAAATACAGGGGGGTTAACATGAGGTTGGACCCTTTCATTGTTGCTGGTGCCGGCAGTCCCTATATGTGGATCTTCTTGATTTTGCCTTTCCACCATGGCCCTCAATCTTTCCTGGCTCTGAGCCATGTTGTTCATCACTTCCATAAACTGAGTCATCTGCGTTCTCATTTCCAATCTTTCGTTTGCCATTTGATTTCTAACCTCTGCAAGGTCCTGCTGTACCTGATCCATTTGTATGCCCGGAAGGTTGTTGCGGGTTGGATAACGGTGCAGACGGTTGAGGGGAAATACCCGGCGTCGAGCAATAGTTCCTGAGCATCACAACAGAGTTAGCAACAATAAAACAAAAACCTACAAAACAAACAAAGGGTTAGCATGCAATGCAGTATGCTTATTTGTTTTCAAGGTATCCGGCTTGGCATTCAGTTTTGACCCTTCCAGACCCTTGATGATGCTGTTGATGTTGCTTTTTGAAGTGGAACAAACTAATACATATATTACAAAAGGCAAATGGTACATAGTTTGTCTACAAAGACAAGCCCTCTGAGGGGTCAAAATATATTACAGGAAAACAAAAGTACATGGAATGAAAGCAACAACAAACAAAAGGTCAAACACCAAGACCAAACTCATCCTCCCGAACTTCCTTGAGAAGTGCTTCGGTCACAGGATCAGCCGGACGCTCCGTGAGATTCTTGATGAGGAGATTCCGGGTAGTAACAGCTGCAGTTAGCTTCTTGTGCTGACTTTGGTCCTTTGACCTCTTCACTCCAGCTTTGATCTTCAGCTCTGATATCTCTCTCTGGGCTGCTGCCAGGGCTTCCTGCTGCTCTCTTGCACTAGCTTCCCGCTGCTCTATCTTGTCTTGGACCCTCTTGTCCTCCAGAGTACGAGCCTCGGTGATCCTGACCCACCTAGCCTGGCTCTCCTTCAGATACAAGTCTGTCCTTGCTCTCTGGAACTGGGCTTCCTTGCAAGCATTCTTCAGAATTTGTTCTCCAGCCTTAGACTTTTTGATATAATCCCCAGACTTCTCAATCTTAGCCAGATGCTCCACTCTCAACTTCTCTAACCTCTCAATATCCAACCTGCCATCACTCCTCTCCCGGAGGGTCTTCTGCAAAGCCTGAGTCAACTTCTCATTTCTTTCTTTCAAGCTCTCAAACTCCTCCAAACTGACAGTGGCAGGGGGTGGTGCTGAGGATGGTCCAGGCATATCCTCCATGGTAAAGGGCATCCCAGAGAATTGAGCCCTGGCATGGGACCACTCATAATATTGTGCCGATGCCACATTGTTGCACTTCCCCAGAATGGTTACTCCCTTGGTTTGAACATTATCCCAGGCCCAGGCTGCCTGCCTAACAACAGCCAGATTAGGCTTGTTCTCACAATAAAGAGTCTCAACCAAGTCCTGTGCCTTAGGAGTGTGGACCAGTGCATAGCCCAGTTGTCTTTTGAACAGCAGAGGGTTGTAATTAATACTACCCTTAACTCCTATTAGGGGCACATTGGGAAAATGCCCACAGCTGGTGATGATATCCCTGCCTTTTGTACTTTGAGTGCACCACCTGATATCAGCTGAAGTTAGAGCAGTGAGTCTTCTAGCCCAGTTTCTCTGCTGATGAGGATTCAAAAATGCATTTGTCTTGGGCAAATGCCTGAGAAGCCATGTGTGGAACAAAGGAGCACAGCACCTCACTAATCTTCCCCTCTGCTTTTCATTCCTCTGATGCACTGAGTAATAGAGATCCCCCAATAAAGTGGGCACTGGATTCTTCAGGATGAAAAGGTGGATTGCATTCTTGCTAATGAATCGAGGCTCATCTGCAAATAATATGATCCCATATATGCTCAAGGCCAGCAAAGCACAGACTGCTTTCCACTCTCCCAGAGAAGCTTTCAGGGTAGCTTGAGAGATCAAGAAATCCAGATGCAAACCAGGGATCCCAGCCTTAGAAGTCATATGCTGTCCAGTCAGAACTGATTCCAGATGTAAGGCCTTTGCTACCTCTTCATTACCAGGAAAGACCATCTCAGGGTTGAAAAGGATTCCACCCATGATAGGTATACCAACTAATGATGAGTATTCTTCCAATAAAGGGCCCAGCTGAAAGTCCTGAAAAGTGAAGCACCTCAGTGGGGGATCATAAAACTGAAGGCAGGTGTGGATCAAGCTTCTCTGTGAAGGGTCCAGATCCATAACCATATCAAGTATATCTCCATAGTGTTCCCTGAACAGTGGTATATGGTCTGGAGTGATCAGGGTCTGAATCCTCCTGATGTCAGATAGCTCTGGCTGGAAGAAGTGGTAGGTGATGTTGCTCTTTTTAGGTGCCATGATGTTGAGACTGAGTAGAGACAGGTGCTGATGATAACACTGAAGAATGGGCCACTGATTGGCTGGTGCAGGTGACTGAAAATGATAGCTGATAGCTGAAGCAGATGCTGATGATGATAGGGTCAAAACCTGAGCCAAAATGAAGGTGGATACCCTGAAACACAAATAAGCAAATGTTAATATGATGCAATGGTTATGTATGCAAATGATATGCAAGGGTTTGTGACTGAGCTGGATCTGATCAAATGTCCTGATGTAGGTCCAAGTATGTTCAAGAATTCCAGATGGAGGTCTATAAATCCAGTAACCAAGGTGGGGGGCTCAAATAAAGAGCCACATGTCCAGGGTTTAGAATCACAAGAACTGTTCCAACATGGAGTATTCTTAATCACATCAAAGTAACAGGGTATGTTGAGGCCAAGGGTACCTGCAAACCTGTAAACAGCCCAACCCCCTCACAGGTGGTGTTCTAAAACAAGGATCCTCAGACTTGGATCAGTTATGAGAAGTGTAAACACTTCTAACCCGGAGGTACAGTGTTTACAATAACCATAAAAGTCCCTCCTCTGATTCACCTCAGTTTCTGAAGGTCAATACTAAAGGTCATCCAGACTTAGCAGGCTTCCCAGATAGCCCTAGCATTGCAGGAAATCTGCAACACAGAGTTCTCAAGAAGAAACCCATATCTGAACCGTGTTTCATATTCCCGCACCAGACCGAGATGGAATGGGAAAGAATATGAACCACTCTAGCCTAGGTGTCAATCAGGTCCCAGGTATAGGACCTTAACTCTCAATGGAACCCCACCCACCAAAGCAAAACCAGATCCAGCCAGACAGCATGACAGTATGATATATGTAAAGCAGTAAAGAAAGCAAATAAACAACTGTACATAAAGCAAAAATAAATACAAATATAAACACAAATAAACACATAACACCCCAGTAAACACAAATCAAACAAGCGCTAGGAGGAACCCACAAAAAGAACCAGAAGCCCTGGTTGCAGTATAAGGGTCCCCAGCAGAGTCGCCAAGCTGTCGCTCCCGATAAAATGGGACTAGCCCAGATAAGGGTACAGACGCGAACGGTCAGCGAAAGGGACAATGAGAACACACAGCCGTGAACTCACTGGAGATGAATAGAGTCGCCAGCTAGGCATTTTTATCCCGGAGGAAAGGCAATGCTGCATAGACCTAGAAAGAGATGGATAAGACGGTTGCAAACCAGAGAGACTTAGAAAGGGGGTTGGTTACAACCTGGGAAGGTATTAGCACCCAGATTGTCCGCCGTACTCGACGGGATCCACGCTTAAAAGATTTGTGTTTTAAAGGGGTAGTGTCAGTGCAATTTGTGTGTAAAAGAGCTGGAAAACAAAATGTACAGGTGTCAATGTGTAAATGTATGGTGTCAGTGTAAGGATGAGAAGACTCAAGATCATGAGGCTTAAAAGAAAGATGCTGGAAAAGAGGGGGAATATACAGAGACTTTTGTTCGATAACTGTTAAGTTATGCCTACGTATCCTCTCATGCAATGAGGAAGTCAGAACACCGTAGTTCGACCCAAAGAGACTGAAAGATGAGTTGACTCATGAACTGCTTGCTTGTCAATGCTCAAGTGTAAGACCTGTCTGGCTCAGGTGCAAACTGTCTTGCATTAGACGGAAGAAGCGAGTTCTCGTTTGTGAATGAAGATGATGAGAAAAAGAATCCCGGAGGAGACGATTATTGTTTGTTTTTGTATTTTCAGTCTTTTATTGCTTTTGAAAATTTGTCATAGGATAATGAGCTTAAGTCTAAACCAATGGGTTAGTAAACTCATCACATCTTCCCTCTATTTAGGGGCAATGAGAGTACCTTAAGTGTGAATTCAGATTCTCACACTTAAACACCTTTGGTGCAGGATTAAGATCATTGACCTATTTGTGATTATTTAGGTGTTTTTGTGGTTTTTGTTTAGTGTTAAGTAATGAGGTTAAGCCATAATCAGGGATTAAACAGACTCATTACACCATCCTAATAGAAGGATAATAGATGAGGGTGCTTAAGCTGAGGAAAGCTCCTCAACTTAATCCATGATTAGGGATTAAACTCATGACCAAACAAGCCTTTATTAGATGGGTTTTATTCAATGATATGATGATGAAGTGAATTTTATGATTTGCAAGACCACTTGAGGGGGACTTGTCCATTAACACTAGGGTTAGTCCTTCTTAACCAATTAAGGAAGAATTAGAACCCTAATGCAAGGCCCAAGTTACAAGTGTGATGTCTTGATGATTATTAAGATGAATTGATTAAGATATTTAAACACATTAAGGGTTTAACACTTAGGATTAAAGTTATACACTCCATCCTAATAGAAGGATGCAGGCATAAGCTTAATCACAAAGCCTTAAAGCCTTTAGGGTTTAGTCCCTGATTATGAGATAAGAAGAGAAGACTCAAAAGAGACACAAAGGTAAAACTAAGAGGGGAGACTAATCAAAACCCTAATCATTGTCATGCTTGGTTGTTCCTAAGGTTTGTGAGGTTTTCAAAAGAAGTCTTCAATGGAACCACCAGGAAGCAGATGAAAGGATCAAGAGAAGCAAAGCAACTTGCTTCATTCAAGAAGTCAAGTCACTTGAAGAAAGAAAGTGGGAAGAAGAAGAATGAGCAAGCTCAAACTCAAACACAAACAAAAATGCAGAAATGGATGCAAGAGAGAGATGAAGAGAAGTTATGAGAAGTGAAGGCAAATTCACTTCTCAAAATCACTTACCACCTGAAAGGTTAGAAAAGGAATGCACTGCAATGCAAAGTGAGATGGAATGACATGATGCAAACCAAAACCAGAAGCATATATGTGATGTTAATGATGCTATGAGATGCTGCAAACATGAAACAAGGCATGGAGATGATCATACAAGCTTATGAGTGCAAATGAAGCAAGTTAAGAACCAAGAACATACATGAAAAGTTATGAAGTGCACATGGCATATAACATGGCAAATACATGATGCAATGATCAAACATGCTTTCAATATGCCTTATGATGTCAAATGAATCAAATGGAGGCATGGAATGTCATGGCAAGTCATGTTATGCAAGAAGATGCAAGATGGATGCATATGAAAGCCCCAAATTAGGGTTTATGATTGATGCAACAAACAAAAACCAAAAACAGAAGCAAACAACATTACAAAAAATTGAAAATGCAACCAAAGGACCCCTAATCCTATACTAAACCACTGCCCAAAGGAGAGGTCTCAACTCTTAACCAAATTCAAGTTATGATTTTCCTAAGTTCTCTAGGGTTTTAGGGTTCCTAAACAAGAAAATTACCAAACAAATTGAAAATGAAAGATCAAATCATGGCCATTTAATCTCACTAACTACATGCTAAACACAATGCAATGCAAAAAGAACCAAGGTCCAACTCTTCATGGTTAGGCAGAAATGATTTTTTTGAAGTTTGGATCAAAATAATGCATAAAAATGATTTTTATTCAATGAAAAATTCTCAAAATGCATCAAGATCAAAAAATAAATTTGGTTTGAAGGTTGGACAATGTTTATAAATGTCTTAAAACATTTCATGAATTTTTTGGTGATTTTTAAATACCTAAAAGTATTTTTAATAAATTAATTTTCATTAATCAATTAAAAATAAACTTTTAAATATTTAAAAATACTTTTTTAATGCTAAAAATAAAAATAAAAATATTTTTGTGTTTTAAAAATTAATGAAACTCTTGACAAAAAGTTTCATAATTTTTAAAACATTTTTGCTATTTTAAATAAATTGTATAAAACAAATATGAAATAAATGAATTAAAACAAAGAAAAAGAAAAGTCAACTGAATGGAGGGCTATGATGCATTCTGGGGAGAGAGAGATTGACCACGCGCGCAATCCAGTGGCCCAAATTCAAACTGAGTTAAATGTCATTATGAATTAATTAATCAGGGTTAGGGCTTCTAATGGTGAATCTGGACCATTCATCCACGCGCGAAGTCAACTTGGTCAGCCAATCCAACGCACGAAATTCAAATCTCATTTAATTACACTGATTAAACCCTAATGATTTTCAGGTGGCCGGAGAAGACCTCCGGTCGTCTTCTCCGGTGGGAACCCCACCTGAAAATCCCCAAAGTCCACAAAACGCAACCAAAATGAAATCCAAACACACAGAAATGATTCCCACACTCCCCTGAATCAAAACCCTAAGCTAGAAATCATTTATTTTTCCTCAAACTCTTGAATCGAACAAAACATTTTTTAGGTCAGGGAGTTTCAGAACACGATTACATCCTCATTTTCCAACCATTTTCAAAACCAATGACATAGTTATGATCAGGAGAGCATATAGAACAACTTAAGAACTTAAAAAATGATTTCTGGAAAAAAAAGTTCTTGAGCTACCTGAGTTTCGAAGCTTTCACTCTTGTAACTTTCTGACCCCTTCCTTTGATGCAAACCACTCCTTGTGACCCCTAGATGATGTTTGGATGCTTGGAAGAAATTTATGCTGGCTGGTTAAGGAGTTTGAACAACTTCTGCTCAAACTCAGGTGAAAATGGTATTGGTGATTCAGGCTGTTTCAGGCAGAGGTGAAGGGTTCTTCATGACCAGGATGATGAATGGAGAAGGTTTATGAAGTTTTTTCAGGTGTTTGTGAGCTGTGGAATGAGATTCGAAAGTTCTGGCTTTGGGGATGAAAAATGGGGAAGCTCAGTTCTTGCTTAGTTCAGGCCTGAGTCTTGCTGGTTTTGGCTCAGTGAAGCAAGGTGAGTTGATCAGTGAACTTGGTTTTTGTGTTTGTGAGCTGTGTAGAGAAATTCGAAGGGAAATGCTTGAGGGAGTGAGTTTGTGAATGTCTTGTATCTATGTGTTTCAGCCTTGCTTTCTATGTGAAATGGCCTGCATTTTGCTTGCATAAAATAATCCCATTGGTCAGATGATGTGACCTGGCCTGCTGTGATAGGTAAGTTCACTTTTGCAAAATGTCAACTTTGGTGTAAGGTGGGCATGGGCTGGGTTCTAGGCAGGTACAAGTGTGTGGGGTGGCGCAGCATGGTGTGAGAGAGAGGCTAGAATGGTTCAGCATTGTAGGCAACAAGTGGATGAGGTGTGATGATGGTTTTTGCAAGTTGATCATCCTTGGTTCACATGAAACTTTCTTGTCCCACAAGCCATAAAACATGAGGAAATCTTGGTACAATCTGAACTTTAGGACTTGCATGATGCTTGTGTAATGGTTTGACATGAATTAGAAGTTACAAATGCCTTGGTACAAAGTTTTTGCAAGTTTCTCATTTGAGGCATATCTTGAAAATTAGTGATTTTTGCCAACTTTGCCACACCATAACTTTTGATCCAAAATGAATTAGGTTATGTTCTTGTACTTTTTGAAAAGGGAAAGATCTAATCTACAACTTTCATGACCAAAGTTTTTCCATTTGAAGCATTTTTGGATCAAAAAGCAAGGGTTGAAAAAGTGGCATAAAATGACATTTCATGAAAAGTCAACCATGCCCTAAAAAGTCAACTTTGCAAGAACTTCAAATTCTTGAATTTTGTGAACTTCAACCTTCTTCCATGATCAAATAAAGATCATATACACTCAAAATGATGAAGATCACCCCTTGGTTGGGTCATTGGGGGCCTCAGATGCCCTGATTTTGCACTGACTTGTCCAGAAAGTCAACCCTTGATCAGATGACTTCTCCATGGAATTTCTTCATGAAAATTGATATGCATACTCCCTATACCATATAGAGACCAATGGAAACAAGAATGACCAAAAAATTTGGAGTTATGGCCTTTGAAACCAAAACCCTGATTTTAGGTCAACTGTGCAGTCAAACCTGGCTCTGCATCTATACCAATCCCAGTTCTTGTGATTCTTTGGCATTCTTGACTTTGAGAAGATGTAATATGATGCTTGAACACATATGGACCCCCTTGAAGTGATTGATGACCTTTGGAGTGGCTCAAGAAGCTCTTGGATTGCTCAGATCACAAACCCTAGATGCAGATGACTTAGAACCAATGCAAAGATTCAAAATTGTGGTATGAGATGTTATGATTGTGTTTATGCATATGAGATGATCACAAACCATGGTGTGAATGGGTGAGGGCAAATTTGGGGTGTTTACAGACGTACACTAAGTTATATCCTGGTTTGGTTCAGAAAGGTTTGATAACCAATAGACCTATGCCTCCTCCTCCAGATCCTCTCCCACCAGGCTATAGGGCAAATATTCGTTGTGAATTTCATCAGGGTGGAGCGGGCCATTATTTGGAACATTGTTTTGCTTTGAATACAAGAGTGAAAGAGTTGATCAGAGACAAGATCCTCTCCTTCAGTGATCCTAATCCAAGTGTCAAGGACAATCCTTTGCCAAGGCATGCCACTTGAAGCTTCAATCAACTTCAACCAGTTCTCCCTAAAGCCAGTGTTTCAAGACAGGACAACTCATCCTTGTTTACTTATTAGTCACTAGGCCTTTGTTTCCTTTATGTTTTCATTTTCCTTGTATTTTTCTAAGCAGTTTGCTTTCAATTATGTTTGTACTTCTTTGATTAATTAAATGAGCATTTGCAATCTTTTGAATTCAGTTCATCTGTTTATTTATGTCTTTATGCTTTCTATTTCAATATATATATATATATATATATATATATATATATATATATATACCTTTTGTTCAAAACTTTTAATTATGCAAATGTTTAAGGGAGGATGATGAAAACAAATACCCATAGCTATTGCGGTTTGCTTTCGGATAAAATCTTGTCATGATGTATGTAAACACCCCAAATTTGCCCTCACTGATTCACACCATGGCTTGTGATCATTTCATATGCATAAGTTCAATCATAGCATCTCATATTGCCTTTTTGATTCACTGCATAGATTCAAAGTCATCTGCATCTAGGGTTTGTGACCTGAGTAATCCAAGAGCCACTTGAACCACTCCAAAGGTCATAAATCACTTCAAAGGGGTACATGTATGTTCAAGCATCATATTATATCCTCTCAAAGTTAAGAATGTCAAAAAATCACAAGAACTGAGAATGGCATGGAAGCAGAGCCAGGTTTAATTGCACAGATGACCTAGAATTAGGGTTTTGGTTTCAAAGGCCATAACTCCAAATTTTTTGGTCATTCTTGTTTCTATTGGTCTCTATATGGTATAGGGATCATGCATATCAATTTTCATGAAGAAATTCCATGGGGAAGTCATCTGATCAAGAGTTGACTTTTTGAGCAAGTCAGTGCAAAATCAGGGTATCTGAGATCCTCAATGACCCAACCAAAGGTTGTTCTTCATCATTTTTATTGTGTATGATCTTTATTTGATCATAGAAGATGTTATAAGTTCACAAAATTGAAGAATTTCAAGCCATTTGCAAAGTTGACTTTTTGGGAAAGTTGACTTATAATGAAAATTGCCATTTTGGGAAACTTTTTCAATCCTTGCTTTTTGATTCAAAAATGCTTCAAATGGAAAAACTTTGGTCATGAAATTTGTAGAATGGATCATTCCATTTTCAAAAAGTACAAGAACTTGACCTAATTCATTTTGGATCAAAAGTTATGGCTTGTCAAAGTTGGGAAAAATCACATAATTTCAAGTTGTGCACCAAAGAGGGAAACTTGCAAATTCTTGTACCAAGGAAATTTGTGACTTCTAATTGATGTCTAACCTTTGCACAAACATCATACATGACTTAAACTTCAGATTGGCCCAAGAATTTCTTAAGTTCTATGCCTTAAACTTCAAGAATTACAAAAGGGGCCAAAGTTGTGACAATTTGCAAAAGGGATCAAAACTTCTCATCCACTTGCCTCAGTTCACAAAATCTGATCCAAAAGCATTCCTTGATCCTTGCTGAACTCAACCATGCCCCTATCTCAGCCTTCCACTTGCCCATACCTCCAAGTACAACTTGCTTGACTTTTTGCAACTTGAAGCCATACCAATCCCACAGTGACACAACCACTCTCTGCCCAATCCAGACTTTACAAACACACTCCAAGGCTTCATTTTCATAAGACACACAAGCCAGAAAGCTCCAAGAACACAGCCTTCTCATTTTCCACCTCATATGCAAAACCATTCGAAACTCATCATACAAACATCAAACACACAAACAAACTTCGTAGAACACCTCAGCATGTTCCACTGATCACAAACCAACCATTGTTTTGGCCTGAAACCTCCCACATCACAAATACGATTTTCACACTCCCTTGGCCTGAGCTTCTGCCAACTCTCTCTAGAGGCCACATAAACCCCAACTAAGTGTCAAAAGCTTCAAAGGAGGATCATTGGAGCTTGTTTGAGCCAAAGAAGCAGCCAGAAAGTCCCTGTTTCGAAAGCTCAATCTCAGGTAGCATGATGAACAAATTTTCCAGAACTTTAATTTCTTGTTAGAATGTTGTTCTATATGTTGCCCTGATCATGGGGATCTATTTATTTTTGAAAATGAGCCAAAAACAAGCATGTTATGATGATCTGAAAGTTTGCCCGTAAAAATGTTCTTGCTTGTTTCCTTTGATTCAGTGAAAATAAATGTTGTTTGAGTTAGGGTTTATGCTTAGTGATGTTCATATATTGATTCTGGAGAGTTTTGTGAGGATTTGATGCGTATTAAGAGAGATAGGGATTTTGGCCTGCCGGAGAAGATGACCGGAACACTGTTCCGGTCATCTGAAAGTGATTAGGGTTAGTTAATTAGGGTTTAGTCTTAATTACGTGAATTTGAATTCTGGCCGTCCAGATGCGCGCGTGGTCAGTTACCGCGCCCTTGAGTTTGAACCACAGCCCTTGATTCTGTTGACTTTCTTATTTTTCAGTTTAAATTCATTTTTATTTTATTTATTTCATATTTAATTTATACATTTAATTAAAAATAGTAAAAATCATCAAAAAAATTCTGAAAATTTTTATCAAACCTTTTATTAATTTTCAGAAACCAAAAATATTTTTATTTTCTTTTTTTTGCATTAAAAAATATTTTTAAATCATTTAAAAGTTTATTGTTAATTGATTAATGAGAATTAATTAATTAAAAATACTTTTAGGTATTTAAAAATCACAAAAAAATTCATGTAACATTTAAAATCATTTAGAAACATTGTCCAACTCTCAAACCAAATTTCTTTTTTTGATCTTGATGACTTTTGATAATTTTCAATGGATTTAATTTCATTTTTAGGCATTATTTTGATTCAAACTTCAAAAATTCATTTCTGCCCAACCATTGAGAGTTGGACAATGATTCTTTTTGCACTGCATCTTGCATATCATGTAGTTTGTAGGATTAAATTGGTTTGATTTGATCTTGCATTTCCAATTTGTTTGACATTTTTCTTGACAAGGTACCTTAAAACCCTAGCACACTTAGGAAATTCATAACCCTCATTAGGTTAAGAGTTAGAACCCCTCCTTTGGGCAGTAAGTTTGTGTAGGTTTAGGTTTCCTTTGATTGCATTTTCAAATTTTTATCATGATGTTTGCTTCTGGTTTTGAATTTTGTTTTGTGCATTGATCATAAACCCTAATTTATGCCTTCCTTTGCATCCATCTTCCATTTGTTTGCATACCATGACTTGCCATGACATTTTGTGATTCCATTTGATTCATATGATATCTTAAGACATATTAGAATCATGTTTGATCATTGCACCTTTCATTTGTCATGTTATATGTCATTTGCATTTCATAACTTTTCATGAACATCCAAGGTTCTAAACATGTTTCTCTTGCATCCATATGCTTGTATGATCATCCTCATGCCTTGTTTAATGTTTGCATCATCTCTTAGCATCATTAACATCATACTAATGCTCCTGGTTTTGGTTTGCATCATTGCATCACATCTCATTTGCATTGCATTTCATTTCCTTACTAACTTTTCAGGTGGTAAGTTACTTTGAGAAGTGGATTTGCCTTCACTTCTCACAATTTCCTTTCATCTCTTTCATACATCATTGCTGCATTTTATCTTGTGCTTTGGATTGAGCTTGCTCATTCTTGTTCATCTCACCTTCTCTCCTCAAGCAACTTGACTTCTTAAGTGAAGCAAGTTGTTTTGCTTCTCTTTGCTCCTTTCATCTGCCTCCTGGTGGTTTCTCTGAAGATCTCTCTTAAACCTCACAAACCCTAGGAATGACCAAGCATGATAACAATTAGGGTTTGATTAGTCCCCCACTTAGCTTTTACCTTTGTGTCTCTTTGAGTCTTCTCTTCTCATCTCACAATCAGGGACTAAACCCTAAAGGCTTTAAGGCTTTGTGATTTAGCTTATGCCTGCATCCTTCTATTAGGATGGAGTGTATAACTTTAATCCTAAGTGTTAAACCCTTAATGTGTTTAAATCCTTTAATCAATTCACTTAATAATCATCAAGACATCAAGCTTGTAACTTGGGCCTTGCATTAGGGTTCTAATTCTTCCTTAATTGGTTAAGAAGGACTAACCCTAGTGTTAATGGACAAGTCCCCCTCAAGTTGTCTTACAAACCCTAAAACTCACTTCTTCATCTTATCATTAACTAAAATCCACCTAATAAAGGCTTTGTTTTGTCATGAGGTTAATCCCTAATCATGGATTAAGATGAGGAGCTTTCCTCAGCTTAAACATTCTCATCTATTATCCTTCTATTAGGATGGTGTAATGAGTCTGTTTAATCCCTGATTATGGCTTAATCTCATTACTTAACCCTAAACAAAAACAACAAAAACATCTAAATAATCACAAGTAGGTTAATGATCTTAATCCTACACCATGGTGATTAAGTGTGAGATGCTGACTTCACACTTAAGGTATTCTCATTACCCCTAATCAGAGGGAGGATGTGATGAGTTTACTAACCCATTGGTTTAGGCTTAAGCTCATTTTCTTATGACAAACTCTCAAAGGCAATAAAAGACTGAAAACAAAAAAACAAACAATAATCGTCTCCTCCGGGATTCTTTTCTCATCTCATTCACTCACAAACGAGAACTTGCTTCTTCCGTCTAATGCAAGACAGTTAGCACCTGAGCTAGATAGGTCATACACTTGAGCATAGGCAAGCAGGCAGTTCACAAGTCAATTTATCTTTCAGTCTCTTTGGGTCGAACTACGGTGTTCTGACTTCCTCATTGCACGAGAGGATACGTAGGCATAACTTAACAGTTATCGAACAAAAGTCTCTGTATATTCCCCCCCTTCCAGCATCATTCTTTAAGCCTCATAGTCTTGAGCTTCATACTCCTATTCTTACACTAACACTTCTCTTATATACTTCACACTTCTTTTGCACTGACACTTGCATTCTTTCCAGCTTTGATACACAAATTGCACTGACACTACCCCTTTAAAACACAAATCTTTTAAGCGTGGATCCCGTCGAGTACGGCGGACAATCTGGGTGCTAATACCTTCCCAGGTTGTAACCAACCCCCTTTCTCAGTCTCTCTGGTTCGCAACCGTCTTATCCATATATTCCTAGGTCTATGCAGCATTGCTTTTCCTCCGGGATAAAAATTCCTAGCTGGCGACTCTTTTCTTTTCTTGTGAGTTCACTCCTGTGTGTTATCACATTCCCCTTTCGCCGACCGTTCGCGTCTGTACCCCTCTTGGCCCGGTGTCATTTTGGTAGGAGCGACAACTTGGCGACTCTGCTGGGGACCCTTATACTGTAACCAGGACTTCTGGTTCTTTTTGTGGGTTCCTCCTAGCGCTTGATTGATTTGTGTTTACTGGGGTGTTATGTGCTAATTGTGTTTATATAGTTGCTGTTATTTATTGCTTTATGTATAGTTATTTATCGCTTTCTTTACATCTTTATATGCATCATACTGTCATACTGTTATCTGGCTGGATCTGTTTTCTGTCTTGGTGGGTGGGGTTCTACTGAGAGTTTAAGGTCCTATACCTGGGACCTGAGTGACACCTAGGCTAGAGTGGTTCATGTTCTTTCCCATTCCATTTCGGTCTGGTGCGGGAATATGAAACACGGTTCAGATATGGGTTTCTTCTTGAGAACTATGTGCTACAGATCTCCTGTAATGCTAGGGCTATTGGGGAAGCCTGCTAAGTCTGGATGACCTTTACTATGACCTTCAGAAACTGAGGTGAATTAGAGGAGGATCTTTTATGGTTATTGTAAACACTGTACCTCCGGGTTAGAAGTGTTTACACTTCTCATAACTGATCCAAGTCTGAGGATCCTTGTTTTAGAGCATCACCTGTGAGGGGGTTGGGCTGTTTACAGGTTTGCAGGGACCCTTGGCCACATCATACCCTGTTACCTATTGTGTTTAATAATGCTTCACTTTGGACAGTTCTTGTGATTTAACCCAGAACATGTGACTCTTTATTTGAGTCCCCCACCCTGGTTACTGGATTTCTGAACCTCCATTTGGACTTCTTGAACATACATGGACTTATATCAAGACAGTTAATCAGATCCAGCTTGATCACAAACCCTTGCATATCATTTGCATACATCATCATTGCATCATTTAACATTTGCTTATTTGTTTTTCAGGGTATCCATATTATATTTTGTCTTGGTTTTGATCCCTTTATCTGATTAGACCCCTGTTCATCAGCTATCTGCTTCAGCCATCTTCATCAGTTGCCTGCTTCAGCTACTATTATCACCAGTCTCAGCCTATCAGTAGTTCATCTTCAGTACTAGTCTTCATCATCAGTATTTGTTTTCAGCTCTTCATCAACAGACATGGCACCCAAGAAGAGCAACATTTCATACCACTTCTTTGAGCCTGTGCTGGCTGGCATCAAGCAGGTCCAGGCACTTATTACTCCAGACCATATCCCACTATTCAGAGAACATTATGGAAGCATCCTTGATATGGTTATGGATTTGGACCCTTCTCAGAGGAGTTTGATTCACACTTGCCTACAGTTCTATGATCCTCCTTTGAGATGTTTCACTTTCCAGGATTTTCAGTTGGGACCTTTATTAGAGGAATTTTCATCTTTGATTGGAGTACCTGTCAGGGGTGGTATCCCTTTCAACCCTGAAATGGCTTCTCCCAGCAGTGAAGAGGTGGCAAAGGCACTGTATTTGGAACCTATTCTGATTGAGCAGAACATGACTACAAAGGCTGGAATTCCTGGCCTACATTTGGATTTTCTCACTTCTCAGGCCATCCTGAAGGCCTCCTTGGGAGAATGGAAGGCAGTTTGTGCATTGTTAGCCCTCAGTATATATGGGGTTATACTTTTTTCAGATGAGCCCAAGTTTATCAGCAAGAATGCTATTCATCTCTTCGTTTTGAGGAACCCAGTACCCACCTTGCTGGGAGATTTCTACTATTCTGTTCACCAAAGGAATGAGAAGCAGAGAGGGAGATTGGTGAGATGCTGTGCTCCTCTATTTCATACCTGGCTGCTTAAACACCTACCCAAGACTGATGCTTTCCTGAACCCTCACCAACAGAAGAATTGGGATAGAAGACTCACTGCTTTAACTTCAGATGACATCAGATGGTGCACCCAGAGCACCAAAGGCAGGGACATAATTACTAGCTGTTGGCAGTTCCCCAATGTACCTCTGATAGGAGTGAAGGGTTGCATCAACTACAACCCTTTGCTATTCAAAAGACAATTGGGCTATGCTTTGGTTCACCCTCCTAAAGTGCGAGATTTGGCTGAAACCCTGTATTGTGAGATAAAGCCTAATCCAGCTGTTGTCAGACAAGCATCCTGGGCTTGGGACAACATCCAGACCAAGGGGATGGCCATTCTTGGGAGATGCAACAATGTGGCTTCAGCTCAGTATTATGAGCTGACGGAGGTCAGGACCCAGATGGTCAACGAAAGACTGGAGATGAGGAACCAAATGACCCAGTTCATGGAAGTAATGAATGGCTTGGCTCAAAGCCAAGAAAGATTGAGGGCATTGGTAGAAAGGCAGACCCCAGAAGAACCCCATCTAGGGACTGGGGGAACAAGTAACAATGAGAGGGTTCAACCTCATGTTAACCCACCAGTATATGGGCCTCATCTTCATCCAGAGATCAACATCCCTACTATTGTGCAAGGGAATGCTACTGCAGGCAGAGTCTTACAAGAAGACCCCCAAGAGGATCAATTCATTGTGATGGGAGCTGGGGATGAAGCCTATGATAGGAGGCTTGATGAAATTGCTGAGAAATTGAGATCTCTGGAGTCTCAAAACTCCTTGGGTTTTGATGTCATGGACATGGGGTTAGTGGATGGGGTAAGGATTCCCCACAAGTTTAAACCCCCGTGCTTCGAGAAGTATAACGGAACTTCCTGTCCGCGAACTCACTTACAGTCTTTTCTGGGAAGACTTAAGGCATACACCATGGATGAAAAACTATGGATGTTTTACTTTGAAGATAGTTTGACTGGGGCTTCAAGGGAATGGTACTCTCACTTGACCAGAGCTACTATCAGATGCTGGAAGGATTTAGCTGAAGCCTTCATCAGACAATACCAATACAACCTAGACATGGCTCCTAACAGGACTCTATTGATGGGAATGTCTCAGTCCTCCAGAGAAAGCTTCAGGGAATATGCCCAGAGGTGGAGACAGCTTGCTGCTGCTGTTCAGCCACCCATGTCGGAAAGAGAAATGGCCGACATGTTCATGAACACCCTACAAGGAACATATATTGATAGGCTAGCTGCCTTTTCATCCACCAGCTTCGCTGACGTAGTTATAGCTGGAGAAAGAATTGAAAGCCTCCTGAAAATGGGCAAAATTTTTGATAATGGTGCAAGCTCGTCAAGTAATCCCAGAAAGCCTTTTGTGGGACCTAGAAGAACTAGTGAGACCAATGCCATTTATGCCAACAGGGGCAGACCTCAGCATGTCCACAGATCGGTAGCAGCTGTCACAATTCCAGCTCCAATTCCTCAGTAACCAGCATATCAACCACAACAACCACCCCACTATCAGCAGCAAGTTCAGTATCCGCCACAAAGAAACTACAACAACAACAACAACAGCAATCAACAGCAAAGACCCTTTCAGCAAAGACCATCTCAGGCAAATAGGGTGATTGACCCTATCCCTATGCCTTATGCCGCTTTATTGCCACAACTCCTGAAACTCAACCTGGTTGAGCTAAGGACATTGGCACCTCCAGATCCTGCCAGTCTTCCAAGAAATTATGATGTCAACGCCCCATGTGCTTTTCACTCCAATGCACCTGGCCACAGTACTGAGAAATGCAGGGCTTTACAAATGAAAGTACAGGATCTAGTGGATTCCAAAGCTCTCAACTTTGCACCCCCGCCAAATGTCAACAAGAATCCCATGCCCAATCATGGAGGACCAATAATTAATGCTATTGAGGAAGATAAGCCATCTTTCTTAATCACCAGTGTTGGGCAGATTCGGACACCTCTAGTAGAAATTAAAGCTCAGCTCCTAGAATGCCAGATGTTCCCCGGGTGTGAGCTCGGTTGTGGTTATTGCAACATTTCGGTCAACGGGTGTGATAACTTGAGAAGCGGCATAGATGATCTTATCAAAAGTGGTATCCTTCAGATCACAACATCCGTACCTGCAAATCCAGCAATCCCTCTGACAACAATTCCTGACTCTTCTACAACTGCAACAACAATCATTCCAATCAATTCATCAATATCATCAACAATGGCTCCATCCATCACTTCAACAAATCAGATGTCAACAACCATCTCTTCTACAACATCAACACCCATTTACTCAACGAAATCTTCTACAACGCCAATAGATATCTCAGCAGTCACCATTTATTATGATCCAGCATATATTCCTCCAAACAACAACTTTCAACAACAAACAGTGGCACCTCCTGCCAGGTCACCAGTCACCATCTACTACGATCCGCACACCATTTCAGCACCCTCCTCTGCAGCAGTCAGTCCAGTTACCATCACGGTGCCTGGACCCGCTCCATATGAAAGCAGTAATGCCATACCTTGGCATTATGGTTCTGACCTCTACTGTAATGGGGAGAAAATCACTTTGGATTCTTCAACCTCTTCTCCACAGATTGATAATGTTGGGGGAGGCGGAGGCTTCACCAGAAGCGGACGCCTTTTTGCCTCACAATTACAAAGACCTAATGCCGAAGCAGAAGCTGCTGCCAAAGCAAAAGGAAAGAGTGTGGTATTTGAAGAGCCGGCTGTTAAGGAAACTCAGAAGACATCTTTTGAGCAAGATGTAGACGAGTTTATGAGAATTATAAAGAGAAGTGATTACAAGGTGGTGGATCAGCTTCACCAAACTCCCTCAAAGATCTCCATATTATCCCTGCTGATGTGTTCTGAAGCTCACAGGAATGCATTATTGAAAGTCTTGCACGCAGCATACGTGCCAGAGGAGATCACTGTTAATCAGCTAGAAACTGTGGTGGCAAATGTCAACACCAGTCATGGACTGGGCTTTACCGACACTGACTTAACAACTGAGGGGCGTAACCACAACAAGGCTTTACACATCACTCTAGAATGCAAGGGTGTTGTTCTATCCCATGTACTGGTGGACACTGGGTCCTCACTCAATGTTCTACCAAAGAAAGCTTTGGTGAAGCTGGAGTATGATGGCTTGGCTTTGCGTCAGAGTAATTTAGTGGTGAGAGCATTTGATGGCTCTAAAAGATCAGTGCTAGGGGAGATTGATATGCCTGTGATGATTGGCCCGCAGACTTTTAAAATTACCTTCTATGTGATGGACATTCAGCCAGCCTACAGCTGTTTGTTGGGTAGACCTTGGATCCATGTCGCTGGCGCAGTTACGTCTACCCTTCACCAGAAGCTGAAATTCGAGTGGGAAGGCCAGATCATCACCATCTGTGGTGAAGAAGATATCTTTGTTAGCCATCTGGCTACATACAAATACATTGAGATGGATGGAGAGATCCATGAAACCATGAGCCAGGGATTTGAGGCCCTGAACATAAATGAAGCATCTGCTATACTGGGAACCTCCATGACGTCTTATCAGCAAGCCAGGAAGGTTGTTGAAGAGGGGACTGCCCAAGGCTGGGGCAAGCTATTGCCTGTGGAGAAGAAGGAGGACAGATTTGGGTTGGGTTACAAACCAACTCAACAAGATCAATCAGAGGCTGCTAAGAAGCCCAATTTTGTCAGCGGGGGAATGCTCACCCCGGATGCAGTGAACAACTTGGAAGATGAGTCGGAAGATGAGCGCAACCTGGAGAGCTGGATACATCCAAGGATCCCGGGGAGCCGTATCTCAAACTGGTCTTCCCAGGAAATTATAAGGGTTACTCCTGCAGAGTAATTATTATTTCCTGTATATTTTAAGCATGCATCAAGTCTTGCATCTTGCCCAAGATGACAAGACTCATTTTGTAATCGGGCCATCTATAATTTTGTGCAAACAGATCAATCAATGAATATCGGACATCTTTTGCAAATGAGTCTTTTTTTCTTTTCCGCTCACTGCTTTTCCATTCTTCTTTTTGTACAAAAATAAAATGGCAATGTTTTCAAAATGACAACTTTATTTCACTTTTCTAAACAAGATTAAAATCAATCACTAAAATGAACAATCTAAACCCTTGCAGAGAGTGCCTTTCAGACTGCACCGACAACAGCACAGCTATGGCTTCGTATGACTTTGACAATCCAATCAATCAAGCTGATGAAGGGGTTGAAGAAGATTATGAGCTTCCTGAAGAGCTAGCCAGGTTGTTAAGGCAAGAGGAGAAGGTTATCACTCCTCATCAGGAGGAGGTCGAAACAATTAATCTTGGTACGGATGAAGATGTGAAAGAGGTTAAAATCGGGGCCTGCTTACAAGACTCAGTGAAGAAACAACTGATTGACCTGCTTCGTGAATATATGGATGTGTTTGCTTGGTCTTATCAGGATATGCCAGGGTTGGACACCGATATTGTTATGCACAAGCTGCCTTTAAGAGAAGATTGCCCACCGGTTAAACAGAAGCTGCGCCGTACTCGCCCAGATATGGCAATGAAGATCAAAGAAGAGGTACAAAAACAGTGGGACGCCGGGTTCCTTGCTGTAACTAGCTATCCGCCGTGGGTTGCTAATATTGTACTTGTGCCTAAGAAAGACGACAAAGTGAGGATGTGTGTGGACTACCGGGATCTGAACAGAGCCAGCCCAAAAGATGATTTCCCTTTACCTCACATTGATGTATTGGTTGATAATACGGCTCAGTTCTCGGTATTCTCCTTCATGGATGGATTTTCAGGATATAACCAGATCAGAATGTCACCTGAAGACATGGAGAAGACAACTTTTATCACACCCTGGGGCACGTTCTGTTACAAGGTGATGCCATTCGGACTGAAGAACGCTGGTGCAACATATCAACGGGCTATGGTGACATTATTCCACGACATGATCCATAAAGAAATTGAATGTTATGTGGATGACATGATTTCCAAGACCCTCACAGAAGAAGACCACCTGGTAAATCTGTTAAAGTTATTCAAGCGTCTGAGGAAGTACCAACTGAAATTGAACCCCAACAAATGCACATTCGGGGTGCGATCCGGTAAGCTGCTGGGATGTATTGTAAGTGAGAAAGGGATTGAAGTTGACCCTGATAAAGTCAAAGCCATTCAAGAAATGCCTGCACCGAAGTCAGAAAAAGAAGTTCGGGGGTTTTTAGGTAGATTGAACTACATTTCACGGTTCATATCTCACCTTACAGCGACTTGTGAACCTTTGTTCAAGCTGTTAAGAAAAGAACAAACGGTCAGGTGGAACGAAGACTGCCAGAGGGCTTTTGACAAAATCAAGGAATACTTACAAGAGCCTCCAATCCTTATGCCCCCAGTTGAAGCAAGACCTCTGATAATGTACTTGACAGTATTAGAAGAGTCAATGGGGTGTGTACTGGGCCAACATGACGAGTCTGGTCGAAAAGAGTATGCAATATACTACCTAAGCAAAAAGTTTATAGACTGTAAACAACGTTATTCACTGCTCGAGAAAACTTGTTGTGCTTTAGCGTGGGCTGCTCGCCGACTGAGACAGTATATGTTGACCCACACTACCTTATTGATCTCAAAGATGGACCCAGTCAAGTATATTTTTGAGAAGCCAGCGCTTACCGGATGGGTTGCAAGATGGCAAATGATCCTCACAGAATATGATATTCAATACACATCTCAAAAAGCCATCAAGGGCAGTGTATTGTCTGATTATCTTGCTGAACAACCCATTGATGATTACCAGCCTATGAGATTTGACTTCCCTGATGAAGACATCATGTTCATTAAAGCAAACGATCATGAAGAGCCTGTTCACACTGAAGGGCCTGACCCAGAAGAAGAATGGACTATGATGTTTGACGGGGCTGTTAATATGAATGGTCGTGGTGTTGGTGCAGTACTCATTACACCTAAAGGAGTTCACATGCCTTTCTCGGCAAAACTCACCTTTAACTGCACTAACAACGAAGCTGAATACGAAGCTTGCATTATGGGTCTTGAGGAAGCCATTGACCTCAGGATCAAGACTTTGACTGTGTTCAGAGATTCAGCTCTGGTAATCAATCAAACCAATGGCAAATGGTACACGCACCAGGATCATTTGATACCTTACAGGGATTATACAAGGAGGTTATTGACTTTCTTTACAACAGTCAAGCTTGAGTATATCCCCCGGGACGAGAATCAGTTTGCAGATGCTCTTGCTACCATTTCATCCATGATCAAAGTTCAAGCTGCCAACTTTGTGCCTCGGATTTCAGTGTCCAGACTCGACAGACCAGCATATGTATTCTCAGCAGATGTTGTTAAGGATGATAAGCTTTGGTTCCACGACATTAAGTGCTTCTTGGAGGATCAAACATACCCACCTGGGGCATCTTCCAATGATAAGAAGACGTTAAGAAGGTTTGCTGGTAGTTTCTTCCTGAATACTGATGGTTCCCTGTACAAGAGAAACTTTGATATGGTACTTCTCAGATGCGTTGACAGAACAGAAGCAGACTTGTTGATGCACGAAGTGCACGAAGGATCCTTTGGTACCCATGCAGGAGGGTATGCCATGGCCAAGAAGTTGCTAAGATCAGGCTATTACTGGATCACAATGGATGCAGATTGTTGCGCCTATGCTAGAAAATGCCATAAATGCCAGATTTATGCAGATAAAGTGCATGTGCCTCCAAATCCTCTGAATGTGATGTCTTCACCTTGGCCCTTTTCCATGTGGGGCATTGACATGATCGGCAAGATTGAACCGACTGCTTCAAATGGCCACAGATTCATCCTGGTTGCCATTGACTATTTCACCAAGTGGGTCGAAGCAGCTTCCTATGCAAATGTTACAAGGCAAGTGGTAGCCCGATTTCTGAAGAGAGATATCATCTGTCGATACGGAGTTCCCGAGCGAATCATTACTGATAATGGTTCCAATTTAAACAACAAAATGATGGCAGAACTATGTCGGGACTTCAAAATCCAACACCATAATTCTTCTCCTTACAGGCCAAAAATGAATGGTGCTGTTGAGGCAGCAAATAAGAATATCAAGAAGATTGTGCAGAAGATGGTAGTTACCTACAAAGACTGGCATGAAATGATACCATTCGCCTTGCATGGGTACCGAACGTCAATCAGAACGTCCACTGGGGCAACACCGTATCAGCTTGTTTATGGTATGGAAGCAGTCCTACCTATTGAAGTTGAATTACCCTCCTTACGGGTGTTAATGGATGTTAAGCTGAATGAAGCAGAATGGGTCCGATCCCGATACGAACAACTGAGTCTGATTGAAGAAAAGAGATTGGCTGCAATTTGTCATGGGCAGCTGTATCAGAAAAGAATGAAGAAGGCCTTCGATCAGAAAGTCCGGCTCCGAGAGTACCAAGTAGGGGATCTTGTGCTGAAAAGAATCCTCCCTCCTCATACAGACCACAGGGACAAATGGACTCCGAACTATGAAGGACCATTCGTAGTAAAGAAAGTTTTCTCTGGTGGAGCACTGATGCTCAGTACCATGGATGGTGAAGACTTCCCGTCCCCTGTGAATTCAGATGCAGTTAAAAAATACTTCGCATGAAAATGACCCGCTGGACAAAAAAAAAGAATGAAAGTCCAAGCAAAATAGGGCATCCCGGCGAGTCAAAAACAGAATAAAAGACTCGGGCAAAAATAAGGGAAAATGAACAAAAAATGTACACCCGCTGAGTTGAAAAGCCGCATCGGACAACTCAGGCAAAAATGGGTATCCCGATGGATTGAAAACCCGCAAGGGCGATTCATGCAAAATAAGGGAATAAGCGAACAACTGCATTCTGAATTCATCTGTATCACTCACAACTTGGCAAGCTTCGAAAGGATCAAGCTTCTGTCAGAATCAGCCTTCCTCAGAAAGCGAGACGAGAAGAACGTCCAATGTCATACGAGTCATAGCAAAGGGGAGCTCTTTGAAGCGTCATCAACATTGCCAACATCTTTTGTTCCTCAATTTGTAACAATCTCCTCATTTTAGGGGATCTGTTTCTCTGACTGTATCTCGCCAATTCAGGGCATATAAATCAATAAAATTAGATTTTCAGTCATGTTTTGTCTCGTACATTTTATTTTCATTTGCAAAATGTCCGATGTCCTTAAGATACTGATTGCATAAATACAGATGTTTCTCTTAAAACACATGCTTGCAGGAAATATACTTACTCCCGGGGGTGTCTAAACTCCTATGATGGAATCCGGTAAGGGATACCTCGGGATTACCTGTGCATCTCTCTGTCTTTTCAGGATTGCAGGTATTCAAAGCAACATGGGGCATGAAAGCTTCATCCCAGCAAGCCGACAAATCATTATCTACTCAGTCCTAACACCGGGGGTAGTTTCTCCCCAGCTGAGTTGTCCAGTATCGTCCTCAGCAAGACCCTTACAGAAATCTCCAGGAAGACCTTCCCACGGTCTTTCTTCTTCCCCAGCCGAGTTGCCATTTATTTCCTCCGCCGCCAAGTGCAAAAGCCAGGGAACCACCTCCCCACAGAGTCTCAACCTCTGTCCAGAAAGGCAACGCCCGAAGAACTCACAACAGAGTGAAGAAAGCTTCTACAAACCCCAGCTGGGCCCCTCGTTACAAAGATATGTCTGTCAGTGACCTATATCCCCAAGCAAAGTCCTATATGTCAGATCTACCAATGATCTCATCCCCAGCTGGGATATTCACTTCAAGCAGATCGACCAGAGATCTTCATAGCAACGGGATCCGAATCCCGGATCGGCATCTTTGCATAATCATAGCATTCACATCATAATCTCCCCACAAAGCGTAGCATTCCGTCTAGTACGGAGCAGTACGGCAAAAATCAATCATATTGCATAATCATAAGCCATGTTCTGAATCAAACACTTGTGGATACTGACAATCCATCAACAATATACAAAATACTCCCCGTAGCCCCAGCAGAGAGCCCAGGCACTTTCCCTAAAAGATACAGATGCTTCCTGACACCCGTCCGTGTCATATCCCCAGCAAAAAGCCAAAGCGTCCCCTTTGCACACACAGATACATTTTTATACAAATTCCCTGACACCCGTCCGTGTCACTTTCCCCAATAGAGTTACCTGAACATTTTGTAAACCATATACTTGTTTATATTATACTTCCTTTTGACACTCGTCCGTGTCACCCTCCTCAGCAAGTTGAACACTCTCCTGTACATCACTTATACTTATTTCACTCATACAGATACTCGTCTGTATCTTGTATATACCACTCAAATCCCCTCAGATCCGACACTCGTCCGTGTTCTTTGTTAACCCGTTGGTACTCGTCCGTATCATCATCTCAGAACATGCGTCAAGCGTTTGTTTCTACCTGATACTCGTCCGTATCATAGTCTTAAGGATGCTCGTCCGCATCTTTAAATCCATACACGTGTCAAACACTTATGTCTTCTTGAATTTAGACACTCGTCTGTGTCTATTTTTCCCCATAAGAGTCCCCTCAGAATCAACACTCGTCCGTGTTCCTTGTTAACCAGTTGATACTCGTCTGTATCATCATCTCTGAAACACGTGTCGGTATTTGTTTCTACCCGATACTCGTCCGTATCGTAGTCTTAGGGATGCTCGTTCGCATCTTTAATCTATACACAGCGTCAAAACACTCATACCTTTTATTTCTTGGATGTAAACACTCGTCCGTGTTTACTATTCCCCAGTAGGTCGCCAGCAAAGCAACCTTTTCTATCCGGCATTCGTCCTATGTTGTGATATTTAGCAGCCGTCCCCTGCTAGGTGATCGTCCTTCACCTTAGATGACCGTCCCTCATCTTATCCTTGAGAGCAGCCGTCCCCTGCTAGGTGATCGTCCCTCACCTCTTGATGATCTTCCTTCATCATGCTCGTCCGATGGCCGTCCCCATCGTCGACCTTTTATCCGGCATTCGTCCTATGTCGTGATTTTTAGCAGCCGTACCCTGCTAGGTGATCGTCCTTCACCTTTTAATGATCGTCCTTCATCATTTTATCCGATGGCCGTCCCCATCGTTGATCTTGTTATCTCACATTCGTCCTATGTCATGATAAACCTTGAGAGCAGCCGTCCCCTGCTAGGTGATCGTCCTTCACCTCTTGATGATCGTCCTTCATCATGCTCGTCCGATGGTTGTCCCCATCGTCGACCTTTTATCCGGCATTCGTCCTATGTCGCGATACTTTCGGCAGCCGTACCCTGCCAGGTGATTGTCCTTCACCTTTGATGACCATCCCTCATCATTATTTCATTTATTCTTTAACCCGATGGCCGTCCCCATCATAATCCCTTTTATCCCCAGCTTGTCGGCCGTCCCCGTCATTGCTTTACTTCCCGCATTTTCCCCAGCATGTCGGCCGTCCCCGTCATTGCTCTTTCCCCAGCAGTCGTCCTCTGCTCGACGGCCGTCCTCCGTCGCCCGCACTTTACAATATACTTTATTTTCTTTTACAATCTATATCCCTTTTCTTCTTCATTCTGTGAGTGCAAATTTTGGACTGTCTTTGGTATTCAACCACGAGTTATCTTATTTGCCTGTTAAGTCGTTGCTTACATCCTACACAGCTAACTCATGCTTGAATAGGGGCAGCTGTAAACACCCCAAATTTGCCCTCACTCATTCACACCATGGCTTTTGATCATTTCATATGCATAAGTTCAATCATAGCATCTCATATTGCCTTTTTGATTCACTGCATAGATTCAAAGTCATCTGCATCTAAGGTTTGTGACCTGAGTAATCCAAGAGCCACTTGAACCACTCCAAAGGTCATCAATCACTTCAAAGGGGTCCATGTATGTTCAAGCATCATATTATATCCTCTCAAAGTCAAGAATGTCAAAAAATCACAAGAACTGAGAATGGCATGGAAGCAGAGCCAGGTTTAATTGCACAGATGACCTAGAATTAGGGTTTTGGTTTCAAAGGCCATAACTCCAAATTTTTTGGTCATTCTTGTTTCTATTGGTCTCTATATGGTATAAGGATCATGCATATCAATTTTCATTAATAAATTCCATGGGGAAGTCATCTGATCAAGAGTTGACTTTTTGAGCAAGTCAGTGCAAAATCAGGGTATCTGAGATCCTCAATGACCCAACCAAAGGTTGTTCTTCATCATTTTGATTGTGTATGATCTTTATTTGATCATAGAAGATGTTAGAAGTTCACAAAATTGAAGAATTTCAAGCCATTTGAAAAGATGACTTTTTGGGAAAGTTGACTTATAATGAAAATTGCCATTTTGGGAAACTTTTTCAATCCTTGCTTTTTGATTCAAAAATGCTTCAAATGGAAAAACTTTGGTCATTAAAGTTGTAGAATGGATCATTCCCTTTTCAAAAAGTACAAGAACTTGACCTAATTCATTTTGGATCAAAAGTTATGGCTTGTCAAAGTTGGGAAAAATCACATAATTTCAAGTTGTGCACCAAAGAGGGAAACTTGAAAATTCTTGTACCAAGGCAATTTGTGACTTCTAATTGATGTCTAACCTTTGCACAAACATCATACATGACTTAAACTTCAGATTGGCCCAAGAATTTCTTAAGTTCTATGCCTTAAACTTCAAGAATTACAAAAGGGGCCAAAGTTGTGACAATTTGCAAAAGGGATCAAAACTTCTCATCCACTTGCCTCAGTTCACAAAATCTGATCCAAAAGCATTCCTTGATCCTTGCTGAACTCAACCATGCCCCTATCTCAGCCTGCCACTTGCCCATACCTCCAAGTACAACTTGCTTGACTTTTTGCAACTTGAAGCCATACCAATCCCACAGTGACACAACCACTCTCTGCCCAATCCAGACTTTACAAACACACTCCAAGGCTTCATTTTCATAAGACACACAAGCCTGAAAGCTCCAAGAACACAGCCTTCTCATTTTCCACCTCATATGCAAAACCATTCGAAACTCATCATACAAACATCAAACACACAAACAAACTTCGTAGAACACCTAAGCATGTTCCACTGATCACAAACCAACCATTGTTTTGGCCTGAAACCTCCCACATCACAAATACGATTTTCACACTCCCTTGGCCTGAGCTTCTGCCAACTCTCTCTAGAGGCCACATAAACCCCAACTAAGTGTCAAAAGCTTCAAAGGAGGATCATTGGAGCTTGTTTGAGCCAAAGAAGCAGCCAGAAAGTCCCTGTTTCGAAAGCTCAATCTCAGGTAGCATGATGAACAAATTTTCCAGAACTTTAATTTCTTGTTAGAATGTTGTTCTATATGTTGCCCTGATCATGGGGATCTATTTATTTTTGAAAATGAGCCAGAAACAAGCATGTTATGATGATCTGAAAGTTTGCCCGTAAAAATGTTCTTGCTTGTTTCCTTTGATTCAGTGAAAATAAATGTTGTTTGAGTTAGGGTTTATGCTTAGTGATGTTCATAGATTGATTCTGGAGAGTTTTGTGAGGATTTGATGCGTATTAAGAGAGATAGGGATTTTGGCCTGCCGGAGAAGATGACCGGAACACTGTTCCGGTCATCTGAAAGTGATTAGGGTTAGTTAATTAGGGTTTAGTCTTAATTACGTGAATTTGAATTCTGGCCGTCCAGATGCGCGCGTGGTCAGTTCCCGCGCCCTTGAGTTTGAACCACAGCCCTTGATTCTGTTGACTTTCTTATTTTTCAGTTTAAATTCATTTTTATTTTATTTGTTTCATATTTAATTTGTACATTTAATTAAAAATAGTAAAAATCATCAAAAAAATTCTGAAAATTTTTATCAAACCTTTTATTAATTTCCAGAAACCAAAAATATTTTTATTTTCTTTTTTTTGCATTAAAAAATATTTTTAAATCATTTAAAAGTTTATTTTTAATTGATTAATGAGAATTAATTAATTAAAAATACTTTTAGGTATTTAAAAATCACAAAAAAAATTCATGTAACATTTAAAATCATTTAGAAACATTGTCCAACTCTCAAACCAAATTTCCTTTTTTGATCTTGATGACTTTTGATAATTTTCAATGGATTTAATTTCATTTTTAGGCATTATTTTGATTCAAACTTCAAAAATTCATTTCTGCCCAACCATTGAGAGTTGGACAATGATTCTTTTTGCATTGAATCTTGCATATCATGTAGTTTGTATGATTAAATTGGTTTGATTTGAACTTGCATTTCCAATTTGTTTGACATTTTTCTTGACAAGGTACCTTAAAACCCTAGCCAACTTAGGAAATTCATAACCCTCATTAGGTTAAGAGTTAGAACCCCTCCTTTGGGCAGTAAGTTTGTGTAGGTTTAGGTTTCCTTTGATTGCATTTTCAAATTTTTATCATGATGTTTGCTTCTGGTTTTGAATTTTGTTTTGTGCATTGATCATAAACCCTAATTTATGCCTTCCTTTGCATCCATCTTCCATTTGTTTGCATACCATGACTTGCCATGACATTTTGTGATTCCATTTGATTCATATGACATCTTAAGACATATTAGAATCATGTTTGATCATTGCATCTTTCATTTGCCATGTTATATGTCATTTGCATTTCATAACTTTTCATGAACATCCAAGGTTATAAACATGTTTCTTTTGCATCCATATGTTTGTATGATCATCCTCATGCCTTGTTTCATGTTTGCATCATCTCTTAGCATCATTAACATCATACTCATGCTCCTGGTTTTGGTTTGCATCATTGCATCACATCTCATTTGCATTGCATTTCATTTCTTTACTAACTTTTCAGGTGGTAAGTTACTTTGAGAAGTGGATTTGCCTTCACTTCTCACAATTTCCTTTCATCTCTTTCATACATCATTGATGCATTTTATCTTGTGCTTTGGATTGAGCTTGCTCATTCTTGTTCATCTCACCTTCTCTCCTCAAGCAACTTGACTTCTTAAGTGAAGCAAGTTGTTTTTCTTCTCTTTGCTCCTTTCATCTGCCTCCTGGTGGTTTCTCTGAAGATCTTTCTCTTAAACCTCACAAACCCTAGGAATGACCAAGCATGATAACAATTAGGGTTTGATTAGTCCCCCACTTGGCTTTTACCTTTGTGTCTCTTTGAGTCTTCTCTTCTCATCTCACAATCAGGGACTAAACCCTAAAGGCTTTAAGGCTTTGTGATTTAGCTTATGCCTGCATCCTTCTATTAGGATGGAGTGTATAACTTTAATCCTAAGCGTTAAACCCTTAATGTGTTTAAATCCTTTAATCAATTCACTTAATAATCATCAAGACATCAAGCTTGTAACTTGGGCCTTGCATTAGGGTTCTAATTCTTCCTTAATTGGTTAAGAAGGACTAACCCTAGTGTTAATGGACAAGTCCCCCTCAAGTTGTCTTACAAACCCTAAAACTCACTTCTTCATCTTATCATTAACTAAAATCCACCTAATAAAGGCTTTGTTTTGTCATGAGGTTAATCCCTAATCATGGATTAAGATGAGGAGCTTTCCTCAGCTTAAACATTCTCATTTATTATCCTTCTATTAGGATGGTGTAATGAGTCTGTTTAATCCCTGATTATGGCTTAATCTCATTACTTAACCCTAAACAAAAACAACAAAAACATCTAAATAATCACAAGTAGGTTAATGATCTTAATCCTACACCATGGTGATTAAGTGTGAGATGCTGACTTCACACTTAAGGTATTCTCATTACCCCTAATCAGAGGGAGGATGTGATGAGTTTACTAACCCATTGGTTTAGGCTTAAGCTCATTTTCTTATGACAAACTCTCAAAGGCAATAAAAGACTGAAAACAAAAAAACAAACAATAATCGTCTCCTCCGGGATTCTTTTCTCATCTCATTCACTCACAAACGAGAACTTTCTTCTTCTGTCTAATGCAAGACAGTTAGCACCTGAGCCAGACAGGTCATACACTTGAGCATAGGCAAGCAGGCAGTTCACAAGTCAATTTATCTTTCAGTCTCTTTGTGTCGAACTACGGTGTTCTGACTTCCTCATTTCACGAGAGGATACGTAGGCATAACTTAACAGTTATCGAACAAAAGTCTCTGTATATTCCCCCCCTTCCAGCATCATTCTTTAAGCCTCATAGTCTTGAGCTTCATACTCCTGTTCTTACACTGACACTTCTCTTATATACTTCACACTTCTTTTGCACTGACACTTGCATTCTTTCCAGCTTTGATACACAAATTGCACTGACACTACCCCTTTAAAACACAAATCTTTTAAGCGTGGATCCCGTTGAGTACGGCGGACAATTTGGGTGCTAATACCTTCCCAGGTTGTAACCAACCCCCTTTCTCAGTCTCTATGGTTCGCAACCGTCTTATTCATATATTCCTAGGTCTATGCAGCATTGCCTTTCCTCCGGGATAAAAATGCCTAGCTGGCGACTCTTTTCTTTTCTTGTGAGTTCACTCCTGTGTGTTCTCACATTCCCCTTTCGCCGACCGTTCGCGTCTGTACCCCTCTTGGCCCGGTGTCATTTTGGTAGGAGCGACAATGTACAGGCATTGTTTCAATTCCCAAACACTGGAGAGATAAGGAGTTAATCCCTAGTTCTCCACTTCGAGCCTAGAAGTAAGAGTTCCTTTCGGATCTAGACCTTTATGCTTAACCTGGGGCAGGGTAGTTGTTCAGTTATTTTGTTTACACATTCAAATTACAAGATGATCCATTACAACCAATGGTTTGGCAGTCATAACTTTCAATATTTCAAAAAATACAAAAAAAATCCCGCTAAGTCAAACACAAAAAAAAGGACTTAGGAAAAAGTTAGGGATCAGTTCAAAAAAGAAAATCAAGCAAAAGAGGCCCTCAAACCTTCAACATCAAACAAACAAGATTTAGTGACCGCCATGTCCAAAATCGATGGATCACTACAAACATCCATCAAAGCCATATAAAATGATTGTCATTTCCAGTGAATCTCAAATCATCATCTTTACCCTTACATTGTCAAGATAAATGTGCGTAGATTTAACTGAATGTAGGACTAGAGATTCATCACGAAGAAGGGTGGGTACAAACACAATTTTGAGCCTTTATCCTTTGTTTTATAAACCGTGAACCAGGCCACATTACAACCCTTAAAAGACCTAATTGAGGCAAGGTTATTCTGAAAAGCATGCTACGGTAAGGTTGCGTAAACTGACTCCAAAAATATCTTTGCAAGTCATTTTGTTTTGTACATATCTTTGCTTTAGCTTTCACTTTGAATGTCATAAACCGCCATGTTTTGACTAGTGATTCATTTGCTTTTCTTCCAACAATGATTTTTATTTCAAAGTTGCATTTGCTTTTAATTACCATGATTGTATAAATGTTTTTGTTCGCAAACTATCTTTTCTAGCAAGGAATTTTCAAACAGTGAAGAACTGGGCTGGTGGTCCTACAGGGGTAAGTTCCTTCTAGACCATGTTGAGAATATGGGCAAGGTTGTTATTCAGTGAAAGTCCATCTCAGAGTTGGTTTTTCTAGAAGATTTTACAAGACTCATACTAAGGCAAGCTTCCAAGTGCATCATAAGGCAATCATTTTCAGAATCAGTCGAGCTGAATAAACGATCAGCTCATCTACAACAGGAAACTTATCTGGGGCAATTCATTGGAAGAATCTCTAAAGAAACTTTTCATCCCTTCTCCAAGGATCATCAACTTGGTACAATTTATCAGTGTGGCAAAGAACTTTTCAACATCAGCATCCTTAGTCCCCGAGAAGAATAACAGTGATCTCGCAGTGTTGAAGAATCAGTCTTCCAATCCTGTCATCTTCACAAAAGAGTCAAAGCCTTGGTGTCAGCATTTGCATTACATGCATTTGATCATAAATCATAACAAGTTCATATAATATGCATAACAAGGTTTTTTATCCTCATTTTCATTTTCATAGGTCATGTTGTGGTCAACACCTTACCTTATAGTCAAAGACCAACTTATTTGGCGCATACCAAAAACTTACCTTTCTTTCACTCCAGTTTCATTCCTGGATATATTCTTTCACTCCAGTGCTATTCCTGGGTCTTTGTCTTATTCCTCTAGTGCTATTCCTGGATATCTTGTTCCTTCAGTGCCATTCCTGAATTTTTTATCTGTATATTCAGTGCCATTCCTGAATATAATGATTTTTTCCTTTACCTTCAGTGCCATTCCTGAATATAGTGTTTTTTTCTTTACCTCCAGTGTCATTCCTGGATTTAGTGATTTGCCTTTACCTTCAGTGCCATTCCTGAAAGTTTTATCTGTATATTCAGTGTCATTCCTGAATATAGTGTTTTTTTTCTTTACCTCCAGTGTCATTCCTGGATTTAGTGATTTGCCTTTACCTTCAGTGCCATTCCTGAAAGTTTTATCTGTATATTCAGTGCCATTCCTGAATATAGTGTTTTTTTTTCTTTACCTTCAGTGTCATTCCTGAAAGTTTTATCTGTATATTAAGTGCCATTCCTGAATATAGTGTTTTTTTCTTTACCTCCAGTGTCATTCTTGGATTTAGTGATTTGCCTTTACCTTCAGTGCCATTCCTGAAAGTTTTATCTGTATATTCAGTGTCATTCCTGAATATAGTGTTTTTTTTCTTTACCTCCAATGTCATTCCTGGATTTAGTGATTTGCCTTTACCTTCAGTGCCATTCCTGAAAGTTTTATCTGTATATTCAGTGCCATTCCTGAATATAGTGTTTTTTTTTCTTTACCTTCAGTGCCATTCCTGAAAGTTTTATCTGTATATTCAGTGCCATTCCTGAATATAGTGTTTTTTTCTTTACCCCCAGTGTCATTCCTGGATTTAGTGATTTGCCTTTACCTTCAGTGCCATTCCTGAAAGTTTTATCTGTATATTCAGTGTCATTCCTGAATATAGTGTTTTTTTTCTTTACCTCCAGTGTCATTCCTGGATTTAGTGATTTGCCTTTACCTTCAGTGCCATTCCTGAAAGTTTTATCTGTATATTCAGTGCCATTCCTGAATATAGTGTTTTTTTTTCTTTACCTTCAGTGTCATTCCTGAAAGTTTTATCTGTATATTAAGTGCCATTCCTGAATATAGTGTTTTTTTCTTTACCTCCAGTGTCATTCTTGGATTTAGTGATTTGCCTTTACCTTCAGTGCCATTCCTGAAAGTTTTATCTGTATATTCAGTGTCATTCCTGAATATAGTGTTTTTTTTCTTTACCTCCAATGTCATTCCTGGATTTAGTGATTTGCCTTTACCTTCAGTGCCATTCCTGAAAGTTTTATCTGTATATTCAGTGCCATTCCTGAATATAGTGTTTTTTTTTCTTTACCTTCAGTGCCATTCCTGAAAGTTTTATCTGTATATTCAGTGCCATTCCTAAATATAGTGTTTTTTTCTTTACCCCCAGTGTCATTCCTGGATTTAGTGATTTGCCTTTACCTTCAGTGCCATTCCTGAAAGTTTTATCTGTATATTCAGTGTCATTCCTGAATATAGTGTTTTTTTTCTTTACCTCCAGTGTCATTCCTGGATTTAGTGATTTGCCTTTACCTTCAGTGCCATTCCTGAAAGTTTTATCTGTATATTCAGTGCCATTCCTGAATATAGTGTTTTTTTTTTCTTTACCTTCAGTGCCATTCCTGAAATTTTTATCTGTATATTCAGTGCCATTCCTGAATATAGTGTTTTTTTTACCTCCAGTGTCATTCCTGGATTTAGTGATTTGCCTTTACCTTCAGTGCCATTCCTGAAAGTTTTATCTGTATATTCAGTGTCATTCCTGAATATAGTGTTTTTTTTCTTTACCTTCAGTGTCATTCCTGAACGTTTTATCTGTATATTCAGTGCCATTCCTGAATATAGTTGATTTTTCCTTTAACTTCAGTGTCATTCCTAAAAATCATTTCTCACCTTATCCAATGCCATTCTTGGATATCGTGTCCCTTGTCTAAAGCTATGATTGGATGTCTTGCCTTTTTTCAAAGCCATGATTGAAAATCTCTTACTTTACCTTCGTCCAATACAATCCATGGACGCTGTTCCTCTTTATCATCCAATACAATCCATGTATATCAATTTTTATCTGACTTTGTCCAATAATGCATGGACGTTGTTCCTCTTTGTCATCCAATACAATCCATGGATGCCAGTTTCCATTCCACTTCATCCAATCCATGGACGTTGTCTTTTTTCTTTGTCATCTAATACAATCCATGGATGTCGCTTTTTATTACACTTCGTCCAATCCAATCCATGGACGTTGTCTCTTCTTTGTTACTATTCTTAGTGTCAGTTGGTCCCATCGTGCCACTGCGCATTCACTTTGAATATTTTTCTCATCATCCTAAGTGTCAACTTGACTTTACCTGTGTTATTTGAACCAACGCTTTGGATTTCTTTTTGTTTCCGTCTTTTGTTATTCTTAGTGTCAGCAGTTACACTTGAACCTGTTGATTTATCACTTCGAATACATTTCGTCTCTGTGTTCTCAAATATTTTCCCCAGTGGAATTATCTCTTGTTAGCATGTCTCAAATAGCATCATTCCCCGCATAACTTAATCATTCATGCATTCAATTACATTGCATTTCATCTGCATTCAGTCAAAATTCTAGGTATTTTAATATTTAATCCTCTTTTACCTTGAATGTCTAAAAAAAAACTTCTCTACTATTCATGCATTCAGGTTCAAGATGATTAAATAGGGGCATCTGTCACACCCTAAATTTTGACCGAGTTTTTTATAAAAAAAATTTCATTCATCTGACGCATTTTTTATCGCAATATCGATAGTCAGTCACTTTTGCATTTTAATCATTAATCATACATTTTTTAGTTGATTTTACCATTTCACGTCATTTTATTTATATTCTTGATTTTTTTTAGAGTTTCGTTTTGATTTTATAATAGAATAGTTGTCTCATTTTATAATTTATTTTCTAATTTAGTTTAGTTTAAGAATTAGTTTTTTAGTCTAAATTTTATTTTAGTTCATTTTTAGTTTATATCATTTATTTATTATTATCAATTTAAATTTTTGTTTATTTTAGTTTAAGCCTATTTGATTAATTTTATTTTAGATTTGTTTTGGTCTATATTTTAATTTAGTTTATATTTTGTCTAGTTTATGATAATTTTAGATTAATTATAGTTAATTGATTTATATTGTTAATTAATTTAAGTTTTTATTAGTTTAATTTTTAATTAGTTTATTATTTAGAATTAATTCAAGTTTAACTAGTTTAATTTTTTTAATTTGATTTTTTTTAATTAGATTAATTTTAATTAGTTTTATTTTAATTGGTTTTATTTTATTTTATTTTATTTTTATTAATAGGTTTAATTTCATTTATATTAATTAGTTCATTTTCATTTAGGATAACTAATTTCTTTCTTTTATTTTAAAAATGATTAAAAAAATATATTTTTGTATTAAACCACACCCAACGTACAAACCTCCTGCCATGTACACTTTATCCTGCTCCATATAGACCATTTCATACCTCTAAACAAAACCAACAACATTGCAAACCAAAGCATGCCAAACACAACAAGACCACAATGTTACTCTGTAGCTACTCTACAAACAGACAACAACAACTTAGGACCTCTCACTATGCTCCAAAAACCTGCTTCGTAGTCTGTACATCCCTCCATTACACTCTTCATCAAGCAATATTATAATATCACCAAAATAGCACAACATAAAAACCTGCAAGAAAAAGTGGTATGTATCACCAAAATAGCACCACATAAAAACCTGCAAGAAAAGTGGTCTGAAGACACAAAGAAAAATTTCACAAAAAAAAAGTTTCAAATTAAGGGGGGAAGAGTTCATTTTAGAGAGGAGCATAATATAGAGAGAGAGAGAGAGAGGAAAAGAGGAAACGGGTAAAAAAAAAAGTTCTACCATTACCAAACCGAAACTCACCTTCACATCACCACCACAAACCAACTGTTTCAGCCACAACCACAAATCATATTCACACCTTCATCTTATCACCTACAACTTCATACTCACCACCATTAAACATTACTTCACAATCACCAAAAAAACTGACGAATCCGTATCCACCTGAAAACACGGCGTTGAGAGCAGAGAAAGAGAGCTCGAAGCGTAGCGCGATTCAGAGCGAGAGACGGAGTTTGAGCCCCCGAAAATTGAGCGAGAATGCAAGGAAAGAGACAGAGACTTGCGAGAGGAAGAAGTCATGTGAGAAGGACCGATTGAGAGCAGAAGAGGGACGATCGAGAAAATTGTGATTATGAGAAAGGAGAGACATAGAGTTTTGCATAAAAATATAAGGGTAACTTTTTCCCCAATTTGACAATGTCTTTCTTTTATTTATTTATTATCATTAATTTTTTTATTTTATTATAATAATGAGGTTTTAAATGTTGATAGTTGTTTCCATTTTTCTTATCACTTTTTCAAGTTAATTTCAACTGCCTTTTTTTGGTCGCATATGTAGTGATTTCAAAACAATAAATATATATTAGATAAATATTAAATTGTTGTTAATAATTTATTATAAAAAAATCCAAAATTGTTAGTTTTCTTTTTTTTAGGTTTTAGTGTTAATTGTTAATTTTAAAATAAAAGTCTTATGTACGTAATATTAAAATCTAAAAAGAATAATACATAGTAATATTATAAAAAAAAATTAATTAAAAAATATGTTCCTAATATTAAGACAAAGTCAAAATATATTAAGTTTAGCTTAAGGATTTAGAATTTTTTTTAGTTTAAGTTAATTATTTTCTTAGTTTCTGTAGATTAGTTCTTTTTATTTATTTTTTTATTTTAGATTAGGAACCTTAATCGATATATTTTATTTAGTTTAATTTTAGTTATTTAAAAAGAAATATAGTATTAGGATTTCTAAGATAATGAAAAAGATTTAGTTTAATTTTATTTATATTAATTTTGTTAGTTAGTCATTTTTGAATACTTTTAGTATAAAATAGTAAATATATTAAAAAGAACAATAAAAAAGAGTTTAATTTCATTTATTTTATTTTGATTTATTTCCTATTTTAATTTATTTCTATAATATTAAAAAATCTAAAAAAAATACTTTATTTAGTTTAAGATATTATTACTAAGTTTTCTAGTTTAGTATAGTTTATATAGTAATTATTAGAAATTCCAAAAAAAACCAAATAGTATTTATTGTTTTTTTATTATTGGTTTTATCTTATCTTTATTAAATGTTTTAATACTAAGTTAATTTTTATTTAGGATTGTTAAAATAACTGAAAACTCACAAAAATACTTTAATTCATTTATTTATCTTCTTTTTTAGTTTATTAGATTTTTTTTATTTCTAGTTTAGTTAGATTATTATTTTAGATATTAAAAATTCCAAAAAAATATTAGATTAAAATTTAATTTTATATTATTTATTTTTTAAAATATTTTAGTTTGAATATATTTATTTAATTTTTGTATTAGTTAATTAATATTTTGATGAGATTTTCTTTCCTTATTTAGTATTTAGTTTTAATTTATGGAATTTAGGAATTTTTTTAGTTTATTATATAAAATAAAAAAAATCAAATCATAAAGAATATTCTTCGTTTATTTTAGGATTTTATTTTTAGTTTAGTGATTTAATTTTAGGATTTTGTTTTGTATATTTTATTTATTTAGTTAAGTAGTGGTTAATTTATTTTTAAAATCTTTAATATTATATATTATAGTATAGTTATAACATATCAGAAAATTCAAAAACATTTTTATTTATTTTGTTCGACTTTTAACAGAGTTTCCCTCAATCAATACTTCTTCGATATCGCGATGCTTCGTCGTTTATCTGTTGACTTCTTCCAGACGTTTTTGACCTGATCCAAGGGAAAGTGGACACTCTGCTGACTTATTGTCACTTCGCTTACCGCTCGCGTATTTTGTCTTAGTTTTTCTCCCTTTCAGACTCTTTATTTCTTCCTTCATAAGAGATGGCAATTGATCTCTTCACCTTTACAATAATTTTTTTGCAAGCTTTGCCTTCAAGCTTTTCTCCTTTAGTTGCCTTAGTTCTTAGTCTCCTTTTACCCGTAGTTTTCCGAACTACGACGCTCTGACTTTCCCATTGCACGAGGGAATACGTAGGCACGAGGTTTATCCTTGGCGAGCACAGTTTTCTTTTTCACATTCTTTTCTCTTTCACATTTTTATTTTCTTCATCTTTCATTTGTCTCTTTTTCATCATTCCCGTTTTAGTTCCCATTTAGTTAGCAGACAATTGAGCACAAATATAGATATTACAAGAGGTTCCCGTAGAGTACTACGGATACTTAGGATGATAGCACCTTCCCTAGGTATAAACAACCCCCGTACCTTTGATCTCTGATTGCTTAGCTTTTAGCCTCGTCTTTTAGCTTAGCATTTTTTTAGGGTTTCTCGATCTTTTTCCCTTCCCTTGGATAAATTAAAGTTCGGTGGTGAATTTTATGATTTGCGATACAAGTTAATTGATAGCTTGATATCCGATTCTCACCGCGACACAAGTGCATTCGAAGCTCCATCAAAAACCATAGTCCATCGGGATCCTTGTTCAGGTTCATCATATTGTCCAGGTTCTTTGGTAATAGTCATAATGTCTTCATCGGGGAATTCAAAACTCATTGACTGGTAATCATCCACTGCTTGATGAGCCAAATGATCAGCTACAACACTTCCTTTAATGGCCTTCTGAGTAGTGTACTGTATGTCATATTCTGTCAAGATCATTTGTCATCTTGCTATTCGTCCGGAGAGAGCAGGTTTCTCAAATATGTACTTGATTGGATCCATCTTCGAAATCAATAAGGTAGTATGAGTCAACATATATTGTCTTAGTCGGCGAGCAGCCCATGCCAAAGCGAGCAAGTTTTCTTGAGCAGTGAGTATCTTGTTTCACAGTCGGTAAACTTTTTGCTAAGGTAGTATATTGCCTGCTCTTTTCGACCAGACTCGTCATGTTTCCCCAACACACACCCCATTGAGTTATCTAACACTATTAAGTACATGATCAAGGGTCTTCCATCAACTGGTGGCATCAAAATTGGTGGTTCTAGCAGATATTTCTTGATTTCATCAAATGTTGTCTGGCACTCATCATTCCATTCCATTACCTGATCTTTCTTCAACAACTTGAAGATTGGCTCACAGGTAGCAGTTAATTGGGAAATAAATCTTACAATGTAATTCAATCGTCCCAAGAAACCTCTAACTTCCTTCTCAGTACGGGGAGCGGGCATCTCTTGTATAGCCTTCACTTTTGCAGGGTCCACTTCAATACCTTTTCCACTGACAATGAAACCCATGAGTTTACCAGATCTAACTCCAAAAGTACACTTGTTTGGGTTCAATCTCAACTTGTATTTCTTCAATCTTTCAAACAACATATGCAGATGATCAAGATGTTGATCTTCATTATGGGACCTAGCTATCATATCATCCACATATACCTCTATCTCATGATGAATCATATCGTGAAACAAAGCCACCATAGCACGCTGATATGTTGCCCCGACATTTTTCAAACCAAATGGCATTACTTTATAACAAAAAGTGCCCCACTGTGTAACAAATGTATTCTTCTCCATATCTTCAGGTGCCATCTTGATTTGATTGTAACCAGAGAATACATCCATGAACGAGAATACTTTATGCTGAGCAGTGTTGTCCACCAGAACATCAATATGAGGAAGTGGAAAGTCATCTTTGGGGCTGGCCTTGTTCAAATCCCTGTAATCTACACACATACGTACTTTACCATCTTTCTTTGGTACCGGTACCACATTTGCAACCCACTGAGGATAAGAAGTCACAGCTAAAAACCCTGCATCAAACTGTTTCATTACCTCTGCCTTAATCTTCTCTGACATTTCAGGACGCATGCGATGAACCTTCTGCTTCTTTGGATGACAATCTTCTTTTACCGGTAAACGATGAACCACAATGTCTGTATCCAATCCTGGCATATCTTCATAGGACCAAGCAAAGATCTCCACATAATCATGTAACATCTGAATCAATCTGCTTTTAACACCATCCTCTAATTCAGCCCCTATCTTGACTTCTTTCCCGATTTCTTCAGTTCCCAAATTCACAACTTCGATGGGCTCTTCATGTGGCTGTATATATTTCTCTTCTTGTTGTAACAACCTAGCAAGCTCTACAGGTACTTCACAATCTTCCTCCTTTCCATCTTCAGCTTGATAGATCGGATTCTCGAAATTATAATTGGCAATAGTAGAACTGTTATCAACAGGATCCAGAGTGGATGAGGATCTGCATTTTAGTGATGTGGGTGTGTGTAAGAACACATAGCTGATAAAACAAAAATAAAATAAAAGAAAGACAAGGAACACAATATTTACGAAAACGAAACGTCCACTGATTTTTATTGAATGAAGTATGCAAATGAAATGACATCCCGAAACAAGCATACCATTGTGCCCCGGGTAAGGCACAAGGCTTAAGAGTTTAATTGTTAAAAAATTACAAACTTAAAAGTAACAACACAGTAATAGTATTTACTCCTGACTAAAGGAGATAGGAATAACATCTTCAGCCTTCCAATTATTGAGCCCATCACCCACAGTAGGAAAAATCCAAGCATCCAGGTTGTAGTCTTCATCATAGTCACCCACGGCATTGATCTGATCTTTCATAATCCCTTGACTGGTGATACGAACAGTACGAGCACGACGAAAAGCCTTCTAGGACTCTACAGTGAAACCCAAACCAAACTTGTCAGATTTGTAAGGAATGTCAGGAAGTTGACCCCAAATAGTACAACCACCTTCATCCACCACAACTCTAGCATCCTTGAGGGAGGCCATTGTAGGAGGTACTCTGGTGACCACAGGAACTTTCTTGACAACAGGAGGAGCTTCAACATTAGGAACAACCCAAGGAACTACTTCAAACGTCTGACAGGGAGTTTCAACATATTCCCCTTCCACTTCAAGATATTTAAATGTGTTCACATGGATAATCATATATCCTTCCTCTCCGTAAACAGTGACAACCTTTCCCTTTACTGGATATCTCAGCTTCTGATGTAAAGTAGAAGTCACAGCCCCTGCCCCATGGATCCAGGGGCGCCCAAGCAAACAAGAATACGAAGGACGAATATCCATTACATAAAAGGTATCATTGAAGACCTGAGAACCTACTTTGATTGGGAGATCTATTTCTTCATGCACCACTCTTCTCGAACCATCAAAGGCTTTCACCACTATATTACTTGGTCTCAACACAGCATCTTCAGGACTAAGCTTGTTTAGAACCTCTTTGGATAGAACATTCAGTGAAGAGCCATTGTCTATCAACACATGAGACAGGGTAGCGCCCCTACATTCAATAGAGATATGTAGAGCCCTGTTAATCCCTTTTGGCAGGAGTCAAATCAGCATCAGAGAAACCTAACCCATTATCATAGGTCAAGTGTGCAACACAATTTTCAAACTGATCTACAGAAATCTCATTTGGCACGTGAGCAGTCTTCAAAAATTTAATCAAGGCTTTAGCATGAGCCTCAGAACACAACAATAAAGACAACATGGAAATCTTGGAGGGAGTATGCCCCAATTGATCAACAACATCATAATCACTCTTGCGAATGATTTTTAGTACTTCTTCCATCTGCTTAGAAAGATCATCAGCAGTTGGTGCATCAGTTGGCACAGGTTCAATAATAGGAATTTTGCCCCGAGCATCAGCAGTGGAGGTAGTAGTTGGAGTAACTGTATTCTTGGAGGTAACTGGAGGAGAGAAAACTCTTCCACTTCGTGTGATCTTACTAGATCCGGCAATATTATCAACATCAAGATTTTCATTAACAACAAGTGTATCAGCTAAGGATTCTTGCTTAACACCATGAATGTAAACTTCGGAACCATAATGCCAAGGCACAGCTTTATCAGAAGTGTACGGAATAGGACCAGGAGTGGTAATGATCATAGGAGCCACTCTAGCTTCAGCAACAATCTTCACAGGGCCTTCAGCAGTAATCTTAATTGGACCCTTATGAGTGATTTTGACAGGGCCCTTGGAAATGATCCTTACCGGCACTTTATCAACCATATCCCCCTCTTCAACCTTCGCACCTTGAGTTATATGTTCAACCATGCTTTCTACATAAGGTGTCCTCTCAAATAATATGGTGTAATTGTCCATGAGGCGTTGAATACCGTCTTTCAACTTCCAGCAACTATCCGGTTTATAAGCACAATAGAAACAATCTTCATTACAACCTGGAAAGAACCCAGCTTGTACCAACTTCTTCTTGATAACAGACAATGGAGTAGTCACATCTGCAACTGAGGAAATATGTGAAACTTCATCAATGGCATTAACAGTCTTTTCATGATTTGGCATGGGAGCAGTAATCACATTTGGAGTACCCGGAGGGTCAAACTCAATCTCTCCAGCATCAATCATATCCTGGATCTTATTCTTCAATATCCAGCAATTATTGGTATCATGTCCCTGACAATTAGAATGATATGCACATCGCGCATTAGGATTGTACCTGGGAGAGGTAACATTGGGGTTCTGAGGAGGGTCCTTCAAAGTGATGAGTTCACCCTTCAACAAGTGTTGCAAGGCTTGGGCCATTGACATGTTGAGCTTGGTGAACTGTCTTCTAGGCCTCTGTTGATTGCCATGTGGTGGCTCTGGTGTTGTAGGAATAGGATTGGAGATATGAACTGCACTTACAGATTGGTGCCTCCTATTACGATCAGGTTGACCATAAACAACATTTGACTCTTTCTTCCCACTAGGGGGCTTCTTTGTAGTACTTGATGAAGAAGCACCCACTTGGATCTTGCCACTTCTTATACCACTTTCTACGCGTTCTCCTGTCATTATCAACTCAGTGAAGCCAGATGATGAGCTTCCAATGAGATGACTGTAAAAAGGACCATTCAACGTACACATGAACATATCCACTAACTCCCTGTTAGTTAGAGGAGGTTGTACTCTACCAGCCAAATCTCTCCACTTCTGGGCATACTCCTTGAAATTTTCTTTAGCACCTATAGATATGCTCTGTAGTTGCATGTGAGTAGGGGCTAGATCAGCATTGTATTGATATTGCTTATAAAAGGCCTCAGCAAGATCATTCCAATCGCGGATGTTGACACTCTCCAACTGATAGTACCATTCCAACTGAGCTCCAGACAAGCTCTCTTAGAAGAAATGGATCCACAACTTCTTATCAGCAGTATGGGGCTGGATCCTCCGTACATAGGACCTTAGATGCAGCTTGGGACACGAGACACCATCATACACTACAAAAGCAGGGACTTTGAAACCGATGGGTATAACCACCCCAGATATCAAACTCAGATCTTCAAAATCCAACCCAGAAGACTTTTGCAATTCCATAGCATCCATTCTATCCACCAGCATCTTGAACTTATCTTCATTAGGATCATGATAGTAGTTAGCTTCAGAATCAGAGTCCCCCATAGTATTGTGGAGACTGCCTCCCTCTTTCTCAGACTCCTCAGACTCATAATCTTCAACCTGTTCTTTGGTCTTGACAGGACCTCTGAACCTTCTTCCCATGTTGATTAGGCCTCCTGACCTTCTAGTTTTCTTAGCCTTCTTGGCCAGCAGTGTCTTCAATTCATCATGCCCCTTGGACAAGTTCAGGATCAGCTCTTGGAACTGTGCATTCTGTGCCTGGAGATCTTTGAATGTTTGTTCAAGAGTCATTTCTACTGAAATAAACAGCGAGAAGATAAGATACCTGTACATAAGAAACCTGTGATGCAATGATATGGTATGTAAATGCGTATACAATGTTTTCAAGGACCGCAACATTTAAATTTGTTTAAACCACCAAAAAGTAAAATTTTATTAGTAATAAACTTGTTTGCCCCTTGGGCTTACAATAAAATAAAATGAATACAAAAATGGGGTCTTAAGTCTCCCATGGACGTTTCCTCTTTGTGTTGAGGTATGTGTTGAGATTCCGCTCCTCGTGAAGTTGTTTTGTTAGCTCCAGGATTCTTTCTTGACTTGATTTGTAATGAGTCTCAAAAGTATCTCTTTGCTCCTTCAACTGGATCCAGGACCTCTGTAACTCTTCCATGTCAGTGGGCATGTCTGGGTGAAAGATGGTATAAGAAGTATCTCCTTCAGCAACAGGCTCCATAGTAACTGGCAGGATGGCAGGATATGGCATCATAAGAATCTGAGCACGAGCTCGTACCCATCTGAAATAAGCTTCCATAGGAATAGTGTACTTAGGCTCCAGAGTCTTGCTGTCAACCTTGTTCACTTTCCCCCATGCTCGTATAAACCTTTGATGATAACCTTGCAGATCGTTGTCGTAGTCAAACATAATACCCTGAATCAACATGTCATGAGGACCATCACTCCGAGCGTAACCAAACTGACGTAAAGCTAAGGAAGGGTTGTAAGTAATGTCCCCTCTTATGCCAAGGAGTGGCACATTAGGGAACTCTCCACAATGGTCAATGATAGTAACATTCTCCATAGATCTAGAGCACCAATGAATATCTGAATGAGAGAGTGACATAATCCTCTTGGACCACCTGAACCCTTGTTCATTCTTCATCACTGATCGAGGAAGGTGAGAAATAAACCACCTAGACAATAAAGGTATACAGCACATCAGAGTTCCTCGTGCCTTCGTAGTACGAGTATGAAGAGAATGTAGGATGTCTCCAAGCAATGTAGGCACTGGGTTATGAGTCAGAAACATGTTGATGGCATGTACGTCTATGAACTGATCTGGATTTGGGAACAACACTAAGCCATAAATCAACAAGGCTAAGATCTCCTCAAAAGCATCATAACTCATAGCCTTCAAGAACACTTGAGCCTTCTCTATCAACACCTTATCAAGAATACCCTTAACTCCACTCCTTATCTCCAGGATAATGTTTGATTTCTTCAAATGTAGAGCTGCAGCAATGACTTCAGGTTTAGGCTCTTTCTCTAACCCTGTGAAGGGTTTCTGATCAAGAATAGGTATACCCAGAAGCTTGGAGAACTCTTCCATTGTAGGAACCAGCTGATAGTCGGGGAATGTGAAGCAATGATGTTTAGGATCAAAGAACTGAAACAAGACATTCATCATGTCTTCATTGAATCCTGAAGTGATTAGATCCAGTAGGTGACCATGCCTCTTGATGAACTGGGAGTTTTCAGAAACCTGAGAAACCAATTCCTTAAGCTTAAGAGGTATTCCTACAAAGTTGATCCGGATAGTATTCCTATGAGCAGAAGCCATGACCTGCAACAAAGAACAAAGATAAATCCTTTGGTCCTTGAAATGGTTAGTGAAAATGTTATTCTTATGATGCATGATGATGTCATGATGTTATGCTCAATCACAAACATGTGGCACACACAAACAAGTCACACAATAGCCATAGGTTTGAAGGCTTGCATGAGGTTTAAAGGTAAGTATCCTCCCCTGAAGTTAGTTGGTTCATCCTGTCCTATAAAGTAACCAGGTTCTAAGGGATCTCAATATCATTGATCCTTCACAAGGGTGGTTGTTCAGTAGGCAACTTACTTGCCAACCAAAACCCTCCAAGTTTAGAATCTCAATGAGTGTAGCATCGAGTATCAACCAACTTCAGTCTTCACCAAAGCCGGTTATCTCACTACTTTCTAAAGGCCAAGATGGGATAACTAGGGTTCTAAAAGTCAGTTAGTGTATTGACAACATATGGCAGCCTCATATTATCCTCAACTTACTTAAGGAATATAAGCACCAACCAAGAAGTCACACTAACTATGGCCACCAGATCAACCATATCGGTATACGCCGTACAGTTTCCTTGGTCTATTGCCATTTACCTAAGGTACATTAGATCCGGGTTAGGATCTTTCACACATAAGAGCACCCAACAAGTAAGTATAAAGTAAACAAAGCAAACAAGTTTAAAGTGATCTAATTCCTAAGGGTACCCCTCTTTTATTAAATCCCCATCAGAGTCGCCAGTTCTGTAACACGGTGGGAGAACTGACTTTAGTTAAATGTTGCGGATAGCAAGAGTCGCCACCGACTTTAATTTTATCCAAAAGAAAGGGCATAAAAGAACAGGAAAGACCTTAAAAGATTTTTGGGTTCGGGGGGTAAGTTATGTAAAGGGAAGGTGTTAGCACCCTTTACATCCATAGTTATCCATGGGCTCTTAGTTACTTAGCTCACTTTAAAATGTTTTGAGAAGTGTAGTGTGTGATTAGAAATTTTCTTAAGTACTTTATAATGATCCATGTACGGATATATATAAAGCCTATGTTTTGAAAATTGTTTAAAATGTAAAGTGTAATGAAGTAATTTGATGAAAAAAGTGAGCAAGTACTTAAGAGGAACCTACCCTAAGTTAAATCTTTACTGTTCTTAAATGTTCTTTCAATGGTAAGACCATCCCTATTATTAAGGAATAGGTAATCATTACCTTGGATGTTTAAGGGACATGTGAAGGGTCATCTGTTATTAGGCAACTGTAAGGTGCACTTAGCAATTCGAAGGGACTTATCATCTTTTATTCGAAAGGGACAAGATCATTTACGAAGGCAACCATGAAGGGACTTGATCTTATAATCTTTAAAGGGACAAGATGATATTAATAAGAGAAGGGACTTTGATTTATACACCTTACTTGACCTTTTTGTTTAGGCAACATGAGAGGTAACCCTTAAGAAGTGAGATGGCGATCAAAGATCGACTTACGTGTGTGCGTGTACAAATTCAAATATTTATCTTATAATTAGTGATCTAAATTGATTTTAAGATACAAACATGTTTGCACTCCCTAATTTACTAACCATAACAATTTAAATAAATAATAAAAATTCTACCACTATTACATAGCTTGCACAATTACATTATAATAAAACAATTTAAATAATAAGCATATAATAAATAAATCAAAGGTTAGTAATAATAAAAAATAAATATAAGAGAAAAAAGAAGTTAGCACAATAATATACAATATAGAAATAAAATTAAAATTTTAAATTTAAATAAAATAATCTTTTTTAAGAATTTTAAGAAGAGGAATAAATAATAATAATTATATACTAATAAACATGATAAATAGTTTAATAATTTACTTATATATATGTTAAAAATATTTATTAATTATAATTAAACAAACATAATAAAATAAGAAATTATAATTGTAAAAGAAAAATTAGGGTTTAGAAAATAAATTAGGGTTTAGAAAATAAATTAGGGTTTTTAATTTTAATTTACATTATTAATTTAATAAATAAATATATATATACTATAATTTTATGTACATAATAAATAAATAAAAACACTAATTTTTGAATTTTAGAAAATAATTTCAGAATTTAGAAACTATAAAATATTTACATGTTATATATATATATATATATATATATATATATATATATATATATATATATATATATATATATATATATATATATATATATATATATATATATATATATATATGTGATTATTTATTTTTTTAATTTATAATAAAATAAACAAAACAAATTAATAAAGCAAAAAAAAGGAAAAAAAATTGGAACTTACCAGGGGCAGGGATTGAACCCACGCCCTAGGCTTCAACATCCTTAGACCAATAAGCCAGCCACTGGACCAGCTGCGCGCTGGTGATAACATAAGGCATCCATTTGCTTTTGTTCTTGTCCTGTAAAATAAAATAAATTGAACAAAAAAATGCCCTGAGGCTGGTTTCGAACCCAAGCCCCTTCGCATACCAAGCCAGACACATTACCACTGGGACACACGCTTGTGTGTGATATATAAACATAACAGATTTATTATAAAATATGACAAAAATTCAAATTATAAAAACGCGCGCAGGTCTTCTTCTTCCTCCAGACCTGCAAAATTTCCTACGAATTTTGCTATAAGCTTTCCTGCGAATTTTCATTTGCAGCAAACCCTACGAAATTCAATCATCAACAAAACAGTAAAATTTTATCAAATTAAATATACCAACACAATCCAGAGGTCAATTAAAGTTGATCCATGGTCTTAGAATTCATTTATATTCCTTAAATCACGAAACCCTAAATTGTCCTCAAAACCCTAACAATGGTGTCTAAGCCTCCGTGTACCTAAAATCCAATTGATTCATCCAGAAAGCATCCAAACATCATCATAAACACAAACCAACAGTTAGTTTTCATTATCAATGTGTAAATCATTCAAATCGAAAAAAGTTAAAATATGAACAATGTGCATTCGGTTTTCACGATTTAGTGCATGGATGGATGATGTTATGATCCAGAATCAATCATTGAACCTCAAGGAACAATTTTCAACCTTTGGTTTGTCTTGAAAGGGGCTAAAATTACCAAACCGAATTGGAGTTTTTGATGAGATTTTTGAAGCTTGAAGATGATATGAGGAGGCTGTGAATTCGTGCCCTATGGTTTGCTAAATGTTCATTATATATGAGTGAGTGAATTAGGTCAAAGACTTCACCAATTTGATGGATATTTGGATCATTGAAGATTGAAAAAGATTAGCTTTAAAAATTTGAATATTCTTGATATGAACTTGCTATTTTAAGATAATCTTCATAATTTTTGTATCAATTAGATCCAAATAACCTTTATGACATTCTAGAAGCAAAATAATTTTAAATCTTCACCATTTTATATTTTATTTGAATTTAAAATGATTTTTAATATAAAAAATCATAATAAATAAAAATAAAATGAATAAAATAATGAAAATATTAAATAAATTTCGTGCATGATGTCATGGAACATATTGGGTCACAAAAAAGTGAGCCCATTTGAAGAATTATGGTTTTAAGACCTCATTTACTTCATAAACCACTCAAAAATTTCCCAACTTTGCAAGGGCACAAATCCTTCAATTTTAATGCTATGAGGGTGCTCTTAGACATTTTGGAAATCTTAGAGAGTCCTCTAACCAACCTCTTTGGTCTCATGTCCATATCTTTTACCATTCTCAAGTTATGCTCTTTTGAAGTTGTTGACTTTTTGTTGACTTCTAAAAGGACCTATAATGTCTTAGCTCATACCTTCCAAATGAAGCATTTTTGGGATTGGCTTGTGAGACACAAAGTTGTAGAGAATTCAATTTCCTTCAAAATGAGCTTTGGATGGAAAATTGTTTATGAAGCATGTGAAAGTTATGGCTGGTCAAAGTTCAGTTGACTTTTCCTATGGAAACCCTAATTTAGAAACTCCTGATTCTTGATGATCTGAAATCTCCTTGATAAATCATGATCAACCCTTGATCAAATAATGAATTTTAATTCATATACTTGATGTTGGAAAAAAATCATGAAGTTTGACTTTGGTTTGACCACAGTTGACCTCAGTTTGACTTTTTAACTGCTTTGACTGATTTTAACCTATCTGATTATCTGACTGAGCAAATCTTTTGGGAAAGTCTTGAAACTTGACATGGGAATTATTGAACACATATAGGATGCTATGAAGCTCACTTGAAGTCTTGGAAGTCCATTTAGCCTAATAAAAGTCAAAACCCTAATTTAAGATGTAGTGTTTAGGAGGATGCATTGTCTGAGGGAATTGTCAAACTTGTCAACCAATTGTGAACTTTGTGAACCTTGTGAACCTCATGAGATGTCTTGTGAACCTTGTGAACCTCTTACTACACAAAGTATTGTCTTGTGAGGGAAAATTTTGGGGTGCAACAACGACCTTACATTGTCAAATCAGCGTTGGTGAAACCTAGCCCATGGCTAGTATTAACATTAGACACCACTGTCTCGAGCTGATTCACCGTGATCTCCTCCGGCATGTAGGCTGCGTGCAGGACTTTAAGTAATGCATCCCGATGAGCTTCGGAACACAATAGCAAGGATAATATGGAGATCTTGGAAGGAGTCTGGTGGAGTTGATCCACAACCTTGTAGTCACTTCTCTTAATTATCCTCATAAACTCATCCACGTCTTGATCAAAGGATGTTTTATGGGCTTCTTTTGGTACAGGTTCTTCAGGTGCCACACTTTTATCTTTGGCTTTGGCAGCAGCCCCTGCCTCGGTATTAGCTCTTTGAACTTGTGACGCGAAGAGGCGTCCGCTTCGGGTGAAGCCTCCACCTCCCCCGAAATTATCCACTTGTGGTGTATGAACTGAAGAATAAAGAAGGACTCTTTCTCCATTGCAGTAAAGGTCTTAACCATAGTGCCATGGTACAACATTGTCTTTATCATATGGAATGGGCCCTGGAACCGTGATGGTGACTGGACTGACTACAACAGAGGTAGGAACCATTATTGTTTGTGGATCATAAAATATGGTAAAAGGACTTCTGATTGATGTTGGTGGTGATTGACTGAAGCTTGGTTGTTGCTGAAATTGTTGTTGAGATTGTTGCTGAAAGTTGTTGGAAACAGGGACAGTTGCAGGGTCGTAACAGATGGTGACTGTGGAGACGTCGTTGTTAATGGTTGTTGTAGATGTAGAAGAGAATGCGATTGAACTAGTGTTTGTTGAAGTGATGGAAGAAGTAGTTGTTGATTTTGTAGACGAGTCTGTAGGAACAATTTTCTTTGCAGTTGTAGGAGGAATACTGGTTGTTGTTGAAAAAGGAATTGCTGGTGTTGTAGAAACCGTTGTTGTTATTTGCAGGATACCATCTCTAATCAGACCATTGATGCCACTTTTCAAGCTTGCACACCCATTGATGGAAACTTTGCAAGATTCACAGCAGACCTCACAACCTAGAAACACCTGGCATTTTAAAAGCTGAGCTTTGACCTCTGCCAGAGGTGTTTGAATGCTTGTAGAGTCTTCAATTAAATTCATGGGTTAGTCCTCCTCAATTTCATTTATCCTAGGCCCACCATGGCTGAGCATAGGATTCTTCGTGACATTAGGAGGTGGTGAAAAATTTAGGGCCTTTGAATCAACCAGATCCTGGACCTTCATGTGCAAAGCTCTGCACTTTTCTGTGGTGTGACCAGGTGCATTAGAATGAAAGGCACATCTGGCGTTGACGTCGTAATTTCTCGGAAGGTTCTGAGGATCTGGTGGAGCCAATGTCCTTAACTCGACAAGATTAAGCTTCAGGAGTTGTGGCAACAAGGTGGCATATGGCATTGTATAGGGCCAATCACCCTGTTAACTTGAGATGGCCTTTGTTGGAAAGGGTGTTGTTGTTGGTTGTTGTTGTTGTTGTTATAGGACCTCTGTTGAGGAAACTGTTGTTGTTGAGGAAAATGTTGTGGTTCTTGAGTGTATTGAGGAGGTGGAGTAGGAATAGTGACATCGGCAATTGATCTCGGCAGATACTGGGGTCTTCCTCTGCCCATATGTACATAATTTGTTTCACTGGATCTGCGAGGCCCCGCAAATGGTTTCCTTGCACTGCTTGAACTGGTGCCGTTATCGTACCCATCTTCAATAAGCTCTCAATTCTTTCCCCAGTTATGACCACATTGTCGCTCCCACCAAATGACACCTGGTCAGAAGGGGTACAGACGCGAACGGTCGGCGAAAGAGAGAACATGAAGGTGGAGTGAATAGAGTCGCCAGCTAGGCATTTTTATCCCGAAGGAAAGGTAATGCTGCATAAACCTAGGAAAAGAGATGGATAAGACGGTCGCGAACCAGAGAAACTAAGAAAGGGGGTTGGTTATAACCTGGGAAGGTATTAGCACCCAGATTGTCTGCCGTACTCGACGGGATCCACGCTTGAAAGACTTGTGTTTAAAGGGGTAGTGTCAGTGCTATTTGTGTGCAGAAGCTGGAAAATAATACAAGTGTCAGTGTAAAAGAAATGTGAAGTGAAATAAAGGAGTGTCAGTGCAAGGAAAGAGTGCAAAGCTCACGACTATGAGGCTTAAAGAGTAATGCTGGAAAAGGGGGAATATACAGAGACTTTTGTTCGATAACCGTTAAGTTATGCCTACGTATCCTCTCGTGCAATGAGGAAGTCAGAACACCGTAGTTCGACTCAAAGAGACTGGAAGATAAATTGACTTGTGAACTGCTTGTTTGTCTATGCTCAAGTGTATGACCTGTCTGGCTCAGGTGCAAACTGTCTTGCATTAGACGGAAGAAGCAAGTTCTCGTTTATGAGTGAATGAGATGAGAAAAGAATCCCAGAGGAGACGATTGTTGTTTGTTTTTGAAGTTTTCAATCTTTTATTGCTTTTGGATTTTGTCATAAGAAAATGAGCCTAAGCCTAAACCAAGGGTTAGTAAACTCATCACATCCTCCCTCTGATTAGGGGTAATGAGAATACCTTAAGTGTGAAGTAAGAACCTCACACTTAATCACCATGATGTAGGATTAAGATCATTAACCTACTTGCCATTATTTAGATGTTTTTGGTGTTTTTGTTTAGTGTTAAGTAATGAGTTTAAGCCATAATCAAGGATTTAATGGACCCATTACACCATCCTAATAGAAGGATGATAGATGAGAACATTTAAGCTGAGGAAGGCTCCTCAACTTCATCCATGATTAGGGATTAACCTCATGACAAAACAAAGCCTTTATTAAAGTGGATTTTAGTTAATGGTAAGATTAAGAAGTGAATTTTATGGTTTGTAAGAAAACTTGAGGGGGACTTGTCCATTAACACTAGGGTTAGTCCTTCTTAACCAATTAAGGAAGAATTAGAACCCTAATGCAAGGCCCAAGTTACAAGCTTGATGTCTTAGTGATTATTAGGTGAATTGATTAAAGGATTTAAACACATTAATGGTTTAACAGTTAGGATTAAAGTTATACACTCCATCCTAAGAGAAGGATGCATGCGTAAGCTTAATCACAAAGCCTTAAGACCTTAAGGGTTTAGTCCTTGATTATGAGATGAGAAAGGAAGACACAAGAGATGACACAAAGGTAAAACTAAATGGGGGACTAATCAAACCCTAATTGTTATCATGCTTGGGTATTCCTAGGGTTTATGAGGCTTGCAAGAGATCTTCAAGGAAAAGCCACCAAGGAAGAAGCAGAATGAAAGAAGGAGAATCAGAAAGAAGCAAGACAACTTACTTCACTTAAGAAGATAAGTTGCTTGAGGAAAGAAAGTGAGGAGGGAAAATTAATGAGCAAGCTCACTCTAATACAAATACAAAATTCAGCAATGAAGGCATAAGAGAGATGAGAAGAAATTGTGAGAAGTGAAGGCAAATTCACTTCTCAAAGTAACTTACCACCTGAAAAGTTAGTAAAAGGGAAATGAAATGAAATGAAAATGGGATGAAATGCAAAGATGAAAACCAAAATCAGAAGCATGTTCATGATGCTAATGATGCAAAGATATGATATAAATGTATGTCATGAGATGAGGATGATCATACAAAGGATGGGAATGCAAATGAAGCATATAAGAAGCATGAAAGTTCATGAATGCACATGAAATGAAATGAAAACAAAACATGGCAAATGGATGGTTCAATGATCAAACATGATTCTAATGTGTCCTAAGATGTCTTATATGTCATGTGGATGCTCAAAATGTCATGGCAAGTTCATGTATGCAAGCTTATACAAAATGGATGCAAATGAAATGCAAAATTAGGGTTATATGAACATATGAGATGCAAAACTCAAAAACAGAAGCAAATGATGAGATAAAAAATTGAAAATGGACTCAAAGGAACCCTAAACCTATACTAGTTCACCACCCAAAGGGGAAGGTCAGAAGCTAAACCTAGAAGGACTTATGATTTTTCTAAGTTTCTAGGGTTTAAAGGGTGATCCTAAAGATAGAATGCCAAACAAATTGGAAATGCATTATAAAAATGAAACAAAAATGTTTTTAGATGCTTGAAACCATGCATAACACAATGCAAAAAGAATCATTCACAAACTCACTTTGGATCAAAAGTTATGAATTTTTGAAGTTAGGGTTAAAAATATGCAAATTTAAGAACCCTAATTCATTTGAAAATTGTCAAAGCAAGATCAAAACCAAAAAGAAATTTGTGTGGAGAGTTTGTAAATGTTTGTAAATGTTTAAATATGCTCTCTGAATTGTTTTGTGATTTTTAAATACTTAAATGTATTTTTAATTAATTAATTCTCATTAACTAATTAAAAATAACATTTAAATTATTTAAAAATATTTTTTTAATGCAAAAAATAAAAATAAAAATATTTTTGGGTTCTGAAAATTAATTAAAGGCTGGATAAAAAAATTCAGAATTTTTTGATGTCTTTTTCTATTTTTAAAAATTCGTGCAAGATTAAATAAAGAAAATGAAATAAATTAATAAAAGGGAAAGTATGCTGAATGGGTGGACCAGATTCAATCTGGGCTTTGGGAGGGTTGACTGGCGCGCTATCTAACGGCCCACGTTCAAATCTTACTAAATCTAATTAATCAATTAATTAATTCAGATTAGGGTTTTAAACACTCAATCCAGACCATCCAAACACGCGGGCACCAAGATCCTACGACCTCAATTCAAACTAGCCCTAATTACACTAATTATGCCCTAATTGCTCTCAGGTGACCGGAACAGTGTTCCGGTCATCTTCTCCGGCCATCCACATTTTCAAACTCACTTAATTCGTAAAATAAACTTACCAAACTCTCCAGAAATGATCCCTAACTCAATCTAAACAAGATTCAGCCAGCAAAAATCATTTATTTCACATGAACATCAAGATTCGAAGCAAAACGGAAAATTACTCAGAAATTTCAAAAGCTTCATACATGCTTAATACTCAATCATTTTCAAAACTAAAAGGTGTAGTGTGTTCAGTGAAGCATGGAGAACAATCTAAGAACTTAAAAAACCATTTCAGGAAAATTGGTTCTTGAAGTTACCTGAAATGGAGCTTTCGAAAATGGCACTATCTGGGCTTTCCTTTGGTGCTTTCCCACTCCTCTTGACTCCCTCTTGCTTCTGGAATGCTTTGCTGAAGTGTTTGTGACCTCCTTTTGAAGTTTGATGAAGTTCAGTTCAAAGGGGGCAAAAATCGTGTTTTGTGTATGGTGGCTTTTAGGGCAAAGTGAAGGGTGGGAAATGATCAGTGATTGATGCTGAGATGAATGGTGGTGTTGGTTTGAAGAATGAATGGCTGAGTTGTGAGATTCGATAGAAAATGCCAAGAGGGAGGTTTTGGTGAATGCTGAGTTATGGGAGAGTTCAGGCTTGCTTCTTGTTGTGTTTGGCTTTCTTTGGATTAGTATAAACAAATGCAATTGGTTCAGAGAGTGGTTGTGGCATAGTGTGATTGGTATGGGTGAAAATGCACAAAGTCAAGGTTATGTGTCCTTTGAGGTATGGGCTGTTTCAGGCCAAGGACAAGGGCATGTCTGGCGCAGCTTGATTCAAGGATGTCCATAGAAATCAGTTTGAGGCAATTTGGCAAGCTTGTGGGAAGTTGTGGGGGGGTTTTGCAATTTTGTGAACTTTTGGCCCTTTTGGAATTTCTTCATGTGCAAGTCATGAAATCTTGGGATTCTTGGGCCAATTCTGAGTTTTAAGTCATGCACTATGATGTTATGATGTGTAGAAGTCACTTTGAAGTCATAAAATAGCTTGGCATGAGGTTTTGCAAAAATCCCTCTTTGGTATGAAACATGAAATTATGTGATTTTTGCCAACTTTGGAAAGCCATAACTTGAGTTCAAAAATGAATTAGATCTTGTTCTTGTACGTTTTGAAAAGGGAGTGATCCAATCTACAACTTTCATGACCAATAATTTTTCATTTGAAGCATTTTTGGTTAAGAAAGAGGAGGTTGAAAAACTTTCCCAAAATGGAAAGTTTACATTACATGTCATTTCCAGTTTTGGCAACTTTAGGTTTAGCCCACCTTTCTTCAAATTTGTGAACTTATAAACACTTCAATGATCAAATAAAGACCATATAACTTCAATTTGATGAAAAATCCACTTTGGGTCCATTGATGGGGGCCTCAGATGCCCTGATTTTGTTCTGACTTGCTCAAGAAGTTACCAAGTGATCAGATGACTTCCATAATGAATTTTTCCATCAAACTTGGTATGCATGATCCTTATATCATATTGAGACCAATAGAAACAAGAATGACCAAAAAATTTGGAGTTATGGCCTCTGAAACCAAAACCCTAATTTTAGGTCATCTGTACAGTTAAACCTGGCTCTGCTTCCATGCGTTGCCAGTTCTTGTGATTTTCTGACTTCCTTGATCTTGGGAGGATATAATATGATGATTGAACATACATGGACCCTCTTGAGATGATTGGAGACCTTTGGAGTGGCTCAGATGGCTCTTGGATTGCTCAGATCACAAACCCTAGATGTAGATGACTTTGAACCAATGCAGTGAAGCAAAAATGCAACATGATGTGATATGATTTAACTTATGAAAATGAAAGGATCACAAGCCATGGTGTGAACTTAGTGAGGGCAAATTTGGGGTGTTTACGCACGTCAGCGAAGCTAGTGGAAGAAAAAGCGGCCAACCTATCAATGTATGTCACCTAGAGGGTGTTCATAAACATGTCTGCCATTTCCCTTTCTGACATTGGGGGTTGAACGGTAGCAGCGAATTTCCTCCATCTTTGAGCGTAATCTCTAAAGCTTTCCCTGGAAGATTGTGACATTCCCATTAGAAGTGTTCTGTTAGGAGCCATGTCCAGATTGTATTGATATTGGCGAATGAAGGCCTCGGCCAAATCTTTCCAATTCCTTATTGTGGCCCTGGTTAAGTGAGAGTACCACTCACGGGATGCCCCTGTCAAGCTATCCTCAAAATAGAACATCCACAACTTTTCATCAATGGTGTAGGCTTTTAATCTTCCCAAGAAAGATTGGAGATGGGTACGAGGGCAAGATGTACCATTGTATCTTTCAAAGCAGGGAGGTTTGAACTTGCGAGGAATTCTAACCCCCTTCACTAGTCCCATATCCATGACATCAAAACCCAGAGAGTTTTGAGACTCCATAGACCTCAGCTTTTCTGCTATCTCGTCCAGCCGACGATCGTAGACCTCATCTCCTGCCACAACCATAGTAAATTGTTCTTCCTGAGGGTCCTCCTGCAAGGCACGCCCTCCAGTGTTGCCCTGGGTATTTCTTATAGCATTGATGTCTGGGTTAAGATGAGGTCCAAACTCAGGGGGATTAGTACGAGGCTGTACATGATCGTTGTTGCTGGTACCCCCTGTACCTGGGTGGTTTTCTTTTGGAATTTGCCACTTGACCAACTCTCTCAGTCTTTCTTGGCTTTGGGCCAGTCCGATCATTACTGCCATAAACTGGTTCATTTGGACCCTCATCTCAGTCCTTTCATTGGCCATTTGGGTTCTCACATCATCCAGATCTTGTTGAACCTGGTCCATTTGTAAGCTCGGAAGGTTATTTCTTGTCGGGTACCGGTGAACTCTATTGATGGGGAATACTCTTCTACGAGAAATGTTTCCTGAAACCACAACAAAGTGAGAAACAACATAAACAAAAACCTACAAAATAAAGAAATGGGGTTAGTATGCAATGCAGGATGTCTATTTGTCTTCCAAGGGTATCCGGTTTGGTTCTTTGGTTTTGACCTTCCAGACCTCGAGAAATGATGATGTTGAAGAAAGATAAAGCCCACAAAATAATACAAACCATATATTACAAAGTGTAAAGATACATAGTTTGATTACGACAAAATTCCCATGGTGGGTCAAAATACAACAACAAAAATACAATCAAAATGAAGTACAAGTACAAAGAAATCAAACATCCAATCCATAATCATCCTCTCTGACTTCTTTCAGGAGAGCCTCAGTCACTGGGCCAACTGGATGCTCTGTGATGGTCCTGATAAGAAGGTTCCTAGTGGCAATGGCACTTGTTAACTTCTTATGCTTGTCTTGTTCTTTTGATCTCTTCAACCCTGCCCGGAGTTTCAACTCAGAGATCTCTTTCTGTGCTGCTAACAAGGCTTCCTGATTCTTCTTCTCATTAGCCTCCAGCTGCTCTATCTTAGCCTGAGTCCTCTGATCCTCCTGTGAATGAGCCTCAGTGGTCCTGATCCACCTAGCCTGACTCTCTTCCAAGTAATGCTCAGCTCTGGCCTTTTGAATCTTGGCTTCCTTGCAAGCATTCTTCAATACCAACTCCCTTGCTCTAGCCCTTCTGATGTAATCATCTTTCTTCTTAATCTTGGTCATATGCTCGATCCGGAGCTTCTCTAACCTTTCATTGTCCAGAAGACTATCATTCCTCTCCCATAGGGTCTTCTTCAAAGCTTCAGAGAGGTGAGTATTCCTTTCCTTCAACTTCTCAAACTCCTCTAAACTGACTGTAGCTGCAGGCTCTACTGTTGATGGTCCAGGCACATCCTCTAGGGTGAATGGCATGCGGGTGATCTGTCCCCTGATACGAGACCAATCAAGATACTGAGCTGAAGCTATGTTGTTGCACTTGCCAAGAATAGCAGTCCCCTTTGTCTGAATATTATCCCAAGCCCAAGATGCTTGTATGTCAGTGGCAAGGTTGTGATGAATGTCACAATAAAAGGTCTCTGACAAGTCTTGCACTCTTGGTGGATGTACCAAGGCATACCCTAATTTCCTTTTGAACAACAAAAGATTGTAGTTGATGCAACCCTTCACTCCAATCAGGGGTACATTGGGACATTGCCCATAGCTGGTGATGATATCCCTGCCCTTGGTGCTCTGAGTGCACCATTTGATGTCTTCTGAAGTAAGGGAAATCATTCTATTAGCCCAGTTTCTTGATTGATGAGGATTCAAGAAAGCTTCTGTCTTTGGAAAGTGCCTCAATAACCAACAGTAGAAGAGAGGTGCACAACATATGACTAATCTTCCCCTCTGCTTCTCATTCCTTTGATGCACTGAGTAGTAAAAGTTTCCCAGCAAGGTAGGGACTGGATTCTTCAACAAGAAAATGTGGATAGCACTTTTGCTTACAAACTTAGGCTCGTATGCGAACAAGATAATACCATATATCCTAAGGGCCAGAAGATCACAAACAATGTCCCATTTCCCGGCCGTAGCATGAATGGTGGCCTGAGTAACCAAGAAGTCCAAATGAAGGTCTGGGATTCCAGCCTTGGTGGTCATATTCTGGTCAATGAGGGTGGACTCCAAGTGCAAAGCCTTAGCTACATCTTCATTCCTGGGAGCAGTCATCTCAGGGTCGAAGGGAATCCCTCTCCTGATGGGGACACCCAACAACATGGAGAACTCTTCCATCAAAGGGCCCAATTGGAAGTCTGGGAAAGTGAAACATCTGAGAGGAGGGTCATAGAACTGAAGAAAAGTGTGGATCATGCTCCTCTGAGATGCATCCAAGTATATGATCATGTCCATAATGCTACCATAATGTTCCCTGAACAAAGGGACATGATCAGGAGTGATGAGTGTCTGGATTTGTCTGATGCCTGTCAGAGTGGGCTCAAAGAAATGATAAGTGATGTTGCTCTTCCTAGATGGGTCCATGCTGACAATGGATGCTGGTGAAGAAAACTGAGGAGAAGTACTGGAGAAGATTGCTGAAGATAGCTGGAGAAGACACTGAAGAGGATCTCTGATGAAGATAACTGATGAAGATGGATGATGCAAATAGCTGAAGGAATCTGAGCAGTAGAACAGGTCAAAACCAAACCAAAGATAAGATGTGGATACCCTGTAAAACAAATAGACAAATGTTAAATGATGCAAAATGATGTATGCAGAATGATATGCAAAGGGTTTGTGATCAAGTGCTGGATCTGTTATCTGCCTTGATAGGGTCCATGTGTGTTCATAAGTCTGGATGGAAGCTTAGAAAACTAGTAACCGGGTGGGGGACTCAAATAAAGAGTCACAAGTCCAGGGTTTCACAAGAACAGTCCAAAATGATGTGACCTTAACAAAACCAGTAACAAGGTATGATGAGGCCAATGGTTCCTGCAAACCTGTATTGTTCTAGAACCTGGATCCTCAGACTTGGATCAGTTATGAGAAGTGTAAACACTTCTAACCCGGAGGTACAATGTTTACAATAATCATAAAGTTTCCTCCTCTAATTCACCTCAGATTGCTAAAGGTTATAAAAAGGTCATCCATACTTAACAGGCTTACTAGATAGCCCTAGTACTACAGGAAATCCGTAGCACAGAGTTCTCAAGAAGAAATCCATGTCTGAACCGTGTTTCATATTCCCGCACCAGACCGAAATGGAATGGGAAAGAATATGAAGCCACTCTATTCTATGTGTCACTCAGGCTCCCGGTATGGAACCTTGCTCACTCAATATCCCTCCCACCAAGGCAAACCAAAGATCCAGCACAATGATATGATGATAGCAGTATGAAATGCATATAAACAGTAAATGAAAGAAATAAATAAAGTTGTACAAAAGGCAATAAATAAAGCAGTAAACAAAAAACACAAGTAGCACATAACACCCCCATAAACACAAATCAAACAAGTGCTAGGAGAAACCCACAAAAAGAACCAGAAGCACTGGTTGCAAGATAAGGGTACCCAGCAGAGTCACCAAGTTGTCGCTCCCAAAGATTTGCATCCCGGTACAAGCGCGAACGGTCGGCAAGGAGAGAATGAAGGTGAATTGAATAGAGTCGCCAACTAGGCATTTTTATCCCGAAGGAAAGGTAATGCTGCATAAACCTAGAAAAAGAGATGGATAAGACGGTTGCGACCAGAGAAACTGAGAAAGGGGGTTGGTTACAACCTGGGAAGGTATTAGCACCCAGATTGTCCGTCGTACTCGATGGGATCCACGCTTACAAGATTGTGTTTAAAGGGGTAGGTGTATGTGCTATCTGTGTGCAAAAACTAAGAAAAGAAATATACAGGTGTCAGTGCAAAAGGTGAATTGCTCAGGAACAGAGGCTTAGAAAAAGAATACTGATAGAGGGGGATGACAAAGAGACTTTTGTTCGATAGCAGTTAAGTTATGCCTACATATCCTCTCGTGCAATGAGGAAGTTAGAACACTGTAGTTCGACTCAAAGGGACTGAGAAAAGAAATTGACTATGAACTGCTTACTTATCTATGCTCAAGTGTACGACTCGTCTGGCTCGAGTGCTAACTGTCTTGCATTAGAAGGAAGAAGCAAGTTCTCGTTTGTGAATGAGTGTGATGAGAAAATAATCCCGAAGGAGACGATTATTGTTTGTTTTTGTGTTTTCAGTTTTGTTATTGTTTTTGGTGTTTTGCATTAGTTAATGAGCTTAGGCCTAAATCAAGGGCTTGTAAACTCATTATATCCTCCCTGATTAGGGATAATGAGCCTACTTAAGTATGAGATAAGCATCTCAACTTAATTACCATGATGATGTAGGATTAAGATCATTAACCTACTTGTGATTATTTATATGTTTTTGGGTTTTTATTTAGTGTTAAGTAATGAGTTTAATCTCTAATCACAAATTAGTGAACTCATTACACCATCCTAATAGAAGGATAATAGATGAGAACACTTAAGCTGAGGAAGATACCTCAACTTAATCCATGGTTAGGGACTAAATGCATTATATAACAAGCCTTTATTAAGTGGATTTTAATTAAAGGATGAAATTGAGAAGTGGATTTTAAGTTTGTAAGACAACTTGAGGAGGACTTTTCCATTAAACACTAGGGTTAGTCGCTCTTAATCATAAGGAAGAGTTAGAACCCTAATGTAAGGCCCAAGTTACAAGATAAATTCTTGGTGATTACTAGTGTGTTTTGATTAAGAGGTTTAAACAAATTAAAGGTTTAACACTTAGAATTAAAGTTATACACTCCATCCTAAGAGAAGGATGCAGGCATAACCCTAATTCCAAAGTCCTAAAACTTTAAGAGTTTAGTCTCTAATTATTGAGATGAGAAGAGAGACTCAAGGAGACTCAAAGGTAAGGAAACTAAGGGGGGCTAATTACAACCCTAATCATTATCATGCTTGGACATCCTAAGGTTTTTGATACTTAAGAAAGATCTTCAAGGAAGCCACCAATGGAAGAAGCAGATGAAAGGAGGAGGAAGCAGAAGAATAAGTTACTTACTTCCTAAGAAGATAAGTAACTTAAAGGAAGAAAGTGAGAGATATAGAACATAAGTGAATTAGATTCACTTCAAAGACAAACAAAATGCAAATGAAATAGATAAGAAGAAGTGAGAAGTGAAGGCAAATCCACCTCCCAAAATAACTTACCACAACCTGAAAGTGTTAGTATGAATGCATAAAGTATAAAGCATGAAGAAATGAAGTGAAATGAGATGCAATGCTCAAAGTCAGAAGTGTTAATGTTATGTAAATGTCATGTAAGATGATACAAAGTCATACAATATACATATGTGTGATCATGCAAAGATGAGATGTTATGGAAGCATGCTTTGAAGTTTGAAAACACATGAAAGTTCATGAAATGAAATGGATGCTAAACATGGAAAATAAATGAAGAAATGATCAAGAAAGGTTCTAACATGTCTTAAGATGTCTAATATGACATATGAATGCCTGAAATGTCATGGAAAGTTCATGTGATGATGAATATGCAAGGTGAATGCAAATGAACATGAGAAATTAGGGTTACATGGATATGTGAGATGCGAATGGATAAAACAGAAGCATATGACATGATAAAAATTTGAAATTAAGCTCAAACAAACCCTAATACCATATTAGGTCATACCCCAAAGGAGAAGGTCAGAAGCCTAACTTATCAAAAGTTATGATTTTTCTAAGTTTTCTAGGGTTTTTGGGTTATTCAAAAGGAAAAATGCAAATCAATTTGAAACTGCAAGATAAATTCATGAGGAAAATGACCTATAAACTAAATTCAATATGTAACACAATTCAAAAAGAATCAAGTTCAAACTCTTCTTGGTTAGGCAGAAATGATTTTTTAAAGTTAGGGTTCAAAAATGTGATTTTAAAAACCCTTAATTCAAAGAAAATTAGCAAACTATGATCAAACCTAAAAAGAAATTTGTGTGAAGAGTTTGAAAATGTTTCTAAATGCATTGGAATGATTCATGATTTGTTTGGTGATTTTTAGAAACCTAAATGTATTTTTAATTAACTAAAATACTTTAATTAATTAAAAATAACATTTAAATATTTTAAAAATTCTTTTTTAATGCAAAAAATAAAATAAAAATTGTTTTTGGATTGAGAAAATTATTTAAAGTCAGAATGCAAAAGGAAATATTTTGTGATGGTTTTTGATATTTTAAAATAATTATGCAAAAGAAATGAAAATAAATGAAATAAAAATGAGAATAAATGGAAGTTAGCAGATCCTAAGGGTAAGATTCAAACTAGGGAAGGAGTGAATTGACCACGCGCGCATCTGGATGGTTGAGATTCAAACTGGGTTAATTAACTAATTATTTTTAATTAAACTGAATTAGGGCTTAAGTGGATCAATCTGGACCCTACAAACACGCGCCAAACAGGATCCTACGGCTGATATTCAAACTGGCTGGATTAACCCTAATTAGCCCAAATTAATCTCAGGTGACCGGAGCTAAACTTCGATCATCTTCTCCGGTGACACCCTCCCCTGAACTCACTCAAAACCTCACAACAATGCATTAAACTCTCCAGAAATGATCAATGAACATCATTAAACAAGAATCCAGGCATGAAATCCATTTATATTGCATCAACAACAAGAATCGAAGCAAGCAAGTTTCACGGGCAAAATTTTAGAGCAAGCATACATGGCCATTTTTCACTCATTTTCAAAATAAATCATATCATTGTGATCAGGGGAACATATAGAATCATTCTATAACTTAAAAGAAGATTTATGGAAAAAAAGTTCTTGATGACTATCTGATATGATGAACTGCAAATATGGACTTTCAGAGCTCCTCCTTTGTGCAATCCACCCCCTTTGACCTCCTGAGGCTATTGGCAAGCTTGAATGAAGCTTAGAGTGGCTATTTTGAGTGTTTGGTTTCTGAAGTTGCAGAAATCGTGTTTGTGTTTGAGAATGTTTCAGGCTATGGTGATGGGTGGGAAATGATCCTGAGGTGATGCTGAGTTGAATGGTGAAGAAAGTTTGAAGTTTGAGTGGTTGTGTGATGAATTTCGAAGAGATGAAGGTTTATTGAGGTTTTTGTGATTCTGAGTGTATGAGATGTTTCAGCCTTGTGTGTGTTATGAAATGAGTTGCTTAATGTCCACATAAACAATGTTGATTGGCCAGAGAATTGTTGTGGCACAGGCTGATTGGTATGGGAGTTTTTGCAAAAAGTCAAGATTGTGTACTATGAGGTATGTGCACGGGTCAGAGGTGTTTTCATGGGGTGTCTGGCCTCAGCTTGGTTCAAGGATGGCCATGGGATTGAATTTGATATGCTGGAAGGCTTGGATGAAGAGATGGCATAGATTTTGCAACTTTCCCTCTTTGAAGTTTCTTGGATCACAAGCCATGAAAACCCTAGGTTCAATGCATAATTCTGATCTTTTGAAGTTGCATAGGCATGTTATGAAGTGTTTGTGCACATTAGAGGTCATTAGAATGCTTGGCAAGTGAAATTGCAAAATTCCCTCTTTGGCATGAAATTGAAAATTATGTGATTTTTGCCAAATTTGAAATGCCATATCTTGAGTTCTAGGATTAATCAAGACATGTTCTTGTACTTTTTGAAAAGGGAAAGACCTAATCTACAACTTTCATGCCCAAGAATTTTTCATTTGAAGCATTTTTGGTCATGAAAGAGGAGGTTGAAAATCTTTCCCAAAATGGAAAGTTTGCATTTCAAGTCATTTCCAAAAATGGAAAGTTTGCAATTGGCTCCAAATTCTTCAATCTTGTGAACTTCCAACCACTTATAAGATCAAATAAAGATCATTGAACTTCAATTTTATGAAAATACCCCTTTGGTTCCATTGTTGGGGGCCTCAGATGCCCTGATTTTGACTTAACTTGCTCAGGAAGTTACCCAGTAAACAGATGACTTCCATAATGAATTTCTTCATCAAACTTGGTACACATGATCATTATAACATATTAAGAACAATAGAAATAATAATGACCCAAAAATTTGGAGTTAAGGCCTCTGAAACCAAAACCCTAATGTTGGTCATCTGTGCAGTGAAAACCCTAGCTCTGCTTCCATGCCTTTGCCAATTCTTGTGATCTCTTGACTTTCATGAACTTTGAGGAGAATAATATGATGTTAGAACACACATGGACCCTCTTGGAAAGTTTTAAGACCTTTGGGATGGCTCAGATGGATTATTGGATTGCTCAGATCACAAACCCTAGATGCAGATGAACTTGAACTATGCAGTGAAGCAAACATGTAATATGAGATGTAATGCTTATGCTTATGAAAAAAAATGAAAGATCACAAGCCATGGTGTGTTAAATAGTGAGGGAAAATTTGGGGTGCCTACACAATGGATGCTGATGAAGATAATTGAAGAAAAATAATTGATGAAGACAACTGGAGAAGATATCAGCTGAAGAAGATCTCTGATGAAGATAACAGATGAAGATGGTTGAGCAGAAGAACAATCAAAACCAAACCAAAGATGATGTGGATACCCTGTAAAACAAATAGAAAAATGTTAAAATGATGCAAAATGATGTATGTAGAATGATATGCAAGGGTTTGTGATCAGGTGTTGGATTTGTCATTTTCTTTTGATAGGGTCTATGAGTGTTCATAAGTCCGGATGAAGGTCTGAGAACCAGTAACCAGGTGGGGGACTCAAATAAAGAGTCACAAGTCCAGGGTTTCATAAGATCAGTCCAAAATAGTGTAACCTTAAAACAACATCTAGTAACAGGGTATGATGAGGCCAATGGTTCCTTCAAACCTGTAAACAACCCCACTCACTCACAGGTATTGTTCTAGAACAAGGATCCTCAGACTTGGATCTATTATGAGAAGTGTAAACACTTCTAACCCAAAGGTACAATTTTTACATTAATCATAAGGGATCCTCCTTTAATTCACCTCAGATGTTGAAGGTCATCTAAAAGGTCATCTAGACTTAGCAGGCTTCCCAGATAGCCCTAGTACTACAGGAAATTCGTAGCACAAAGTTCTCAAGAAGAAACCCATGTCTGAACCGTGTTTCATATTCCCACACCAGACCGAAATGGAATGGGAAAGAATATGAAGCCACTCTAATCCTATGTTTGTCACTCAGGCCTTTGTGTTGGACTTTCTCACTGGAATACCCCTCCCACCAAGGCAAACCAACAAATCCAGCACAGATATGATATGATAATAATATGAAATGCATAAAAACAGTAAATGAAAGCAATAAATAAAGTTGTACAGAAAGAAATAAATAAAGTAAATAAACCAAAAGCACACATAGCACATAACACACCCATAAACAAAAATCAAACAAGTGCTAGGAGAAACCCATAAAAAAGAACCAGAAGCCCTGGTTGCAAATTTTTTCCCCAGCAGAGTCGCCAAGTTGTCGCTCCCCGGATTTTCATCCAGGTGCAAACGCGAACTGTCGGTGATGTTGGAGGTAGAGGTTGAATAGAGTCGCCAGCTAGGCATTTTTATCCTGAAGGAAAGGTAATGCTGCATAAACCTTGAAGGGTATGGATAAGACGGTTGTGAACCAAAGAAACTGAGAAAGAGGGTTGGTTACGACCTGGGAAGGTATTAACACCCATATCGTCCGTCGTACTCGAAGAGATCCACTTTTACTTGATTGTGTTTAAAAGGGGTAGGGTATGTACTATCTGTGTGTAAAAGCTAGGGAAAGAAAGTACAGGTGTCAGTGCAAAAGGTGTGAATTGCTCAGAAACTGAGGCTTAGGAAGAAAGTTGGAAGAGGGGGAAGACACAGAGACTTTTGTTCGATAATTGTTTAGTTATGCCTACGTATCCTCTCGTGCAATGAGGAAGTCAGAACACCGTAGTTCGACTCAAAGAGACCTAGAGTTTTTTCCATGAATTGCTTACCTGTCTATGCTCAAGTGTGTGACTCGTCTGGCTCGAGTGCTAATTGTCTTGCATTAGACGGAAGAAGCGAGTTCTCGTTTTTAGAGTGAGTGTGATGAGAAAAGAATTCCGGAGGAGACGATTATTGTTTGTTTTTGTGTTTTCAGTTTTTTATTGTTTTTGGTCTTTTGCATAAAATAATGAGCTTAAGCCTAAATCAAGATCATTAACCTACTTGGTAATTATTAAGTGTTTTTTTGGGTTTTTGTTTAGTGTTAAGTAATGATTTTAATCTCTAATCAGGGATTAGTGAACTCATTACACCATCCTAAGAGAAGGATGATAGATGAGAACACTTAAGCTGAGGAAGACTCCTCAACTTAATCCATGGTTAGGGACTAAATTCATGATATAACAAACCTTTATTAAATGTATTTTAATTAAAGGGTGAGATTAAGAAGTGGATTTTATGGTTTATAATACAACTTGAGGGGGACTTGTCCATTAAACACTAGGGTTAGTCCCTCTTAACCATAAGGAAGAGATAGAATCCTAATGTAAGGCCCAAGTTACAAGATAAAGTCTTAGTAATTATTAATGTGTTTTAATTAAGAGGTGTAAACAAATTAAAGGTTTAACACTAAGGATTAAATTTATACACTCCATCCTAAGATAAGGATACATGCATAACCCTAACTCCAAAGTCCTAAAGCTTTAAGAGTTTAGCCTCTGATTAAGAGATGAGAAGAGAGACACAAGGAGACTCAAAGGTAAAAATCTAGGGGAAACTATACACAATCCTAAAAATTATCATGCTTGGATATCCTATGGTTTGTGAGGCTTAAGAGAAAAGATCTTCAAGGCCACCAAGGAAGGGAAGCAGATGAAAAGAGAAGAAAGGAGAGAATAAGTTACTTACTTCCTGAAGAAGATAAGTAACTTAGGAGAAAAGAAAGGAGCAAGAGAAACACAAGTGAAGTAAGTTCACTCCAAATAAAATTAAAGGATGCAAATGCAAAGAAAATAATAGGTGGGAGGTGAAGTCAAATTCACCTCCCACACAACTTACCAAAAGTTCCTGAAATGTTAGCACTTGATACATAAGATGCAAATGCAAAGGGAAACAAAGCATATGAAGCTTCAAAGACCACAACCAGGAGTGTAAATGAATTTCAAATGGTGTATGAAATGATGCAAAGGCATAAACATGTCATGTGTATGATCATACAAGAGAATGAGTGCAAATGGAGCATGTTAGGAGCATGAAAACACATGGAAGTTCATGAAACAAAATGAATGCAAATCATGCCAAAATGATGCAAAAATGATCAAGCAATGTTTCAAACATGTCCTAAGATGTCTAAGATGACATACAAAGGAATGGAATGGCATGACAAGTTCATAAGTTCATGATATGCAAAGAAGAATGCAAATGAAGATGCAAAATTAGGGTTTTATGAACAAGCAAGATGCATATGACCAAAATAGAAGCATACATCATGATAAAAAATTGAAATTGAACTTAAACAAACCCTAAACACACATAAGATCACACCCCAAAGGAGAAGGTCAGAAGCTAACCCTAGGCAAAGTTATGGATTTCCTAAGTTAGCTAGGTTTTTTGGGTGATTCTTAAGGGAAAATTCAAATCAAATTGAAAATGAAAGATAAAAATATGAGATAAATAACCTAGAAACTATATGCAATATGTGAAACAATGCAAAAAGAATCAAATTCACACTCATCATGGTTAGGCAGAAATGAATTTTTTAAGTTAGGGTTAAAAAATAAGAAATTTAAGAACCCTAATTCAAAGTAAATTGTGAAAATGTGATCAAACCTAAAAAGAAATTTGTATGGTGAGTTTGAAAATGTTTCTAAATGTTTAAGAATGCTCCATGAATTTTTTGGTGATTTTTAGAAACTTAAATGCATATTTAATTAATTAAAATCAATCAATTAATTAAATAAAACATTTAAATATTTTAAAAATACTTTTTAAATGCAAAAATAAAAATAAAAAATGTTTTTAGGTTAAGAAAAATATTTGAAACAAAAATGCAGAAAATGATATTTTTTGAAAGTGTTTTGGTATTTTAAATAATTATGTAAAAGAAATGCAATAAAAATGAAAATAAAAATGAATTAAATGAGAAGTAAGCTAATCCAATGGTCCAGATTCAAACATGAGGGAAATTGGTTGACTGCGCACATGTTTTGATGGCCAGGAATGCTTTAGATTATATTATATTAATTAAACTTAATTAAAACTAAATAAAACTGGATTAGGGCAAATCATGAATCCTGAGCGTCCATCCCACTAATTAATCAAGATCCAAAGGCTGACATTTAAACTGGGAATCTAAACCCTAATCAAACTCAGGTGACCGGATCAAGCTCCAGTCATCTTCTCCGGCCAACCCTGCACCCTATCTCACTCCCTAGGCTACCCCAGACCCCCCAACTCTCCAGAATCATCACCCAAACAACTCTAAGCAAGAATCAGGGCATAAAAATCATTTATATTGCATCAAAATGGAGAATCGAAGAAAAACGTGTTTAGGTCAAAAAGTTTCAGAGCAAGCATACATCCTGGTTTCTCAACCATTTTCAAAACAAATCATATCACCATGATCAGGGAGACATATAAAATCGTATTATAACTTAAAATGGAGTTTCTGGAAAAATGTTTTGAGATGGCTACCTGAGATGGAACTTTGTCAATCTGAGCTTTCTGGCCTTTCCTTTGATGTTAATCCACTCCACTTGATCCCCTTGTGCTTCTGAAATGCTTGAATGAAGTTTGTATGACTTGGTTTTGAAGATTCAGTTCTGCTAAGGCAGAAATCGTGTCTTTGGTTCAGAGGCTTTTAGGGCAAAATGAAGGATGGTTTGTGATCCTTATAACATTTGGAGATGATTGGTGAAGTTTGTTTTGAGGTTTGTGGCTTGTGTGATCAGATTCGAAAGCTTGAAGGTTTTGGGAATTTTTGGCAATCTGAGCTTAGAGGATGATTCAGGCCTATGTGTGTTATGAAATGGGCTCCTTGAGGCTTGTATGTGATGTCTTGATTGGACAGAGAAGTTGGTGTGGCACAATTTGATTGGTATGGGCAAATTGCAAAAAGTCAAAAGTTTTTGTACCACAAGCATGGGCCATGGCAGAAGCTGTTTGAAGGGGTGTCTGGCCTCAGCTGATTTAATGGATGGCCTTTGGATGGAGTTTGTGCAGCTGGATCACTTGGATTAAGAGATACCATAGGTTTTGCAAATTTCCCTCTTTGGAATTTCTTGAAGTGCAAGGCATAGAATCTTGTGATTTTTGGTGCAATCTTGATCAAAATGTGTTACATTATGTTGGTATGATGTTTAGAAGTTGATTAGAGGTCTTGAAATGGCTTGGCAAGTGAAATTGCAAAAATCCCTCTTTGGTGCACACTTGAAAATTATAGGATTTTTGCCAACTTTGAAAGGCCATATCTTGAGTTCTAGGATGAATCAAGACATGTGTCTTGTACTTTTTGAAAATGGGAAGACATAATCTACAACTTTCATGTTTAAGGATGATTCATTTGAAGCATTTTTGGCCATGAAAGAATAGATTGAATATCTTTCCCAAAATGGAAAGTTTCCATTACAAGTCTTTTCCAAAAATAGCAAGTTTGCATTTGGCTCAAAATTCTTCAACTTTGTGAACTTCCAACCACTTCAATGATCAAATAAAGATCATAGAGACTCAAAATGATGATGATGACCCTTTGGTACCCTTGATAGAGGCCTCAGATGCCCTGATTTTGACCTTACTTGCTCAAGAAGTCACCCAATGATCAAATGACTTCCATAGTGAATTTCTTCATAAAATTTGGTAGACATGCTCTTCATAACATATTAAGACCATTAGAATCAATAGTGACCATAAAACTTGAGGTTAAATGCTTTAAACCCAAAACCCTAATTTTGGTCATCTATATAGGAAAACCCTAGCTCTGCCTGGACTTCTGTGCAATCCTTTGACATTTTGTGACTTCCAATCATCCTTAGAGATATAATAAGACCATAGACCCCTCATGGACCCTCTTGGAATGCTTCATGGCCTCAGAGATTTCTCAGATCACTTCTAATATTCATCTGATCACAAAACCCTAATTGTGCAGTCATGCAATGATTTGATGAAGTTGTTTATGCAATGTGAGATGCAATTAGATGTTTATGCAATATGAGATCATAAGCCATGGTGTGAGAAGAAGTGAGGGCAAATTTGGGGTGTTTACACATATTTGTAATAAATGCATTTGTCACTTTCATTCACTTTATACTCATTAATAATCATTAAGTTATCAAACTTTTCATGCCATTGTTTAGGAGCTTGTTTTAGTCCATACAAAGACTTATCTAACTTAAACCCCTTGTTTTCTTGTCTTTGGATCACAAAACCTTCTGGTTGTTCCATATAGATTTCTTCTTCTAAGTCGCCGTTTAAAAAAGTTGTTTTAACATCCATTTGGTGTACTAATAAGTTATAAATAGTAGCTATTGAAATGAGTACCCTAATGGATGTAACTCTAGTGACTGGAGAAAATGTGTCGAAGAAATCTATATTTTATTTTTGTCTAAAACCCTTGGCTACAAGGCGAGCCTTGTATTTATCAATAGTTCCATCAGGTTTTAGTTTCTTTTTCAAAACCCATTTACAACCAATTGGTTTGCAACCAGGAGGTAAGTCTACTAAGTTCCAGGTCTTGTTAGACTCTAGAGAATCTATCTCATCAATAATAGCCTCTTGCCATAAATCCGCATCCAGAGATGACAGTGCTTTTTGAAGATTTATTGGATCTTCTTCAACATTATAAGCCGCATAGTCGGGCCCATAGTCTTTAGCAACTCTTGCTCTTTTACATTATCGAAGTTTTGTTTCTACATTGTCGCTACTTTCAATACTTTTTATCACAGGAATGTGACTCAATTGGGTGCCCCCACTATTTCTCGATTTGAAAGGAAATTTGTCTTCATAGAATTCAACATCGTTTGATTTTATGATCACTTTGGCATTTAGATAATAAAACCTGTATGCCTTACTATTTGCTGCATACCCAATGAATACACATTCATAGGCTCTACTAGCGAGTTTAACTCGTTTCGGATCCGGAATCCTGACATAAGCCAGACAGCCCCAAGTTCTCAAATAAGACAAATTTGGTTGTCTTTTCATTAATATCTCATAAGGTGAGATCTTACTTTGTGACTTGGGAACTCTATTCAGGACATAGCAAACAGCCAATAAAATTTCCCCCCACTAGTGAGGTGCACCACCCAAATTCAACATAATTGCAACAACAAGTTCAGTAAGAGTTCTATTCTTTCTTTCTGCTTTACCATTCATTTCAGGAGAATATGGAGCAGTCATTTCATGTACAATGCCATGTTTAACATAATAATCTTAAAATAAACTAGAGTCATATTCAGTTCCCCTATCACTACGAAGTCTCTTAATATTCTTATTAAATTGATTTACAATTTCAGTTACATATATCTTAAACATGTCAAGCGCTTCACTTTTGATCTTCATTCGGTATACATAAGTATAATCAGAGCAATTGTCAATAAAAGTGATAAAATAACATTTAATATTTCTAGTTAAACTTCCATCTAATTCACATATATCGGAATGTATAAGATCTAGGGGATCATACTCTTTTATAATTGATTTATGCGAAGTCTTTGTTATTTTATCTTGACTACAAAATTCACATTTATTAGAATCATTGACAATTAATTTAGGGATTAGGCCTAAGTTGTCTGCATTAGAAATAATTCGCTTATTAACGTGACAAAGTTAACCATGCCAAATATAAAATCACACAAGGAGTAAACAGAAAGAGAAATTTTATTCAATTCAACATTCAACTTAAACATGCCATCAGTGGCATACCCTTTCCCAAAAATACCATTCTTAGTGATGGTGTACAAATCAGACCCTATAGTTTGACTAAACCCAACCTTATTCAAAGGAAAACCAGAAACAAGATTCTTCCTAATTTCAGGAACGTGCATGACGTCCTTCAAGATCAAAGTCCTTCTAGAGGTGAACTTCAGCTCTACATCTCCAATTCCAGCAACGTTAGTGGTGTAAGCATCTCCCAACAACACTTTCTTATCTTCAGCAATCATGTATGTCTTGAACATAACACGATCATAGCAGACATGATGAGTGGCGCCAGTGTCTATCCACCAGCCATCACTTCCACCAACCATGTTGACTTCAGTGATCATAGCAATGAATTTCTCATCAGTCAGGTTAACCTGAGCATTTGAGCCAACAATAGGTTTTGGCCTGCTCTTACACTTATTTTCCATATGACCCGGTTTTCCACAATTGTAGCAAGAGAAAACTGGAGCATCATTTCTTTGAGGTGGAGGCTGTTGCCTAGCAAATGGAACAGATGGGGCCCTAGAGGGATTCCCATTCTTAATTCGGTTCGCAACATTGCGGTTCTGATTCTTTAAAGGTTTGCCCGTAGGCTTAAGAACCGCACCGAATCTCGATTGAAAATTATTTTGTTTTGTGGCGAAGTAAATTTTTGAAATCTTTCCAACTAGAGGCAGTTTGTCAATGATAACAGCAATTTGAAATTGTTCATTGAGGGGCATACCTTCTGTAATAATTTCATGAGCAATTTTCTGAATTTCTTGGCTTTGAGCTTCCACAGACTTTTCATCCACCATCTTATAGTTCAAATAGCGGCTGATAGCATATTTCTTCGCACTTGCTTCTTCAATATCGTATTTCCTTTGCAGAGCCTCCCAAACCTATTTAGCGGTCTTGTAGCTACTGTAGTAGTCGTACAGGTCATCAGCAAGACCGTTCAGAATGTGATTTTTGCACAAATAATCATTCTTGTGCCATAGGGCGATTTCTTTCCAGAGCTGTAAGTCATCTGTTGCAGCCTTAGCTTTTGCAGCATCTGATTCAGGCGTTTGGGAAGTCCCGTCTAATTCTGCAAGTGACTTACCATTAGGTTGTTCAGCAGATCCAGAAAGGACAACCGGGATATCCTTAGTCAGAACGTGGGCAACCTTTTTCAATGTTAAGAAAAATTCCATCTTAGCTTGCCAACGTTTGAAATGGATCCCTCAAACTTAAACGGTTTGTCAGAGACAGAAGCGACCGCAATAGTACCGATAATTTCCTCAGTTGCCATGGCAGTTATGAAATCATCTTAAAATTGTTATATCCAGTTTTGAAAAAATAAAAAAGGCACAGAGAAATTATCGGGATGAGTCACGTACTAGGTCTCTTTCTTTAAGACGTTTTGTTGTAATGCCAAAAGTATGCAATGCAGTCGAATTTACGACGACGTCTCCAGGATAAACAGTCCGTCAGAATACGATCTATCAGTTGTAGGATGATAAATCGATCTAAAAATTACATCTTTATATGGTTATCAAACCAGTCGTACTATCTGGTTAAAAAGCCAGTCAAGAAAAGAAAAAGAAATTTAGATGAAGAGAGAAAAGAGAGAAGGAGAGAATTCAAGAATTCGGTGCAACCATAAATGAAGTGCAAACCTGTTTTTATAGGCAACATTTTCATGTGAGTGGAGCAGATCGTGGAGAGAAACGTGGGAGAATGGACCGGCCCAGTCAAAACTGGCGGTTACTGAGTTGGTCAGAAATTGGAGTCAGTCAAAACTTAGGTTAAGACTTGGTAATTAGGAATGTGACACGTCACCATTTCGTAATTAATTAATATTAAATATTAATTAATTTTCTACTAAATAATTAAATAAAATTATTTAATTTCTACCAAATTTATTAATTAATTATCATTAACTATTGTTAAATTCGGGTTCAAAAAAATTAATTCATTTAGACCGAACCGAACCGAGCCTAGCCGAGCCGGACGGCGGCGCGCGCGTGTGTCTAGATGCTCATGGGTGTGTCCTCACTCCTTTTACAAAATTGGGTGCCCCTTTGGGCCCAATCCCAATTGTCCATGTTGGATTATATAAACACTTCTAGTATTTGTATTCCCTCCTATGTGAGACTAAAATGAATCTTTTCAAATTCACTTCCATATTAGTTCTACTTTGTGTGCATTTATTGCCCATTTAATGTCAATAAATCATTCCAACTCCTACTCCAAATTAATATCATTCCAAGAATCCCCCACTTGAATTTAAAAGGTGATTTTAGACGTACGTCAGACGTTTCTAAGATTGTGCATAAACAAAGGTGTCTACGACTTGAACCTTAGCATAGCAAGTCAGATTCTGATTCAACAAGAGTGACACTATTGTCTTGAACTCTATCTCAGACATCAGACCTGCACACAACCTTTTTGTAAGGTGTATTCTAATAGCACGTGCTTTAATGGCCCTGCACATGTATCCGGGTTTAGTGAAGGCTCTAGGAATTTTGCCTCGAAATTCCATAGGAACCGGCCTCAGTTCCACAGTCACATAGGTGAGTCTATCAAGAGTACTCCTGTAGCCTAGGTGCTCCCTCATACAGAGTATAGATCTCATTAAGAGTTTCTATTATCTCATCCTCTTATTACTTCAGGATTCATGCTCCACTTGCATGGTCATTTCATATTACTCACAACTTGTTAGTACCCATTGAACCTAGTTCTTGGGATCTCCAATCATTTAGGTCGGGTTGCCATCATGATTAAATCATCTCTTTATAGGAATTAGTCCCATCTTCTTGGATGTATTATGGACTTTCTCTCTAGCTAATGCTTTCGTCAAAGGATCCGCTAAGTTTTCATCAGTGCATACATGATCCACTCTCACTGCTCCTTTGTAGATATAATCTCTAACGATGTTATGTTTTCTTCTAATTTGACGTCTTTTACCATTATAATAACGGTTCTCAACTTTTGCAATAGCCGCGGCACTATCCCAGTGGATCGACACAGCTGGCATAGGTTTTTCCCATAAAGGAATCTCAGCTAGCAAGCATCTTAACCAACTTGCTTCTTCACTAGCTGTAGCTAGTGCTATCATTTCAGACTCCATTGTGGATTGAGCCAGGATGCTCTGTTTCTTTGATTTCCAAGATACAGCTCCTCTAGCTATACTAAATATATAGCCACTAGTAGCTTTGTAATCATCCGATAAGGTGTTCCAATTTGGATAACTATACCCTTCTAGTACAGCAGGAAATTTCTGATAGTGTAGGTTGAGGTCCATAGTCCTTTTAAGGTACCTCATGACTCGCTCAATAACTCGCCAATGCTCGTTACTCGGCTTACTTGTAAATCTGCACAACAATCCTACGACATATGCAATGTCGGGTCTAGTACAATCAGTGGCATATCTAAGACTGCCAATGATGCTCGCATATTCTGTTTGTCTGACACTTTCTCCAGTGTTCTTAAACGGTTTCACACTTGGATCATAAGGTGTGCACGCAGGGTTACAGTCGAAGTATTTATATTTCTTTAAGATTTTCTCCACATAAAGAGATTGATCCAAAGAAATTCCTTGTTCAAATTTCGTGATCTTGATACCCAAGATCATTCTTTCTTCTCCAAGGTCTTTCATATCAAAGTTATTGCACAACAATAATTTTGTTTCATTAATGGCCTGAATGTTTGATCCAAATATGAGCAGGTCGTCTACATATAGACATATGAGATCACAAATGCGATTATCAGATTTGTAATAAATGCATTTGTCACTTTCATTCACTTTATACCCATTAATAATCATTAAGTTTTCAAACTTTTCATGCCATTGTTTAGGAGCTTGTTTTAGTCCATACAGAGACTTATCTAAGTTACAGACCTTGTTTTCTTGTCCTTGGATCACAAAACCTTCTGGTTGTTCCATATAGATTTCTTCTTCTAAGTCACCGTTTAAAAAAGTTGTTTTAACATCCATTTGGTGTACTAATAAGTTATAAATAGTAGCTATTGAAATGAGTACCCTTATGGATGTAATTCTAGTGACTGGAGAAAATGTGTCGAAGAAATCTATATTTTCTTTTTGTCTAAAACCCTTGGCTACAAGGCGAGCCTTGTATTTATCAATAGTTCCATCAGGTTTTAGTTTCTTTTTCAAAACCCATTTACAACCAATTGGTTTGCAACCAGGAGGTAAGTCTACTAACTTCCAGGTCTTGTGAGACTCTAGAGAATCTATCTCATCATTAATAGCCTCTTGCCATAAATCTGTATCCAGAGATGACAATGCTTCTTGAAGATTTATTGGATCTTCTTCAACATTATAAGCCGCATAGTCGGGCCCATAGTCTTTAGCAACTCTTTGTATTTTACTTCTTCGAAGTTCTGTTTCTACATTGTTGCTACTTTCAGTACTTTTTATCACAGGAATGTGACTCGATTGGGTGCCCCTACTATTTCTCGATTTGAAAGGAAATTTGTCTTCATAGAATTCAATATCATTTGATTCTATGATCACTTTGGCATTTAGATCATAAAACCTGTATGCCTTACTGTTTGCTGCATACCCAATGAATACATATTCATAGGCTCTATTAGCGAGTTTAACTCATTTCGGATCCGGAATCCTGACATAAGCCAGACAGCCCCAAGTTCTCAAATAAGAAAAATTTGGTTGTCTTTTCTTTAATATCTCATAAGGTGAGATCTTAATTTTTGACTTGGGAACTCTATTCAGGACAGAGCAAACAGTCAATACACTTTCCCCCCACCAGTGAGGTGCAGCACCCGAATTCAACATAATTGCAACAACAAGTTCAGTAAGAGTTATATTCTTTCTTTTTGCTTTACCATTCATTTAAGGATAATATGGAGCAGTCGTTTCATGTACAATGCCATGTTCAACATAATAATCATTAAATAAACTAGAGTCATATTCAGTTCCCCTATCACTATGAAGTCTCTTAATTTTCTTATTAAATTGATTCACAATTTCAGTTACATATATCTTAAACATGTCAAGCGATTCACTTTTATTCTTCATTAGGTATACATAAATATAATCAGAGCAATCATCAATAAAAGTGATAATATAACATTTACTATTTCTAGTTAAACTTCCATCTAATTCACATATATTGGAATGTATAAGATCTAGGGGGTCAGATTCTTTTATAATTGATTTATGTGAAGTCTTTGTTATTTTAGCTTGACTACAAAATTCACATTTATTAGAATCATTGACATTTAATTTAGGGATTAGGCCTAAGTTGATTGCATTAGATATAATTTGCTTATTAACGTGACAAAGTCTACCATGCCAAATATTAAAATCACACAAGGAGTAAACAGAATGAGAAATTTTATTCAATTCAACATTCAACTTAAACATGCCATCAGTGGCGTACCCTTTCCCAACAAAAATACCATTCTTAGTGATGGTGTACAAATCTGCCCCTATATTTTGACTAAACCCAGCCTTATTCAAAAGAAAACCAGAAACAAGATTCTTCCTAATTTCAGGAACTTGCATGACGTCCTTCAAGATCAAAGTCCTTCCAGAGGTGAACTTCAGCTCTACATCTCCAATTCCAGCAACATTAGTGGTGTGAGCAGCTCCCAACAACATTTTCTTATCTTCAGCAATCATGTATGTCTTGAACATAGCATAGCAGACATGACGAGTGGCGCAAGTGTCTATCCACCAACCATCACTTCCACCAACCATGTTGACTTCAGTGATCATAAGAATGAATTGCTCATCAGTCAGGTTAACCTGAGCATTTGAGCCAGCAACAGGTTTAGGCATGCTCTTACATTTTTTTGCCATATGACCTGGTTTTCCACAATTGTAGCAAGAGAAAACCGGAGCATCATTTCTTGAGGTGGAGGTTGTTGCCTAGCAAATGGAGCAGATGAGGCCCTAGAGGGATTCCCATTCTTAATTCGGTTCGTAGCATTGCAGTTCTAATTCTTTAAAGGTTTGCCCGTAGGCTTCAGAACCGCACCGAATCTCTTTATGTTCTTAGAAACAACTAAGACTTCATCTTTCTTATCTTGTTTCCGAGCTTCCTCTTCAATTCAGAGACGAGTAATCAGACTCTCGATTGAAAATTCTTTTGTTTTGTGGCGAAGTAAAATTTTGAAATCTTTCCAACCAGGGGGCAGTTTGTCAATGATAACATCAATTTGAAATTGAACATTGAGGGGCATACCTTCTGTAATAATTTCATGGGAAATTTTCTGAATTTCGTGGCTTTGAGCTTCCACAGACTTTTCATCCACCATCTTGTAGTTCAAATAGCGGCTGATAGCATATTTCTTCGCACCTGCTTCTTCAATATCGTATTTCCTTTGCAGAGCCTCCCAAACCTCTTTAGCGGTCTTGTAGCTACTATAGTAGTCATACAGGTCATCAGCAAGACCATTCAGAATGTGATTTTTGCATAAATAATCATTCCCGTGCCATAGGGAGATTTCTTTCCTGAGTTGTAAGTCATCTGCTGCAGCCTTAGCTTTTGCAGCATCTGATTCAGGAATTTGGGAAGTCCCGTCTAATTCTGCAAGTGACTTACCCTTAGGTAGCTCAGCAGATCCAAAAAGGACAACCAGGATATCTTCAGTCACACGTGGGCAACCATTTTCAATGTTAAGAAAAATTTCATCTTAGCTTGCCAACGTTTGAAATTGGATCCCTCAAACTTAAACGGTTTGTCAGAGACAGAAGCGACCGCAGTAGTACCGATAATTTCCTCAGTCTCCATGGAAGTTATGAAATCGTCTTAAAATTGTTATATCCGGTTTTGAAAAAATCAAAATGGCACAGAGAAATTATCGGGACGAGTCACGTAGTAGGTCGCTTTCTTAAAGACGTTTCGTCGTACTGCCAAAAGTATGCAATGCAGTCGAATTTACGACGACGTCTCCAGGATAAAACAGCCCGTCGGAATACGATCTATCAGTTGCAGGCTGATAAATCGATCTATAAATTACACCTTTATATGGTTATCAAATCAGTCGTAGTATCTGGTTAAAAAGCCAGTCAAGAAAAGAAAAAGAAATTTAGATGAAGAGAGCAAAGAGAGAAGGAGAGAATTCAAGAATTCGGTGCAACCACAAATGAAGTGCAAACCTGTTTTTATAGGCAACATTTTCAAGTGAGTGGAGCAGATCGTGGAGAGAAACATGGGAGGGTGGACCGGCCTAGTCAAAACTCGCGGTTACTGAGTTGGTCAGAAATTGGAGTTCATCAAAACTTAGGTTAAGATTTGGTAATTAGGAATGTGACACGACACCATTTCGTAATTAATTAATATTAAATATTAATTAATTTTCTACTAAATAATTAAATAAAATTATTTAATTTCTACCGAATTTATTAATTAATTCTCATTAATTATTGTTAAATTCGGGTTCAAAAAAATTAATTCATTTAGACCGAACCGAGCAGAGCCGAGCCGGCTGAAAGGACGGCGGCGCGCGCATGTGTCTAGATGCTCATTGTGTGTCCTTACTCCTTTTACAAAATTGGGTGCCCCTTGGGGGCCCAATCCCAATTGTCCATGTTGGATTATATAAACACTTCTAATATTTGTATTCCCTCCTATGTGGGACTAAAAGGAATCTTTTCAAATTCACTTCCATATTAGTTCTACTTTGTGTGCATTTATTGCCCATTTAATGTCAATAAATTATTCCAACTCCTACTCCAAATTAACATCATTCTAACAATCCCTCACTTGATTTTAAAAGGTGACTTTAGATGTACGTCAGACGTTTCTAAGATTGTGCATAAACAAAGGTGTCTACGACTTGAACCTTAGCGTAGCAAGTCAAATTTTGATTCAACAAGAGTGACACTATTGTCTTGAACTCTATCTCAGACATCAGACCTGCACACAACCTTTTCTTAAGGTGTATTTTAATAGCCCGTGCTTTAATGGCCCTGCATGTGTATCCCGGTTTAGTGAAGGCTCTAGGAATTTTGCCTCGAAATTCCATAGGAACCGGCCTCAGTTCCACGGTCACATAGGTGGGTCTATCAAGAGTACTCCTGTAGCCTAGGTACTCCCTCATAGAGAGTATAGATCTCATTAAGAGTTTCTATTATCTCATCCTCTTATTACTTCAGGATTCATGGTCCACTTGCAAGGTCATTTCATATTACTCACAACTTGTTATTACCCATTGAACCTAGTTCTTGGGATCTCAAGTCATTTAGGTCGGGTTGCCATCATGAGTAAATCATCTCTTTATAGGAATTAGTGCCATCTTCTTGGATGTATTATGGACTTTCTCTCTAGCTAATCATTTCATCAAAGGATCCGCTAAGTTTTCATCAGTGCGTACATGATCCACTCTCACTGCTCCTTTGGAGATACAATCTCTAACGGTGTTGTGTTTTCTTCTAATTTGACGTCTTTTACCATTATAATAACGGTTCTCAACTTTTGCAATAGCCGCGGCACTATCCCAGTGGATCGACACAGCTGGCATAGGTTTTTCCCATAAAGGAATCTCAGCTAGCAAGCATCTTAACCAACTTGCTTCTTCACTAGCTGTAGCTAGTGCTATCATTTCAGACTCCATTGTGGATTGAGCCAGGATGGTCTGTTTTCGTTGATTTCCAAGATACAGCTCCTCTAGCTATACTAAATATATAGCCACTAGTAGCTTTGTAATCATCCGATAAGGTGTTCCAATCTGGATCATTATACCCTTCTAGTACAACAGGAAATTTCTGATAGTGTAGGCTGAGGTCCATAGTCCTTTTAAGGTACCTCTTGACTCACTCAATAGCTTGCCAATGCTCGTTACTAGGCTTACTTGTAAATCTGCACAACAATCCTACGACATATGCAATGTCGGGTCTAGTACAATCAGTGGCATACCTAAGACTGCCAATGATGCTCGCATATTCTGTTTGTCTGACACTTTCTCCAGTGTTCTTAAACGGTTTCACACTTGGATCAATAGGTGTGCACGCAGGTTTACAGTCGAAGTATTTATATTTCTGTAAGATCTTCTCCACATAATGAGATTGATCCAAAGAAATTACTTGTTCAAATATCGTGATCTTGATACCCAAGATCACGCTTGCTTCTCCGAGGTCTTTCTTATCAAAGTTATTGCACAACAATGATTTTGTTTCATTAATGGTCTGAATGTTTGATCCAAATATGAGTAGGTCGTCTACGTATAGACATATGATAGTACAAATGCGATAATCAGATTTGTAATAAATGCATTTGTCACTTTCATTCACTTTATACCCATTAATAATCATTAAGTTATCAAACTTTTCATGCCATTATTTAGGAGCTTGTTTTAGTCCATACAGAGACTTATCTAACTTACAGACCTTGTTTTCTTGTCCTTGGATCACAAAACCGCCTGGTTGTTCCATATAGATTTCTTCTTCTAAGTCACCGTTTAAAAAAACTGTTTTAACATCCATTTGGTGTACTAATAAGTTATAAATAGTAGCTATTGAAATGAGTACCCTAATGGATGTAATTCTAGTGACTGGAGAAAATGTGTCGAAGAAATCTATATTTTCTTTTTGTCTAAAACCCTTGGCTACAAGGCGAGCCATGTATTTATCAATAGTTCCTTAAGGTTTTAGTTTCTTTTTCAAAACCCATTTACAACCAATTGGTTTGCAACCAAGAGGTAAGTCTACTAAGTGCCAGGTCTTGTTAGACTCTAGAGAATCTATCTCATCATTAATAGACTCTTGCCATAAATCCGCATCCAGAGATGACAGTGCTTCTTGAAGATTTATTGGATCTTCTTCAAAATTATAAGCCGCATAGTCGGGCCCATAGTCTTTAGCAACTCTTGCTCTTTTACTTCTTTGAAGTTTTGTTTCTACATTGTTGCTACTTTCAGTACTTTTTATCACAAGAATGTGACTCGATTGGGTGCCCCCACTATTTCTCGATTTGAAAGGAAATTTTTCTTCATAGAATTCAACATCGTTTGATTCTATGATCACTTTGGCATTTAGATCATAAAACCTGTATGCCTTACTTTGTGTTGCATACCCAATGAATACACATTCTTTGGCTCTACTAGCGAGTTTAACTCGTTTCGGATCCAGAATTCTGACATAAGCCAGACAGCCCCAAGTTCTCAAATAAGACAAATTTGGTTGTCTTTTCTTTAATGTCTCATAAGATGGGATCTTACTTTTTGACTTGGTAACTCTATTCAGGACATAGCAAACAGTCAATAAAATTTCCCCCCACCAGTGAGGTGTAGCACCCGAATTCAACATAATTGCAACAACAAGTTCAGTAAGAGTTCTTGTAGATGTTTAGAATTGGCAGAATTTTTGACCAACAAGAAATGTAGAATTCAGTTCAGGATGTCCCATCAGATGTTGGGACATTATCAAACAGAGTATAAGTAAATGAACTTAATTCAGGATGTCACACCAGATGTTGGGACATTGTATCAGTTAATGATATAAGTTCAGTTTACAGGATGTCACATCAGATGTTGTGACATTGTATCAGTAAATGAAGTAAGTTCAGTTTTTCAGGATGTTCCAACAGATGTTGTGACATCTCAAACCTGCTACCAGAATAAATTAATGACTAACAGAACTGAGTAAATTAAGGAAAGTTATCTGGAATTAATTATGGATGGACAAAACAGAATAAGGCGCATCTGTAGGGAGAGTTGTTATGTGACTTCAGCATAATCAGAAGAACTGAATCACCTAGAATCTAGGAAGTAACAAACCCTAATTCAAGGTGGAAGCAGCATGTGTTTCAGGATTGGATAAACCTACAGAAAGCCCAAAATCCAAACACCTATTTAAGCAACAGAAACACTCAGAATAGAGTACGAATTTCAGAAGACCAAATAGGGTGTTTTGTGTTTTAATAGCAGGTTGTTTTTATTGTACCACTTTATGAGCTTTTAAGCAAAAGTGTATTTGTGTCTTGATTGAAACTGTGAAGTAAGATCAAGCTGTTTTGTTTGAAGTATGACTTCAATTTTATTAAACTTGTAAACAAGATCATTGTGTGATTGAGGGGGAGTGAGTTGGTACTCATATCTAAGTTGTGTCTTAGGTAGAAATTGCATTGGGTAGATATTAAGTGAAAGATTAAACTGGGTGGTTTAAGTCTAGAATTAATATTACTTATAATGGATTTCCTCCTGGCTTGGTAGCCTCCAGATGTAAGTGTGGTTATACACTGAACTGGGTTAACAAATTCCTGTGTTGTTTATTTTTCCTGCACTTTAAGTTTTGGTCAAGTTGTCAAGTGTTTAAACATCTCATTCGACATCTCGTACATGATCACAGAATTTCAATTGGCATCAGAGCAGGCACCCTGCCTGTTTATACTGGGTGAGATCTAGGGAATACAAATTCTGGAAACATGGACAGAGATGTAGGATCAGTAAATAGACCACCTATACTGGATGGATCTAATTATGACTATAGGGCCTGGAAAGCAGTCAACAGTGGATGGGAACACCATGTCCAAGACACCAAAGATGGAGCAAAAGTGTTGAAACCTGAAGAAGAATGGAGTAAGGAGGAAGAAGATTCAGCACTTGGCAACTCAAAGGCCTTAAATGCTTTATTCAATGGCATTGATAAGAACATCTTTAGACTTGTGCATCACTGTGAGCTGGCCAAAGATGTTTGGGACACTCTCAAAACAACTCATGAAGGAACATCAAAGGTGAAGATGTCAAGACTTCAACTTCTCACCACCAAGTTTGAAAATTTGAGAATGAAGGAAGATGAGACAATTCATGAATTCTACATGAACATCTTAGAAATAGCCAATACTTCTGGAGCTTTGGGAGAAAAGATGACTGATGAAAAGCTTGTAAGAAAGATTCTCAGATCTTTATCTAAAAGATTTGACATGAAGGTCACAGCAATAGAAGAAGCTCAAGACATATGCAAAATGAAAGTTGAAGAGCTCATTGGTTCCCTTCAAACATTTGAGATGGGAATGAATGACACAATTGTAAAGAAGAACAAAAGCATAGCCTTGATGACAAATACTGATAAAGAAGAAGAAAATGATGAATCAGAAACTGATGAAAACTTATCAGAAAACATTGCTATGCTTGGAAGACAATTCAAAAAGATTCTCAGAAGGATGGAAGACAAGTCCAGACCAAGTGGAAGATACACAAACTCTTCTGAGAACAAAATACCTTATGATGCTAATAAAAGGTCAAATTATGATGAAAAGACCAGTCAAGAAAAAGGAATTAAATGCCATGGATGTGAAGGATATGGACACATCAGAAATGAATGTCCTACCTATTTAAAAAGGCAAAAGAAAGGTCTCTTTGTAACCTGGTCTGATGAAGACTCAGGAGGTGATTCAGAAGAAGAATCAGCTAAGCATATCACTGCTCTAGCTGGATTATGTGAATCTGAAAGTGAATCCAGTGATGGGGAGCTTACTTTTGAAGAACTTGAGCAATCATATAGAGAACTAGTCAAAAGAAGCACTGAAATATGCAGGGAGAGTATAAAGCTAAAGAAGCAGATTGAGGCACTAAAGGATGAAAAAGCAAGTGATCTAGAGATCATTGACACCTTGAAAAGTTAAGTAAGTCTTCTCAACTCCAAGTTGGAACATATGTCCAAATCTGTTAGAATGCTGAACAATAGCTCAAGCACACTGGATGTTATTCTCAACAACAATAAGCATTCAGGGGATAAAAGTGGACTGGGATTTAACAAAGTTCATAAGGTTGAAGCTAGCTCTAGCAAAACTACTTCAAAGTCCATATAGTCAAACAAGATGTCCCAACAGATGCTTCAACATCATGAAAAGAACACAAAGTCAAACATAATGTTCCAACAGATGTCTCAACATCCTGAAAAGAACATAATGAAGAAGAAGTATCAAAGATGGAGATGTCATCATTGTGGAAGATTTGGACATATCAAACCTCATTGCTACAAGTTGCATGGATATCCAAATCAGATGTATCAGCAACCTCCTAAGCAGAAGATAGAAGTTACCAAGAAAGTGCTGCATAGACATCAAAGAGATCAGCAACCCCCTAAGCAGAAGACAGAGGTCATCAAGAAGGTATGGGTACCAAAAGCTAGTCTTCATGCTGATCAAAGCTACATGCCCAAGAACAAGATCAACAAACAACCTTGGAGCTCTACTGATGAACAATGCACAGGGCAGAGGTATCAAAAGAAATCTCAACACAAATGGTCAAAGAAAGGTGTTGCATATATAGCTCATACATCACTAAGAGTATCAGCTAAAGAAGACTGGTACTTTGACAGTGGATGTTCAAGACACATGACTGGATTGAAGAATCTGCTAGTAGACTTAAAGTCATATTCATCCAGATATGTAACCTTTGGAGATGGAGCTAAAGGAGAAATCAAGGGAGTTGGGACCTTGGACTGTCCAGATGTACCAAGACTAGATGATGTGCTGCTGGTAAAAGGTTTAACTGCTAACCTGATCAGCATAAGTCAATTATGTGATCAAGGGTACAGTGTAAACTTTACCAAAACTGAATGCATAGTATCTAACAAAGAACAAAAGGTTATCATGAGAGGAGCCATATCTAAAGACAATTGTTACATGTGGGAACCTCAAGACTTCAGTCTCACTTCAACTTGCTCTTTGGCTAAAGAAGAAGAAGTGAAACTATGGCACCAAAGACTAGGTCATCTTCATTTCAGAGGCATAAAGAAAATCATATCTATGGAAGCTGTGAGAGGTATTCCTAAACTGAAGATTGATGATGGCAAAATATGTGGTGAATGTCAAATAGGCAAGCAAACCAAGATGTCCCATCCAAAGCTCCAACATCTGACAACTTCCAAAGTTTTTATGAATTATTGCATATGGATCTTATGGGACCTATGCAGGTTGAGAGCCTTGGTGGTAAGAGGTATGCCTATGTGGTGGTTGATGACTTTTCAAGGTATACATGGATAAATTTCATCAAAGAAAAGTCTGATGTTTTTGATGTATTCAAAGACTTATGCCAAAGAATACAAAGGGAAAAAGCCAGCTGTGTGATCAGAATAAGAAGTGATCATGGAAAAGAATTTGAGAACCAAAAATTCTTAGATATCTGTTCTTCAGAAGGAATCAATCATGAATACTCTTCACCAATCACTCCTCAACAGAATGGGATTGTTGAGAGGAAGAATAGAACTATTCAAGAATCAACAAGAGCTATGATCCATGCTAAAAAGTTACCTTTGTACTTCTGGGCTGAAGCTATGAACACAGCTTGTTACATCCATAACAGAGTTACTCTAAGGAAAGGAACTTTGTCCACAATCTATGAAGTCTGGAAGGGCAGAAAACCCACAGTTAAGTACTTCTATGTGTTTGGAAGTAACTGTTATATTCTGGCAGATAGGGAGCAAAGAAGAAAAATGGATCCTAAAAGTGATGAAGGGATTTTTCTTGGATACTCTATAAACAGCAGAGCATATAGAGTATTTAACTCTAGAACCAAAGTTATCATGGAGTCCATAAATGTGATAATTGATGATGCTCCTACAGATGTTACAGAAGATGTTGGAACATCTGCTGACAGCCAAACTGAAGCTGAAGAAAAGAGTGATCATTCTGACTTCACTCAATCTGATGCAAGGACAGAACAATCCAGCAAACCTCCCTCCATCAGAATCCAGAAGGATCATTCCAAAGATTTGATAATTGGTGATCCCAACAGAGATGTAAGCACTAGATCAAGAGAAGTGATTTCAGGTTCCTGTTTTATTTCAAAAATAGAACCTAAAAACATCAAGGAAGCTCTTACTGATGAATACTGGATTTGTGCTATGCAAGAGGAATTAGGTCAATTCACAAGGAATGAAGTGTGGAATCTTGGTCCTAGACCTGATGACATAAATGTGATTGGCACTAAATGGGTGTATAAGAACAAGTCAAATGAACAAGGAGTTGTTACAAAGAACAAAGCTAGACTTGTAGCTCAAGGATACACACAAATTGAAGGAGTAGACTTTGATGAAACCTTTGCACCAGTAGCAAGGCTTGAATCAATCAGACTACTTTTAGGAATTGCTTGTATCTTGAAGTTCAAGCTATTTCAAATGGATGTGAAAAGTGCCTTTCTAAATGGATATCTTAATGAAGAGGTATATGTAGAACAGCCTAAAGGATTTGTTGATCCAAGTTGTCCAAATCATGTATACAAACTAAAGAAGGCTCTTTATGGTTTGAAGCAAGCTCCAAGAGCATGGTATGAAAAGCTGACTACTTTTCTTATCAAGCAAGGGTACAGGAAAGGTGGAATTGACAAAACCTTGTTTGTTAAAGATGAAGAAGGAAATGTCATGATTGCTCAAATATATGTAGATGACATTGTTTTTGGTGGGATGTCAGACAGGATGGTTAAACATTTTGTCAATCAGATGGAATCTGAATTTGAAATGAGCCTAGTATGAGAATTAACCTACTTTCTTGGACTGCAAATAAAGCAAATGGAGGACTCCATGTTCATTTCCCAAAGCAAGTATGCTAAGAACATAGTCAAGAAATTTGGGATGGACAGTGCTACTCATAAGAGAACTCCTGCCCCCACACATTTAAAGCTGACTAAAGATGACAAGGGTGAGAATGTAGATCAAAGCCTATATAGAAGTATGATTGGAAGCTTGTTATATCTGACTGCTAGCAGACCAGACATAGCATTTGCAGTAGGTGTATGTGCAAGATATCAAGCTGATCCAAAAGTTAGTCATCTTAACCAAGTCAAGAGAATTCTGAAATATGTTAATGGTACTTGTGACTATGGCATAATGTACTTTCATGGATGCAAACCAATTCTCATTGGCTTCTGTGATGCTGATTGGGCTGGAAGTGTTGATGACAGAAAAAGCACTTCAGGAGGATGCTTCTTTCTAGGAAACAATTTGATTTCTTGGTTCAGTAAGAAACAAAATTGTGTATCCTTATCTACTGCTGAAGCTGAATATATTGCAGCTGGAAGCAGTTGTTCACAGTTGGTTTGGATGAAGCAAATGCTCACTAAGTACAATGTCCCACAAGATGTCATGACATTGTACTATGACAACTTAAGTGCTATTAACATATCAAAGAATCCTATCCAACATAGCAGGACCAAGCATATTGATATCGGGCACCATTTCATCAGAGATCTTGTAGAAGAAAAAGTGATCTCATTGGAACATGTAGCTACAAATCTGCAATTGGCTGATATATTTACTAAAGCCTTGGATGCTACCCAATTTGAAAACCTAAGGGGTAAATTGGGAATCTGTTTGTGTGAAATTTAGCAGTTATGGAGATGTGCCAACATGTCATATGACATCGTGTGGCATGATCACCAGATGGCAAAACCAGTCTGGTCAAGCACCTTGTGTATTCCACTCCTAGAAATTCTCCAAGTAACGGCTTTTATAAGAATATCAGCTCACATTCAGCTATTCATCTTCTCATCATTCTCTCACAACAACTTGCTTGCTATAGCTAACTCTCAGAGATCATCAAACTCAACCAATCTCAATCTCTTTCTTCACCACATTCTCAAAATGGATCATCACCAAAACCCTAACATTTCTGAAGAAATCCTCAACAAGGAAGATGTGGTGCATGCAACCCCCATTTCTGTGGTACCCATGGATTCAACTCCAATGGACGAAATCAGAGGAAGTGTTCCTCTGGCTCAAAAGCCAAGAACTCCTACTGTAAGAAGGGCAAAGGAACCTGTTGTTAGCAAAGCCGAAGGGAAGCCCTCATCATCAAACACCACTCCAAAAGCTTCTGAATACGAGGATGATTCCATAAAGGAGCTGGTAAACAGGATCTTATCTGAGCAAAGAGTGGTAAGTGGCATATCTATCCCTCTAAACACCATGCCAGCTCCACAAGAAGATCAACAAACTCAGGCTGAAAAGGACACTCCTGCTCAACAGGATGTCCCAATAGATGTTGAAACATCTGAAGACCAGCAAAAGGCCTCCACTGATAGTGATGAAGAAACATCTGAGGACCAGCACAAGGGCTCCACTGAAGAGCAAATCTCTGTTGATCCACCAGCTGAAGAGGAGACTACTCAACCTCCTCTTGTTGTGAACATAGAGCATGATTCTGATATAGAAATCATTGCTTCTGTCAACCCTAGCATAGCCAAAAGGCTTAGAACTAGGAAAGAAAAGATGAATGCAGGACATGCAACTCCTGAGAAGAAGCAAGTTACACCAAAGAAGGACAAAGCTAAAGTTGTTTTTGGTCCAACAAAACAATGGAGCAAGGTGCAAACACAAAAGAGGAAAGCTGTCACCCCTCCAGATTCAGATGTTGAAGAAGATGTCCCAACATCTCCACCAAAGAAGAAACCAGCACCATCAAGGTCATCAACTGTTGTTCCAGAAGCTCCTCTGGACAACATCTCCTTTCATCATGTTTCAAGTGTGAATAGATGGAAGTTTGTTTATCAAAGAAGGGTAGCACTTGAAAGAGAGCTGAGCAGTAATGCACTTGAGTGCACAGAGGTAATTGATCTCATCTCTTCTGCTGGCCTTTTCAAAACTGTCTCCAACTTCTCTCCTTGCTATGAGCTGCTTGTCAAGGAATTCATAGTCAACCTCCAAGAAGATTGTGCTGATGGTAAGTCTGCTGAATTTAGAAAAGTATATGTAAGAGGAAGGTGTGTAGAATTCTCTCCTAGGGTTATCAACCACTACCTTGGAAGAGAATCTGATGGTCCAAAAGAGTTAGGGAAGACTGATAACCAGGTTTGCAAGGTTATCACTGCTAATCAGGTCAAGACTTGGCTAGTTAAAGGGAAGCTCTCAGTTAGCATGCTGACAAGGAAATATGCCATGCTGAATAGGATTGGCACTGCAAACTGGGTCCCTACCAACCATACATCCTCCATATCAACTGGATTGGGCAGGTTCATATATGCTGTGGGCACCCAAACAAAGCTGGATTATGGGGCCTATATATTTGATCAGACATTGAAGCATGTTGGATCATCTACAACTAAGCTGCCAATTGCCTTTCCTTCCTTGCTGTGTGGAATAATGCTGAGTCAGTATCCTGGTATCCTCACTGAGAAGGACACAATTTGCAAAAGAGAAAGCCCTCTGGCCTTCCACTACAAACTGTTCTTGAGTCATCATGCAGCTGATGTTGAAGCTCCCTCTGGGACATTTGCTGGTCCTTCAAAGGCAAAGTCTCCAATCTCCAAAGCTGCATTAATTGCTGAGCTGAAGATCACATGCAAAGAACTTGATGCAAGGAAGCAGAATCTTGAGGAGATTATCCAAAGGCTGGAGATTGAAGAAAGTGCTCAGAAAGCTGCTGCTTCTGATGAGGAGACTGAGGAAGAGGAAGAAACTGAATATGAGGAGTCTGAGTGAAAATTGTATGTGAGGAAAATGTAATGACTGCTGCATTGTAATTTTGAATTAGTAACTTTGGCCCCAATTTATGTCTAACAAGGGGGAGAACTGAACAACAACAACAATGTATGGTCCAAATTACTGATTAATGAAAAACTTCTTTTTGCTTCTGAACTAAAGCTGTGATTTAATGAAAATTTCTGTTGCAACAAAACTGAATACATGTATGTTTGAGGGGGAGTAAACTCACACATGACTCAACAGAAAAGAACTGATGTACTCTGATAAAAGAACTTCTGCTGCACTCTGATAACCAGAAAAATATGTTAGCCAAAAATTAGCCAAAGGGGGAGTTTGTAGATGTTTAGAATTGGCAGAATTTTTGACCAACAAGAAATGTTGAATTCAGTTCAGGATGTCCCATCAGATGTTGGGACATTATCAAATAGAGTATAAGTAAATGAACTTAATTCAGGATGTCACACCAGATGTTGGGACATTGTATCAGTTAATGATATAAGTTCAGTTTACAGGATGTCACATCAGATGTTGTGACATTGTATCAGTAAATGAAGTAAGTTCAGTTTTTCAGGATGTTCCAACAGATGTTGTGACATCTCAAACCTGCTACCAGAATAAATTAATGACTAACACAACTGAGTAAATTAAGGAAAGTTATCTGGAATTCATTATGGATGGACAAAACAGAATAAGGCGCATCTGTAGGGAGAGTTGTTATGTGACTTCAACATAATCAGAAGAACTGAATCACATAGAATCTAGGAAGTCACAAACCCTAATTCAAGGTGGAAGCAGCATGCGTTTCAGGATTGGATAAACCTACAGAAAGCCCAAAATCCAAACACCTATTTAAGCAACAGAAACACTCAGAATAGAGTACGAATTTCAGAAGACCAAATAGGGTGTTTTGTGTTTTAATAGAAGGTTGTTTTTATTGTACCACTTTATGAGCTTTTAAGAAAAAGTGTATTTGTGTCTTGATTGAAACTGTGAAGTAAGATCAAGCTGTTTTGTTTGAAGTATGACTTCAATTTTATTAAACTTGTAAACAAGATCACTGTGTGATTGAGGGGGAGTGAGTTGGTACTCATATCTAAGTTGTGTCTTAGGTAGAAATTGCATTGGGTAGATATTAAGTGAAAGATTAAACTGGGTGGTTTAAGTCTAGAATTAATATTACTTATAGTGGATTTCCTCCTGGCTTGGTAGCCTCCAGATGTAAGTGTGGTTATACACTGAACTGGGTTAACAAATTCCTGTGTTGTTTATTTTTCCTGCACTTTAAGTTTTGGTCAAGTTGTCAAGTGTTTAAACATCTCATTCGACATCTCGTACCTGATCACAGAATTTCAGTTCTATTCTTTCTTTCTGCTTTACCATTCATTTCAGGAGAATATGGAGCAGTCGTTTCATGTACAATGTCATGTTCAACATAATAATCATTAAATAAACTAGAGTCATATTCAGTTCCCTTATCACTACGAAGTCTATTAATTTTCTTATTAAATTGATTCTCAATTTCAGTTACATATATCTTAAACATGCCAGGCACTTCACTTTTATTCTTCATTAGGTATACATAAGTATAATCAGAGTAATCGTCAATAAAAGTGATAAAATAACATTTACTATTTCTAGTTAAACTTCCATCTAATTCACATATATCGGAATGTATAAGATCTAGGAGATCAGATTCTTTTATAATTGATTTATGCGAAGTCTTTGTTATTTTAGCTTGACTACAAAATTCACATTTATTAGAATCATTGACATTTAATTTAGGGATTAGGCCTAAGTTGCTTGCATTAGAAATAATTCGCTTATTAAAGTGACAAAGTCTACCATGCCAAATATTAAAATCACACAAGGAGTAAACAGAAAGAGAAATTTTATTCAATTCTACATTCAACTTAAACATGCCATCAGTGGCGTACCTTTTCCCAACAAAAATACCATTCTTAGTGAGGGTGTACAAATCTGCCCTTATAGTTTGACTAAACCCAACCTTATTCAAAAGAAAACCACAAACAAGATTCTTCCTAATTTCAGGAACGTGCATGACGTCCTTCAAGATCAAAGTCCTTCCAGAGGTGAACTTCAACTCTACATCTCCAATTCCAACAACGTTAGTGGTGTGAGCATCTCCCAACAACACTTTCTTATCTTCAGCAATCATGTATGTCTTAAACATAGCACGATCATAACAGAAATGATGAATGGAGCCAGTGTCTATCCACCAACCATCACTTCCACCAACCATGTTGGCTTTAGTGATCATAGCAATGAATTCCTCATCAGTCAGGTTAACCTGAGCATTTGAGCCAGCAATAGGTTTAGGCATGCTCTTACATTTTTTTCCATATGACCCGGTTTTCTACAATTGTAGCAAGAGAAAACCAGAGCATCATTTCTTTGAGGTGGAGGCATTTGCCTAGAAAATGGAGCAGATGGGGCCCTAGAGGGATTCCCATTCTTAATTCGGTTCGGAACATTGCGGTTCTGATTCTTTAAAGGTTTGCCCGTAGGCTTCAGAACCGCACCGAATCTCTTTTTGTTGTTAGAAACAACTAAGACTTCATCTTTCTGATCTTGTTTCCGAGCTTCCTCTTCAATTCGGAGACGAGTAATCAGACTCTCGATTGAAAATTCTTTTGTTTTGTGGCGAAGTAAATTTTTGAAATCTTTCCAACCAGGGGGCAGTTTGTCACTGATAACAGCAATTTGAAGTTGTTCATTGAGGGGTATACCTTTTGTAATAATTTCATATGCAATTTTATGAATTTTGTGGCTTTGAGCTTCCACAGACTTTTCATCCACCATCTTGTAGTTCAAATAGCGGCTGACAACATATTTCTTCGCACCTGCTTCTTCAGTATCGTATTTCCTTTGCAGAGCCTCTCAAACCTGTTTAGCGGTCTTGTAGCTACTGTAGTAGTCGTACATGTCATCAACAAGACTGTTCAGAATGTGATTTTTGCACAAATAATCATTCCCGTGCCATAGGGAGATTTCTTTCCTGGGCTGTAAGTCATCTGCTGCAGCCTTAGCTTTTGCAACATCCGATTCAAGCGTTCGAGAAGTCCCGTCTAATTCTGCAAGTGACTTACTGTTAGGTAGTTCAACAGATCCAAAAAGGACAACCGGGATATCCTCAGTCAGAACGTGGGCAACCTTTTTTAATGTTAAGAAACATTTCATCTTAGCTTGCCAACGTTTGAAATTGGATCCCTCAAACTTAAACGGTTTGTCAGAGACAGAAGCGACCGCAGTAGTACCGATAATTTCCTCAGTTGCCATGGCAGTTATGAAATCGTCTTAAAATTGTTATATCCGTTTTTGAAAAAATCAAAATGGCACAGAGAAATTATCAGGACGAGTCGCGTACTAGGTCGCTTTCTTTAAGACGTTTCGTCGTACTGCCAAAAGTATGCAATGCAGTCGAATTTACGACGACGTCTCCAGGATAAAACAGCCCGTCGGAATACAATCTATCAGTTGCAGGCTGATAAATTGATCTAGAAATTACACTTTTAGATGGTTATCAAACCATTCGTAGTATCTAGTTAAAAAGCCATTCAAGAAAAGAAAAAGAAATTTAGATGAAGAGAGCAACGAGAGAAGGATATAATTCAAGAATTCGGTGCAACCACAAATGAAGTGCAAACCTGTTTTTATAGGCATCATTTTCAAGTGATTGGAGCATATCATGGAGAGAAACTTGGGAGAGTGGACCGACCCATTCAAAACTGGCGGTTACTGAGTTGGTCAGAAATTGGAGTCAGTCAAAACTTAGGTTAAAACTTCGTAATTAGGAATGTGACACGTCACCATTTCGTAATTAATTAATATTAAATATTAATTAATTTTTTACTAAATAATTAAATAAAATTATTTAATTTCTACCGAATTTATTAATTAATTATCATTAATTATTGTTAAATTCGGGTTCAAAAAAATTAATTCATTTAAACCGAACTGAACCGAACCGAGACGAGCCGAGCCAGCCGGACGAACGGCGGCGCGCACGTGTGTCTAGATTCTCATGGGTGTGTGTCGCTCCCACTTGATGACACAGGGCCAAGAGGGGTACAGACGCGAACGGTCGGCGAAAGGAGAAGGAATGAATAGAGTCGCCAGCTAGGCATTTTTATCCCGAAGGAAAGGTAATGCTGCATAAACCTAGGAAAAGATGGATAAGACGGTTGCGAACCAGAGAAACTGAGAAAGGGGGTTGGTTACAACCTGGGAAGGTATTAGCACCCAGATTGTCCGCCGTACTCGACGGGATCCACGCTTAAAAGATTTGTGCTTTAAAGGGGTAGTGTCAGTGCAATCTGTATATCAAAGCTGGAAAAGAATGCAAGTGTCAGTGTAAAAATAAATGTGAAGTGAAAGTGTCAGTGTAAGGACAAGAATGAAATGCTCAAGACTTTGAGGCTCGAAAGAATAATACTAGAAGAGGGGGGGATATACAGAGACTTTTGTTCGATAACTGTTAAGTTATGCCTACGTATCCTCTCGTGCAATGAGGAAGTCAGAACACCGTAGTTTGACTCAAAGAGACTGAAAGATAAATTGACTGATGAACTGCTTACTTGTCTATGCTCAAGTGTATGACCTGTCTGGCTCAGGTGCAAACTGTCTTGCATTAGACGGAAGAAGCAAGTTCTCATTTGTGAGTGAATGAGATGAGAAAATAATCCCGGAGGAGACGATTATTGTTTGTTTTTGGTGTTTTCAATCTTTTATTGCTTTTTGGTGTTTGTCATAAGAAAATGAGCTTAAGCCTAAACCAATGGGTTAGTAAACTCATCACATCCTCCCTCTGATTAGGAGTAATGAGAATACCTTAAGTATGAAGTAAGCACCTCATACTTAATCACCATTGACGTAGGATTAAGATCATTAACCTACTTGTGCTTATTTAGATGTTTTTGGTTTTTTTTTGTTTAGTGTTAAGTAATGAGTTTAAGCCATAATCAAGGATTTAATGGACTCATTACACCATCCTAATAGAAGGATAATAAATGAGAACATTTAAGCTGAGAAAGGCTCCTCAACTTAATCCATGATTAGGGATTAACCTCATGACAAAACAAACCTTTATTAAATGGATTTTAGTTAATGGTAAGATTAAGAAGTGATTTTTATGGTTTGTAAGACAGCTTGAGGGGGACTTGTCCATTAACACTAGGGTTAGTCCTTCTTAACCAATTAAGGAAGAATTAGAACCCTAATGCAAGGCCCAAGTTGCAAGCTTGATGTCTTAGTGATTATTAAGTGAATTGATTAAAGGATTTAAACACATTAAGGGTCTAACACTTAGGATTAAAGTTATACACTCCATCCTAATAGAAGGATGTAGGCATAAGCTTAATCACAAAGCCTTAAAACCTTTAAGGTTTAGTCCTTGATTAAAAGATGAGAAAAGAAGACTCAAGGATGACACAAAGGCAAAACTAAATGGGGGACTAATCAAACCCTAATTGTGATCATGCTTGGTTATACCTAGGGTTTATGAGGCCTAAGAAAGAAAGAGATCTTCAAAGGCCACCAAGGAAGAACAAGATAGAAAAGAGATGAGATGAGAAGAGAAAAGAGGAAAGAGAGGCACAAGTGAGCAAGCTCACTCAAAGACAAGTAAAAATGCAGCAAGGATGTAAAATGATAAGGTGAGAAGAGGTAGGAGGTGAAGGCAAATCCACCTCCCAAACAGACTTACCATTAACCTGAAAAGTTAGTACAAGATGCATAAGGGAAGAAATGAGATGAAACAATGCATATGGATGGGCAAAGGCCAAAGTCAGAAACATACACATGATGAAAATGATGTCAAGAGATGGTGCAAAGTCATACAAGATGCATATATGTGAGCATACAAGAGAATGGAGGTATATGGAGCATGCTTTGAACCATGAAGGTTCATGAAAGTTTATGAAATGCAATGAAGGTATGACATGCCAAATGAATGATGCAATGATCAAACATGATTCTAATATGTCCTAAGATGTCTTATGAATCATGTGGATGCACAAAATGTCATGGAAAGTTCTTGTATGCAAGCATATGAGAGATGGATGCAAAGGAAGGCAAGAATTAGGGTTTATGCATAACATGCAACACAAAACTCAAAACCAGAAGCAAATGACATGATAAAAAATTGAAAATGGGATTAAAGGAACCCTAACCCTACACAAGTTCACTTCCCAAAGGAGGGGACCTAACTCTTAACCTAATGGGTGTTATGATTGTCTCAAGTCAACTAGGGTTTCAAGGCACCTCAAAAGGGAAAATGCTCATCAAATTGAAAATGAAAGATAAATTCAAACCGAATTTACCCTAGAAACTACATGCTATGAAGGATGCAATGCAAGAAGAACCATCATCAAACTCTTCATGGTTAGGCAGAATGGATTTTTTCAAGTTAGGATCAAAATATTGCCTTTAAACAACTTTAATTCCAATGAAAATTATCAAAATAGGTCAAGAGGCAAAAAGAAATTTGTTTTGAGAGTTTGATAATGTTTCTAAATGTTTTAAAATGCAATGTGAATTTTTTTGTGATTTTTAAATACCTAAATGCATTTTTAATTAATTAATTTCCATTAACTAATTAAAAATAAACACTTAAATCATTTAAAAATATTTTTTAATGCAAAAAATAAAAATAAAAATATTTTTGGGTTCTGAAAATTAATAAAAGGTTTGGCAAAAAATTTCAGAGTTTTTTAATGCATTTTACTATTTTTAAAAATTCGTGCAAATTAAATACAAAACAAATAAAATAAAAATGAAATTAAAAGGAAAATGAGAAAGTCAACTAATCTGAAGGCCCAAATTCAAACTCAAGGGGGCGGGAATTGACTACGCGTGCGAACGAACGGCTGACATTCAAACTTCCCTAATTATGATTAAGCCCTAATCTTGAACCCTAATCACTTTCAGATGACCGGAACAGCCGGCCAGCCAAAACTCGTATCTCACTTAATACGCATCAAAACTTCATCAAAATCTCCAGAATCAACCCTTAAACATCACTGAATATAAACCCCTCCCCAAAAATCATTTATTTTCCATGAATCAAGAGAATCAAATCAAAACGCATTTCACGGGCAAAGTTTCAGAACAACATAACATTCTCAAAAGTCAATCATTTTCAAAAATAAAAACATCAACATGATCAGGGCAACATGAGGAACAAGTTTATAACCTAAAATCAAGCTTCTGGAAAATTTGTTCTTAAGGTTACCTGAGTTGAAGCTTTCGAAAGTGGCACTGTTTGGCTGCTTCTTTGCTTCAAAACTTCTCCAATGATCTCCCCCAAGTGTTTGTGATGCTTAGCTGGAGTTTTTGTGGCCTCAAAATGAAGATTGTAGAAGCTCAGTTTGTGCAAGGTGAAAATCGTATTTCTGATTGTGGGCCTTTTAGAGTTAGGTGATGGTTGAGAAATGATCAGAGGGTTAAGGTGAGTTGTTCTGTGAAGTTTGTTTTGAGGTTTGAGGCTTGTGTATTGAGATTTGAAGAAAAATGCATAAAGAGGGATTTTGGAGAATGTTGTGTTATGGGAGGTTTCAGCTTCCAAGATTGTGTGAGAAATGATCCATGAGGCATGTATGTGAAGCTGTGATTGGTCAGAGTAGTTGGTATGGCTCAACTTGATTGGTATGGTCCATTTTGCCAAAAGTCAATGTTAGGTGTCCTTTGAGGTATGGGTCATGGCAGGCCAAGGACAATAGGGTGTCCTGCGCAGCAAGGATCAAGGGCAACCATGGAATTCAGATTGAGGCCAATTAGCAAGTTTGTGAGGAGTTGTGGGAGGTTTTGCAAATTTCACTAAGTTTGGCCCTTTTGAAGTTTCTTAATGATCAAGGCATGAAAATGAGTAATTCTTTGGTGCATTCTGAATTTTAGGTCATGACTTATGTTTGTGTAATTCTTAGAAGTTGATTTGAAGTCACAATTGGCCTTGGCATGAAGTTTTGCAACTTTCCTCCTTTGGTGCATAAGTGAAATTTCATGATTTTTCCCAACTTTGGCAATCCATAACTTTTGATCCAAAATGAATTAGAATGAGTTCTTGTACTTTTTGAAAAGGGAATGATCCAATCTACAACTTTCATGACCAAAGTTTTTTTATTTGAAGCATTTTTGAATCAAAAAGAGGAGGTTGAAAAACTTTCCCAAAATGGCAAGTTTTCATTACAAGTCACTTTCCCAAAAAGGCAACTTTGCAAATGGCTTGAAATTCTTCAATTTTGTGAACTTCTAACATCTTCTATGATCAAATAAAGATCATACACAATCAAAATTATGGAGAACACCCTTTGGTTGTGTCATTGGGGGCCTCAGATGCCCTGATTTTGCACTGACTTGCTCAAGAAGTCATCTCTTGATCAGATGCCTTCCCCATTGAATTTCTTCATGAAAATTGATATGCATGATCCTTATAATATATAGAGACCAATAGAAACAAGAATGACCAACAAACTTGGAATTATGGTCTCTGAAACCAAAACCCTAATTTTAGGTCATCTGTGTATTTAAACCTGGCTCTGCTTCCATGCCTTTCTCAGTTCTTGTGATTCTTTTACTTTCTTGACCTTGTGAGGATATAATATGATGCTTGAACATACATGGACCTCTTTGAAGTGATTGATGACCTTTGGAGTGGCTCAAATGGCCCAGGGATGGCTCAGATCACAAACCCTAGATGCAGATGGCTTTGAATTAATGCAGTGAAACAAAAATGCAATATGAGATGTTATGGTTGAACTTATGCAAATGAAAAGAGTCACAAGCCATGGTGTGAATGGGTGAGGGCAAATTTGGGGTGTTTACAGTGTGTCCTCACTCCTTTTACAAAATTGTGTTCCCCTTGGGGCCCAATCCCAATTGTCCATGTTGGATTATATATACACTTCTAATATTTGTATTCCCTCCTATGTGGGACTAATATGAATCTTTTCAAATTAACTTCCATATTAGTTCTACTTTGTGTGCATTTATTGCCCATTTAATGTCAATAAATCATTCCAACTCCTACTCCAAATTAACATCATTCCAACAATCCCCCACTTGAATTTAAAAGGTGATTTTAGGCGTACGTCAGACGTTTCTAAGATTGTGCATAAACAAAGGTGTCTACGACTTGAACCTTAGCGTATCAAGTCAGATTCTGATTCAACAAGAGTGACACTATTTTCTTGAAATCTATCTCAGACATCAGACCTACACATAACCTTTTCGTAAGGTGTATTCTAATAGTCTGTGCTTTAATGGCCCTGCACGTGTATCCCGGTTTAGTGAAGGCTCTAGGAATTTTGCCTCGAAATTCCATAGGAACCGGCCTCAGTTCCATGGTCACATAGGTGAGTCTATCAAGAGTACTCTTGTAGCCTAGGTACTCCCTCATATAGAGTATAGATCTCATTAAGAGTATCTATTATCTCATCCTCTTATTACTTCAGGATTCATGCTCCACTTGCATGGTCATTTCATATTACTCACAACTTATTATTACCCATTGAACCTAGTTCTTGAGATCTCCAGTCATTTAGGTCGGGTTTCCATCATGAGTAAATCATCTCTTTATAGGAATTAGTCCCATCTTCTAGGATGTATTATGGACTTTCTCTCTTGCTAATCCTTTCGTCAAAGGATCCGCTAAGTTTTCATCAGTGCGTATATGTTCCACTCTCACTACTCCTTTGGAGATACAATCTCTAACGGTGCTGTGTTTTCTTCTAATTTGATGTCTTTTACCATTATAATAACGGTTCTCAACTTTTGTAATACCCGCGGTACTATCGCAATGGATCAACACAGCTGGCATAGGTTTTTCCCATAAAGGCATTAGCGAATTAGATGAAGACATTAGCGAACACATTAGTTTTTTGTTAACTTGTCTAAAATTGAATTGTTTTTATTAATTTGGTTGGGCAAGCGATTATTAGTAGTTTGGTTGTCTCATTCTTAGTAATGTAACTCTAGAAGTAACTGTTATTGACTTTATAGTAATATTTAACAAAATGGCTTTGATAGACTCAAGTCCATGAGGCAGTTGGATGATATATTTCAAGAGTATCAGACCGGTGGCATTAGGAAAGAGTTAACAAGAATTGAGGAGTTGCTTAAAGATGGTGGGAGATGGGATTGTATCCAGGAATCGATAAGCTTAAATAAGGCCTTAGTCAATCAGAGAAACCAACTTCTGAGTTCTGAGGAAGTTATGTGGAGGCATCATAGTAGAGCTCTTTGGCTTGAGCATGGGGACAAAACACAAAATAATTTCATGGAAAGGCCAACCAAAGAAGAATATCAAACAAGATCTCAAAGCTTAAGGACGAACATGGTCATTGGTGGAAAGGTGAGTACCATTGTGAGAGACTCCTTGTTACTTATTTCACTGATCACTTCACTATTTCTCGTCCTTCAAACGTAGAAGATATATGTTATGTGGTGATGGGTAGACTTACACTTGATCACATTGCTTATTGTGAGGGAGTCTTTACAAGTGATGAAGTTAGAGAAGTTGTGTTTCAAATGCACCCTCTGAAGGCCCCAAGACCCGATGGTCTTCCCTGATTACTCTTCCAGAAGTATTGGAGCATTGTGGGCCTCGAAATCACCCAGTTGGCTTTGGATGTCCTTAACAACAATTTGGATCCTACAGCCATAAACAACACCCACATAGTTCTCATTATCAAATGTAAACATCCCACTAGCCCCAAGGACTTTTGGCCTATAAGTCTCTACAACGTCTTGATTAAGATCATTACAAAGACAATTGCAAACAGGATCAAAACTTATGTAACACCCCGTATTTTATTTAACGCTTCAAAATAATATTTATTGATAATAATATTATTCCGGATTATTTAGAGAAGTTCTAACGGAATATTATTTTATTAATTGATATTAGTTGACTCAGAGGTTTTAAAAAATACCGGATTAAGAGATATTTTAGATACTCTCTATTTTTGACCCGATGGAAATTATAAGTTTTAATATAATTTGTTTTTATAAAAAGAAGAAGAAGAGAAAGAAGAAGTTAGTAAGAAAAAGAAGAAAGAGGAAAAGAGGAAAAGAAGAAGAGAAGAGAAGAAGAAGGAGAGAAAGCCCTAAAGCTTCATTTCATCATTCTCAATCATCCGTCTGTCGAATCGACTCAATCTTTCCGCCAATCTTCATCTCTCGAGGTGGGTTCGTAGTTAGAAACTTTTATCTTTGATTTTGGTTGAGTTTTTAGAGATTTTGTGGTTTAGGGTTTTGTTGGAAAATATTAGAAATTGAAAGTTTAACGGTTAAAACTCGATTAAAACTCGACTAATACACCCACAATATGAATATAAACATGTTTGGCTATGTTTTTATGTATTGGTTGGTATTTTGGATGAGTTTTGGCTTGGAAAGGTTGTTTCCTGTAAGCCTGGAAAATTCTGGTTCGGTGTAGCTCGCTCAGCTAGAATTCCAGGACTTTTCTCGCTCAGCTAGAACCTGGAAGTTTCAGTTTTTGTTTTCTTCATAACTTTTGATCCGGGAGTCCGTTTTTAACGTTCCACATATCGTTTTGAAGCTAAAATTATGTACTTTCTTATGATGTCGAAAAATATTATTTTCTCCCGACTTTTCGATTAAACCATAAAAATGTGAAATTACGGAATTGTGACGTTAAAGAAATGAAATGGTAAAACTTGTGAGGTATTTAGAATTCCCATAGACTAGTGAGAATTGAGAAAATCATACATCGGTTAGGAATCCTCCGTAAGGTATTGAGTAAGTCTCTTTGTGGTTACTTTGGGTTTTGCAAGAGCACCCGTAAGGACTTGAGGTACCGGCTATTCCGACGTGAGCGTTGAATCGAATCCTCCGTAAGGTCTTGAGTAAGTCTCTTTGTGGTTACTATGTGTTTCGCAAGAGCATCTGTAAGGACTTAAGGTACTAGTTATTTCGACGTGAGTATTGAATCGAGATATGTAGGCATCGAATCCTCCATAAGGTCTTGGATAAATCTTGAGATGGGTTGTTCTTAGTCCCATGTGAAGTACCCGTAAGGACTTGAGGTGAGAGCTACATTATCTATGCGACGATCTTGAGTAAGTCTTGAGGTGGGTTATCCTTAGTCCCACGAGAAGCATCCTTAAGGATCGAAGAAAGTGTTATGTCGAATCCTCAGTAAGGTCTTGAGTAAGTCTTGAGGTGGGTATTACATTGAGTCCCACGGGAAGCATCCGTAAGGACTTGAGGTAGATGTTTCATTCTCTATATCTATTGTGATAGTACATATAGACTTTAGTTCCACTTGTTTCCGTTTTTGTGAGTGAGTAAACGATGAGTATTTGAGATTGTAGGAAACGAACCTTTTAGAGCCGAGGGAACTCTAAGATAGGAAACTCACTGAGATATTTTATCTCACCCCATGTTGATATATTATTTTCAGGTACTTCAGGTTCCGGAAAGGGAAAGGATAAGGCGACATAATTATTCTTCCTAGTTCGATGGCTTTGTCTTCTGCTGTGGATTTTGAGATCTTAGGATCTAGTTCTTAGACATTTTGTATTTTGAATATCTTGTATATTTGATAGCCTTGTGTTAGTACTTTATAGTAGTGGCTATATTTATACAATGTGTTGCTAAGAACTTATTTGTATTTCAGTACCAAATTTTAAATATTCATATATGGAAAATGTGCTTTAGGTATGTCTTTTGTGTATGGTTATTACAACTTTCTTGTCGGATGTGGTTGATGAAGAGAAAAGCGTCTTTGTAAAAGGGAGGCTCATTACAGATAATTCCTTAGTTGCCCTTGAATGCTTCCATTGGATGAAGAAAAAGAGGAAAGGAAAAAGAGGTTGCATGGCTCTTAAACTTGATATGTCCAAAGCCTACGACCGCATGGAACGAAGTTTCATTTTCTTGGTTCTTATGTCAATGGGGTTCCCAGTTAGATTGATGCAGCTTATTCATAGATGCATGGCAACAGTGTCTTATAAAATTATCATCAATGGCAAACCCAACATTAGCTTCATTCAGGAAAGGGATCTCCGACAAGGGGATTCTCTTTCCCCTTACCTTTTCATTTTGTGTACTAACATTTTTTCAAGTTTACTTAAAAAAGGTGTGCTGGAGAAGAAGATTCATGGGATACAAGTAGCCCGTAGAGCCCCTGTGATTTCTCACATGTTGTTTGCGGATGATAAACTATTATTTGTGCGAGCAAATAAAGATGAGGCAGGGAAAGTGGTGGATATTCTGCAGCAGTACCAACAGGCCTCAGGGCAGGTAGTTAATCTAGGAAAATCTGAAGCTTCTTTTAGCCGTAATGTTTTGGAGGAAGAAAAGGATGTTATCAAAGAAGTGATGGGAGTGGAAATAGTACAGGGTCACTGCAAATAATTGGGAGTTCCGTTGATTTTAGGAAGAACTAAAAATAATATTTTCAGGTTGGTGGTGGACAAAGTCTGGAAAAAAGTAAAAGGATGGAAAGAAAAATTTCTATCAAAAGTTGGGAAAGAAGTACTCATAAAAGCAGTGGTGCAAGCTATTCAAACTTACATAACGGGGTGCTATAAACGTTCAGAAACAATTTTCCAGGAGATTGAGAGCATTATTGCCAAGTTTTGGTGGGGTGCAAAGGAAGGTGAGAGGAAGATCCACTGGATGCGATGGGAGAAACTGACTAAGTCAAAGATGAGTAGAGGCATGGGTTTCAGAGGATTCAGTGATTTTATCTTCAGTATGTTGGGGAAGCAGTTATGGAGGCTCATGAAAGAAGACGGTTCTCTGTTGGAAAGAGTTCTCAAAAGTACTACCCGAGTTGTTCGATTTTGGAGAGTAATCCAGGTTACAACCCAAGCTATAGTTGGCGTAGTGTTCTCTCATCCAGGGATATCATCATGAATGGAACCAGATGGAATGTTGGTAATGGCGAGAAGATTGTGGCAAAGAATGACAACTGGCTCCCAAATGTGACAGGTTTCAAAGTTCTAAGGTTGATGAAGAATGTGGAGGACAATATCAAAGTCAGTTACTTTATTGATAGGGACCTTGGATTTTGGAAGATTGACTTGGTGTATAACACTTTAGACGAAAGGGACACTAAGAAATCCTAGGAATTCCTTTGTCAAGGAGGAATGTAGAGGACAAACAAGTGTGGCATTTTGAAAAATCGGGAGAATATTCTGTGAAAACAGCATATCAATTGTGCTCCCATATGAGAGAGGTTAAACACCCAAATCCTTCAAATCCACCCTTTAAGGACCTTTGGAAGAAGATTTGGTCATCACCCATCCATAACAGAGTCAAAAACTTCATGTGGATGCTTTCTAACAATATTCTCCCTACAAAGGCAAAGTTGTTGCGGAAAGGTGTTGTTTTGGATGGAACATGCTTGCTGTGTCAAAATGGCTTTAAGAATGTTGAACATCTCTTTACACAATGTGACTTTACTAGGAGAGTGTTTTTTGCTTCGGTCATAGGTTGTCGGGTTGATGGAATTAGTGATCTAATGGATTGGATATTTCGTATGTTGTCAAGTGGAAATATGTTTTTTGTGCAAGTAATATGCTATCTCCTCAACAAAGTGTGGGATGCTCGCAATCTTCTTCTCTACCAACAGAAGATGAGTGACCCTGTTAAAGTCGCAACGGAGGCTTACGATACTGTTATTGAGTTTAACCTTTGCAGGCCCAGATTGAAGACAACCAAAACTGATACCAATGAAGAGTTTAATGTTTTCATGCCTGATAACTGTCATTTGGTGAAAACAGATGCTGGCACAATGGAGGAGGATGCGACTACTTTTGGTTGTGTGTTCTTTGACAACGACAACAATATCGTGTACTCGATGTGCAAGAAGGAAGAATTCTGCGTTCAACCGGCCTTGGCAGAAATCTTAGCCTTGCGGTGGAGCATGGAGACCGCAAGCTCTCTAAAGTTACAAAGTGGATCTTCCAGACTGACACGAAGATGGTGGTGGACTGCATTAACCGAGTTGATTGTGATGCAAGCCTGGAGACAGTGGCACAAGATTTAAATTATGTTGCTCATAGTTTAGCTTCGATCGCTAAATCGATAGGTTCAAAAACTTGGGTTGGAGGCCCTCCAGTTTTGGAGCCCTCTACTGTTGTTCCCTTTTCTTTTAATTCGTAATGGAATTTGTTTTCGCGTAAAAAAAAACTTTAAATACGATTAGGTTTGAATTGTCTTATTCAAATTAAATTTTTATTTTTATATTATTGTTATTTTGATATTTAACATTAATTATAATGTTTTAAAAATGAATTAAACATAATTAATAATGAATTTAATAGTCGAAAAAAATTACCTCCAATTTACCTGCGAGTTTTAAATTTACTACGATTGTTTCTACGAAAACTTCAACTACCTATGGTCATATCTGCTGATTTAACTGTGAGTTAAGGTATTTTTTGCGGATATTTTCTTCAAATTTACCTACGATTTTACATGCTAAAATAATCATCCATGAAGGTTTTAGTATGGAATACAAATCGGTAGGAAAAACCGTAGGTAACATGTTTGCTAAAAAAATATAATTAAAATCCACATATAAATCCGCAGAAAAATATAATATTTCTTATAGTAATTTAATATTATATTCAATTATATCCTCAACAAGAACAACATACCCAAAAAATCTATTTTTATGCGAGGTTGTATATCCTAAAGCTCAACTAAATTAACATATTTTGGTATAGTTTATGGATAAGGAAGAATTCAACAAACTAATAATCAAAATTCTCGTCAAATAACATTATAATATTACTCGAGTTCTACATCACTATATCAATATAGTTTACCAACATAACTAATCTTACCAATTGACAAACTATAAATCTTTCACTAATTTAACACAAATTTCAAATATTATAAATATTAAATTGATCGACAATTACTTAGTTCATGTTATACTACTAACTCGTAGTTGTTTATAAATTGGTAGCTAATATGATATATTTTTTTGTAGAGAATTTTTTATTATACCCAAAGTTTCTTAGGCATCACGTAAATTTTATTCTCTGTTTTTAATTTTTAGATTTGTATATTCACGTGTCATTTTTTAAAACGTTGATTTGTTCTGGATGTGAATATCATAAATATTTCTGGATTTGCAGATCAGGAAAAATACTATAACTTTAATTTTTTTTTTTAAATCAGTTTTATTGGTTGGTCGAAGATGTTAATTTATCTTCGTAACTTAATATACATTCGAAAACATCCTTATATAAAATAAAATGATATATATATATATATATATATATATATATATATATATATATATATATATATATATATATATATATATATATATATACACATAATAATACTCATGTCAAAATACAGTACATAAATGTAATAAAAATAGAATACATCAAACAAAAAACTATTGTGTACGCCGAAGGATCTCTCCTGGCTCACCTGCTCCTCTTCCCTTACCCGTCGTCCTGGCTCGATGTATGAGGTACTGTAGTGCCCCGGGAAATCACAATAATCGTATCCATGACAAGTCTGCCACCAAAACCCTTAGGGAGGTGACCATCCGCAATGACTTCCCTCGCTATTTGTTCTATCTCACAACAACGAGATAGAACATCATGTGTATGGTCCAGTTGAGATTGTTGCTCCTCTAATATATCCTGATGAACAAGTCTGGGTGGAGATCCCTCAGTATTGGGCACCATCCATGGGTGTGAGACGGTATAAAACCACATGATGTACCCGACATCAATGCTCCAATCTCTTGGGGATCTGGTCTCCCGAGCCTCTTCTGATACTAAATGGTTCTGGATGTTATCATATCTCTTAATTATCTGCGTGCGGGTCAAGCCTAAAGGAGCAGACTCACGAGGAATCCCGGGGATAGTCTGCGTGTAACCAAACTGATGTGACACACACTCTGGCAGGCATCGAGCAGTGATGGAAGAACTACATGCCAACCATATTGAGAACAACAAGGCCTCATCAAACGGGCGCGTGACATGGTGATCGACATAAGCATCATAAAATATGTCATCAACAATCATCCAATCAAGATAAACTCTGTAGGGATAGGATGCCTGGTTCCCTTTGAGCAGGATAAAGGCAGCAATATGCGGCATATCCTTAGTGTACTCTAAGACACTCCCCCAAATAGTAATCTGGGAAAGTGTTGTAATATCCACGCCTAAAATGGAAAACATAATATCGGTGTCAAACATTATAATGAATATAGAAAGAAAAGAAATGAAAAAAGACTTAGAATATAAGATTGTTACCACGTATAGTGTACAACTTTCTACCACAATCTTGGCTTCCCAGAGGCAACCATCAAAGAGCCTAGAACAGGTGTATGCATGTGTAGCCGCTCCTAGTTGTACCCATTGATCTTTGTGGGATCCAAAAGGTACATGAGGTAAACGATATCAATGTAAGTGGAACTAGTGTCCACGAAGAGATGCATGCCAAGCAAAAATTGATAGTAGAATCTCAGAGCATGCTGCCTATGGATCTCTACCTCAACTGAATCACTTGTTGCACATCCTTCCTCTGCAAGCTCCTCATGAAATGCACGTGTCAGAAAGGAGAACCGTATGTGTGTGCCTCTCAACGCGATGACCTCCGCAAGTGCATTGTCATGGGTATCCCCAAGGTCCTCAGTTAGCATCTCTATCGCGTCCACCTTTGACATCTTATCATGACGAAGAAGGGTGTCAATGATTGGTAGATGTAAAAGGCACGGGATTTCTTCGAGTGTGATCGTGAACTTGTTGTACGGTAGTTGGAATGAGGATGTCTCAGGTGTCATCTCTCAACAAAGGCCATCAACATACTGTAGCTGATATGGGAATACCATATCCTAGACAGACCTTTGAGTCCATAGGTAGAAAGTGCAGTCTAGAATCACTCATCCTCTGGAAGCTCCGGAATCATGTCTATAACCTTTCCCTCATGCTTATAGACCTTATGGGACTCCTTCTCCTGAAATTTTCCAAATAATACAATGTTACAAATGAAAATATTTTCAACGAGAACAATTATAAACCGAGAAAAGTTACCTGTCCTAGCCAGACAAATCTGGCACTATGCACCTCCGGAACAAATGAAAAGTTACTTGTCCTAGCCAGAAAAATATAGGGACATATTAGACGGTCCCCCGGGATAACCGTCCAGCTCATCGAAATAGTTATCGTCGTCACCACTCTCATGTGTTAGGAGATCACACTTAGGAACATGAGTAGAGTAGGTGTAGTATGAACAGGAGTAGGAGTAGGAGTAGGTGCAATATGAACAAATGTATGTGATGGAACAGGAGTCTCCTGACGATGTCTGTGTGTGGGCATGGCATATGATGAAGCAGTAGTAGGAACCTTATGCCTCCGAGATGTAGAAGCGGCGGTTGACGGGGGAGTGGCCTATGTTGTGGTGTAGTAAAGTCCTTAGTTGTATGGGCTACTAGAATTGCCTATGCGCCGGAACCCTAGGTTATAGACTATGTTTGTTCTTTCCGGACAGATGCATGATGAGTTGTTCGTCCATGTATCATACAATCATATATGACAGCCATGTAATCTATAAAGCATAATAAATAAATTAGAATTTTTAAAAAATAATTAAATAAAAACAATAAAAAAAAAAAGTAAGTTTTTGGATTTGCACATCACGCAAACTTCCTTGGATGCACATCCGGAAGTACTCAGAATATTTAATGTTGATTTTTTTCGGATGTGCACATTAGGAACATTCCCAACTTCCTTGGATGCACATCCGGAAGTACTCAGAATATTTAATGTTGATTTTTTTCGGATGTGCACATTAGGAACATTCCCAACGTTAAAATGTTTTTGGATCTACACATCCGGTACGTATTTCAAGTTCTCTATTATGCTGCTATAGCTATTGTACCATAGAAAATGATATTTTAATGTCCTGATCGCCCGTTTGCAACCGCAAATAATACCTACATTGTCTATAACTTATGTTATTCATACAACCTAATAATTTTTACACCTAAATGTCTACTATAAATCGATTACTCGCAAACAACTTTGATCTCTAAAATTCGAAAACTTACCGATTAAATTGAGATAAAGAGGATTTGAAGTGTGTTAATCGTTGTAGAAGATACTCTGTGTCGAACTCGAGTGATTAAAATCACGATTTTGAGTAATAAAAATTTGAGAGTTTGAGAGAGAATTTGAAGTTTTGAGAAAATGAAAAGTTAAGAATGAGGGGGAGAAGGCCCTGGCGCGAAGTTATAAGAATTTTTTCCGGATGTGCATATCAGAAAACATTATGCATATACACCTCCAGAACAAATCAACGCTTTTCAAAAAATTGTGCGTCCGGATGTACATATCCGAAAGCAGGAGATAAAAGTAAAATTCCGCACGGTGCCTAAAAAACTAATTGGGTGTACTAAAAAATCTTCTTTTATTAATATTAATGTAACTTTACAACCACTTATATACTTTAGTGTTTTTTATATTTCTATTTAATAAAAAAATATTAATTTATCTCTTTTAACACACACATTGTCTCAATAGAATATTTGTTCGGATATTTGTATGAAAAATTATGTAAAATCGATGGCGTTAAGAACAAATCAAATTATAGAAAAGAATGAGTTCTTTAAACAAACACAAAAAAATCCTATTAGATTTTACGAAAGAGGAAGAAGATGGAAGAAAAAAATATCAGAATCGGTTAAAATTATCTTACTATTCACTTACTCAATAAGGGTTCAAATATTACAAATGAATAACAACAATTAACTTCTCTCAACAACCTGAAAGAACTATATATTTATAGACTACTAAGCTAACTTTTAACAATTGGACTTACAAGCAAAGTCAAATTTGACATGCTAACAATCATACAATAAATTAATTTATTGCTTTAACACTAGCATTGTCTGAATAAATATTTTTAATGATTTCATAAAATAAAACTATAATATGACTATATAGGGCATGTTTTTAATTTTATTATTTTGGAAAATTAATTTTTATAATTATATTTTTAAAATATTAAAAATTAAAATATATATTATTGAAGATTAAATATAGTTAAAATCATAATTTTTTTTAATGTATTTCAAAATTAATTTTTATAAAAAATTATATGAAATAACTTTACATTTGATTGATGTTTTGAATTTTTAATATTAAAAAAGAATTCGAAAAAAAATAATATACATAACATGATATATTTTTTATTTGATTTTTTTTTAATTATTAAAATGATTTTTAAAAACAATCATTGAAACCAATAGAACGATTTAAAATACCTAGCTACCCCACTTCAGTGGCTGCATTACCATTATTTTTTCCACCATGATTATTAAGTCGATCAGACATACCTTTCTTGTATGACCCTTGTTCTTACAATGATAACACTTAATTGTATGCGTATTATAACTATAAGAATTTTGTATAACCTTACCCTTCTTCTCAAACCTACCATCTTTCTTCAATAATTTTCCTTTTGGGGAAAAACCTTCATCAACAGAAGATGGCTTATACTTTTTTCGTTTGTTCAAATCCTTAGAGTACAAGGCTGATTGAACATCTTCAAAGGTCAACGAATCTCTTCCATACAAGAGAGTCTATTTGAAATGAGCATGAGACTTAGGTAAAGCACACAACAACAATAATGCTTGAACTTCATCATCAATCTTGACCTTGATATTTTCAAGATCAAGAATCAACTTGTTGAACATATCCAACTGCTCAGCCAGGACATTGTCTTCACTCATCTTGAATGAATACAAGGCTTTCTTCAAGTAGAGGCGATTAACCAACAATTTCGTCATGTACAGACCTTCGAGTTTCGCTCACACACGCACCGTCGTCTTCTCCTTCGAGACATGGTGGAGAACCTTATCACCAAAGCTCAATAGGGGAGCATCCCTTTTTCTGATCCTTTCAATGCTTCTAACAAACCCTGTGGAACCAAAATCATTCACACCGGTGAATTTCTCATGTCAAGACTATAACATACATGATCGGGATGTGAACAAACTTCGACTATATACAAAACCTTTGTTGAACCATGAAATTATTCATGTCAAGACTAGAGTTTGATCCAAATATAAAAAAAAAAAAAGAATATAATATGAATTAAAAAGATAATTAAAAGTTGTGACCAATAGAAAATTTACACCCATTTTTATTAAATACTAAATTTTATTGGTAACTAATTTTATTATTTTTAAATATAAGTCCATTTATATTTTTATTTGTTAAAGTATAAATTAATTTATTGCTTTAACACTCACATTGTCTCAATAAATATTTTTAATGATTTCATAAAATAAAATTAAAATTTGATTATATAGAGCCGGTTTTTAATTTTTTTTAATTCTGAAATATTAATTTTTATAAATATATATTTTTAAATTCATTTTTTATAGGTTAAATTTTGATATTCTATAACATAAATATATATTATTGAAGATTAAAATATAGTTAAAATTACAAATTGTTTATGTATTTCAAAAATAAGTTTTATAAAAATATTATATGTACTAACTTTACATTTAATTGGTTTTTTGAATTTTTAATATTAAAAAAGAATTAGCAAAAAAATGATATACATAACATAATATATTTTTTATTTGAATTTTTTTTAATTATAAAAATCATTTTAAAAAAATAATTGAAACCAATAGTACGATTTAAAATACCTAGCTACCCCACTTCAATGACTTGCCCCAAAAGAAGACAATATTAAATAACAATCACCCAACTTGGGTCGGAATCAAACACTATTAACGTTGTTGACACAACATTTGCTTTTGGAATGTATGTATGAATCTTCTTCACCGTGTTAGAAAATTTACAAGTCAATAAATTTTCTTAATGATAGAATGACAAGTCAATGGATTTTCTTAACGATAAATGCCTAATTTGATTTTTTTTTTTTTTTGGATCAAGTTGAATTGGTTATCTCTTAATTTATCATTCCGACCCTCTTGTCTCTCAGCCATACAACAACCACAAGTAACTTATTGCTCTTAAAGACAACTACACATTTCATATAAACCAGATATAAATAGAAACTTTATTATTTTTAACAAATTTAAATATGGTAAAATGTTCATTCTACTAATTTCTACATAAATTTCACCATTACAAAAATATTGATAAAAAAATTCTTTAAAATGTTGAATTGACACAACCGAAGGAAATGAAATAGAATTCAGAATCTCTCATTTTATAAAGATAGACATATCAAATGGGTTTTAATGTTTTATATCTATTTTTAGTACATCAGAAATAATATTACTGTATGTAGTCTCTTCTTTCAATTTTACAATTTTTTTGTGTGAATATATGTCTAATATTACATATTAAAATTTAAACTAATTATTTATACATAAAATTTACCTCTTGTATTTTTTATATTTGTTTTCGATAAAATATAGATGATGTCTCATATTATATTATCCGTTAAATATTCATTTTCATTCCATCTCTTAAATTAAGAGTTAAGTTTAGTCTCTCAACTTAATGGTTTTTTAACTTTACATAAAAATCTTATATGAACGGTTAATTTTCATAATCAATTTATAACCATAAATAATTTATATGTTATAATCAGTTATTAAAATCAATTGTAATAATTGGTTTTCATTTTTGTAAGTGATTATAAACTGATTATATCCATATCCAATTTCACAATTTGTTTAATTTAATTTAATTTTAAAATCAAATTTTTCAAGAATTTTTTTATTATAAATTTGTTTTAATAATTTTTCACATAATCCATAATTTTAAATCTATAACCGACTTTATATATATATATATATATATATATATATATATATATATATATATATATATATATATATATATATATATATATATATATATATATATATATATATTACTATAGAAGACCATCCAATTAACTAGAGCATTTTTGCAGCATTTTTTTGTAAGTAAGGATTCAATAAAAAAAAGAGTAATATGGGTCGAACCTATATACAAAAAAGCGGGGAAGAAACATCCTGGTAAAAGGAAATTGTACACCAATTGACATTTAGGCTAAATAATACAAAGGATCTCTACAAAACTCATAAAAATTGCACTTGGAATGCCCAATCTCCCCATTGAAAGTCCACCTCCATAACAGAATTTTAATGTTCCACACTAAGTCATCCAAAACAAATTTCTCCCCTCTAAATAGCAAACCATTTCTTAAACCCCAAATGGCAGAACAAGTAGCCAACCTTATGCTACCCTCTTTCCCTTTTGTAACCTTATTGATTTTGCTAAAATGAAACCAAGACCTGAAATGAAAAAACATGTTAATTTCAAAATCAAAATCAAAATCAATCTCCTCTTTGCCAACCCAAAGAGCAATAGCCTTCCAAACCTTCTTAGAAAAAACACACAAGAACAAAAGGTGGTTAAACTCTTCATGGACATTATTACAGAAAGAGCAATAAGAGTTTTCCACCAAAATAATGTTCCTTTAGAGAACCAGGTTCTTTATAGGGAGTCTTCCTAGGAGTAGTTTCCAACCGAAAGCCCGAATACGAAACGAAGCCAAAGATTTCCATAAATGCTCGAAGATGAAACTCGTCGTGACAGAAAAGTTGTTGTCCAGCGAAACCAAGCACAAGACCTTGTAACCAGATTTCGTCGAATACACACTAGAAGTATCGTCCAGCCAAATAAAGGAGTTCGTAGTATCACGGTTTGGTTCTACATTGTTCAGCAGTTCATAAAATAAATGGTACTCCTCCTCCAAAGAAATGGAATTAGTGTTAATGATCCCGCAATCACTCTAAAACCATGCTCCTTGAACCCAAGTACCAATATCCAAAATGGTTGCCTTTAAAAGAATAAACGCAACGAACAAAAGCGAAAAAAAATACTTTCGGACAAGAGTTGCCCAACCAATTATCCAGCCAAAATGAAATGAAATTCTCGTTCCCCATGCAGTGTTTAACTTTGGCATTAAAAATTATTGAAGGCATCTTATCTTCTAAAGATAGGAAATCCTTCCACCACGTAGACGAATTCATAGCATTCTTTAAAAAACAATCAGAAACAAAGAATATACCATACCTGGCTTGAAGCACTTTTTGCCAAAGAAACCCCTTTTCCGGTTCAATAACCGCCATCTCCATATGAGCATAAGGCTGATGTTGAATTGTTGGACCCTTTTGAAACCAAGACCACCGAGCCGGAAAGGATGACAAAGGTTTTCCCATCGAACCCACTGTATTTTTATCCTATCCGAATATCCACCCCACAAAAATATATTATGCATACTAGTAAGCTCTTTGCAAAACGTCATTGGTGCCCGATAGAAAGAAACCATGAACACGGGTAAACTGCTCCAAATAGATTTCAAAAACGTGATCTTACCTCCAAAGCTCAAAAATCTTGACTTCCAATTGAATATGTGAGCCTCCTTATTAGAGAGAAGAGGCTTCCACGAAGCTACACGCCTGAGATTCATCCCGATAGGGATTCTGGGAAAATTAAATTTAGTACTTTCAATTTTGCAGGATAAAAAGTTTTCCGCAGCCAAAAGAAAATTCTGATTCACATTCACATGCACACCAATCAATTTGCTCTTAAGGAAATTGACTCCAAGACCCAATACCATCTCGAAACCCCTAAGAACCGTTTTTAGCGTCCAAATATGCTTCCAACTACCGTTACCAAACATGAGTGTATCTTCGGCGAACTAGAGAATGTCTACAACACAATCATTCACAAGGAACCCAGAGAAATCGGATGGAGACATAGATTTCTTAACCAACCCGATTAACCCTTCTGCCACCAAAACAAACAAGAACGGAGATAGCGGATCACCTTGCCTTAATCCTCTCTCCTCCTTGAATTCCATGGTCTAGATGCCACTAACCAAAATAGACAAAGAGCTGGAAAACACTATGACATCCATCCATCTTAAACATTTCAGGATGAACCCCTTCCTCACCATTAAGTACCTAAGAAACCTCCAACATACCTTATTATATGCTTTTTCAAAGTCAAGTTTGAAAAACAAATAATCCTTCTTAACTTTGTTCGCAAAATTGGAAACTTCATTAGCGATCAAAACTCTGACCAAAATGTTCCTCTCAGGGACAAAAGCCGATTGGCAAGGAGAAATGATAGAGCTGAGAACGAGTTTGATCCTGGATGCAAGAACCTTCACTATAGCCTTATAAATAAATCTGACTAAGCATATAGGAAGAAACTTGCTGAGGTTTAAGGGGCTCCTAACCTTAAGGATCAAAGAGATGAAATAGGAAGAAATAGACTTCACTAATATAGGATTATCGTGAGAAAAAAGAATTTGTAGTCGTTCGGTCCCGGACTCTTAGAACCCCGACACGCCCAAAAATCTTCCTTTATTTCTAATTCAAAAAACTCTTTCTCCAAAAGATCTCTTTCGGTTTGGTTTAAACTCCTAAAATCAATGTCATTCGGTGTGGGTCTATCTAATTTAGGTTCCTTAAAAATTTCAGAAAAGTGCCTAAAAACATCTCCATTAACCTCAGTCGCACCTTCCAATTGTCCATTTGTTATATTAATGAGGTTGATTGTGTTACCCAGTCTTTTGTCCTTTATAACAGAATGGAAGTACTTGTTGTTGGCATCCCCGTCACAGTCCCATTTGATTCTGGATTTTTGCCTCAACATATTCTCTTTGATCCTTATATTTCTCCAAAACCACTGCAGGGCCTCCCTTCTATTAGTTACAATGTATGGTACAAGATCATCGTCACAACAACTAAGAAGATCTCCAGCTGCATTAATCAAGTCAGACTCTCGTTGAATGTTTAAATAGATTCGCCCAAAAGATTCAATGTTCCACTTACGAAGCCTAATTTTCAGTAATCTAAATTTCTCCTTCATCACAAAGTCGGCACTTTCTTCAACCTGAATCTTATTCCATTCATTTTCCACAAAAGGAAGAAAAGCATTATCGTCAAACCAACTATTATTGACATGAACGACTTCGGCCCCCAATCCTCACTGTTACCAACTAACCAAATGGGACAGTGATCAGAGATATCTCTATTCGCTTCCCAACAATTCCATATATATCCACTAACACATCTAATATAAGAAAGTGATCGATACGACTCATATGCTTGTCATCTCCGCCAAATCAAGTGAATCTCTTCCTTTTCCTGGGGGATGAACCAGTTTAGAATCAAATATAAAGGAAGAAAAGGTTTTTATCTCCGAATTTCTACCTCCAATTAAGCAACCTTTCCTTTCTTTAGGGAATAAAAGAGAATTAAAGTCGCCAGCAAAGCACCACTCCCCATCTATGTATTTTAATTGAATCTCTCTAAGTTCTTGCCACACTCTTCTGCGTAAAATCACCACCGAGTTAGGCATAAACATTAATCACATAGACCAGAAGCTCCTTTCAAACCATCTTGACACCAAGAAAACCAAAACCTTTGAAACTGTGTAGAACTTTAACATTTTCTTCCTTCCATAACGTAATTACTCCCCCTGATTTCCCTAACAAATTGGAGTAAGATCATTCGATTTCTCACGATTCCAGAAGCTTTTTGTAATACCCTCATCCATAAACTCCAATTTATTTTCTTTGATGCGATTCCTCTTGATCGCGCTACAACCCCCTCTGATATTCATTGAACCTACAATCATTGACATTGTTGTAAGTTCTCCGTCTTCTGTCCCTGTTTCTTAGCCATATCCCTTTTTTTCTAATCCATCTATCTTATTTATCAGATCATTGCTCTTCCCTTTGTAAATAAAATGTCTAAGTTTTCTATAGCTGCCTATACTTTACTTCCCATAAGAGAGTCCGGGTTATCCCATAACCTCTAGTTGCAAACAGCCACGTCACTGTCAGAAGTGGATTTGCAGCATAATACCGCCCCTGCAGAATGACTATGACTTTCCTTAACCTTATCTGGTTAGGAAAGAGAAGACGCAAAACCTAATGTTACGGGCTTAGGGACTGGGCATGAGGAGAAATTAGGCCCAACACATGAAAGAAAAGAACTTCAAGGAGAGATTTCCTTGACTTTAAGTTTATTAGGCCTAACTTTTTTGTTGAGTGGATGCCCACTATAATCATAAAGAAAACTGAATTTCTTTGTAGCAGGCATTGTTCTTTTGTGCCTCACCTTCTGGATATTACCCGTTGGATTAGAGTTGGGGGTACACGACACCCTAGAATCTGAGGAAAGATTATATCTTTTGCTAACAAAAGGAATGACTTCATCTGACCCTTCCTGATAGTGCACTGACTTTGCCAATCCAGTAGCAGTATCAAAAGTCCCACCTGCCTCCTTAAAAGTTGTTCTTCCTGTAGACTTACTCTTGTCACTCTTCCCGATGGGATGCTCCTCTGTCAGTGACAAGATGGTTTCCCGTTCCAAAGAACCAAAACAACCGGAAAAATCTCCCTTAGCCGGATTTTTTACACTGATACCCCACTTTTGAAAATTAAACACCCATATACCCCTTTTGAAATTTTTTTACTAAGTGCCCCTATTTTAAGCAATGCTCGGCCAGTGACATGTTGAGCAGGTGTTGGAAAATTGCTATGGGTCTGCTCGGCCAATGGGATGCCAAGCACCCAAATATTTTATTATTTTTTTGTTTTTTATAATTTTAAATGTTTTTAATTGTTTTTTTTATAATACTTTTAATAATAATAATTTTAATAATATATTTTAATAATATATTTTATTAATAATAATTTTAATAATATATTTTAATAAAAAAATTATTTATTCTATAACTACAAAGATTGATTAAAAAATATTTTTTATTGAATATGAATTAAAAAATATTATTGAATATATATAAAAAAATATTTATTAGTGAATATTTATTAGTGAATATTTATTATTAAATATATATTAAATATTTATTATTAAAAATATTTATTTTAAAATATTTTTTATTAAATATTGATAATTAAGTGAATAAAAAAAAAGTGTTCGGCCATTGAATACCCGAACTGTAAAAGTTGCTCGGTCATTGAATATCCGAGTTATAAAATTTTACATGATAACTCGGATATTCAATGACCGAGCAACTTTTACTGTTCGGGTATTCAATGGCCGAACACTTTTTTTTTATTCACTTAATTATCAATATTTAATAAAAAATATTTTAAAATAAATATTTTTAATAATAAATATTTAATATATATTTAATAATAAATATTCACTAATAAATATTCACTAATAAATATTTTTTTATATATATTCAATAATATTTTTTAATTCATATTCAATAAAAAATATTTTTTAATCAATCTTTGTAGAATAAATAATTTTTTTATTAAAATATATTATTAAAATTATTATTAATAAAATATATTATTAAAATATATTATTAAAATTATTATTATTAAAAGTATTATAAAAAAAACAATTAAAAACATTTAAAATTATAAAAAACGAAAAAATAATAAAATATTTGGGTGTTTGGCATCCCATTGGCCGAGCAGACCCATAGCAATTTTCCAACACCTGCTCAACATGTCACTGGCCGAGCATTGCTTAAAATAGGGGCACTTTGGAAAAAAAAATTCAAAAGGGGTATATGGGTGTTTAATTTTCAAAAGTGGGGTATCAGTGTAAAAAATCCCCCTTAGCCTCTACCTCAGTATAAGAAATATCAAAACCAGGATTCCCCCAAACTTTCTCCGAATCAAGTGAAAAAGAAATAGCCACAGTGGGATGTTTTCTCATCCCTAACCGAAGAGGACTATATGAATCTTAATAGAGTTTAAGTTTGAATAAATCCCCATCAACCATAATCTCTATGGATTTATCCAACATTACATCAGACGAGGTGTGAATCATAACTCTCATAATGTCCATATTCTCCACCTTTATAGTAGAATCATCAAAACTAATATAACTCCCAACATGGTCTGTAATTTTCACAAAAAAATCAATGTTCTAGGATTGGCATGGAATGCCATGAATCTTGATCCATGTCACCATCTCCTTATCAATATCTCCTTCTTTCCATTCATTAATCTCCGAAAACCATTGAGTCCACCAACTCCTCCCTTTTTAAATCAAATCGATTATAGCTCCCTCCTCATTTTCCTCTAACAAACACATATTGGTGTCTAAAGGTGTGACCTTGATGGAGAAAACACCTTCAATTTCAAAGTTCGTTTGAATGTTATAGGACATACCAGAATAAACAACTATACCAACATAAGATTTCCTTAACCTGGTTTTATCCTGTACTTTGGACTTGTATGAAAGAGTATGAGGTTTCTCTTCAACAAAAACCACATCAAAATACACACCATTACGAATAGAATTCGCAAAAGACTTTCCACCTTCAATACCTTTACATCGAAACATTTTCCTAACCTCCACTCCTAAATGCGCCTTCTTGAGAAATGGTTTCCCTACAAAACGATTTCCCCTAACAGTGTGCTTGACACTCCTCTCGAACTTAGGAGCATTCACGTGTATCTTACAGTTGTTGATAACAACGTTGTCTCACTTCACAGCTAGTAACTTTACGTCTGAGACTTCCTTAAACCTGGAAAAACCGAACCTTTTACCTAGTTTGTTCTCCCATGAGGGAATGACTACTTCCACAATGTCCCTAATGCAACCAAAAAGTTCAAAAATGTTTACAGCCTTAGTCCTATCCGGTATCTTCGAAAAGAAGATCGAAGAGAGACTATTTGTCTCTGACGAGAGCGTTATGTTCCACAAAGGGAATGAATCCCACCTTGGAGAGAGATTCATGAAACCTTTACGTTTAACATTCTGCCATTCCATATTAATCGGTGATGTACCAAGAAGAAAATGAAATTCTAGAGAGAAGGAAGAGCCTCTCTCTCCATTCTTAAGAAAACTTCCTTTATATCTTATACATTTGTTGTTGTTAACAACAACATAAGTTATGGAAATCAACGAACACAATAACAATTACAACTAATATGTAATGCAATGAGACTCACAACCTTGACTCAATGCATGTGGTATCATTCGATTCCTATTTCAGAACCCGGTCCCTTTTTCATGATCATAATTCCCGTCAGAATTTCCATTAAAGTCGCTCACATCCCACATGGACACACGACATCCGTCATCGCTCACACCCCACATGGGCACACGAATTATCTCACAGCTCATGCAACCATGCAATGCATCTTAACATACAATGACCCTCATGAAATATTGTATCACACTACTGTTGCCATTACACAACATATTACAATAGTCCAACAACATCATCATACAACTACGTAAGCGACAACTATTGTCTTTCGGATTATGTCACACTATTGCATAAACCTTAGAAAAGAAATTTAAAAATCAACATCAGTAAATAATCATCTTTTGACACACCACCTATTTTTATAGGATAGTTTGTCACGTTAGGTTTCCAACGGTTCGAATGACACACAAATCAGATACTTGGAACGAAAGTTATGAATTTTCGATGTTTAAAAAATATCATCATTCAGTGGTAATTGGTTAACCGAATTGGGTTAATCGATTACCACCCTTCCAGAAAGCCATTACGCACATTTTTCATGGTGTAATCGATTACCCACATATGGTTAATCGATTACACGTCTAACAGAAGTTATTTTCTGCATAATTTTCACATCATAACTTATTTTTAAGTCGTTTAAAAACCAATTTTTCCTATAATCTGTCCAAAAACACCTTTCAAGGAAAAATATTTTTTTCAAAGATTTAAAAAATCAAGATTTTCCTTTTTAAATTCATTCATAACAGTTGTTTCGACTCTGATACGCGAACACGCAAATTGTAACACCCTTCTAACCCCACAGAAAAATATCATTATTATCAGAGTACAACATAGAAAGGTGTTATATTTACTTCGTAAAACATCATATTAATAATCCTGCTCCGTAACTGTAACACGGTGGGAGAACTGACTTTAAGTAATGTTGCGGATAGCAAGAGTCGCCACCGACTTTTATTTTATCCAAAAAGGAAAGGATATAAAAGAACAGGAAAGACCTTAAGAGATATTTTTGGGTCCGGGGGGTAGGTTATGTAAAGGGAAGGTGTTAGCACCCTTTACATCCATGGTTATCCATGGGCTCTTAGTTACTTAGCTCACTTTAAATTGTTTTTTTGAAAGTGTAGGGTGTGAATAGAAAAATTTTCAGAATAGTTGATAATAATCCATGTACGGATGTGTAAAAACTTGTTTGAAAATTTGTTTGAAATTGTAAAAAAGTTTGAAAATTGGAGTGAGCAAGCAACTAAGAGGTATCTACCCTAATGTTTAAGGTCTTTCTTGTTCTTTTTCCTTTCCTTGGTAAGACTATCCCTACTATTAAAGAGTAGGTAGTCATTACCTTGGATGTTTAAGGGACATGAGAGGGCCATTCTGTTTTATGAAGGCAACTGTGGGGTGTAATAAGCATACTGGAGGGACTATCATCATTTTTCGAAGGGACTCGATTCGTAAAGGCAACCACGAGGGACTTGATGATTTTTCTTTTGAAAGGGACTTGCTTTATACACCCCACTTGACCATTTTTCGTAGGCAACTCGAGGGATAACCTTAGAAAGTGAGACGGCGATTAAAATCGACTTACGTGTGTGAGTGTTTAATTTAATTATCTTATGATTAAAGGTGATCTAATTTATTTTTTAAATAACATACATATTTTTCACTCCCTAATTACTAACCATAATAATAATTAAATAACTAAACAATTTACATCCAGGAAACAATTACAAAATTATAATAATAAACAAAATAATTAAATAGCAAAAATAAATAAAATATAAATAAATAAGCAATAAATAATAATAAAGAAAAATAGGGGTTAGTGATAAATAATAATATTAAATAATAAGCAAAAAGTTAGTAATAATAAAATAAAAGAGGTTAGTGAATAATGAAATAATAATAATATAAAATTAATAAAACAAAATAAATAATATGGTTAGTAGTAATAATAATAAAAATTAATCAAAATATAATAATAATATATCAACAATTTTTATATAAACAATTATTTAGAGAGAAATATGAATAAACAATTATTTTAATTTTACAAGTTATTAAGTTATTTTTAAATATATTATAACTACAAAATTTAATTATTATAAACATATATTAACCATATATACATATTATAAGAAGGAAATAGGTTTTAACTATCATATTTTAATCATGCTTATAAAATTTAACTCTATTAATTATTATATTTGCAAATTACTTTAAACCATATACAAAAATATAATTATCATAAATTAAATTGTTTCTAAACATTAAAAGAAAAAAAATAATTTGGATTATAAATATATTTACAAAATTTATAAGAATTATAATAAATATATATACATAAGAACTATATTAGAAAATAAAATTATTAAAAATAGAACTAGGTTTTTTTTTTTAAGAAAATAAATTAGGGTTTGTTAGAAAAATATTTTTTAAGGTTTTGAAAATTAGGGTTAAGTTATAATTAGGGTTCATGGAATTAATCTAAACCTAACTATCTAATTTATTTACAAGCATATTCTCATAATATAAATATATATTTACAAAATAAAACAAACATTTTTATATTTGAGAAAATAAATTATTTTTTTATAGAACACAAGGAAAGTAGTAAGAGGTTATTTAGAAATTAAATTTGTTTTTTATAATAAACAAGATATAATTTAATTAAGAAAAATAGAAAAAAATAAAGTGACAAAAAATTAGAACTTACCTTGGCTGGGTTTGAACCCAGGTTTCTATGCATGCTAGCACCAAAACATACCAACCAACCAACCATGCGTTGGTGATAATGAGATAGGTCCTGCTGCTTTTGTTCTTGATTTACCAAATATCCTGGAAAAATAAAATATGCAAAAGGCCTGGGGTGGGATTTGATCCCAGGACCTTATGGATGCAAGCATACGCGCGCTACCGCCTGGCTGGGAGAGCCCATCTGACTACAAAACAACTACAAACTATTATATATTAAGAAAACAATTTAAATGGGCAAAATATCAAAATATTGGTAGAGGCAGGATTCGATCCCATCCCCCCTTTGTCAAACGCGCATGTGCCCTGCCACTGGGCCAATCAACTTGTGGTGATAAATAAACAAGAAAATAACATAATATTTTAAGTTAAGAATTCAAATATATGATTCGCGCCAATCACACAGTCATCTTCTTCCTCTGACCTTCGAATTTAGCTGCGATTTTACCTATGATATTTCCTGCGAAAACCAATTTCCAGCAAAACCTACGAATATCAACAAGCAACAAAACCATACAATTTTTTAAAATTAAGCACAGCAACATGATCCTGGCATCCACACGATTCATTCTATGTCTTTAGAATCAATTTATATTCATTAAATCGAAAATCCCTAAACCTAGGTCAAAACCCTAATAATGGCATCTCACGAATTAGGTGCTGGTTCTTGAGTTTTCCTGCCCAGAATCAAGCTACACAACATCATAATCAACATTAAACAATCAAATTCCATTTAAATGCAGTGAATCATTAGAATTGAAAAAAAATTATTCAAGAACAACTTGGCTTCGGGTTGCTCATATATGCATGCTATAGATGTGTATGGGCATTGGTTTTGCATCATGGAAGATCAAGGAACATCTCTATGATCATAGTTTACCTTATAATGCCTTGTAACTCAAAATCCGAATCTCACTCTTGGAAGGTTTTTTGAGTTTTTGAACTTACCTTGGAGCTGCTGGAATTCGTGAGCTAGGGTTATGCTTATGATCAGTACTTATAGGTGAATCATTCTAGGTTAAAAAATTGATGGATCATGTGGAAGAATTGATTTGAAAAGATTGAAAAAGATGGTGCTTTGAATTTCAAATATTGGCTTATGAAGACTTGCTATCTTTGGAGATTTTTCATAATTTTTGTATCAATCACACTTAAATATGATTTAAGATTTTCTAGAAATAAAATTAAAATTTATTTTCATGATTTTATATTTTATTTGAATTTAAAATGACTTTTTAATGTAAAAATCATAATAAATAAAAATAAAATAATTAAAATTATGAATAAATTAAATTAATTTCGTGCAAGTTATTATGAAATGGATTGGGTCACAATTTGGGCAGCCCATTTGGAAAGAATTACTTTTAAGCCTCCATTTTCAACATAGACCATCACAAAATTTCCCAACTTTGCAAGGGCACATCTCCCTCAATTTTAAAGGTATGAGGGTGTTCTTGGACTTTTTGGAAAGCTTGAAGAGTCCTCTAAACAACCCCATTGGTTTCAGGTCCATATCATTTACCAATCTCAAGTTATGCTCTTTTGAAGTTGTTGACTTTTTGTTGACTTTTGAAATGACCTATAATGTCTTAGATCATATCTTTCAAATGAAGCATTTTTGGGCTTAACTTTCAACATAAAAGTTGTAGAGAATTCAATTTCCTTTAAAATGAGCTTTGGATGGAGACTTGGTGATGAAGTATGTGAAAGTTATGGCTGGTCAAAGTTCAGTTGACTTTTACTAAGGAAGCCCTAATTTAGAAACTCCTGATTATTGATGATCTGGAATCTCCTTGATGAATCATGATCAACCCTTGATCAAATGATGAATTTTACTTCATGTACTTGATGTTGGCAAAAAATCATGAAGTTTGACTTTGGTTTGACCACAGTTGACCTCAGTTTGACTTTTTAACTGCATTGACTGATTTTGACTTATCTGATCATCTGACTGAGCAAACTTTTGAGAAAAGTCTTGAAACTTGTCATGGGGGTTCTTACACACATATAAGATGTTATGAAACTCACTTGAGGTATTGGAAGTCCATTTAGCCTGATTAAAGTCAAAACCCTAGTTTTGGATGCACTGCTTAGGAGGTGCATTGTCTGAGGGAATTGTCAACTTCTTTGACCAATTGTGAACTTTGTGAACCTTGTGAATCTTCTTAGATGTCTTGTGATACTCATGGGAGGTATTGTGAAGCTTGTGAACCTCATGAAGTGACTTTGTAGACCTCATAAACCTCAGGAAAGCTTTGTAATCATTGTGAAACTTGTGAACCTTGTGAACCTTCATAAAGTAACTTGTAGACTTCATGAACCTCATGAAAGGTCTTGAAGATGTTGAGAAGCTTGTGAACCTTGTGAACCTTCAAGAAGTGCCTTGTAGACTTCATGAACCTCATGAAAGGTTATATAAGCATTGAGAACTTGTGAACCTTGTGAACCTTCTTAGAACACAAAGTCTTGTATTGTGAGGGTAAATTTTGGGGTGCAACAGCTGCCCCTGTTCAATTTTCTGAAACCTGAGGGGTTAGATTGGTATATTTGCCAGTCGTGACCTGGAAGGTTGAAGGGGATTGAACACAAAAGCCCAAAAATTTGCACTCACCAGTGCATAGAGTGATATTGATGGTTGGTTGAATATGATTGAGTGGGCTTAAAGATGCCACTAGGGGAAAGCTCTTCAGCAGTATAATGAGAGCTGTCAGGAGTCTGGAGCAGTCCTGAGGTATTGATGATATACTTTCAGGATACTGGAGTAATACTGATGTAATAGCACGTCTTCATGAGGATAGAGCAATCAATAATGATAACCCTAAAGCAGTCTTGAAGTAACAATACGGCTTCAGGAGGATAGAGCAACCAATAGCTCTAAAGCAGTCTTGAAATATGATTTCAGGAGGATAGAGCAACCAATAGCTCTAAAGCAGTCTTGAAGTAATGATTTCAGGAGGATAGAGCAACCAATAGCTCTAAAGCAGTCTTGAAATAATAAGATGGCTTCAGGAGGATAGAGCAATCAATAGCTCTAAAGCAGTCTTGAAATAATAAGATGGCTTCAGGAGGATAGAGCAATGAATAGCTCTAAAGCAGTCTTGAAGTAATGATTTCAGGAGGATAGAGCAACCAATAGCTCTAAAGCAGTCTTGAAATAATAAGATGGCTTCAGGAGGATAGAGCAATCAATAGCTCTAAAGCAGTCTTGAAATCATGAGAATTTATCAGGAGGATAAAGTAACCCTGAGGTGACAATAAAGCAGTCCCAAAGTAATAAGAAGCTTATCAGGAGGATAAAGTAACCCTGAGGTTACAATAAAGCAGTCCCAAAGATCATTTGTTTGTTGGATAATTAACCTGAAAACAAGGCAGCGTTCTGTAAAATAACATTAGTTTATGCCTTATGTATGCATGTATGATATGATGCATTTAGGTAATGTACTATATGTCTATGGATATATATGCTATGGTATGATGTATGATATGATACTGCCGAAAGCGTCTGGATATCTTCGTATAACAACTGCTGGCCAGGGAAAATAAATCCCGATTCGTTGCTGAAGAATATATAACCCTCTGTCTGCTGGGGATAACAAGGTATAGATAACTTCCCGTATGCTGGGGATAGTAAGGATAGATATCACCTCCCGTATGCTGGGATAGTAAGGTATATATAACCTTCGTCTTCGTTTGATGGTAGGGTAGACATAATATCCCGTCTTCGTTCGTCGTACTCTTATCGGAAAGTAATTTCCCGAATATCCGTATGAGGATAAAAGAGATGGATATAAATTCCAGGGGAGATAAGACTTTATGAAGATGGATTCGTCCTACTGAGGGTTTGTAACTGTCCTGTAAAGGTGAACCGGCGAAGCTTTGTTGGAATCCTTCCCTCGTTCGTCCTTAGTAAATACTATTACTGCATTTTCATGCATTTCTGGTAAACATCAATCATATTCAAAAGCATACATACATTCAAACACAACCAATGGACGTTTCGCTTATGTAAATAGGGTAAAAGTAAATCTGGATTCAAAAGATGGAATTTATTTATATCAAAAAGTGACCCATATACGGGTAAATTTGTACAAGGAGACATAAATCCTAGTAAGAGGATTTTGCCATAAAATTTTACAAAAGAGAATCAGCTATGTGGGAAATAATCCTATTGAGTTTCAATTCTACTATTGCCACTCAAGTATCTCATCTTCTTGCTGTTGAGACGGAAACGATTGAATTGAGCTTTATCTGTTCGAGCTTGAGTAAGTAGTACAACTGGTTGCAGTTTCATGAGTGATCCAAACGAGCCATAGTCATACGCTTTAATCCCTAATTTTTGCCTGGATTGCCCTTTCAGGTTTTCAATCCACCGGGATACCCTTTTTTGCCCAAGCCGCCTTTTCAGGTTTTCGACTTGCCGGGTGTACATCTTTTTATATATATCCCTAATTTTTGCCCAAACCCTTTTGGTTTGCCGGGATGCCCTTATTTTTGCCTAGGCCTGTCAACCTAGCGGGTCTCTTTTTATGCGTAGTATTTTTTAACTATGTCTGCGTTTACAGGCTGTGGGAAGTCTTCACCATCCATTGTAGTCAGTATCATGGCACCTCCTGAGAATACTGTCTTGACTACAAATGGTCCTTCATATGTTGGAGTCCACTTGCCCCTAGGATCACCCTGTGGTAATATGATACGCTTGATTACCAAGTCACCAGCCTGATATACCTTTGGCTTAACCTTCTTGTTAAAAGCTTTGATCATTCGCTTCTGGTACATCTGGCCATGACAAACTGCTGCTAACCTCTTCTCATCAATCAAATTTATCTGGTCCAGTCGAGTCTGAATCCACTCATCTTCATCCAAACCTGCATCCTTCATAATTCTCAAGGAAGGAATCTGAACTTCAATGGGCAGAACTGCTTCCATACCATAAACTAAGGAGAATGGGGTTGCCCCTGTTGAAGTACGTATCGTAGTACGATAACCATGAAGAGCAAATGGTAACATCTCATGCCAATCCTTGTAAGTAATAGTCATCTTCTGTACGATCTTCTTAATGTTCTTATTAGCAGCTTCAACTGCCCCATTCATCTTCGGACGATACGGAGAAGAGTTGTGATGCTTAATCTTGAACTGCGTGCAGAGATCAGTAATCATAGTGTTGTTCAGATTAGAGCCATTGTCAGTGATAATCCTTTCAGGGATGCCATACCTACATATGAGGTTATTCTTAATGAACCGAGCCACAACATTCTTGGTAACAGATGCAAATGAAGCTGCCTCTACCCACTTCGTGAAGTAATCAATAGCAACCAAGATGAAACGATGCCCATTAGAAGCAGTAGGTTTGATCTCACCAATCATATCAATGCCCCACATGGCAAAGGGCCAAGGAGCAGTCAACACATTCAATGGTGATGGAGGTACATGAACTTTATCAGCATAGATTTGACATTTGTGACATGTTCTGGAGTGTTGATAGCAATCAGCTTCCATGGTAGACCAATAGTAACCTGCTCTCAATATCTTCTTTGCCATAGTATGACCACTAGAATGAGTGCCAAAGGTTCCATCATGCATCTCTTCCATAATTTATGTAGCTTCCTTCTTATCCACACAACGAAGCATAGTTGAATCATGATTGCGCTTATACAGGATGCCATTACTCAGAAAGAACTTAGCAGAAAACCTTCTCAGAAACTTCCTATCTTTGACAGATGCCCCTTCAGGGAACTCCTGAGCTTCGAGATATCTTCTCACTTCATAGAACCAAGGCTTATCCTCTGCCCCTTCTGTATCAATCTCATTGCAGTATGCAGGCCTTTCAAATCTATCAATAGTAATCTTGGGAGCTTCATCATCCCAACTGATCTCAAACATGGATGCCATGGTAGCTAATGCATCTGCCAACTGATTCTCTCTTCGTGGAATGTGTCCAAAAGTAATCTCTTTAAAATGTGGGATCAAAGACAACACATGCTCTCTGTAAGGAATGAGGTTATCATGCTTGGTATCCCAATCTCCTTTAATCTGACTTACTACCAAGGCTGAATCTCCATACACATCAAGGAATTGAATCTTCATATCAATAGCAGCTTTAATACCCAGGATACATGCCTCATACTCAGCCATGTTATTGGTACAATGGAAACAAAATCTGGCAGTCATCGGGGTATGACAACCTTCAGGGGAACTAATCACAACACCAACACCATTACCAAGTGCATTAGAGGCACCATCAAAAACCATAGTCCATCGGGATCCTTGTTCAGGTCCGTCATATTGTCCAGGTTCTTTGGTAATGATCATAATATCTTCATCAGGGAACTCAAAATTCATTGACTGATAATCATCCACCGCTTGATGAGCCAAATGATCAGCAACAACACTTCCCTTAATGGCCTTCTGAGTAGTATACTGTATGTCATATTCTGTCAAGATCATTTGCCATCTTGCAATTCTTCCGGAGAAAGCAGGTTTCTCAAATATGTACTTGATTGGATCCATCTTTGAAATCAACAAGGTAGTATGGGTCAACATATACTGTCTTAGTCGGCGAGCAGCCCATGCCAAAGCGCAGCAAGTTTTCTCGAGCAGTGAGTATCTTGTTTCACAGTCGGTAAACTTTTTGCTAAGGTAGTATATTGCCTGCTCTTTTCGACCAGACTCGTCATGTTGCCCCAATACACACCCCATTGAGTTGTCTAGCACTGTTAAGTACATAATCAAGGGTCTTCCATCAACTGGTGGCATCAAAATTGGTGGTTCCAGCAGATATCTCTTGATTTCATCAAAGGCAGTCTGACACTCATCATTCCATTCCATCACCTGATCTTTCTTCAATAACTTGAAGATTGGCTCACAGATGGTAGTTAATTGGGAAATAAATCTTGCAATGTAGTTCAATCGTCCCAAGAAACCTCTAACCTCCTTCTCAGTACGGGGAGCTGGCATCTCTCGTATAGCTTTCACTTTTGCAGGATCCACTTCAATACCTTTTCCACTGACAATGAAACCCAGGAGTTTACCAGATCTAACTCCAAAAGTACACTTGTTTGGGTTCAATCTCAACTTGTATTTCTTCAACCTCTCAAACAACTTGTGCAGATGATCAAGATGTTGCTCTTCATTCTGAGATCTGGCTATCATATCATCTACATATACCTCTATCTCATGATGAATCATATCATGAAACAAAGCCACCATAGCACGCTGATATGTTGCCCCTGCATTCTTCAAACCAAATGGCATCACCTTATAGCAAAAAGTGCCCCACTGCGTCACAAATGTTGTCTTCTCCATATCTTCAGGTGCCATCTTGATTTGATTATAACTAGAGAAACCATCCATAAAAGAGAATACTTTATGCTGAGCAGTGTTGTCTACCAGAATATCAATATGAGGGAGTGGAAAATCATCTTTAGGGCTAGCCTTGTTCAAATCTCTGTAGTCTACACACATACGCACCTTACCATCTTTCTTAGGAACTGGTACCACATTTGCAACCCACTGAGGATAAGAAGTCACTGCTAAGAACCCTACATTGAACTGTTTCATTACCTCTGCCTTGATCTTTTCTGACATTTCAGGACGCATACGACGAACCTTCTGCTTCTTTGGACGACAATCTTCTTTCACTGGCAAACGGTGAACCACAATGTCTGTATCCAATCCTGGCATATCTTCATAAGACCAAGCAAAGATCTCCACATAGTTGCGTAACATCTGAATCAATCTGTTCTTAACACTGTCTTCTAAATCAGCCCCTATCTTGACCTCTTTTCTGTTTTCTTCAGTTCCCAGATTCACAACTTCGACTGGCTCTTCATGTGGCTGTATAGCTTTCTCTTCTTGTTGTAACAACCTAGCAAGCTCTACAGGTATTTCACAATCGTCCTCATTTCCGTCTTCAGTTTGATAGATCGGATTCTCGAAATTATAATTGGCAATAGTAGAACTGTTTTCAACAGGATCCAGAGTGGATGAGGATCTGCATTTAGTGATGTGGGTGTGTGTAAGAACACATAGCTGATAAAACGAAAATAAAAGAAAAGAAAGACAAGGAACACAATATTTACGAAAACGAAACGTCCACTGATTTTATTGAATGAAGTATGCAAATGAAATGACAACCCGTAACAAGCACACCATTGTGCCCCGGGTAAGGCACATGGCTTGAAAGTCTTATTGTTCAAGAAATTACAAATTTAAAACATGACACGGTAATAGTATTTACTCCTGACTAAAGGAGATAGGGATAACATCTTCAGCTTTCCAATTATTGAGTCCAGCACCCACAGTAGGAAAAATCCATGCATCCAAGTTGTAGTCTTCATCATAGTCTCCCACAGCATTGATAACCCCTTGATTAGTGACACGAGCGGCACGAGCACGACGAACAGCCTTCTGGGACTCTGCAGTGAAACCCAAACCAAACTTGTCAGACTTGTATGGAATATCAGGAAGCTGACCCCAAATAGTACAACCACCTTCATCCACCACAGCTCTAGCATCATTGAGGGAGGCCATCGCCATTGTTGGAGGTTTTCTGGTGACCACAGGAACTTTCTTCACAGCAGGAGGAGCTACATAATCATTACCAACCCAGGGAATCACTTCAAATGACTGACACGGAGTTTCAATGTATTCACCTTCCACTTCCAGATACTTGAAAGTATTCACATGGCTGACAAAGTACTCTTCTTCTCCATAGACCGTAACAACCTTTCCATTCACCGGATATCTCAACTTTTGGTGCAATGTAGAGGTCACAGCACCTGCCCCATGGATCCAGGGACGACCAAGCAGACAAGAGTATGAAGGACGAATATCCATCACATAAAATGTAGCAGCAAACACCTGGGAACCAACTTGGATTGGAAGATCAATTTCCCCATGCACTACTCTTCTAGAACCATCAAAAGCCTTTACCACAATATTACTGGGCTTTAGCACAGTATCTTCAGGACTCAGCTTGTTCAGGACTTCTTTAGGCAACACATTCAGAGAGGAACCATTGTCTATCAGCACATGAGACAGGGTAGTGCCCCTGCATTCAATTGAAATATGCAAGGCCCTGTTATGATCCCTCTTGGCAGGGGTCAAGTCAGCATCAGAAAATCCTAACCCATTGTCATAGGTCAGATGGGCAACACAGTTTTCAAATTAGTCCACAGAAATTGCACTGGGTACATGAGCCATCTTCAGAAACTTGATCAATGACTTGGCATGAGCCTCAGAACATAATAATAGGGAGAGCATAGAAATCTTTGAGGGAGTATGCCCTAACTGATCAACAATGTCATAATCACTCTTGCGAATGATTTTCAATACCTCTTCCATCTGCTTAGAGAGATCATCAGCAGCTGGCACATCAGTAGATACAGGCTCAATAACAGGACTCTTGCCCCGAGCATCAGTGGTGGAAGTAGCAGCAGGAGTAACTGCACTTTTAGAAGCAACTGGAGGAGATAAGACTCTTCCACTACGAGTGATCTTGCTAGATCCAGCAATATTGTCAACATCAACAGGTACATCAGCTACATGCTCTTGCTTAACACCATGGATGTAAACATCAGACCCATAGTGCCAAGGCACAGCTTTGTCAGATGTATAAGGAATAGGACCAGGAGTAGTGATGACCACAGGAGCTACTCTAGCTTCAGCCACAACTTTCACAGGACCTTCAGCAGTAATCTTGATTGGTCCCTGATGAGTGATTTTAATGGGACCCTTTGAAGTGATTCTTACCGGTACTTTGTCAACCATGTCAACCTCTTCAACCTTCCTACCTTGAGTAAGATGATCCACCATACTTTCTACAGACGACGGAGTCCTCTCAAATACTATAGTATACTTATCCATGAGACGTTGAATTCCATCTCTCAATATGAAGCAACTATCCGGCTTATAGGTACAATACAAACAATCTTCACGACAACCTGGAAAGATCCCAGCTTGTACTAACCTTTTCTTGATAACAGATAGTGGTGTGGTCAACTCCATAACTGAATAGACATGTAGATCTTCTTCAATGGCATTGACAGTCTTCTCGTGATTCGGCATTGGAGCAGTAATCACATTGGGAGTACCTGGTGGATCAAACTCAATTTCTCCAGCATCAATCATATCTTGAATTTTGTTCTTCAAGACCCAGCAGTTATTAGTATCATGTCCTGGGCAGTTTGAATGATATGCACATCGTGCATTGGGATTGTACTTGGGAGACGTAACATTGGGATTCTGAGGAGCCTCTCTCAGGGTAATAAGTTCAGCCTTCAACAAGTGTTGCAATGCCTGAGCCATTGACATGTTGATCTTCGTGAACTGTCTTCTAGCCCTCTGTTGGTTGCCTTGAGGTTGCTCTGTTGTTGCAGGAGTTGGATTTGAAATATGAACTGCACTAACAGACTGATGCCTTCTGTTACGATCAGGTTGACCATAAACAGCATTGGATTCTTTCTTCCCAGTGGGAGGCTTCTTTGCAGCACCTAATGAAGAAGTGCCCACTTGGATCTTACCACTCTTGATACCATTCTCTACCCGTTCTCCTGTCATGATCAACTCAGTGAAGCCAGATGATGAGCTTCCAATGAGATGACTGTAAAACGGACCATTCAGCGTACACATGAACATATCAACCAATTCCCTGTCAGTCAAAGGGGGTTGAACTCTTCCAGCTAAATCTCTCCATTTCTGAGCATACTCCTTAAAACTTTCTTTGGCACCCATAGACATACTCTGAAGCTGCATGCGAGTGGGGGCTAAGTCAGCATTGTATTGATACTGCTTGTAGAAAGCTTCAGCAAGATCATTCCAGTCTTTGATGTTGACACTCTCTAACTGATAATACCACTCCAGCTGAGCTCCAGATAAGCTCTCTTGAAAGAAATGGATCCACAACTTCTTATCAGCAGTGTGGGGTTGAATTCTTCTGACATAGGACCTCAGATGCAGCTTGGGACAAGAGACCCCATCATAGACAACAAATGTAGGAACTTTGAACCCAATGGGTATCACAACCCCAGATATCAAACTTAAATCCTCAAAATCCAGCCCAGATGATTTCTGCAACTCCATAGCATCCATCCTATCCACCAGCATCTTGAATTTGTCTTCATTAGACTCATGGTAGTAATTAGCCTCAGAATCAGAGTCCCCCATAGTGTTGTGGAGACTGCCTCTCTCTTTCTCAGATTCTTCAGATTCATAGTCTTCAACCTCTTCCTTGGTCTTGACAGGACCTTTGAACCTTCTTCCCATGTTGAGCAACCCAGCAGACCTTCTAGTCTTCTTAGTCTTCTTGGCCAGCAGTGCCTTCAAATCATCTTGCCCCTTGGACAGGTTCAAGATCAGCTCTTGGAACTGTGCATTCTGTGCCTGAAGATCCTTAACTGATTGTTCAAGAGCCATTGCTGAAATAAACAGCGAGAAGATGAGAAATCTGTGCACAATATAAACCTGTGATACAATGAAATGATATGGGAATGCATATGCAATGTTTTCAAGGACCGCAGGATTTAAATTTGCTTAAACAAACAAGAAAGTAACTTTTTATTAGTAATAACTTGTTTTGCCTTTTAGGCTTACAAAAAATGAAAGTGAAATAAAATAAGTACAAAAGATGGGGTTTTAAGTCTCCCATGGACGCTTCCTCTTTATGTTGAGGTATGAATTGAGGTTTCGTTCCTCATGAAGTTGCTTTGTTAGCTCTAGGATTCTTGCTTGGCTTGCTTTGTAATGAGCCTCGAAAGTATCCCTTTGCTCCTTCAGTTGGATCCATGATCTCTGCAAGTCTTCCATATCAGTAGGCATGTCTGGGTGAAGGATGGTATAAGCTGTGTCTCCTTCAGCAACAGGTTCCATGGTAACTGGTAGGATGGTAGGATATGGCATCATGAGTGTCTGAGCACGAGATCGTACCCATCTGAGATAAGCCTCCATAGGAATAGTGTACTTAGGCTCCAGTGTCTTGCTATCAACCCTGTTTACCTTTCCCCAAGCTCGTATGAATCTCTGACGGTAACCCTGAAGATCGTTGTCATAATCAAACACAATGCCCTGAATCAACATGTCATGTGGACCATCGCTCCGAGCATACCCAAACTGTCATAAAGCTAGAGAGGGGTTGTAGGTGATGCCTCCTCTTATGCCTAGAAGTGGCACATTAGGAAACTCCCCACAACGGTCAATGATGGTGACATTCTCCATAGATCTGGAGCACCAATGAATGTCTGAGTGAGAAAGTGACATGATCCTCTTGGACCATCTGAACCCTTGCTCATTCTTCATTACTGAGCGAGGAAGGTGAGAAATAAACCACCTGGATAGTAAAGGTATGCAGCACATCAAAGTTCCTCTTGCCCTTGTAGTACGGGTGTGAAGAGAATGCAGGATGTCTCCAAGCAATGTAGGCACTAGATTGTGACTCAGGAAGATGTTGATGGCATGAACATCTATGAACTGATCTGGATTGGGGAACAATACTAAGCCATATATCAGCAAGGCTAAGATCTCCTCAAAAGCATCATAGCTCATGGCCTTCAAGAACATTTGAGCCTTATCCATTAGCACCTTAGCAAGAATACCCTTGACTCCACTTCTCGTTTCTAGAACAATGTCAGCCTTCTTCAGATGTAGAGCTGCAGCAATAACCTCTGGTTTAAGCTCCTTCTCCAGACCTGTGAAGGGTCTTTGATTAAGAACAGGTATGCCTAGAAGTTTAGAGAACTCCTCCATGGTTGGAACCAGCTGATAATCAGGGAATGTAAAGCAATGGTGCTTAGGGTCAAAGAACTGAAATATGACACTCATCATGTCTTCACTGAACCCTGAAGTGACTAGATCCAATAGGTGACCATGTCTCTTGTTGAACCGGGAGTGATCAGACACTTGAGAAACCAACTCTTTAAGCTTGGGAGGTATCCCTACAAAGTTGATCCTGATGGTGTTTCTACGAGCTGAAGCCATGACCTGCAACAAAGAACAAAGATAAATCCCTTGGTCCTTGAAATGGTTAGCGAAAATGCTATGCTTATGATGCATGATGATGTCATGATGTTATGCTCAATCACAAACATGTGGCACACACAAACAAGTCACACAACTGCCCTAGGTTTAAAGGCTTGCATGAGGTTCAAAGGTAAGTACCCTCCCCTGAAGTTAGTTGGTTCATCCTGTCCTACAAAAGTAACCGGGTTCTAAGGGATCTCAATATCATTGATCCTTCACAAGGGTGGTTGATCAGAAGGCAACTTACTTGCCAACCAAAACCCTCCAAGTTTAAGATCTCAATGAGCGTAGTATCGAGTGTCAACCAACTTCAGTCTGCACCGAAGCCGGTTACCTCACTACTTTCTAAAGGCCAAGATGAGTTAACTAGGGTTCTAAAAGTTAGTTAGTGCATTGACAACATATGGCAGCCTCAATATTATCCTCAACTTGACTTAAGGAATATAAGCACCAACCAAGAAGTCGCACTAACTATGGCCACCAGATCAACCGTATCGATATACGTCGTACAGTTTCCTTGGTCTATTGCCATTTACCTAAGGTAAACTAGATCCGGGTTAGGACCTTTCACACATAAGAGCACCCCAACAAGATAATAGAAAGCAAACAAGGCAAACAATTTAAAGTGATCTTAATTCCTAAGGGTACCCCTCTTAAATTAATTCCCCAGCAGAGTCGCCAGTTCTGTAACACGGTGGGAGAACTGACTTTAAGTAATGTTGCGGATAGCAAGAGTCGCCACCGACTTTTATTTTATCCAAAAAGGAAAGGATATAAAAGAACAGGAAAGACCTTAAGAGATATTTTTGGGTCCGGGGGGTAGGTTATGTAAAGGGAAGGTGTTAGCACCCTTTACATCCATGGTTATCCATGGGCTCTTAGTTACTTAGCTCACTTTAAATTGTTTTTTTGAAAGTGTAGGGTGTGAATAGAAAAATTTTCAGAATAGTTGATAATAATCCATGTACGGATGTGTAAAAACTTGTTTGAAAATTTGTTTGAAATTGTAAAAAAGTTTAAAAATTGGAGTGAGCAAGCAACTAAGAGGTATCTACCCTAATGTTTAAGGTCTTTCTTGTTCTTTTTCCTTTCCTTGGTAAGACTATCCCTACTATTAAAGAGTAGGTAGTCATTACCTTGGATGTTTAAGGGACATGAGAGGGCCATTCTGTTTTATGAAGGCAACTGTGGGGTGTAATAAGCATACTGGAGGGACTATCATCATTTTTCGAAGGGACTCGATTCGTAAAGGCAACCACGAGGGACTTGATGATTTTTCTTTTGAAAGGGACTTGCTTTATACACCCCACTTGACCATTTTTCGTAGGCAACTCGAGGGATAACCTTAGAAAGTGAGACGGCGATTAAAATCGACTTACGTGTGTGAGTGTTTAATTTAATTATCTTATGATTAAAGGTGATCTAATTTATTTTTTAAATAACATACATATTTTTCACTCCCTAATTACTAACCATAATAATAATTAAATAACTAAACAATTTACATCCAGGAAACAATTACAAAATTATAATAATAAACAAAATAATTAAATAGCAAAAATAAATAAAATATAAATAAATAAGCAATAAATAATAATAAAGAAAAATAGGGGTTAGTGATAAATAATAATATTAAATAATAAGCAAAAAGTTAGAAATAATAAAATAAAAGAGGTTAGTGAATAATGAAATAATAATAATATAAAATTAATAAAACAAAATAAATAATATGGTTAGTAGTAATAATAATAAAAATTAATCAAAATATAATAATAATATATCAACAATTTTTATATAAACAATTATTTAGAGAGAAATATGAATAAACAATTATTTTAATTTTACAAGTTATTAAGTTATTTTTAAATATATTATAACTACAAAATTTAATTATTATAAACATATATTAACCATATATACATATTATAAGAAGGAAATAGGTTTTAACTATCATATTTTAATCATGCTTATAAAATTTAACTCTATTAATTATTATATTTGCAAATTACTTTAAACCATATACAAAAATATAATTATCATAAATTAAATTGTTTCTAAACATTAAAAGAAAAAAAATAATTTGGATTATAAATATATTTACAAAATTTATAAGAATTATAATAAATATATATACATAAGAACTATATTAGAAAATAAAATTATTAAAAATAGAACTAGGTTTTTTTTTTAAGAAAATAAATTAGGGTTTGTTAGAAAAATATTTTTTAAGGTTTTGAAAATTAGGGTTAAGTTATAATTAGGGTTCATGGAATTAATCTAAACCTAACTATCTAATTTATTTACAAGCATATTCTCATAATATAAATATATATTTACAAAATAAAACAAACATTTTTATATTTGAGAAAATAAATTATTTTTTTATAGAACACAAGGAAAGTAGTAAGAGGTTATTTAGAAATTAAATTTGTTTTTTATAATAAACAAGATATAATTTAATTAAGAAAAATAGAAAAAAATAAAGTGACAAAAAATTAGAACTTACCTTGGCTGGGTTTGAACCCAGGTTTCTATGCATGCTAGCACCAAAACATACCAACCAACCAACCATGCGTTGGTGATAATGAGATGGGTCCTGCTGCTTTTGTTCTTGATTTACCAAATATCCTGGAAAAATAAAATATGCAAAAGGCCTGGGGTGGGATTTGATCCCAGGACCTTATGGATGCAAGCATACGCGCGCTACCGCCTGGCTGGGAGAGCCCATCTGACTACAAAACAACTACAAACTATTATATATTAAGAAAACAATTTAAATGGGCAAAATATCAAAATATTGGTAGAGGCAGGATTCGATCCCATCCCCCCTTTGTCAAACGCGCATGTGCCCTGCCACTGGGCCAATCAACTTGTGGTGATAAATAAACAAGAAAATAACATAATATTTTAAGTTAAGAATTCAAATATATGATTCGCGCCAATCACACAGTCATCTTCTTCCTCTGACCTTCGAATTTAGCTGCGATTTTACCTATGATATTTCCTGCGAAAACCAATTTCCAGCAAAACCTACGAATATCAACAAGCAACAAAACCATACAATTTTTTAAAATTAAGCACAGCAACATGATCCTGGCATCCACACGATTCATTCTATGTCTTTAGAATCAATTTATATTCATTAAATCGAAAATCCCTAAACCTAGGTCAAAACCCTAATAATGGCATCTCACGAATTAGGTGCTGGTTCTTGAGTTTTCCTGCCCAGAATCAAGCTACACAACATCATAATCAACATTAAACAATCAAATTCCATTTAAATGCAGTGAATCATTAGAATTGAAAAAAAATTATTCAAGAACAACTTGGCTTCGGGTTGCTCATATATGTATGCTATAGATGTGTATGGGCATTGGTTTTGCATCATGGAAGATCAAGGAACATCTCTATGATCATAGTTTACCTTATAATGCCTTGTAACTCAAAATCTGAATCTCACTCTTGGAAGGTTTTTTGAGTTTTTGAACTTACCTTGGAGCTGCTGGAATTCGTGAGCTAGGGTTATGCTTATGATCAGTACTTATAGGTGAATCATTCTAGGTTAAAAAATTGATGGATCATGTGGAAGAATTGATTTGAAAAGATTGAAAAAGATGGTGCTTTGAATTTCAAATATTGGCTTATGAAGACTTGCTATCTTTGGAGATTTTTCATAATTTTTGTATCAATCACACTTAAATATGATTTAAGATTTTCTAGAAATAAAATTAAAATTTATTTTCATGATTTTATATTTTATTTGAATTTAAAATGACTTTTTAATGTAAAAATCATAATAAATAAAAATAAAATAATTAAAATTATGAATAAATTAAATTAATTTCGTGCAAGTTATTATGAAATGGATTGGGTCACAATTTGGGCAGCCCATTTGGAAAGAATTACTTTTAAGCCTCCATTTTCAACATAGACCATCACAAAATTTCCCAACTTTGCAAGGGCACATCTCCCTCAATTTTAAAGGTATGAGGGTGTTCTTGGACTTTTTGGAAAGCTTGAAGAGTCCTCTAAACAACCCCATTGGTTTCAGGTCCATATCATTTACCAATCTCAAGTTATGCTCTTTTGAAGTTGTTGACTTTTTGTTGACTTTTGAAATGACCTATAATGTCTTAGATCATATCTTTCAAATGAAGCATTTTTGGGCTTAACTTTCAACATCAAAGTTGTAGAGAATTAAATTTCCTTTAAAATGAGCTTTGGATGGAGACTTGGTGATGAAGTATGTGAAAGTTATGGCTGGTCAAAGTTCAGTTGACTTTTACTAAGGAAGCCCTAATTTAGAAACTCCTGATTATTGATGATCTGGAATCTCCTTGATGAATCATGATCAACCCTTGATCAAATGATGAATTTTACTTCATGTACTTGATGTTGGCAAAAAATCATGAAGTTTGACTTTGGTTTGACCACAGTTGACCTCAGTTTGACTTTTTAACTGCATTGACTGATTTTGACTTATCTGATCATCTGACTGAGCAAACTTTTGAGAAAAGTCTTGAAACTTGTCATGGGGGTTCTTACACACATATAAGATGTTATGAAACTCACTTGAGGTATTGGAAGTCCATTTATCCTGATTAAAGTCAAAACCCTAGTTTTGGATGCACTGCTTAGGAGGTGCATTGTCTGAGGGAATTGTCAACTTCTTTGACCAATTGTGAACTTTGTGAACCTTGTGAATCTTCTTAGATGTCTTGTGATACTCATGGGAGGTATTGTGAAGCTTGTGAACCTCATGAAGTGACTTTGTAGACCTCATAAACCTCAGGAAAGCTTTGTAATCATTGTGAAACTTGTGAACCTTGTGAACCTTCATAAAGTAACTTGTAGACTTCATGAACCTCATGAAAGGTCTTGAAGATGTTGAGAAGCTTGTGAACCTTGTGAACCTTCAAGAAGTGCCTTGTAGACTTCATGAACCTCATGAAAGGTTATATAAGCATTGAGAACTTGTGAACCTTGTGAACCTTCTTAGAACACAAAGTCTTGTATTGTGAGGGTAAATTTTGGGGTGCAACAGTAACACGAGTTTTTCAAACATTTTTAATTCAAAACATCGCAGCGGGAATACTTTCATTAACTCAATGGCAAAAAGAAACTTATTCCAATTATTTTAATCAAATAAAACTCATAGTAACATCATGTATAACAAGATAAACAAAACATCAAATGTTCACTACAAACGCTCGACCCTTCTAGTTCAACTGAAAGGAAATAAATGACTCCAAAGCTAAATCTTTATGCTCCAAGAGCTAATCCTAATTATTTGCATGTTACCCACGTGGAGGAAACATTCAAACAGGAAGATGAGTATTCACAATTCATTATAAAAGGTATAAAGAAAATGATATTAATAGGACATCATCAATAAAGCAAATACATTCAATCACAATTTACACCATTCACGTGCAATGCCATTTAGTATAAAATGCAACAACACTGGAACATGCATGTGGTACCAATCAACATAAATGGACACTGGTGCCATTCACCCTCCACAAAGGAGCACAACATAATCTCCACAATTCGTAGAGTGGGATTAAAGCCAACAACAATCGACCGAAGTCCTAACATAGTATGCCATGAATGCATGATGCAACAACATCTTCATCATTATCAACATAGGCCATCAAGTTTTCATCATCATTCATAAAATCATCATAATACTTCACATAACATGTATAACAATCACATGCATATCATCAATTTAATTCATCATAGCATCATAGTATAGCATCACTAACACATGTCAAAAATCATCATTATAGAATCATCAACACATATTCGTCATCACCTAATCGTCATCACATCACAATTATATATATATATATATATATATAATATAATATATATATATATATATATATATGTGAACATGCACGTCATTAAAGCATCATTGCATTTTCATCATTAACATTACATCAACATCATCAATGACATCACAGTAGCATCGTAGTAACAACACACAAGTTTAGTCATTTATAGCAAAACCTGATTAGTTCAACATAAAACTACACACCTCCTAAACATCAATACATATCATTCATTTAATTACTCGTCATATTCGTCACAAAGCACATACACGTTAAAATATACACATCACAATAGCACCATAAACATCTTACAAAAACATATACGTCATAACAATACTATCACGTTCATCATTATGTCAATCACCAATACCTCGTCATTTAAAACATTTTATCACGACAATTAAATCGAGCGTTTCTAAATTCGACACTGGAAAAATACTCCATACTGGCGTTTATTACCCCGTGTCCGTGAAAAAGATAACAACCAAAGATCCAAGACAAGTCAATTGTATAAACTGAAATCTGAAATAACAAAGTCCCCGAAGGGTACTAGTTCATATATCAGAAAACAAAGTACATCAATAAAAGAGGAATACCACAACAGGCCTGTGGGTAATCCAGATATGAGAGCACGAGACTAAACCCTATGAAGTTCTACATCTTGCAACCTCCATCTAAGGTGCTTGACACCTTGGAGCAACTGGGTTATGTCTGGATGATCTGGCTCCTATATGAGCTTATGGATTAGGAGATCCCTGAGATCAAAAGAGACATGCAAATCTTCAATCTGTTGTAGGAACACCTTATCACTTTCTTTGCTTGCACTACTCGGTCTTGATTTTCTTAACATCAGCCCGAAGCTTTAACTCTTCTATTTCCTCCTGAGTGTCTTCTATTGTCTGCTGACTCTTTGCCATATTTTGAAGGTAATCTTCTTGTTGGTAGTGGGCCTTTTGGAGCAGCTCTCCTTGTTCAGCTAGAGAGTCCTAAATACTTTCGATCTCCAGTTTGTATTTAGTCTCCAGCTCCTTCTTCTTCTTCAGATTACCTTCCCACCTCTCTTGCCACAAAGTTATAGCTTCATTAGCTTCGTTCAAAACTTTCTTATCTTTCCAGCACTGACTTGCCTTGTGAGTTTCAGCTAGCCCTCTTTTCTTGAAGTAAAGTTCTCTCTCCTGGAAGTCCTACTGTTTGAGCCTGACCATCTCTTCAGCCTGGTGAGCCATCTCTTCCAACTTCTGATTTTGAATCATCAACTTTTGGCACAAATTGTTGGCCTCTTGATTTTCCATTCTAAGTTGTTTAACCAAGGCCTCCAATTTCTGGTAGTCTTTGAGAGGTACTGAATCCAGGGGTAACTTTTCCTTAGGGTATAGAGGGGACTCCATAGAGAACATGAGAAGTAAGACTTCCACACGATTTTTCAACCATGTAGAAAAAGGATCATATGTTTTTGGGTCCACCTTCCCAAAATATTTCTTTCCTCTCCTTATCCTGACCTCCCAAGCTTGGGCTACCTGTATACACAACTCCATATTTCCTTCTGTCAAGAAATACAATGAATCAACTACCTCTTTAGTTGATGGTGGAACCTTCAGAGGGTAACCAAACTGTTTCCTGGACAACGAAGGATTATAGTTTATTCCCCATTTCCTTCCTAGTAAGGGTACATTAGGAAAAGTGCCACAACTAGCAATAATCTATTTGCCTATCAGGTCTCTATTACACCCCAAGATATGTTGTCTGAGGTTAAGCCCATCAATATTTTGGACCACTTCCAATCTTGTTTCAAGTCTTGGAAAGGTCTTGATTTTGGGAGTTGCCTTACAAACCAATAATCAAACAAAGGGGCACAACAGTTCACATACCCTTTTCTTTTCTCATTCCTGTAATGGATCCCATAATAAAAATCACCTAGCAGTGTAGGTGTAAACACCCCAAATTTGACCTCACTAAGTTCACACCATGGCTTGTGATCTTTTCATATTTTGCATTAGTTCAATCATACCACATCATATTGCATTTTTGCTTCACTGCATTGGTTCAAATTCATCTGCATCTAGGGTTTGTGATCTGAGCAATCCAAGATCCTTCTGAGCCACTCCAAAGGCTATCAATCATTTCAAGAGGGTCCATGTATGTTCAAGTATCATATTTTGTCCTCCAAAGATCAAGGAAGTCAAAGAATCACAAGAACTGGCAAGGCATGGAAGCAGAGCCAGGATTTAACTACACAGATGACCTAAAATTAGGGTTTTGGTTTCAGATGACACTACCCCTTTAAACACAAATATTTTAAGCATGGATCCTGTCAAGTACGGCGGACAATCTGGGTGGTAATACCTTCCCAGGTTGTAACCAACCCCCTTTCCCAGTTTCTCTGGTTCGCGACCGTCTTATCCATTTCTTTCTAGGTTTATGCATCATTACCTTTCCTTCGGGATAAAAATGCCTAGTTGGAGACTCTTTTCACCTTCACTTTCATTTCCCTTTCGCCGACCGTTCGCATCTGTACCCCTTCTGACCAGGTGTCATTTGGTGGGAGCGACATTAGGCACTGGGTTTCTCTGAATGAAGATGACACCAACTTCCATGCTAATCAAACCTTTCTCCCCTAGGGACAAGATTATTCCATATACCATTAAGGCTAGCAATGTGCTGAACTTATCCCACTTGTTCTCTGAGGCCAAATCTTGAGCTTCCTTGACATGGAAATCCAAGAGAAATCTCTTACCTTTATTGACATCCAAACCTCTACTAACTTTGGACAAATCCAAATGGAAAATGTCAGCTATGTCTCTGCATGAATGAATCCTCTCCAAGCCAAAATAGGGAACACCACTTTTTATGGGGACCCTAAGGATGCTGGAAACTTCTTCCAATGTAGGAGCCAAAAGATAATCTGGGAACACAAAGACTCGCAACTGTGGATCATAGAATTGTAGCAAGGAATGAAGGTTGTCCCTTTGATCAACTGTTGGTTTATTCACATATTCCAAGATCCTTCCATACTCTCTTCTGAAGTCATCCAAAACCTTGTCATTCATAAAACCGATCATCTTTTGAATACCCTCAGTTTCTAGTTGCGGGAAAGTGTAGTGAACATTCTTCTTCCTTGGAGTTTCCATCTTGAAGTAGCGACACAAATGGTAATCAGGAGTAATATGAACCCTGAGAATAAAAAGAACACATATGATTAATGATGTCATGATGCTTATGAAAGGCAAGGCATGTGATCAGTGATGTGTCAGTGTAGTGTCAATCATATAAGCCAGTGTCTATGTAGGGTCACAACATCATCACATCATAATCATCTTTCTGATCAAGGCTCAAATCTCAGAATCAGTGTGTAAGAGAACATATCACAATACTGAATCATGCTGGCATAGTGGGTGTGTTGAAGGTTAGGGTTCCTGCAAACCAGTAAACCCCTCCCAATCTCATGGATGTGCTACTCGGGTCAACATCACGGACTCTCAAAGCCGAATAGAAATAATACATTCACCATTTCCGAGAAATGGCTTATGACCAAATCAGGGAATCAGTTTGGCATTATGTACTACTCATGGAGGTCTCAGCTGAGTCCAAGGGAATAAGCATCCATCATAAGTCCCCAGCTTCAAGCACTGAAACGAGAAACAATAGTACATTCAGCCCTTGGGATACAATACTATCATAATAGTTTGCCTTAACTGGATTCCTATGAGAGAACCAGGCCATCATATGCGAGTTCCCAGTGGGCCCTCGGATGCGAGTGGGTTTTCTTACAAATATGGTCTACCACTGTCATCACTGGAGAGGGATGTTTCCACAAAGGTCCTCAATGATCTGTCCCCAGATGCACATAACTATCAAGGTTCTATATTGCCCCAGAAAGATTCCGGTATCAATATATTCCCATGACCGTCGCAAGTCTGGGTGTGGAACTCACTAATACCAACATAACAAGATGCCATGAAGCCACAGTGGAACCATTCTAAGTCCTAGATGCACTCAAGCCGGGTATTTGGCTTATCTCACAGTAACAAATCCCATCCCATAGATAAAATGAAACCAGCACAGCCAGACAATCCAGTATATATGATGCATGGAAAATAAATACTGAAAGTAGTAAATAAGTGCTATAAAGTAAACTGTAAATGAAAACAGTAAATAAACACACACCAGCACACGTATAAATACCCAAAGAAACAAAAAAAAAAACAGGTGCTAGGATTGACTCTACGAGGAAAACCAGAGATTCTGGGTTTGTGTCCCTAGCAGAGTCGCCAGTTGTCGCTCCCGGGATTTTCATCCTAGTACAAACGCGAAAGTGGCGCAGAAAAGGTAGAGTCGCCAACCAGACATTTTTATCCCGAATGAATGGGAAAGGTAATGCTGCACAAACCAAAGAGAAAAGGAAATGACAAGGCCCTACGAACCAATGATCTGGGTTCGGGAGTCAGTTACGACCTGGGAAGGTATTAGCACCCCAAATCGTCCTCTGTGTTGGATTTATTAATTCAGCGTCACCCTTAGGGATTCGATGGGCTTAACATCCCAACCCATGGCGCTTAATAGGCGCAGCCCCTTGAAAGACTCTATACTATAAGGAAATAAAGTTGCGCCTTCACTAACAGCAATTGCTTTTAGTGCAGTGGTAAGCGCTTGATCCTACAAGTGGTATCAGAGCCAGGTCATGGGTTCGAATCCCCCCGGCTGACACTGGGGGGGAGATTGTTGGATTTATTAATTCAGCGTCACCCTTAGGGATTCGATGGGCTTAACATCCCAACCCATGGCGCTTAATAGGCGCAGCCCCATGAAAGACTCTATACTATAAGGAAATAAAGTTGCGCCTTCACTAACAGCAATTGCTTTTAGTGCAGTGGTAAGCGCTTGATCCTACACTCCGTACCCGACGAGATTCACGCTTGTTTGTTTGTTTCAAAGAGTGAGAAATAAGATGCTGTTGGACAAAAGAATTGCTTAACTGGAGTGGAATGAGAGAAAGAACTGAAAAAGAGAATGAAAAGGAAGAACAGGGAAAATGTAGGGAAAATAAAGAATGTGCTTGAACGGCCCCTACCCCGCTGCCTACATACCTCATCTGGAAAATGAGGATCAGAGTCGACGTAGTTCTCCTAACTAAGGAGAGAACTATGTGTTTGTGTTTTTTATAGATGGAACTGCGTATGTCTATGCTCAGGTGTTGCAGACTCGTCTGGTACGAGTGCGTTTACCGTCTTGCATGTGAGACAAGTCTTTGCAAGTTCGCGTTGAGAGTGAGTAAGATGAGAAGAGAATTCCCGCAGGAAAGTCGTTTATTGTTTGTTGTTTGCTTTTTAAGAGTTTTCTATGAATTTGGCACAAGGAAGTGAATTCAAACTCTTTTCCATGGAATGTATACTTGTTACCACATTCCAAGATGGAATTGTAGAACAAGCACACCAAGTAAGGAGAATTTATCCAATACTTGTTTCCAAGGATTAGGGTCTAAGTTCACTAGCTTGTTGAACTTATTACATGTTTTTGTAGCTTTTGAAGAAATGTCTTTTGGGCTTTCTTTGTGGAGATAGTCTCATGATCAGACTTGTGCATCATGCTAGACAAGCTCACACTATTCTAAGATGGAATGAATATGAGAGCCCCATGGAATAAGGCTATACACAAGAGACTACTTCCATCCCTTATTAAGTGTCTTTTGGATTTCTGTTTGAAGATGAGAGAAGAAGACTCAAATGAGAAAGGACAAACACTAAGGGGACTAAGACACAAACCTAAGTTATTTATTGTATGCACAAGGAGGCCCTAAAGGTTTATGAGGTTTTCTAATCCTAAGGAAGAAAAGGAAAAGAAGAAAAGGAAAAGAGGAAAAGGAAATTAGAACTCAACTTACATCCTAAGGAAGGTAAGTGGTCCTAAAGAGAGGGAAAGCCTATAAGCAAAGAACAAAGTGCTAGGGAAACCACGATTAGAAAGCAAAAAGAGACGAGGAAGAAGTTATATAAATAAGTCTTACCTCAACCTTCCTACAAAACAAAGATTATCTTTACAAAGCATATTGAACGCATAAAGCATGGCAAAAACTCAAGTAAAGCTCCAGCTAGCTAAGGAAATGCAATAAAGGATTCCTAAGCCTAAGTCCTAGATCTAAAGGATCCTATAGGATAACAAGCTTCTAAGGTCAGTAGCTAAACCCTATTAAAACCATCCAAGGTCATAAGAACAACCAAAGGCAAACTATGCACTAAATGGTACTAAACCCTAATAGGAGCCAAGGCAAAGTTAAATGAAGTATTCACATGGTTAAGCATGATGAACTTGAATGAAGTCAATGGTGAATGAAAAATCCAAAAGTAAACACTAAATGAAAGTGTCTTAAGATGTAAAACAAAGTGGGAGAAAAGATATTCAAGTTAGAGAGATTCAAACAATATGTTGAATGAAAAAAGAATAAGAAGAATTGAACATATGACTTGAGAAGTAAAAGGACTTGGAATGAAAAATCAAACATGATTAATGAAACTTGAATTCTCCATAAAAAAACCAGGGGCTTAATGAAAAGTTAAGATGAAGCTTAGACTCAAAAATTAACCACAAATGAGTTAGAATGAATTGCCTTAAGGTTAAAGAATGAAGAAGATTGTTTTTTGATGTTTTAAGGTGTCAAATGAAACCAAATGAAGTACAAGGACTTGTGAGATGAAGTGAAGACATGAAAATAACTATGAAACACTTATGAGACATACAAGAATGATATAACATGGCTATCCTACACACAAAGTTGATTTAGAAGTGTGAAGATGGAAAAAGAATGTGAATTAGGGTTTTGAAATTATACATGAACACATATGTGACTTAAGGATCAAGCAACCAAAGAATTCAAAGTGTGATGACCTAAAATGGATACAAGTGATATCAAGATATCAAATGGGATCTAAGGGACTCAAATTGAAGACCTCAAATGAATGGCATAAATGCCTTACTCAAAATGGAATGAGAGGGATGAGAAAATAAGGACCAAAATGTGACTTGTGACACAAGGCATCTAAAAAATATCAAATGACATGAAAAAATATGAAACTTGGGATTTGGGGTCATCAATCAAGGGCAAACTAACTTATAAAGAATATCACAAAAATTTGGAGACTAACTCAATCAAATAAATGCATAAAGAGAATTAGGATTTTATGGAAATAAACTCAAAGAATGGGCTCAAAATTATTCCAAAAAATGACCTAAAAATATGAGAAAAATGTTTTCAGTGACCTAAAGGAGTCCTTTGATTAAGGCAAAAAGAATGGGGTCGATATCATTTTTGATTTGGGAGAACTAAATTGGAGAATAAAGGTGATCAAAAAAGATGAAAATTATGAAGAAAATAATTGGAAAACTAATTCTGGTCATAAAAATAAAAGAAAACGAAATTAAAATTATGAAAAATTTGGGAAAACAATGAAAATGACACATGAATTATTTGGGAATTTTTGGAGGCATTTTGGTATTTTTATAAAATCAAAATTGGAGTGAAAATAAAATGGAAATTAAAAAAATGAGAGAAATATGAAAGGGGTGCATTCAGAAAGGATTGTAGTTCAAAATCACTGGGCCCAGTGTGCAGGGGGTGTCAAAAGCATCTGTGGCCCAAACCAAGACTCACATGGTTCACTGAAGTTGTGGTGCACCCTTGTCAAAGGTTGACTCAATCTGGGCCTCAAGATCTATCCAACGCACACTAAAACAGCCAAGGTATAATAAACAATTGGATAAGATTGAAGCACATGGAAAGAACAATGGAATGCACACACAAGAACGCTCAGACATCATTAGAAGGCATTTGAGGAGGAAGAGGATCATTAATTTGCTGGCAAGCTGGTGAATGTTGGATATGGATAATCTAATGGCTGGGATATAAATTGGGAGAAATATTTAGGGCATTGTTTCGTCACCGGAGAAGACTTCCGATCATCTTCTCCGGTGACATTCCGTTAGGGAAAGACCTCAACTTCCATTAAAATGAGAATTAAGACCATCAACATGTTTATTAGGTTAAGCACATCTCAAATCCATGTTCAAAATTCACATATCATACACACAGTGACCAAATCGAAGCCAAGAAGATTCAATCTAAGAAATGATTATATGCACCTAAGGTGCGTATCATCTAGCCAGAGGATGTGCAACTTCTACCATGCTTAAAGCAATACAAAACAAGCAAAACAGAGGGAAAATGCATAAGTTAAATTTCAGAGGAAACCTGAATTGCAGTGCCTTGAATTGTTGAATAATACTAGAGAGTTTGCCTACATCCTTCTTGATGCTTGATCCTAACTTCTTTAGAGTGAAATAAACACTCGAATGATGATAAATCTTGGTGCAACTTGAAAAATTGAAGAGATGAAGCATGATTGAATTCTTGATGTTTCAAGCTAATCCAGCCATGGAACTTATGCCTTGATTTAAGATTAAGTTGAGATGATAATGATTGCAATGTCTCTGATGAAAATGAATGAGAATATTAACAAATTGCAGTGATCTGCATTATGTTGCTCCCAAAGATTTGCATCCCGGTGCAGACACGAACTGTCGGCGAAAAGAGAAATGAAGGTGAATTGAATAGAGTCGCCATCTAGGCATTTTTATCCCGAAGGAAAGGTAATGCTTCATAAACCTAAGAAAAGATAGATAAGACAGTTGCGAACCAGAGAAACTGAGAAAGGGGGTTGGTTACAACCTAGGAAGGTATTAGCACCTAGATTGTCCATCGTACTTGAAGGGATACACGCTTGAAAGATTGTGTTTAAAAAAGGGTAAGTGTATGTTCTCTCTGTGTGCAAAAGCTGGAAAAGAGATATACAAGTGTCAGTACAAAAAGGTGTGAATTTCTCAAGATTGAGACTTAAAAGAAACTGCTGAAAGAGGGGGAAGACACATAAACTTTTGTTCGATAATCGTTAAGTTATGCCTACGTATCCTCTCGTGCAATGAGGAAGTCAGAACACCGTAGTTCGACTCAAAGAGACTGAAAGATAAATTGATTGTGAACTGCTTGCTTGTCTATGCTCAAGTGTATGACTCGCCTGGCTCGAGTGCTAACTGTCTTGTATTAGACGGAAGAAGCAGGTTCTCGCTTATGAATGAGTGTGATGAGAAAAGAATCCCGAAGGAGACGATTATTGTTTGTTTTTGCGTTTTCAGTTTTGTTATTGTTTTTGGTGTTTTGCATAAGTTAATGAGCTTAAGCCTAGATCAAGGGCTTATAAACTCATTATATCCTCCCTGATTAGGGATAATGAGCCTACTTAAGTATGAGATAAGCATCTCAACTTAATTTCCATGATGATGTAGGATTAAGATCATTAACCTACTTGTGATTAATTAGATGTTTTTGGATTTTTGTTTAGTGTTAAGTAATGAGTTTAATCTCTAATCACAGATTAGTGGACTCATTACACCATCCTAATAGAAGGATAATAGATGAGCACACTTAAGCTGAGGAAGATACCTCAACTTAATCCATGGTTAGGGATTAAATTCATTACATAACAAAGCCTTTATTAAGTGGATTTTAATTAAAGGATGAGATTAATAAATGATTTTTATGGTTTGTAAGACAACTTGAGGGGGACTTGTCCATTAAACACTAGGGTTAGTCCTTCTTAACCATAAAGGAAGAATTAGAACCCTAATGTAAGGCCCATGTTACAAGATGAAGTCTTAGTGATTATTAAGATGATTTGATTAAGAGGTTTAAACAAATTAAAGGTTTAACACTTATGATTAAAGTTATACACTCCATCCTAAGAGAAGGATGTAGGCATAACCCTAATTCCAAAGTCCTAAAAATTTAAGAGTTTAGTCTCTGATTATTGAGATGAGAAGAGAGACTCAAGGAGACTCAAAGGTAAAAACTAAGGGTAACTAATCACAACCCTAATTATTATCATGCTTGAATGTTCCTATGGTTTGTAAGGCTTAAGAAATATCTTCAAGGAAGCCACCAATGGAAGAAGCAGATGAAAGGAAGATGAGAAAGAAAAACAAGTTACTTACTTCAATGAAGAAGATAAGTAGCTTGAAGAAAGAAAGTGAAAAAGAAAGAACACAAGTGAACAAGTTCACTTCAAAGAAACCAGAAAGATGCATATGAAATAGATAAAGAGAAATGAGAAGTGAAGGCAAATCCACTTCTCAAAGTAACTTACCACCTGAAAATGTTAGCATGAATGCATAAGGTATGAAATATAAAGAAATGAAATGAAATGAGATGAGATGAGATGAAATAACCAAAGTTAGAAGTGTTTATGCAATGTTAATGTCATATGATATGATGCAAAGGCATACAAAGTTCATATGTATGATCATACAAGGATGAGATGTCATGTAAGCATGCTTTGAAGTTTGAAAACACATGAAAGTTAATGAAATGAAATGAATGCAAATCATGGCAAATGAATGAAGAAATGATTGAGCATGATTCTATCATGTCCTAAGATGTCTAAGATGACATATGAATGCAAGAAATGTCATGGCAAGTTCATGTATGGATGCATATGCAAGATAAATGCAAATGAACAAATAAAATTAAGGTTTTATGGACAAGCAAGATGCAAATGAGAAAAATAGAAGCATATGACATGATAAAAAATTGAAACCAAGCTCAAACAAACCCTAATCCCATACTAAGTCATAACCCAAAGGAGAAGGTCAAAGGCCATACCACTCAAAAGTTATGAATTTCCTAAGTTTCTAGGGTTTTTGGATGGTTCAAAAGGGAAAAATGCAAATCAATTAAAAAATACAAGATAAATTCATGAGATAAATGACCTATAAACTAAATGCAATGCACAAAACAATGCAAAATGAATCATCTCAAACTCTTCTTGGTTAGGCAGGAATGATTTTTTTAGTTAGGGTTCAAAAATATGATTTAAATGACCATTAATTCAAAGAAAATTCACAAACTATGATCAAACCTAAAAAGAAATTTGTATGAAGAGTTTGAAAATGTTTCTAAATGCAATGGGATGATTCATGATTTTTTGGTGATTTTTAGAAACCTAAATGTATTTTTAATTAATTAAAAGACTTTAATTAATTAAAAATATCATTTAAATATTTTAAAAATACTTTTTTAATGCAAAGAATAAAATAAAAATCATTTTCAGGTTGAGAAAAATATTTAAAACAGAAATGCAAAAGGAAATATTTTTTGAAAGCTTTTTGGTATTTTTAATTAATTATGCAAAAAAAAAATAGAAAGAAAATAAAATAAAATGAATTAAATGAGAAAGTCAGCGCATCTGAGGGCCAGGATTCAAACAAAAAGGGAGGGAGTTGACTGGCGCGTGATTGTGTGGCCGGGATTCAATCTGAGCTAAACTGAATTAATTAAATTAATTAAATGAAATTAGGGCTAATGGACGAATCTGAACCACTCATTTGCGCGCTAACCCTAAGATCTAAAGGCCCACATTCAAACCTGACTAAACCCTAATTAATTAAACCTAATGACTTTCAGGTGACCGGAGCTTGCTCCGGTCATCTTCTCCGGCGAGGCAAAAATCCAGAAACTCATACAAGCATCAAAACTCCTAATTTTTTACCCAGAATCATTCCTCTGACATCAATGAACATGAATCCACAAACAAAAATCATTTATCATGCATAACAAAGCTGAATCGAAGAAAACAAGTTCTAGGTCAAAAATTTCAGAACAACCATACATACTCATTTCTCAACCATTTTCGAAAAAAAACATATCAGAGTGATCAGGGGAACATGAAGATTGATATTTTAACTTAAATAGCAAGTTCTGGAAAAAATGTTCTTGAGGTATACCTGAGATGAAGCTTTGCAGTTTTGAGCTTTCTGACCTCCTCCCTTGTGCAAATCAACTTCAATCAACCCCTTGAGGATGATGTGAAGCTTAGAACAAGTTTATGATGGTTGGTTTGAAGGTTTTGACTCTGCTGCACCAGAAATCGTATTTGTGTTTTGATTTGAGTGTTTGGCTGAAATGAAGGGTGGGAAATGATCCTTAGGTGGTGGTGAGATGAATGGTGCAAAAATATTTGAGTTTGAGTGGCTGGTTTTGCAGATTCGAAGAGAGGAAGGTTTTTGGTGATTTTTTCAATCCTGGCTTGTGGGAGGTTCTGAGCTTGTGTGTGGTGTGTTTTGGATTGCTTTAGGTTAGTATAAACAATTGTGATTGGTTTAGAGAGTTGTTGTGGCTCAGCTTGATTGGTATGGTTGTTTTTGCAAAAAGTCAACATTGGTTGTACTATGAGCATGGGTCATGGCAGGAGTGGTTCTATGGCATGTCTGGCCTCATCTGACTTTGTGGAGGACCCTTAGATCATTAGAAAGCAGCTGTAATGCCTTGATCAAGAGTTTGCAATGTTTATGCATAATTGTCATTTTGTGAACTTTGTAACATTTGGTCATGGAAGTGCCTTGTTCAATGCTGAATTTTAGTTATGGCATGTTACATAATGTTGTTATGGTGCATTGAGATAAGTTAGAGGTCATACAAAGCCTTGGAGATCATTCTTGCAAGAATCCATCTTTTAAGAATTTTGTGAAAAATGACTTATGGAAACTTGTGATCCAAGGCAATATTTTGATCTTGTAATGTTGCACCATGTTTGGTTGATGTCTAGAAGTCAATTAGAGGTCACTTGAATGCTTGAAACTTGATTTTGCAAAAAATCCTCTTTGGCATGAAACTTGAAATTTTAGGATTTTTGCCAACTTTGAAAGGCCATATCTTGAGTTATAGGATGAATCAAGACATGTTCTTGTACTTTTCGAAAAGGGAAAGACCTAATCTACAACTTTCATGACCAAGAATTTTTCATTTGAAGCATTTTGGTTGAGAAAGAGGAGGTTGAAAAACTTTCCCAAAATGGAAAGTTTCCATTACAAGTCATTTCCCTTTTTGGCAAGTTTGCAAATGGCTCAAAATTATTCAATCTTGTGAACTTCTAACCTCTTCTAAGATTAAATAAAGATCATAGAACTTCAATTTGATGAAAATACCCCTTTGGTTCAATTGTTGGGGGCCTCAGATGCCTTAATTTTGACTTAACTTGCTCAAGAAGTTAACTAGTGAACAGATGACTTCCACAATGAATTTCTTCATCAAACTTGGTACACATGATCCTTATAACATCTTAAGAACATTAGAAACAAGAATGACCCAAAAATTTGGAGTTAAGGCCTCTGAAACCAAAACCCTAATTTTGGTAATCTGTGTAGTGAAAACCCTAGCTCTGCTTCCATGTCTTTTCCAGTTCTTGTGATCTCTTGCCTTTGAACTTTGAGGGACATAATATGATGGTAGAACACACATGGACCCTCTTGGAAAGCTTTGAGGCCTTTGGGATGGCTCATATGGAATCTTAGATTGCTCAGATCACAAACCCTAGATGCAGATGAATTTGAACTTATGCAGTGAAACAAAATGCAGTGTGAGGTGGTATGCTTATGCTAATGCAAGCATGAAAGATCACAAGCCATGGTGTGATATGAGTGAGGGAAAATTTGGGGTGTTTACAGCTGCCCCTATTCAAGCATGAGTTAGCTGTGTAGGATGTAAGGGCCTAGCTTATCAGACAAACAAGATAACTTGTGGTTGAATACCAAAGACAGTCCGAAATGTGCACTCGCTGGATAGAAGAAGAAAAGGGATATAAATTGTAAAAGATAGTATAGTATGATTATTAAATGAAGGCGATGGAGGACGACCATCGAGCAGAGGATGACTTCTGGGGATAAAGTGGTAAGTAAAGCAATGACGGGGACGACTGACATGCTGGGGGAATAAAGGGATCATGATGGGGACGACCATCAGGTAAAGAAACAAGATTCTCTAGGGATTAAAGAAAAGCTTTGATGGGGACGGCCATCAAGTTTGTAAAGTAAAGTAAGCAACAATGGGGATGGCCATCGGTTTAAAGAATAAATGAAATAATGATGAGGTACGGTCATCAAAGGTGAAGGACGATCACCTAGCAGGGGATGGTTGCTCTTTATCATGACATAGGACGAATGTCGGATAGAAAAAGTCGACAATGGGGATGACAATCGGGTAAGCATGATGAAGGAAGATCATCAAAAGGTGAAGTACGATCACCTAGCAGGGGACGGCTGCTCTCGGGGTTTATCACGACATAGGACGAATGTCGGATAACCAGATCAACGATGGGGACAGCCATCAGATAAATGATGAAGGACGATCATCAAAAGGTGAAGGACGATCACCTAACAGGGGACAACTGCTCATTATCACGACATAGGACGAATGTCAGATAGAAAAGGGTTCCACCATCGGGGACCCTATTGGGGAAAGGATAAGGGACGGTCATCCAATGGTGAAGGATGATCACCTGGCAGGGGACGACTGCCGAAAGTATCACGACATAGAACAAATGTCGGATAGAAGAAAATTGTTCTATTGGTGACTTACTAGGGAATGGTAAACACGGACGAGTGCTTACGCTTTCAAAAACAAGAGATATAAGTGTTTGACACTGTGTATAGATTAAAGATGCAGACGAGCATCCTTAGGACTATGATATGGACGAGTATCGGTAGAAACAAATGCTAACGCGTATTCGGAGATGATGATACAGACGAGTACCAACTGGTTAACAAAGAACACAGACGAATGTCGAATCTGTTGAGGAGTGATATAAATACAAGATACGGACGAGTATCAAAGACTTCTGTACAAGTATAGGTGAGTATTGGTTTGTTGGTGAAGTACGAGCAAGACACGGACGAGTGTTTGACTTGCTGGGGAATGCATGACACGGACGAGTGTCAAGTATGTATTATATAACTAGGCATTTGTTTTGAGAATGCGAAGGATATGCTTTGGCTTTCTGTGGGGATAGGATGACACAGACGGGTGTCAAAAGGAGTGTGTTGTAAATAAGTGCTTTGCTGGCAGAAGGTATTCTGGCCACCATGCTGGGGGGAGTATGACACGGATGAGCGTCAAAAAGAGCATGTAGGTATCTGTACTCGAGGGTGCAAAAGGTATTCTAGCGACCTACGGGGGATAAGACGACACGGACGAGTGTCGAAAAGAGTATATGAATATGAACAGGCGTTTGTGTTGGAGAGTGCAAAGGGGACGCTTTGGTTTTTATTTGCAGGGGATGTGAGTTTTTTATATACATTGCTGATGAGATACTGATGGTAATTGCAGGTGACTGGCTCGAACCTGTCTTGTGATCATGCAGATGTTTGATTTTTGCCGCAATGCTCCGTATTAGACGGAATGCTACGCTTGTTTGGTGAATATGATGTAAATGCTATGATTATGCAAAAGAGAAACCGACTTAGGATTCAGATCCCGCTGGGATAAAGATTTCTGGCGTATCTGCTTGGAAGAATGTCCCGGCTGGGGAAGAGATCATTGGATCTATCAGGAGAGATAGCTCTGCTTGGGGAAATAGATCTTTAATTGATATACCCGTAAGGAGAACTCGGCTGGGGAGAAGGAAGCTTACGTCACTTTGTTGTGTAAGAGTTTCAGGCATTGCTCTTCTGGGGAGAGGATGGAAACTCTGTGGGGAGATAGTTCCTTTATCCTTGTTGAGGATGAGAGATCTGGTACACTGGTGGGGCTCTCGGCTAGGGAAGCTCCTATTGAGTAGACTTGTGCTGGGGATGAGGAGGCTTTGTCAACTCCGCTGGGGAAAAGCGGTTCAGATGTTGCTCGGGAGATCCTGCTTGGGGAGAAGGTACCTTCCGGGAAGTAGCATACTGGGGATGTGATGCTTGATATGCCCCATGTTGCGTATTGAATACCTGCAACCTGTTAAGACAAAAGAAACACACAAGTATCCTGAGGTATCCCTTACCGGATTCCGTCATAGGGGTTAGATATTCCTGAAAGTAAATATATTTCCTGCAAGCATTTATTAAAAATGGCTCATTTGTTTTATGCAAGTACTGTATCATGAATATTGGATGTTTTGCAAACGAACAAAAATGCACAAAACGAGGTGTGACTGAAATACTCTGATTTTATTAATCTAGGTGCCCTGAATTGGAAAATACAGTCAAAGAAACAAATCCCCTGGGATGAGGAGATTGCCATAAATTGAGAAAATAAAAGTGTTGGCAGTGTTGACGATGCTCTGATGAGCTTCCTTTGCTATGACCTGTATGACCTTGACGTTCTTCTCATCTTGCTTTCTAAAGAAGGCTGATTATGACCAATGCTTTGTCCTTTCAAAGCTTGCCATGTTATGAGTGATACAGACGAATTCAGAATGCAGTTGTTCGCTTATTCCCTGATTTTGCATGGATCGCCCTTTTGGGTTTTCAATCCATCAGGATACCCATTTTTACCTGAGCTGTACAATGCGGTTTTTCAACTCAGCGGGTGTACATTTTTTCAACTTTCCCTTATTTTTGCCCGAGTCTTTTATTCTATTTTTGACTCGTCGGGATTCCCTATTTTTGCCTGGACTTACATTCTAATTTTTATGTCCAGCGGGTCATTTTATGCGAAGTATTTTTTAACTGCATCTGAATTCACAGGGGATAAGAAATCTTCACCATCCATAGTAGTGAGAATCAGCGCTCCGCCAGAGAAAACCTTCTTTACTATGAATGGGCCGTCGTAATTTGGAGTCCACTTGCCCCTGTGGTCTGTATGAGGAGGAAGAAGTCTTTTCAGCACAAGATCTCCCACTTGGTATTCCCGAAGCCTGACTTTCTGATCGAAGGCTTTCTTCATCCTTTTCTGATATAACTGCCCATGGAAGATAGCAGCTAATATCTTCTCTTCGATCAGATTCAGTTGATTGTACCGATACCGGACCCACTCTGCTTCGTCCAGCTTTACATCCATCAGTACCCATAAGAAGGGTAGCTTAACTTCAATAGGTAGGATAGCTTCCATACCATACACAAGCTGATAAGGTGTTGCCCCAGTAGACATTCTGATTGAGGTTTGGTACCCATGCAAAGCAAACAGTAGCATCTCGTGCCAGTCTTTGTAAGTGACCACCATCTTCTGCACAATCTTCTTGATGTTTTTGTTAGTTGCCTCAACAACGCCATTCATCTTTGGCTTGTAAGGAGAAGAGTTGTGACGTTGAATTTTGAAGTCCCGACACAGTTCTGCCATCATTTTGTTGTTCAAATTGGAACCATTATCAGTAATGATTCGCTCGGGAACTCCATATCGACAGATGATGTCTCTTTTCAGAAATCTGGCTACCATTTGTCTGGTGACGTTTGCATATGAAGCTGCTTCAACCCACTTGGTAAAGTAATCAATGGCTACCAGGTTGAATCTGTGGCCATTTCAAGCAGTTGGTTCGATCTTTCCAATCATGTCAATGCCCCACATGGCAAAGGGACAAGGTGAAGACATCATGTTTAAAGGATTCGGAGGCACATGCACTTTATCCACGTAGATCTGGCATTTGTGGCATTTTCTGGCATAGGCACAACAGTCTGCGTCCATTGTGATCCAGTAGTAACCTGATCTTAACAATTTCTTAGCCATTGAATGTCCTCCAACATGGGTACCAAAAGATCCTTCATGCACCTCGTGCATCAGCAAGTCTGCTTCTTTCTTATCAACACATCTGAGAAGAACCATATCAAAGTTTCGCTTGTATAGTGAGCCATCAGCATTCAGGAAGAAACTATCGGCCAGCCTTCTTAATGTCTTCTTATCATTGAATGATGCCCCAGGTGGGTATGTTTGATCCTCCAAGAAGCATTTGATGTCATGGAACCAAGGCTTGTCATCTTTAGCAATGTTCATAGAGAAAACGTATGTTGGTCGGTCCAATCTGGATACCAAAATCCGAGGCACATAATTTGCAGTTTGAACCCTGATCATGGAGGAAATGGTAGCTAAAGCATCCGCAAACTGATTTTTGTCTCGGGGGATATACTCAAGTTTGACTGTTGTGAAGAAAATCAATAATCCCCTCATGTAGTCACGATATGGAATCAGATGCTCTTGGTGAGTGTACCATTTGTCGTTGGTCTGATTGATTACCAAAGCTGAATCTCCGAAAACATTCAAAGTCTTGATCCTGAGGTCAATGGCTTCCTCAAGACCCATGATACAGGCTTCGTATTCAGCTTCGTTGTTAGTGTATACAAAGGTGAGTTTTGCCGAGAAAAGCATATGAACTCCTTTAGGTGTAATAAGCACTGCACCAACTCCACGACCATTCATATTGACAGCCCCATCAAACATCATAGTCCATTCTTCCCTTGGGTTAGGCCCTTCAGTGTGAACATGCTCTTCATGATCTTTTGCTTTTAGGTACATGATGTCTTTATCAGGGAAGTCAAATCTCATTGGCTGGTAATTATCAATGGGTTTCTCAGCCAAATAGTCAGACAGTACACTGCCCTTGATGGCCTTTTGAGATGTGTACTGAATGTCATACTCTGTCAGAATCATTTGCCATCTTGAAACCCTTCCGGTAAGTGCTGGCTTCTCAAATATGTACTTGACGGGGTCCATTTTTGAAATCAATAAGGTAGTGTGAGTCAACATATACTGTCTTAGTCGGCGAGCAGCCCACGCTAAAGCACAACAAGTTTTCTCGAGCAGTGAATAAAATTGTTCACAGTCGGTAAACTTTTTGCTTAGGTAGTATATTGCATACTCTTTTCGACCAGACTCGTCATGCTAGCCCAACACACACCCCATTGACCCTTCTAATACTGTTAGGTACATTATCAGAGGTCTTCCTTCAATTGGAGGCATAAGAATCAGAGGTTCTTGCAGGTACTCCTTGATCTTGTCAAAAGCCTTCTGGCAATCTTCGTTCCACCTGACCTTTTCTTAACAATTTGAACAAGGGCTCACAGGTTGCAGTGAGGTAAGATATGAACCTTGATATGTAGTTCAATCTACCTAAGAACCCCCGAACTTCCTTTTCAGTCTTCTGTGCAGGCATCTCCTGAATGGCTTTGACTTTATCAGGATCAACTTCAATTCCCTTTTCACTTACGATGAATCCCAACAGTTTACTGGAACGTACCCCAAATGTGCATTTGTTGGAGTTTAGTTTCAGCTGATATTTTCTCAGATGCTTGAACAACTTCAGCAGGTTTATCAGATGATCTTTTTCAGTGAGGGACTTGGTAATCATATCATCCATATAGCATTCAATTTCTTTGTGGATCATATCGTGGAATAATGTTATCATAGCCCGTTGATAAGTCGCATCGGCGTTCTTCAGTCCAAAAGGAATTACCTTGTAACAAAAAGTGCCCCAAGGTGTGATGAAGGTTGTTTTCTCCATGTCTTCGGGTAACATCTTGATCTGATTATACCCAGAAAAACCATCCATGAAAGAAAACATCGAGAACTGAGCTGTGTTGTCGACCAATACATCAATGTGAGGTAATGGGAAGTCATCCTTTGGGCTAGCTCTGTTCAGGTCCCGGTAGTCCACACACATACGTACTTTGCCATCCTTCTTAGGCACTGGTACAATGCTAGCAACCCATGGCGGGTAACTAGTTACAGCAAGGGAACTAGCGTCCCACTGTTTTTGTACTTCTTCCTTAATCTTCATGGCCATATCCGGGCGAGTACGGCGTAACGTTTGCTTCACTGGAGGACAATCTTCTTTTAATGGCATCTTGTGCATAACAATATTTGTATCTAGACCTGGCATGTATTGATAGGACCAAGCAAAGACTTCGACGTATTCTCGAAGCATATCAATAAGTTGTTCTTTTACTGAAGCCTGCAGACAGGCCCCGATCTTTACTTCTTTCAAATCCTCTTCGGTACCAAGATTAACTGTCTCAACCTCCTCTTGATGAGGAGTAATCACTTTCTCTTCTTGTCTCAACAACCTGGCTAACTCTTCAGGTAACTCATAGTCTTCTTCAACCCCTTCATCAGCTTGATTAATTGGATTGTTGAAGTCATACAAGGTCAATGCAGTGTTGTTGTCGGTGCAATCTGGAGGATAATCTCTGCAAGGGTTGAGATTGGTTCGTTTTAGTGATCAATTTTAATCTTGTAAAAAATGAACTTATTTATTTTGAAAACATTGCCATTTTATTATTTTGTACAAAAGTGTAAAATGAAAAGACAGTGAGCGAAAAAGAGACTCGTTTGCAAAAGATATCCTGATATTCATTGATAATCCATTTGCACAAAATTACAATATGACCCTATTACAAAATGAGTCCTGACACCTTGGGAAAGATGCAGGACTTGATGCATGCTAAGAAAAGGCAGGAAATAATAATTACTCTACAGGAGTAACCCTTATAGTTTCCTGGGAAGACTAGTTAAGGACTTGGTGACCCGGGATCCTTGGACGTATCCAGCTCTCCAGGTTGAGGTCTCTTTCCGCCTCGTCTTCCATGTTGTTAACAACATCTGGGGTGAGCATTCCCCCACTGACGAACTTGGGCTCCTTAGCAGCCTCTGATTGATCTTGTCAGAATGGTTTGTAACCCAAACCGAATCTGTCTTCCTTCTTCTCCACCGATAGCAGCTTGCCCCATCCTTGGGCATTTCCATCTTCAACAACCTTCCGGGCTTGCTGATAGGAGACAAATGAAGTACCTAACCTATCCTCCTAGAATGCAGCAAATACTTCATTCGTCGCCTCATTGACATTCAGAGCCTCGAACCCTTGGCTTATGGTTTCATAGATTTCACCATCCACCTCAATGTGTTTGTACATAGCCAGATGGCTAACAAATATGTCCGCTTCACCATAGATGGTGATAATCTGTCCTTCCCACTCATATTTCAATTTTTGGTGAAGGGTCGACGTAACTGCGCCATCGGTGTGAATCCATGGTCGACCCAACAAACAGTTGTAGGCCGGCTGAATGTCCATCACATAGAAAGTAGTCTGAAAGACCTGTGGACCGATTATCACATGCAACTCCACCTCTCCAAGATCAGACCTCTTGGAGCCATCAAAAGCCCTGACCACCAGATTGCTTGGTCGGAGAGCTATACCATCATATTCAAGCTTGACAAGAGCTTTCTTCGGCAAGACATTGAGTGAAGACCCAGTGTCTACAAGAACATGAGAGAGCACAACCCCTTTACACTCTAAAGTGATGTGTAAAGTTTTGTTGTGGTGACATCCTTCTGTTGTTAAGTCAGTATTGGTGAAACCTAGCCCATGGATAGTATTAACATTGGACACTACCGTCTCAAGCTGATTCACTGTGATCTCCTCCGACACGTAGGCAGCGTGCAGGACTTTGAGTAGTGCATCCCAATGAGCTTCGGAACACAACAACAGGGATAAGATGGAGATCTTAGAAGGAGTCTGGTGGAGCTGATCCACAACTTTGTAGTCACTTCTTTTAATTATCCTCATAAATTCATCCACGTCCTGATCAAAGGATGATTTATGAGTCTCTTTGGGTGCAGGTTCTCCAGGTGCCACACTTTTCCCTTTGGCTTTGGAAATAACCTCTGCCTCAATGTTAGTTCTTGGAGCTTATGACACGAAGAGGCGTCCGCTTCGGGTGAAGCTTCCGCCTCCCCCGACATTATCCATTTGGGGGGTGTGAACCGAAGAATCAAGAAGGACTCTTTCTCCGTTGCAGTAAAGGTCTGCATCATAGTGCCATGGTACAACATTGTTTTTGTCATATGGAATAGGCCCTGGCACTGTGATGGTGATTGGGCTAACTGCAGCAGAGGTTGGAACCGTTATTGTTTGCGGATCATAGAAAATGGTGACAGGACCTCTGGTGGATGTTGGTGGTGATGAATTGAAGCTTGATTGTTGCTGAAACTGTTGCTGAGATTGTTGTTGAAAGTTGCTGGAGTTTGGGATTGTTGTAGGGTCATAATAAATAGTAATTGTGGAGACGTCGTTGTTGGTGGTTGCTGTAGTTGTAGAAGTGGATGAAATGGAACTGTTGTTTGTTGAAGTGATGGAAGAAGTGATTGCTAATTTTGTAGATGAGTCGGTAGGAACAATTGTTGTTGCAGTTGTAGGAGAATCATTTGTTGTTGAAAAAGGAGTTGCTGGTGTTGTAGACGCTGTTGTGGTTATTTGCAGAATGCCTTCTTTAATCAAGCCATTGATTCCATTCCTCAAGCTCGCACACCCGTTCTCGAATACCTTACAAGATTCACAACAGGCCTCACAACTTGGACACACTTGGCATCTTAAAAGCTGAGCTTTAACCTCTGCCAGCGGTGTCTGAATACTTGCAGTATCTTCAATTAAACTCAAGGGTGAGCCTTCTTCTATTGCATTATTCCTTGGCCCACCATGGCTGGGCATAGGATTCTTCATGACATTAGGGGGTGGTGCAAAATTTAGGGCCTTTGAATCTACCAGATCCTGGACCTTCATATGCAGAGCCCTGCATTTTTCCTTGGAGTGACCAGGTGCATTAAAATGAAAAGCACACCTAGCGTTGACGTCGTAATTTCTCGGAAGGTTCTGAGGATCAGGTGGAGCCAATGTACTTAACTCGACAAGATTGAGCTTTAGGAGTTATGGCAGCAATGTGGCATATGGCATTGGAATAGGGTCAATCACCCTGTTGATCTGAGATGGCCGCTGTTGAAAAGGGCGTTGTTGTTGGTTGTTGTTATTGTTGTTGTAAGATCTTTGTTGAGGAAACTGTGGCTGTTGAGGAAAATGCTATGGTTGTTGAGTATACTGAGGAGGCGGAGTAGGAATAGTGACGACAGCAACTGATCTGGGCAGATATTGGAGTCTTCCTCTTCCCACATGTATAGAATTTGTTTCACCAGATCGGCGGGACCCAGCAAATGGCTTCCTTGCACTGCTTGAACTGGAACCGTTGTCGGAAATCTTTCCCATCTTCACTAAGCTCTCAATTCTTTCCCCAGCTATCACCACGTCTGCAAAGCTGGTGGAAGAAAATGCAGCCAATCTGTCAATAGAGGTACCCTGGAGAGTATTCATGAACATATCTGCCATCACCCTTTCTGACATCGGGGGTTGAACAGAAGCAGCTAGTTGCCTCCACCTTTGGGCATACTCTCTAAAGCTTTCACGGGAAGACTGTGACATTCCCATCAGAAGGGTTCTGTTTGGAGCCATGTCCAGATTATACTGATATTGACGAATGAAAGCTTCATCCAAGTCTTTCCAATTTCTCACTGTGTCCCTGGTCAAATGGGAATACCACTCTCAGGATGCCCCTGTCAAGCTATCCTCAAAGTAAAACATCCACAGCTTTTCATCTATGGTGTAGGCTTTCAATCTCCCCAGGAAAGACTGAAGATGGGTACGTGGGTAGGATGTTCCATTGTATCTTTCAAAACAAGGAGGTTTGAACTTGTGAGGAATTCTAACCCCTTCCACCAATCCCATGTCCATGACATCAAAACCCAGAGAGTTTTGGGATTCAAGAGACCTTAGCTTCTCTGCAATTTCATCTAACCGACGATCGTAAACTTCGTCTCCAGCCCCAACCACAGTAAACTATTCTTCCTGAGGGTCTTCTTGCAAGGCCCTCCCTCTAGTGTTACCTTGGGTGTTTCTTATAGCATTGATGTCTAGGTTCAGATGAGGTCCAAACTCTGGTGGATCAGTACGAGGCTGTACGTGATCACTGTTACTGGTACCCCCTGTACCTGGATGGTTTTCCTCGGGAGTTTGCCGCTCGACTAACTCTCTCAGTCTCTCCTGGCTCCGAGCCAAACCGGTCATCACTATCATATATTGATTCATTTGGGCCCTCATCTCTGTCCTCTCATTGGCCATTTGGGCTCTCACTTCAGTCAATTCTTATTGAGCCTGATCCATTTGTAATCCCTGAAGGTTGTTTCTTGTCCGATACCGGTGCACTCTATTGACAGGGAACACTCTTCTGCGAGCAATGTTTCCTGAAACCACAACAAAGTGAGAAACAACAACAAAACAAAAAAACCTACAAAACAAAGAGAAAATGTTAGTATGCAATGCAAGATGTCTATTTGTCCTCCAAGGGTATCCGGTTTGGTTCTTTGGTTTTGACCCTTCCAGACCTCGAGGAAATGATGATGTTGTAGAGAGATAAAGCCCATGAAATAATACAAACCATATATTACAAAAAATGTGAAGATACATAGTTTGATTACAACAAAGTTCCCATGGTGGGTCAAAATACAACAACAAAATCAAAAGTGCAAACAAAAAGAGGTACAAATACAAGGAAATCAAACATCCAGTCCAAAGTCATCCTCTCTGACTTCCTTCAGGAGAGCCTCCGTCACTAGACCTACTAGGTGCTCTGTAATGGTCCTGATGAGGAGGTTCCTGGTGGCAATGGCACTGGTCAACTTCTTGTGCTTATCCTGATCTTTTGACCTCTTCAACCCCGCCCGGAGTTTCAACTCAGAGATCTCCTTCTGTGCTGCTAACAAAGCTGCTTGATTCTTCTTCTCACTAGCCTCTAGCTGCTCTATCCTAGCTTGAGTTCTCTGATCCTCCTGTGCACGGGCCTCAGTGATCCTGATCCACCTAGCCTGGCTCTCCTCTAAGTAATGCGCAGCCCTGACCTTCTGAGTCTTAGCTTCCTTGCAAGCATTCTTCAGTACTAACTCTCCTGCTCTAGCCTTTCTGATGTAGTCATCCGTCTTCTCAATCTTGGTCAAGTGCTCAATCCGGAGCTTCTCTAACCTCTCATTATCTAGACGGTTGTCATTCCTCTCCCAGAGGGTCTTCTTCAAAGCTTCAGAGAGCTGAGTATTCCTTTCCTTCAATTTCTCAAACTCCTCTAAACTGACAGTGGCTGCAGGCTCTACTGCTGATGGTCCAGGTACATCCTCTAAGGTGAATGGCTTTCGGGTGATCTGCCCCTTGGTACGAGACCAATCAAGATACTATGCTGAAGCTATGTTGTTGCATTTGCCAAGGATAGCTGTCCCCTTAGTCTGTATATTGTCCCAGGCCTAGGCTTCCTGTCTGACAATGGCAAGGTTGTATTGGATGTCGCAATAGAGGGTTTCTGTCAAATCTTTCCCTCTTGGGGGATGTAATAAAGCATACCCTAATTGTCTCTTGAAAAGTAAAGAGTTGTAGTTGATGCAACCTTTTACTCCAATCAAGGGTACATTGGGATACTGCCCACAGCTAGTAATGATCTCTTTGCCCTTGGTGCTCTGAGTGCACCATCTGATGTCTTCTGATGTAAGGGAAATCAATCTCTTAGCCCAGTTCCTTGGCTGATGTGGATTCAGGAAAGTGTCGGACTTCGGGAAGTTCCTTAACAACCAACAGTAGAAGAGGGGTGCACAACATCTGACCAATTTCCCCCTTTGCTTCTCATTCCTTTGGTGCACTGAGTAGTAAAAGTCTCCAAGCAAGGTAGGAACTGGGTTCCTCAATAAGAATAGGTGAATAGCATTCTTGCTTACAAACTTTGGCTTGTCTGCAAACAAGATAACTCCATATATGCTGAGGGCTAGAAGTGCACAAACAGCATCCCACTTCCCTGCTGTAGCATGCAGGGTGGCTTGGGAAATCAAGAAGTCCAAGTGAATGCCTGGGATTCCAGCCTTGGTGGTCATGCTCTGATCAATAAGGGTAGGCTCCAAGTGCAAGGCCTTAGCTATATCTTCATTCTTGGGAGTAACCAACTCAGGGTTGAAAGGAATCCCTCTCCTGATGGGGACACCTAACAACATGGAGAACTCTTCCATCAATGGTCCTAGCTGAAAATATGGGAAGGTGAAGCATCTGAGAGGAGGGTCATAAAACTGGAAGCAAGTGTGAATCATGCTCCTCTGGAATGCATCCAGGTCCATGATCATGTCCAACATGCCTCCATAATGTTCCCTGAATAGAGGAACATGATCAGGAGTGATGAGAGACTGGATCTGTTTGATGCCTGTCCGAGTAGGCTCAAAGAAATGGTATGTGATGTTGCTAGTGAAGAAGACTGAGGGTAACTGCTGATAAAGGCCACTGAAGAAGAGGCTGAAGAAGAGTCTCTGATGAAGACAACTGATGAAGAGAACTGAAAAGAATCTCTGGTGTAGCTGATGCAGATAACTGAAGGATTCTGAGCAGCAGAATAGGTCAAAACCAAACCAAAGATAAGATATGGATACCCTGTAAAACAAATAGACAAATGCTAAATGATGCAAAATGATGTATGCAGAATGATATGCAAGGGTTTGTGATCAAGTGCTGGATCTGTTATCTTCCTTGAAATTCTAGGATCAGGTACGTGATGTCGAATGAGATGTTTAAACACTTGAAGACTTAAACAAAAACTTAAAGTGCAGGTAAAATAAATAACACAGGAAATTGTTAACCCAGTTCAGTGTATCTCCACACTTACATCTGGGGGCTACCAAGCCAGGAAGGAAATCCAATATAAGTAATATTAATTCTGGACTTAAACCACTCAGTTTAATCCTTCACTTAATATCTACCCAAGGCAATTTCTACCTAAGACACAACTTAGATATGAGTACCAACTCACTCCCCCTCAATCACACAGTGATATGTTACAATGTTTAATAAAATTGAAGTCACACTTCAAACACAACAGCTTGATTTTACTTCACAGTTTCAATCAAGACACAATACACTTTTTGCTTAAAAGCTCATAAAGTGATACACAACTAAAACCTGCTATTAAACACAAACACCCTATTTAGTCTTCTTAATTTCGTCCTCTATTCTGAGAGTTTCTGCTCCTTAAATAGATGCTTGGATTTTTGGGCTTTCTGTAGATTATCCAGTCCTAATAAGTCATGCTATCATCACCTTGAATTAGGGTTTGTTACTTCCTTGATTCTAGGTGAGGTAGTTATTCCGTTATACTGAAATCAGATAACTAAGCTCCCTACAGATGCGCCTTGTATTGTTTTATCCATTCACAATTAACTCCAGATAAATTCCCTGAATTTATTCAGTTCTGTTATGCATCATTTAAGTCTGGTAGCAGGTTTGAGATGTCACAACATCTGGTGTGACATCCTGATGTCTGAACTTAATTCATTAACTTATACAATGTCACAACATCTGGTGTGACATCCTGAACTAAGTTCATTAACTTATACTCTGTTTGATAATGTCACAACATCTGGTGTGACATCCTGAACTAAGTTCAACACTTCTTGTTGGTCAAAAAATCTGCCAATTCTAAACATCTACAAACTCCCCCTTTGGCTAATTTTTGGCTAACACAATCTTCTGGTTTTATCAGAGTGCAACAGAGTTTTATTTATCAGAGTGCAGCAGAGTTCTTTTCTGTTTAATCATATGAGAATTTGCTTCCCCTTAAACCTGTATGTATACTGACTTGTTCAACAGAATTTTCTATTAAAAACTTAGTTCAGAAGCAGGCATTAAACAGACAAACAACATTTTTCATTAATCAGGCAAACTGCAGCAGACATTGTTGATGTTTGATGTTCAGTACACTTCTCTTCTCCCCCTTGTTAGACAGAAATTTGGGCCAAATTACACAAGCAGAGAGGAATACAAAATATTCAAAATTACAAAACCAAAATACAATGCTGAAACATTTTCCTCACACATTTCACTCAGATTCATCATATTCAGTATCCCCTTCCTCTTCAGATTCATCATCAGATTCATCATCAGATTTAGCAGCATTCTGAGCACCCTCTTCCATCTCCAGCCTTTGAATTACTTCTTCAAGCTTTTTCTTCCTGGCATCCAGCTCTTTGCAAGTGTTCTTCAGTTCTGCAATCAAGGCAGCTTTGGATATGGGAGTCTTTGCACTTGATGGTCCAACAGATGTCCCACTGGGAGCTTCAACATCAGCAGCATGATGGCTCAAGAATAGTTTGTAGTGGAAGGCCAGTGGACTTTCTCTCTTGCAGACTGAATCCTTCTCAGTGAGGATGCCTGGATACTGGTTGAGGATGATTCCACATAACAGAGATGGAAAAGCAATGGGAAGCTTTGTTGCTGATGTTCCTGCATGCTTTAGGGTTTGATCAAATATGTAAGCCCCAAAGTCCAACTTTGTTTGGGTGCCCACAACATAAATGAATCTTCCCAATCCATTAGCTATTGAAGAAGTATGGTTGGTAGGGACCCAGTTGACAGTACCAATTCTATGCAGCATTGCATACTTCCTTGTTAGCAAGCTAACAGAAAGTTTGCCCTTGACTGGCCAAGTTTTGACCTGGTTGGCAGTGATGACCTTGAAAACTTGGTTGTCAGTCTTCCCCAGCTCATTAGGCCCATCAGATTATCTCCCTAGGTAATGATTTATAACCCTAGGAGAGAATTCAACACATCTCCCTCTTACATAAACCTTTCTGAATTCTTCTGACTTTCCATCAGCACAGTCTTCTTGCAGGTTGACAATGAACTCCTTGACCAGCAGCTCATAGCAGGGTGAAAAAATTGAAACTGTCTTGAATAAACCAGCAGAGGATATTAGGTCTATTACCTCAGTGCACTCTAGTGCATTGCTGCCCAGCTCTCTTTCCAGTGCCACCCTTCTTTGGTAGACATATTTCCATTTGTTCACACTTGACACATGATGGAATGACACATTGTCCAGAGGAGCTTCTGGAACAACAGAGGTATACCTTGAAGGTGTTGGTTTCTTCCTTGGTTGGGATGTTGGGACATCCTCTTCAACATCTGAATCAGGTGGAGTTACAGCTTTCCTCTTTTGGGTATTCACCTTGCTCCATTGTTTAGTAGGTCCAAATACAACTTTGGCCTTGTCTTTCTTTGGAGTAGGCTGTTTCTTTTCAGGAGTTGCATGTCCAGCAGTCTTCTTCTCCTTCCTAGCCCTAAGCCTTTTGGCTATGCTAGGATCAACAGATGCAATGATCTTTGTGTCAGAGTCATCATCTATTGCTTCAACAGGAGGAGGTTGGGAAGCCTCCTTTTCAGCAGGTGGATCAACAGGAGCTTGGTTCAAGGGTGGATCAACAGAGGCCTTGTTCTGGTCCTCAGATGTTTCAACATCTATTGGGACATCCTATTGAGCAGGAGTGTCCTCTTCAGCCTGATTGCTTTGTTCTTCTTGTGGAGCAGGCATGGTGTTCAGGGGAACAGATACCCCACGCACTACTCTTTGTTCAGATAAAATCCAATTCACAAGATGCTTGATGGATGCATCCATATAATCAGAAGCTTTGATGGATGCATCCACATAATCAGCGCATGCGCTGGCCTGGTGGAAAGCTTGTTGGTCCAAGGGTGATGAAGCCTAGGGCGTGGTGTTTGAGGATGAAGGAATCCCTTTGCTTTTGCTGAACACAGGTTCCTTTGCTCTTCTCACATTTGGAGTTCTAGGTTTTTGAGCAAGAGGAACACTTCCTCTGATTTCGTCTATGGGAGTAGTATCCATTGGTACCATAGAGATTGGGGTTGCATGCACCACATCTTCTTGGTTGAGATTCTCATCCATGATGTTAGGGTTTTGATGTTGAGACATTTTTTAGAATGTAGTGAAAGAAGAGTTTAGGTTTGATTGATTTTGATAAGCTCAGAAAATCAACTTTAGCATGCAAATGGTTTTGAGGAGATAGTGAGGAGATGAAGAGCTGAGAGCAAGCTTGAGCTTTTATAAAATCCGTTATTGGTGGAATTCTAAAAAGTGGAATATACAGAGTTAGTGACCAGACTGGTGCTGCCATCTGGTGATCATGCCACACGATGTCATAGGACATGTTGGCACTTCTCCATAACTGCTATATTTCACATAAGCAGATTCTCAATTTACCCCCTAGGTTTTCAAATTGGGTAGCATCCAAAGCTTTAGTAAATATATCAGCCAATTGCAGATCTATGGCTACATGTTCTAATGAAATCACCTTCTCTTCCACAAGATCTCTGATGAAATGATGCCTGATATCAATGTGCTTGGTCCTGCTGTGTTGGATAGGATTCTTTGATATGTTAATAGCACTTAAATTGTCATAGTACAATGTCATGACATCTTGTGGGACATTGTATTCTGTGAGCATTTGCTTCATCCAAACCAACTGTGAACAACTACTACCAGCTGCAATATATTCAACTTCAGCAGTGGATAAGGATACACAATTTTGTTTCTTACTGAACCAAGAAATCAAATTGTTTCCTAGAAAGAAGCATCCTCCTGATGTGCTCTTTCTATCATCAGCACTTCCAGCCCAGTCAGCATCACAAAAGCCAGTAAGAATTGGATCACATCCATGAGAGTACATTATGCCATAGTCACAAGTACCATTGACATATTTCAAAATCCTCTTAACCTGGTTTAGATGGCTTACTTTTGGCTCAGTTTGATATCTTGCACATACACCTATAGCAAAAGCTATATCTGGTCTGCTAGCAGTCAGATATAATAGGCTTCCAATCATGCTTCTGTATAAGCTTTGGTCCACATTCTCACCCTTGTCATCCTTTGTTAGCTTTAAATGAGTGGGGGCAGGTGTTCTTTTATGACTTGCATTTTCCATCCCAAACTTCTTGACAGTGTTCTTTGCATACTTGCTTTGGGATATGAACATGGAGTCCTCCATCTGCTTGATTTGCAGTCCAAAAAAGTAGGTTAGTTCACCTACTAGGCTCATCTTAAATTCAGATTCCATTTGAGTAACAAAATGTTTAACCATCCTGTCTGACATCCCACCAAAGACTATGTCATCTACATATATTTGAGCAATCATGACATTTCCTTCTTCATCCTTCACAAACAAGGTTTTTTCTATTCCACCTTTCCTGTACCCTTGTTTTATGAGAAAAGTGGTCAATCTTTCATACCATGCTCTTGGGGCTTGCTTCAGACCATAAAGAGCCTTCCTTAGTTTGTATACATGATCTGGACAGCTTGGATCAACAAATCCCTTAGGCTGCTCCACATATACCTCCTCATTTAGATATCCATTTATAAAGGCACTTTTCACATCCATTTGAAATAGCTTGAACTTCAGGATACAACCAATTCCTAAAAGTAGTCTGATTGATTCATGCCTTGATACTGGTGCAAAGGTTTCATCAAAGTCTACTCCTTCAATTTGTGTGAATCCTTGAGCTACATGTCTAGCCTTGTTCTTTGTAACAACTCCCTGCTCATTTGACTTGTTCTTGTACACCCACTTAGTGCCAATCACATTTATGTCATCAGGCCTAGGAACAAGATCCCACACTTCATTCCTTGTAAACTGGCCTAATTCTTCTTGCATAGCAGAAATCCAGTACTCATCATTCAGAGCTTCCTTGATGTTTTTAGGTTCTATCTTTGAAACAAAACAGGAACCTGAAATCATCTCTCTTGATCTAGTGATTACACCACTGTTGGGATCACCAATTATCATATCTTTAGGATGATCCTTCTGGATTCTGATGGAGGGAGGTTTGCTGGATTGTTCTGTCCTTGCCTCAGTTAGAGTGAAGTCGGGATTATCACTCTTTATTTCAGCTTCAGTCTGACTGTCAGCAGATGTTCCAACATCATCTGCAACATCTGCAGGGGCATCATCAATAATCACATTTATTGACTCCATTATAACCTTGGTTCTGGAGTTAAATACTCTATAGACTCTGCTATTTATGGAGTATCCAAGGAAAATCCCTTCATCACTTTTAGGATCCATCTTCCTTCTTTGATCCCTATCAGCCAGAATGTAACAATTACTTCCAAACACATGAAAGTACTTGACTGTAGGTTTTCTGCCCTTCCAGACTTCATAGATGGTGGACAAGGTTCCCTTTCTTAGAGTGACTCTATTGTGAATGTAACAAGCTGTGTTCATAGCTTCAGCCCAGAAGTACAGTGGTAACTTTTTAGCATGAATCATAGCTCTTGCTGATTCTTGGATAGTTCTGTTCTTCCTCTCAACAATCCCATTCTGTTAAGGGGTGATAGGAGAAGAATACTCATGATTGATTCCTTCTGAAGAGCAGAAATCTGAGAATTTTTGATTCTCAAACTCCTTTCCATGGTCACTTCTTATTCTGACCACACAACTTGCTTTTTCTCTTTGTATTCTTTGGCATAAATCTTTGAATACCTCAAACACATCAGACTTTTTTTTTATGAAATTTATCCATGTATATCTTGAAAAGTCATCAACCACCACATAGGCATACCTTTTTCCACCAAGACTCTCAACCTGCATTGGTCCCATAAGATCCATATGCAATAATTCCAAAACTTTGGAAGTTGTCAGATGTTGGAGCTTTGGATGTGACATCTTGGTTTGCTTGCCTATTTGACATTCACCACGTACTTTGCCTTCATCAATCTTCAGTCTTGGAATACCTCTTACAACCTCCATAGATATGATCTTCTTTATTCCTCTGAGATGAAGATGACCCAGTCTTTGGTGCCATAGCTTCACTTCTTCTTCTTTGGCTAAGGAGCAAGTTGAGGTAAGACTGAAATCTTGAGGTTCCCACATATAGCAGTTGTCTTTAGATCTGGATCCTCTCATGACAACCTTCTATTCTTTATCAGACACTATGCATTCAGTTTTGGTAAAGTTTACACTGTAACCTTGATCACATAATTGACTTATGCTGATCAAGTTAGCAGTCAATCCTTTTACCAGCAGCACATCATCTAGTCTTGGTACATCTGGGCAGTCCAAAGTCCCAACTCCCTTGATTTCTCCTTTAGCTTCATCTCCAAAGGTTACATATCTGGATGAGTGTGACTTTAAGTCTACCAGCAGATTCTTCAATCCAGTCATGTGCCTTGAGCATCCACTGTCAAAGTACCAGTCTTCCTTAGCTGATACTCTGAGAGATGTATGAGCTATATAGGAAACAACCTTCTTTGACCATTTTTTCCTGTTGTGAGGTTTCCTTTGATGCCTCTGCCCTGTGTAGTGTCCATCTTTAGAGCTCCAAGGTTGTTTGTTGAACTTGTTCTTGGGCATGTATTTGTAGCTTTGATCAGCATGAAGACTAGCTTTAGGTACCCATACTTTCTTGATGACCTCTGTCTTCTGCTTAGGGGGTTGCTGATGTCTTTGATTTTGATGTCCATGCAACACTTTCTTGGTGACCTCTGTCTTCTACTTAGGGGGTTGCTGATACCTTTGATTTGGATATCCATGCAGCTTGTAGCAAAAAGGTTTGATGTGACCAAACCTTCCACAATGATGGCATCTCCATCTTTGATACTTCTTTTTCATCATGTTCTTTTCATGATGTTGGAACATCTGTTGGGACATCTTGTTTGACTTTATGGGATTTGAAGTTGTTTTGCTGGTGCTAGCCTCAAACTTTTGAGCTTTATTAAATCCCAGCCCAGTTCTATCCCCTGAGTGCTTGTTGTTGTTGAGAATGACATCCAGTGTGTTTGAGCTACTGTTCAGCATTCTGACAGATTTGGACATATGCTCCAACTTGGAGTTGAGAAGGCTTACTTCACTTTTCAAAGTGTCAATGATCTCTAGATTACTTGTCTTTTCAACCTTTAAGGCCTCAATCTGCTTCTTCTGCTTTATATTCTCCATGCATACTTCAGTGCTCCTTTTACACAGCATCTTGTATGATTCTTCAAGCTCTTCAAAAGTCAGCTTCTCATCACTGGATCCCCCTTCAGATTCACATACTCCAACTAGAGCAGTGATGTGCTTTGTAGATTCTTCTTCTGATTCACATCCTGAGTCTTCATCTGACCAGGTCACAGAGAGACCTTTCTTCTGCTTCTTTAAATAGGTAGGGCATTCATTTCTGATGTGTCCATATCCTTCACATCCATGACATTGAATCCCTTTTCCTTGGTTGGTCTTCTCATCATAATTTGACCTTCTATTAGAATCATAAGGTCTTTTATTCTCAGAAGAGTTTGAGTTTCTTCCACTTGGTCTGGACCTGCTATCCATTCTTTTGAGAATCTTGTTGAATTGTCTTCCAAGCATAACAATTGTTTCTGATAAATTTTCTTCAGGGTCTGCTTCATGATTTTCTTCTTCTTTATCAGTATTTGAAACCAAGGCTATGCTTTTGTTTTTCTTCACAATTGTATCATTCATTCCCATCTCAAATGTTTGAAGGGAACCAATGAGCTCTTCAACCTTCATTTTGCATATGTCCTGAGCTTCTTCTATTGCAGTAACCTTCATGTCAAATCTTTTTGGTAAAGATCTGAGAATCTTTCTTACCAGTTTTTCATCACTCATCTTCTCTCCCAAAGCACCAAAAGTATTAGCTATTTCCAAGATGTTCATGTAAAACTCATGAATTGTCTCATCTTCCTTCATTCACAAGTTTTCAAACTTGGTGGTGAGAAGTTGAAGTCTTGACATCTTCACCTTTGATGTTCCTTCATGAGTGGTTTTGAGAGTGTCCCAAACATATTTGGCCAGCTCACAGTGATGCACAAGTCTGAATATGTTCCTATCAATGCCATTGAATAAGGCATTTAAGGCTTTGGAATTTCCAAGTGCTGAATCTTCTTCCTCCTTGCTCCATTCTTCTTCAGGCTTCAACACTTTTGCCCCATCCTTGTTGTCTTGGACAGGGTGCTCCCATCCTTTGTTGACTGCTTTCCAAGCCCTACAATCAAGTGATTTTAAGAATGCTACCATTCTTGGCTTCCAGTAGTCATAGTTGGATCCATCAAATATAGGTGGTCTATTCACAGATCCTACATCTCTGTCCATGTTCCCAAAATTTGCAGTCCCTAGATCTCACCCAGTTAAACAGGCAGGGTGCCTGATCTGATGCCAATTGAAATTCTGGGATCAGGTACGTGATGTCGAACGAGATGTTTAAACACTTGAAGACTTAAACAAAAACTTAAAGTGCAGGTAAAATAAATAACACAGGAAATTGTTAACCCAGTTCAGTGTATCTCCACACTTACATCTGGGGGCTACCAAGCCAGGAAGGAAATCCAATATAAGTAATATTAATTCTGGACTTAAACCACTCAGTTTAATCCTTCACTTAATATCTACCCAAGGCAATTTCTACCTAAGACACAACTTAGATATGAGTACCAACTCACTCCCCCTCAATCACACAGTGATATGTTACAATGTTTAATAAAATTGAAGTCACACTTCAAACACAACAGCTTGATTTTACTTCACAGTTTCAATCAAGACACAATACACTTTTTGCTTAAAAGCTCATAAAGTGATACACACCTAAAACCTGCTATTAAACACAAACACCCTATTTAGTCTTCTTAATTTCGTCCTCTATTCTGAGAGTTTCTGCTCCTTAAATAGATGCTTGGATTTTTGGGCTTTCTGTAGATTATCCAGTCCTAATAAGTCATGCTGTCATAACCTTGAATTAGGGTTTGTTACTTCCTTGATTCTAGGTGAGGTAGTTATTCTGTTATACTGAAATCAGATAACTAAGCTCCCTACAGATGCGCCTTGTACTGTTTTATCCATTCACAATTAATTCCAGATAAATTCCCTGAATTTATTCAGTTCTGTTATGCATCATTTAAGTCTGGTAGCAGGTTTGAGATGTCACAACATCTGGTGTGACATCCTGATGTCTGAACTTAATTCATTAACTTATACAATGTCACAACATCTGGTGTGACATCCTGAACTAAGTTCATTAACTTATACTCTGTTTGATAATGTCACAACATCTGGTGTGACATCCTGAACTAAGTTCAACACTTCTTGTTGGTCAAAAATTCTGCCAATTCTAAACATCTACATTCCTTGATAGGGTCCATGTGTGTTCATAAGTCCGGACGGAGGCTTAGAAAACCAGTAACCAGGTGGGGGAATCAAATCAAGAGTCACAAAGTCCAGGGTATCACAAGAACAGTCCAAAATGATACAACCTTAACAAAACTAGTAACAAGGGTATGATGAGGCCAAGGGTTCCTGCAAACCTGTAAACATCCCAACCCCCTCACATGTATTGTACTAGAATAAAGATCCTCAGACTTGGATCAGTTATGAGAAGTGTAAACACTTCTAACCCGGAGGTACAATGTTTACAATAACCATAAAAGATCCTCCTCTAATTCACCTCAGATGTTAAGGTCATAAAAAGGTCATCCAAACTTAGCGGGCTTCCCAGATAGCCCTAGTACTACAGGAAATCTGTAGCACATAGTTCTCAAGAAGAAACCCATGTCTGAACCGTGTTTCATATTCCCGCACCAGACCGAGATGGAATGGGAAAGAATATGAAGCCACTCTATCCTATGTGTCACTCAGGTTCTCGGTATAGAACCTTAATCACTCAACAATCCGAACCACCAAAGCAGGCAGGAGATCCAACACAAATGATATGATAATAACAGTATGAAATGCATAAAACTGTAAATGAAAGCAATAAATAAAGTTGTACAGAAAGCAATAAAATATAGCAATAAACTATAAGCACAAGTAGCACATAACACCCCCGTAAACACAAATCAAAGAAGCGCTAGGAGAAACCCACAAAAAGAACCAGAAGCCCTGGTTGCAAGACAAATCCCCAGCAGAGTCGCCAAGTTGTCGCTCCCAAAGATTTGCATCCCGGTGCAGACACGAACTGTCGGAGAAAAGAGAAATGAAGGTGAATTGAATAGAGTCACCAGCTAGGCATTTTTATCCCGAAGGAAAGGTAATGCTGCATAAACCTAATAAAAGATGGATAAGACGGATGCGAACCAGAGAAACTGAGAAAGGGGGTTGGTTACAACCTGGGAAGATATTAGCACCCAGATTGTTCGTCGTACTCGGCGGGATCCACGCTTGAAAGATTGTGTTTAAAAAAGGGTAAGTGTATGTGCTGTCTGTGTGCAAAAGCTGGAAAAGAGATATACAAGTGTTAGTGCAAAAAGGTGTGAATTGCTCAGGATTGAGACTTAAAAGAAACTGCTGAAAGAGGGGGAAGACACAGAAACTTTTGTTTGATAATCGTTAAGTTATGCCTACGTATCCTCTCGTGCAATGAGGAAGTCAGAACACCGTAGTTCGACTCAAAGAGACTGAAAGATAATTTGACTGTGAACTGCTTGCTTGTCTATGCTCAAGTGTATGACTCGTCTGGCTCGAGTGCTAACTGTCTTGCATTAGACGAAAGAAGCAAGTTCTCGCTTATGAATGAGTGTGATGAGAAAAGAATCCCGAAGGAGACGATTATTATTTGTTTTTGTGTTTTCAGTTTTGTTATTTCTTTTGGTGTTTTGCATAAGTTAATGCGCTTAAGCCTAGATCAAGGGATTGTAAACTCATTATATCCTCCCTGATTAGGGATAATGAGCCTACTTAATTATGAGATAAGCATCTCAACTTAATTTCCATGATGATGTAGGATTAAGATCATTAACCTACTTGTGATTAATTAGATGTTTTTGGATTTTTGTTTAGTGTTAAGTAATGAGTTTAATCTCTAATCAAAGATTAGTGGACTCATTACACCATCCTAATAGAAGGATAATAGATGAGCACACTTAAGTTGAGGAAGATACCTCAACTTAATCCATGGTTAGGGATTAAATTCATTACATAACAAAGCCTTTATTAAGTGGATTTTAATTAAGGGATGAGATTAAGAAATGAGTTTTATGGTTTGTAAGACAACTTCAAGGGGACTTGTCTATTAAACACTAGGGTTAGTCCTTCTTAACCATAAAGGAAGAATTAGAACCCTAATGTAAGGCCCAAGTTACAAGATGAAGTCTTAGTGATTATTAAGATGATTTGATTAAGAGGTTTAAACAAATTAAAGGTTTAACACTTAGGATTAAAGTTATACACTCCATCCTAAGAGAAGGATGCAAGTATAACCCTAATTCCAAAGTCCTAAAACTTTAAGAGTTTAGTCTCTGATTATTGAGATGAGAAGAGAGACTCAAGGAGATTCAAAGGTAAAAACTAAGGGGAACTAATCACAACCCTAATTATTATCATGCTTGGATGTTCCTATGGTTTGTAAGGCTTAAGAAAGATCTTCAAGGAAGCCACCAATGGAAGAAGCAGATGAAAGGAAGATGAGAAAGAAGAACAAGTTACTTACTTCAATGAAGAAGATAAGTAGCTTGAAGAAAGAAAGTGAGAAAGAAAGAACACAAGTGAACAAGTTCACTTCAAAGAAACCAGCAAGATGCATATGAAATAGATAAATAGAAATGAGAAGTGAAGGAAAATCCACTTCTCAAAGTAACTTACCACCTGAAAATGTTAGCATGAATGCATAAGGTATGAAATATAAAGAAATGAAATGAAATGAGATGAGATGAGATGAAATGACCAAAGTAAGAAGTGTTTATGAAATGTTAATGTCATATGATATGATGCAAAGGCATAAAAAGTGCATATGTATGATCATACAAGGATGAGATGTCATGTAAGCATGCTTTGAAGTTTGAAAACACATGAAAGTTAATGAAATGAAATGAATGCAAATCATGGAAAATGAATGAAGAAATGATTGAGCATGATTCTATCATGTCCTAAGATGTCTAAGATGACATATGAATGCAAGAAATGTCATGGAAAGTTCATGTATGGATGCATATGCAAGATGAATGCAAATGAACACATAAAATTAGGGTTTTATGGACAAGCAAGATGCAAATGAGAAAAACAGAAGCATATGACATGATAAAAAATTGAAACCAAGCTCAAACAAACCCTAATCCCATACTAAGTCACACCCCAAAGGAGAAGGTCAGAAGCCTTACCACTCAAAAGTTATGAATTTCCTAAGTTTCTAGGGTTTTTTGATGGTTCAAAAGGGAAAAATGCAAATCAATTCTAAAATGCAAGATAAATTCATGAGATAAATGACCTATAAACTAAATGTAATGCACAAAACAATGCAAAAAGAATCATCCTCAAACTCTTCTTGGTTAGGCAGAAATGATTTTTTTAGTTAGGGTTCAAAAATATGATTTAAATGGCCCTTAATTCAAAGAAAATTCACAAACTATGATCAAACCTAAAAAGGAATTTGTATGAAGAGTTTGAAAATGTTTCTAAATGCAATGGGATGCATGATAAATTTGTATGATTTTTTTGGTGATTTTTAGAAACCTAAATGCATTTTTGATTAATTAAAAGACTTTAATTAATTAAAAATATCATTTAAATATTTTAAAAATACTTTATTTAATGCAAAGAATAAAATAAAAATCATTTTCAGGTTAAGAAAAATATTTAAAACAGAAATGCAAAAGGAAATATTTTATTGAAAGCTTTTTCGTATTTTTAATTAATTATGCAAAAGAAATAGAAAGAAAATAAAATAAAATGAATTAAATGAGAAAGTCAGCGCATCTGAGGGCCAGGATTCAAACAAAAAGGGAGGGAGTTGACTGGCGCGTGATTGTGTGGCTGGGATTTAATCTGAGCTAAACTGAATTAATTAAATTAATTAAATGAAATTAGGGCTAATGGACGAATCTGAACCACTCATTTGGACGCTAACCCTAAGACCTAAAGGCCCACATTCAAACCTGACTAAACCCTAATTAATTAAACCTAATGACTTTCAGGTGACCGGAGCTTGCTCCGGTCATCTTCTCCGGCGAGGCAAAAATCCAGAAACTCATACAAGCATCAAAACTCCTAATTTTTTGCCCAAAATCATTCCTCTAACATCAATGAACATGAATCCACAAACAAAAATCATTTATCATGCATAACAAAGCTGAATCGAAGAAAACAAGTTCTAGGTCAAAAATTTCAAAACAACCATACATACTCATTTCTCAACCATTTTCGAAAACAAACATATCAGAGTGATCAGGCGAACATGAAGATTGATATTTTAACTTAAATAGAAAGATCTGGAAAAAAATGTTCTTGAGGTATACCTGAGATGAAGTTTTGCAGTTTTGAGCTTTCTTACCTCCTCCCTTGTGCAAATCAACTTCAATGAACCCACTGAGGATGATGTGAAGCTTAGAACAAGTTTATGATGGCTGGTTTGAAGGTTTTGACTCTACTGCACCAGAAATCGTATTTGTGTTTTGATTTGAGTGGGTGTTTGGCTAAAATGAAGGGTGGGAAATGATTCGTAGGTGGTGGTGAGATGAATGGTGCAAAAATATTTGAGTTTGAGTGGTTGGTTTTGCAGATTTGAAGAGAGGAAGGTTTTTGGTGATTTTTTCAATCCTGGCTTGTGGGAGGTTCTGAGCTTGTGTGTGGTGTGTTTTGGATTGCTTTAGGTTAGTATAAACAATTGTGATTGGTTCAGAGAGTTGTTGTGGCTCAGCTTGATTGGTATGGTTGTTTTTGCAAAAAGTCAACATTGGTTGTACTATGAGCATGGGTCATGGAAGGAGTGGTTCTATGGCATGTCTGGCCTCAGCTGACTTTGTGGAGGGCCCTTAGATCATTAAAAAGCAGATGTAATGCCTTGATCAAGAGTTTGCAATGTTTATGCATAAATGTCATTTTGTGAACTTTGTAACATTTGGTCATGGAAGTGCCTTGTTCAATGCTGAATTTTGGTCATGGCATGTTACATAATGTTGTATGGTGCATTGAGATAAGTTAGAGGTCATACAAAGCCTTGGAGATCATTCTTGCAAGAATCCCTCTTTTAAGAATTTTGTGAAAAATGACTTATGGAAACTTGTGATCCAAGGCAATATTTTGATCTTGTAATGTTGCACCATGTTTGTTTGATGTCTAGAAGTCAATTAGAGGTCACTTGAATGCTTGAAACTTGATTTTGCAAAAAATCCTCTTTGGCATGAAACTTGAAATTTTAGGATTTTTGCCAACTTTGAAAGGCCATATCTTGAGTTCTAGGATGAATCAAGACATGTTCTTGTACTTTTTGAAAAGGGAAAGACCTAATCTACAACTTTCATGACCAAGAATTTTTCATTTGAAGCATTTTTGGTTGAGTAAAAGGAGGTTGAAAAACTTTCCCAAAATGGAAAGTTTCCATTACAAGTCATTTTTTCCATTTTTGGCAAGTTTGCAAATGGCTCAAAATTCGTCAATCTTGTGAATTTCTAACCTCTTCTAAGATCAAATAAAGATAATAGAACTTCAATTTGATGGAAATACCCCTTTGGTTCCATTGTTGGGGGCCTCAGATGCCTTAATTTTGACTTAACTTGCTCAAGAAGTTACCCAGTGAACATATGACTTCCACAATGAATTTCTTCATCAAACTTGGTACACATGATCCTTATAACATCTTAAGAACATTAGAAACAAGAATGGCCCAAAAATTTGGAGTTAAGGCCTCTGAAACCAAAACCCTAATTTTGGTCATCTGTGTAGTGAAAACCCCATCTCTGCTTCCATGCCTTTGCCAGTTCTTGTGATCTCTTGCCTTTCATGAACTTTGAGGGACATAATATGATGGTAGAACACACATGGATCCTCTTGGAAAGCTTTGAGGCCTTTGGGATGGCTCAGATGGAATCTTAGATTGCTCAGATCACAAACCCTAGATGCAGATGAATTTGAACTTATGTAGTGAAATAAAATGCAATGTGAGGTGGTATGCTTATGCTAATGCAAACATAAAAGATCATAAGTCATGGTGTGATATGAGTGAGGGAAAATGTGGGGTGTTTACACATTGGTGTAATTTTGAAGCTAACAGTGAATTTCTCCATGGAAATGCTGCTTTGAGGTGATAATGATGATGATGAACAATGGAAGAAGATGAAGAATGTTGATGATAGATGAAGCTGGATCCACTGAAATCTCAGAGAAAATGCAGAGCAAAAATGGATGAATTTTGGTGTGAGTTTTCGAGCCAAGTGAAAAAGTGGTGTAATTCAGTTAGGTTGGATCTTATATATTGGAGGTTAATCTTTTGACTCAGCATAGTTAACAAGTTGAACTATGGTTATCTGAGTCAATTCAGTTTTGAGTTAGTTATAGTGAGTTTCAGTTTGTTACACTCGAGTTATGATCAAGGTGTGGCAAGGAACATGATGATTATGGTGAACTTGCTTGAGGTATGGTGAAGCTGAGGCCAATGTAGCTGATCCATGTAAAAAATCTTCCATTCATGTGGGTTGTCATCATGGTGCATGGTATCTAGGATGTGCATGCCTACACATGATGATCTGAACCTTCCAATGTGATACCTTGCATTCATGACATGATAGCTGAAGCTTTACAGGCTTGAAATGAATAACATCACTTCCTGATTCAATGCCTTAGTTCACAAGAAATCCAGTTGCAAACCATGGTTTTCCATAAGATGAAACTTCCACCCCAAACTATCAATTCATGTGTTTCTTGGTCTCAACTTGAAGTAGAAGGATCATAGAACAAGTTTGAGGTTTGATCCATGATGAAATAATGCCACTAAGTACCTCAAATGTTTCTTTTAATACAAAGCAACAAGGTTGCATAATTGGCTTGCACGAATTTGGCATGCCTTGGCAATTGGCCTATGAATGGATCAGTGTTAACCTATCTACTTTGACCCCTCACATGTCCATGAAATATTGATCAAATGAAAATTTGTCCAACATCAATCTTGTAGGAAACATGGAAAGGAACAACTTTCATGTTCGAAGATTTTTCATTTGAAGTCATCTTGATGAAGAAAAATGGAAATACTTATGACACACCACATGTTTGGAAAAATGTCTGGCAAGGCGCGCGCGCCTGGCCTGCCTTGCCTGACCCATGACTTGGTTCTTGCCTTGATTTGTCCAATCTTTGCATGATCATAACTTCTTCAATTTTAATGCAATGAACATGTTCCATCTATGGATTTGAAGCTTAAGATGTCCTCTTTCAAACATCCCAAGTGGAATTTCCATTTGACTTTTATTTTGGGAGAAGGCCTCTCTTGAAGTTGGCTGCAAAAAGGCCAAAACTTGCCATTTTTGGAAACCCTAATTTTCCAAAAATGGTAAGTTTTGATTTTCTTGATTTCTCATGATCCCTCCATCATTTCTTGATCAAATTTGGTCCATATACTCCTTGTAACCTCAATTTCATGAATTTGACCTCAAAAAGTCAGGAGTTGACTTTTTACTCAGCATTGTTAACTTTTCCCCAATTCCTTGATTTTCAAGTAACTGATCAATTGAAGACCTTCCAAAATGATTCCATGGATGAATTTTCAACCCTAGACACTTAGTATCATGTAGAAAAAAATGAGATCAAGTTTGAACAAAAATCTCCTTGGGAAGCTCAATTAATCAGAAACCCTAATTTGGTCCCTTTTTGTCAGGAGATGTTGCATTGCTTGAGTGTTTGAATCAATTAACTTCTTTCTATGACTTGTGGCTTCAAATGAAAACTTGTGGGATGTTGTGAACCCTTTTCATAATGTTGAGAAGCCATGTTGCCTTTTTATTTCCTGGGATGAACATCAATCTCCTCAATCACTGATCACAAGCCCTATGCCTCAACTATGATGGTTATGATGCAATGCTTTAGGTCATGATGTGGATTTGGATATGCAATGTGATATGCTAAATTCCTTGAAAATGAGAGGGAATATTTTGAGGTATTACACATATAACAACATCAATTTCACACTCTGGAGGCAAGTCGTAGATATCCTCAGGAAAACATCAATAATTACCCACCCTTGGCATATCATTAATCGATAACTTGAATTCACAATATGTTTAGACAGAAGAATCTGCAGCGAATCAACAATTCAAAGCACTTGGTTTAACTCTGAATTGTTCATCCTCAAGAGTAACCTCGAGTTAATCCAACATTTGGCTCTAATGATAAGTCGTAATCATCCTCGAGAAGACATCAAGACTCACACTCAACTGACACATCATTAGCCATAACATTACTCTCCATCCTCCAAGAAGCATACATCAATAACACCTTATTGACAGACAAGAGACTCAAACTTCCTTCATCTTCAAATCTAATAATCTGTATCGACTCATCAAAAAAATCTGCAAGCACTTAGCTTAACTACAAAAAATACACCAGACATACCATCTGAGTCGGTAAGATACGTATATCCCATCCAACATGGTCCTTTCCACTATCAACAAGAGATTAAGGGTGATAAATTCCTAAATTTTTCAATAGATAGCCTAAAATCATGTTCGAGCATAAACCATATTTATCAAACTACAACAGTGTTCCTCGCATCTTGTGCACTAAGCTACTTAAGCCACAAATTCTTAGTTTTCATAAGGCTTATCTCCAAATTTTTCTTCAGTTTCGGAAACAACATTACTCACACAATTGCTTACATCCTTGAAATCCGCGGGCACACCGATTTAACATTCCACAACCAAAACATCTTAGAGAAGCAAAGCATCTCCCCACTTGTTTCTAACTAACTCCTGCAGACAACAGTTACAAGACAAGCAATTACCGACAATGTTTCACACACATGTCACATACTAAGCAATAAACATCATTAGACAACCTGGTTGGATGGATCGACCTACTCTGATACCACTAATGTAACACCCTTCTAACCGCATGGAAAATAAAGTCACTCACACCCCACATGGGCACACGACATATGTGATCGCTCACTCGCAAACATAGGAACATGACTTATCTCACAGATCATGCAACCATGCAATGCATCTCAACAACAACATACAATGGCCCTCATGAAATATTGTATCATGCTACTGTTGCCATAACACAACATACTACAGTAGTCCAACAACATCATCATACAACTACGCAAGCGACAACTATTGTATTTCAGATTATGTCACACTATTGCATAAACCTTAGAAAATAAATTTAAAATTAACATCAGTAAATAGTCATCTTTTGACACAACACCTATTTTTATAGGATAGTTCGTCACACTAGGTTTCCAATGCTTTGAACGACATGCGAATCAGATACTTAGAACGAAAGTTATGAATTTTCGATGTATTAAAAAAATATCATCATTTAGTGGTAATCAATTAACCAAGTTAGGTTAATCGATTACCACCCTTCTAGAAAGCCATTATGCACATTTTTCATGGTTTAATCGATTACCCACATATGGTTAATCAATTACACGTCTGACAAAAGCAATTTTCTGCATAATTTCTACATCAGAACTTATTTTTAAGTCATTTCAAAACCATTTTTTCCTATATCTTGTCCAAAACACCTTTCAAGGAAATATATATATTTTTCAAAGATTTAAAAAATCATTTTTTTTCCTTTTTAAAATCATTCATAACATTTGTTTCGACTCTGATACGCGAACACAAAAATTGTAACACCCTTTTAACCCCACATAAAATACACGGAAAAATATCATTATTATCAGAGTACAACATAGAAATGTGTCATATTTTCTTTGTAAAACATCATATTAGTAATCCTGCTCTGTAAAATGGGTTTTTCAAACATTTTTAATTCAAAACATCGCAGCGGAAATATTTTATTAACTCATTGGCAAAAAGAAACTTATTCCAATTATTTTAATCAAATAAAACTCATAGAAACATCATGTATAACAAGATAAACAAAACATCAAATGTTCACTACAAACTCCCCGACCCAATTTTACATTATCAGAGCAAGAACCTTTTAGTTCAATGAGAAGGATATAAATTACTCCAAAGCTAAATCTTCATGCAGCAAGAGCTAATCTTGATTATCTGCACGTTACCCACGTGGTGGCAACATTCAAACAGGAAGGGTGAGTATTCACAATTTATTATAAAAGGTATGGAGAAAAAGATATAAATAGGATAACATTAACATCATCATAACATCATCAAAAAAGCGTATACAATAAATCATAATTTACACCATTCACATGCAATGTCATATAGTATAAAATGCAACAACATCAGAACATGCATGTGGTACAAATCAACATAAATGGACATTGGGGCCATTAACCCTACACAGAAAACAAATACATACATCATACACCTCTTAATCATATACTTTCAACAACAACAATTGCAATCAAATACAAATTTCAGCAACAATCATCACAATAACATTCAATCCATAATTTTAGAATCAAACATTCATCACATCATGAAATTTGTGAATAAAGGGAAGAAATCTAAAACCCTACATGTTATATCTACCAACTAATCATCACAGAATCCCTTAGATAGTTAGAACCTCACCCTTACCTTAGGATTTTGCCCAAAAACTTCAACCTTAGCAATGGAGGTTCTCTCCCGCTTCTTTTCCTTTGCCCTAACTCCCCTTCTCGCTTTCTCACCAAAAACACGTACAAATACTTCTATTCCAAATCCCTCTTATTATTGTTATTATTATTATTATTATTATTATTATTATTATTATTATTATTATTATTATTATTATTATCTTCCAAATAAATAATAACACTAATTATTTAATTTAACTAATATCCACCTAATATTATTCAAATACATACTTACTAACTAATATTACTAATTAGTTACTAACCACATCACTCATCTCTAAATAATTGGTCACACACCCCTAACTATTCCCTTAAGATCTAGTCTTAAAGTCACAACCCCTACTAAGGGTATCCCCGACAATAATAAATCACACATAATTACAAACATATACATAACATCATACAATTTTAATTAAGGAAAATAATTAAAACAAATCGGGGCATTACACATAGGTTAAACAGCCCAAAGACTCTAAGTCTATCGAGACTAGGTGGATGTCCCGACCAGACTTCTTCAAGTGTCTTAATTCCTAAGGCAGACGAGGGACAATAATTTATCAGGTATGTTGCAGTCATAACATTTTCGGTCCAAAATACCTTCTTCAATCCCACACAACCCAACATGAATCTAACCTTTTTCAAAATGGTTCGACTAAACCTTTAGCCCAAACCATTTTGTTGGAGAGTTATTTTCGTAGTTTTGTGCCTTGCAATACCAGACGTAGTAGAATAGTTGTCGAACGCCTCGTTGCAAAATTAAGGACCATTGTCAGTACTCAACCTCTCGTCCTTCTTGTCAGTTTATTTTTTTTTTTACCAAAGTCATTCAACTTTTGAAATTTTCATAATTTTCCTCCTTAATCTTCTGGATGAATACCCATAACTTTCTCGAATAATAATCAACTATGGATTGGAAATACTTTGCACCTGAGTATGAAAGATTCCTAGCAGGCCCCCAAAGATCAACATGAATTTAATCAAGGGAACCATGTGATCTTTGTTACCTTTGTTAAGCTTCACTCTATAGGATTTACCAAATACATAAGGTTCACAAAATTCCAGTTTTTCGACCTTGTCACAACACATTAGATTTTGTTTCGACATTTCGGCCACGCCTCTTTTATTGACACGACCAAGTCTCTTGTGCCATAGTTCCATTACTACGAAAAACACTTTTAACAACGGTTGGGAAAGATATATAATGACGCTTGCACATACTTTGTTATGTAGAGTGTTGTAGTATATATTGTACTTACAACGACCGTCTAGAAACCATTGCTGTAATCCATGATGCACGCCACATATCTCAACTGTTATGCTTACGAACCGTTGTGATATATATTCTTAGATATTGGGTTCGAAACCCATCAACAACAAATTTAGATCAAAACAAAAATTACTTATAGCCTCAGTTAGAATATATAATCGTCGTGAAAGGCCCATGGTTTATTACATTTTATATAAATTGCTTGTTTTCTATACCCCTCACTAAAGAAATATATGGATTCAAATTGAAGAAGAAGTATATAATCTAAAAAATTAAACTATTCTTGAAAACCAATTTAATCAAACCGTTGTTGTTTTTGAATTGCATGCGTCTCGTCATTCATCTCATGCAGTTTACAAATAATATGGTGTAATGATTTGACTTCTTAAATGCATCATTGAATTCGATTATAGTTAAGTTTTCATAAGAAAATTTGATCGGATAGTCAATCTTCTCATCATCACTTATTATCGTAATTTTCATACTAAATTTTTTTACGATTATCAATGAGGATGAGGAGGTGGACTATCCGATCAAATTTTCTTATGGAAATTTAACTATAAACAAATTCAGTGATGCATCAGAGGTGCCTGATCATTATACCATAATAAATGTAAAATAACGTGAGATGAACGACGAGAAACATGTCAATCCAAAAACAACAATGGTTTGTTTAATTTAGTTTTAAAATATAACTTAATTTACATATTATAAGTATCTACCTCAATTTAAATGAATGTATTTTAAGTGAGGCATATTAGTGAAACAAACAATCTATATAGAATATAATAAACTCAAACAACATCATACACGAGATACTATAATTTATCATACACCAGAACCAGATACTATAATTTATCATACACCAGAATCATATACTATAATTTATCATAGACTATATTAAACTGTTACAAAATAACATACCTCTTAACCACAATGATTTCATATTTATTATACTTCTTATTGTTTCTAAAACCACGTAAGATTTGCTGCCACAGTTGTTTCCTCGTTTACTACACAACTCATACTATAAGCTTGCTACCACCATCATCATCCTCCATGTGAAACAAAACCTTAAGAAATGGGAAGAAATGAAGAAAATTAGTTAGTATTCAAAACAAAACAAGCAAAAGTTGAAACAAAACCCTTGAAGAATACCTTATTTTCCATAAATAATATGTACATTACGATTGCTACTGCCAACATCATCACCATGTTCATTTAGTCTTAGACACTACAAGAAGGAATACAGGGATGAAGAAGCCTAAATAAAAGGCTTCATACTTCTTATATTCCTTTTTGCAGATTCTAAAATAAGATGAAGCCTTGCTGCCAAAAATGTAGAGGAAAAATGGGTGTTGGGGTTTTGCTGTGAAGGAAACGAAGCTACTATCAATAAGGGAAAGTTAATTCCCTTAAATAGGTAAATATTTAACAACGGTTTTCTAAAAGAAACGTAATGATAAGTATATAATAAAAAAAGATCCAAATTATAAGTATTATTAATAAGAAATATATCACATCGGTTAACAAGGAAAACTGTAGTGATAACTCTTTTAAAAAAATTTAAGAGAAACATAAACATCAACAATGTAATTCAAACCCTAACTATTACAAGTCATAAAAAAGTAAACATTAAAAAGAAATGAGACTAAAAAACATAACATCTTGAGATTTCCATAAAATCTCTCTGATTTCAGTTTATTCTTCAAATTAATGTTCTTCTTCTTTGAATCCTCATACATAATCTTCAAATAACACACATCTTCCATCTCTGACTTCATAATGCTCTTATCTTCATTTCCATCTCTTTCTCTCATGTCTTCATCCCATATGAACAAGTTACAGGTTTCATCACTCCTCCAAAATGGACATCTCCAAAAAGGTCTTCCTTTATTTTGTCCCTTCTTGCATTGGTGTGAAACCATACGACCATCACAACCACATAAATTTATAGATCGAGATTTTACTTCAGTAGAAGACATAGAAACGCCTTTGGATAAGTTTGTTTTTATATGTGACATTGTTAAACCTCAAAGTAGAACAAACGATATAATGGGAAATTAAATATGTTCCACTAAATGGAAGAAGATGAATACCTTAATGTATGAAGCAAAAGATTCTAAGTATTATAAATATATAAATAAATCACAATGTTTAATAATTGTAGCCGTAGTGATACCCATTTTATTGGTGATTGTTAAATAAATAAAAAAGAAAAGGTGCGCTTTAACGTTAAAGGGGTAAAATATATTAATGCGCTGAGGTTCGAACCGATGAAAGTTTAATTGTATCACAATGGTTGATTCTCAAACTGTTGTTATATACAAATAATTTTATTAAAATAAATAAATAAATAAGGTAGCACCTTAGTTAAGATATGTCACCACGGTCTAGGGAAAAACCGTGGTGACCATGTCGTCGTTAATTGCGCGTTTTGTAGTAGTGCTCAGTCTTTGACACGGGCTTTGTGGATGCCACATATGTTGAACCATTTACAATATCAGTCTCAAGGGCATACAAACCTTGATTCGTCATGTCTCTCAAGACTTCCTTCTACCCCTTCATTACGCTTAGGATACTTTTCTCTCCTTTTGAACACATATACCTTCTGATAGAGTTCAACAAAAGAAATCAAATTCCTCTTAAGATCAGGTACATACCTGAAATTAGTCAATAACCTTATTTACTTATCATGGAGCTTGAATCTAACAGATGCAATTCCTGCAATCTTGTAGGCCTTATTGTTTCCCAACAACACTGATCCACCATTTCAGTCACATAATTCCTCAAACATGTTCTTATTGGGAGTCATGTGTTAAGTACAACATGAATCCATAATCCACTCCTTACTAGAGTCGCTACTTGAATCCACCAACAGTGGCTGCATTACCATTATTTTTTCCACCATGATTATTAAGTCGATCAGAGCACACCTTTCTTGTATGACCATTGTTCTTACAATGATAACACCTAATTTCATGAGTATTATAACTATAAGAATTTTGTATAACCTTACCCTTCTTCTTCTCAAAGCTACCATCTTTCTTCAAGAATTTTCCTTTTGGGGAAAAACCTTCACCAACAGAAGATATCTTATACTATTTTCGTTCGTTCAAATACTTAGAGTATAAGGCTGATTGAACATCTTCAAAGGTCAACGAATCTCTTCCATACAAGAGAGTCTATTTGAAATGAGCATGAGACTTAGGTAAAGTACACAACAATAGTAATTCTTTATCTTCATCATCAATCTTGACCTCGATATTTTCAAGATCAAGAATCAACTTGTTGAACATATCCAACTGCTCAGCCAAGACATTGTCTTCACTCATCTTGAATGAATACAAGGCTTTCTTCAAGTAGAGGTGATTAACCAAAAATTTCGTCATGTACATACCTTTTAGTTTCGTTCACACACGCACTGTCGTCTTCTCCTTTGAGACCTGGCGGAGAACCTTATCACCAAGCCTCAATAGGGGAGCATCCCTTTTTCTGATCCTTTCAATGCTTCTAACAAACCCTATGGAACCAAAATCATTCACACCGGTGAATTTCTCATGTCAAGACTATAACATACATGATCGGGATGTGAACAAACTTCGACTATATACAAAACCTTTGTTGAACCATGAAATTATTCATGTCAAGACTAGAGTTTGATCCAAATATAAAAAAAAAAAAGAATATAATCTGAATTAAAAAGATAATTAAAAGTTGTGACCAATAGAAAATTTACACCCATTTTTATTAAATACTAAATTTTATTGGTAACTAATTTTATTATTTTTAAATATAAGTCCATTTATATTTTTATTTGTTAAAGTATAAATTAATTTATTGCTTTAACACTCGCATTGTCTCAATAAATATTTTTAATGATTTCATAAAATAAAATTAAAATTTGATTATATAGAGCCGGTTTTTAATTTTTTTTAATTCTGAAATATTAATTTTTATAAATATATATTTTTAAATTCATTTTTTATAGGTTAAATTTTGATATTCTACGACATAAATATATATTATTGAAGATTAAAATATAGTTAAAATTACAAATTTTTTATGTATTTCAAAAATAAGTTTTATATAAATATTATATGTACTAACTTTACATTTAATTGGTTTTTTGAATTTTTAATATTAAAAAAGAATTAGCAAAAAAATGATATACATAACATAATATATTTTTTATTTGAATTTTTTTTAATTATAAAAATCATTTTAAAAAAATAAATGAAACCAATAGTACGATTTAAAATACCTAGCTACCCCACTTCAATGACTTGCCCCAAAAGAAGACAATATTAAATAACAATCACCCAACTTGGGTCGGAATCAAACACTATTAACGTTGTTGACACAACATTTGCTTTTGGAATGTATGAATGAATCTTCTTCACCGTGTTGGAAAATTTACAAGAATGACCAGTAAGTCAATGGATTTTCTTAATGATAGAATGACAAGTCAATGGATTTTCTTAACGATAAATGCCTAATTTGATTTTTTTTGTGTGGATCAAGTTGAATTGGTTATCTCTTAATTTATCATTCCAACCCTTTTGTCTCTCAGCCATATAACAACCACAAGTAACTTATTGCTCTTAAAGACAACTACACATTTCATTTAAACCAGATATAAATAGAAACTTTGTTATTTTTAACAAATTTAAATAAGGTAAAATGTTCATTCTACTAATTTCTACACAAATTTCACCATTACAAAAATATTTATAAAAAAAGTCTTCAAAATGTTGAATTTACACTACCGAAGGAAATGAAATAGAATTCAAAATCTCTCATTTTATAAAGAGAGAGGTAGCAAATGGGTTTTAATGTTTTATATCTATTTTTAGTACATCAGAAATAATATTACTGTACGTAGTCTCTTCTTTCAATTTTACAAATATATATTTTTGTAAATATATGTCTAATATTACATATTAAGGGTCTTTTAACTTTACAAAATAATCATATTAGTTATTTTCGTCTAAATACGAATAAGCATGTTACTTTCTGTTTATGTGGAAATAGATATGATAATGGAATATAATATTCACCTTTTATAAACTATTTAATGAAGAAGTTTTATGAATTTTAGTATATTTTTCATCTTTTTCAAAAATTCAAACTCAAAAAATGTATTTAAAATTCAAAATCTAAAAAATATATTTGATTTATCATATTAAAGCAGAAATCAAAAGCATCGTATCCATTAATCAATGCATTCCCCAAAACCCTTTCAGAAATGAATATATGTTCAATCCACCAAAAACACTTCAGGAAATAGATATGAAGTATTAAAGTAGTTACATTTTAGGTTAGATTAATTATTTAATTAATCAAATATGAATTAACATAATTAATTATTAATTAATTATATTATGGTTTATTGTTATTAAACACTAAATAGATAAATATATTGTTTGATTGAGTTTTGTTTCTGAATAGTTCATGATGAGTTGAACCATTCAATTAAGTCTAATTAGAGATCCTGCCCTAAGCGTTTATCTATTTAAGTGTCTACTCATTAGACAATTAATATACTCTCAAAATCCTAAACGACATTGAGGATAATAATCCCCTCATATCTACTATCTTTGACGTTAATCTCTCCAATCCAACAAGGTACACTGTTTTTATTAATTTTGATTATTTTATAATATAATAATATGTTATAATATCGTATCTATCAATTATTTAAATTCTTTCAATTGGTATCTGTTTACTGTGAAATTTGGTAAACAATAGTTGATCTTCTAAATCTAACTTTGGTGACTCACATGATCGATCCGATTGATCATAGGACATATGCTAAATGATATTTCAAATAAGTTTTGTAAATGACAATAAACACTTCCGCAACATTCATAAAATAATAAAGAAAGACTGTTTTCAAAATGTAAATGAAAGAGAAGTTGCAAAAGAATTAAAATCGAAATGCTGATAAAGAAGATAAAGTAAACTGGACAAGTAAAGATAAACTTTAATGGAGAACTTGTTAAATTATATTGAGTAAAAATGGTGTTATTCTACGTACATTTCTCTCACACTCGTTTCTCTTTACACTTGATACTTTGAGTAAACACAGAGTTTTTGTACACAATTGAACACACACAATCATAACACTAGATTTTACTATTTATAATAATCGAAATAACCGCTATTAATGACCTTCAAGCGAGAACAAAACAAGTGTCATTTTGCATGTTTTCAATCCTCGAGCGCGTGCCACATGTCCCTTTTAGAAACGGGTGAAAATAAAATATTTCCTCCTTTATTTGAATTTGAAACTTCTAGTCTCAGTACCTTCAGTAGTACTTCGTCGAACGACACTTTTGATTGATCAAAATACTCTTAAGTCCAAAATGGTGTTTTTCTTTGCATTTGCAAGGACGCATTCGACTCAACTCTTCCAGTCACAATTTTAGTCGAAGTCCTTTAATTTTTCATTCCAATACAGGTATCGAATTTAAGAGCTAACAGTATCATAACAAAATAGATACATATTATGGCTATTAATAATAATATGAACTTGTTTATTTTATATTCAAGTACTCTTTTTGTGTGCACTTATTTGTATAAATTGTCGATGAATTTATAAATTTGGTTTATGAAATTGTAGGATTATATTAACATTAAGTGATGTTGGAGATGCATTTGAAATTACGTGAATAATGTCAAGGACATATTTGATAGCAAATCCAGAAAGAGGGGCCAACTTGTGATTAATATTTTGGTCACTAACTGTAAAATCGTATCAAAAGAGTAATGATACTTAGGAGTGTACATGGGTCGGATAAACCCAATAAACCCAATAAAAACTGCCCAAACTAACCCAAAAAAATGGGTTTGGTCGGGTCATTGGTTGAAAACGGTTTTCAAAAATGAAAATTAAACCACTCAAAATAATTGGGCTATGGGTAAACTCACACCAACCCACAAAATCCATGGGTTATTGATTGAGTATTTTTAGCTATTTTTTACAATTTGATGGGTGATGACTTTGATGTCTTTAATCTAGGATGCTTCAATTACAACGTTTTGAGCATATTTTATTTTATAAATAATTATTTTAACTTATTTAGGATGTTGCCCTTTGATTATTTTGATGCTAATTCTTTTAAGTTGTAGGTATTTTATAAATTCTAATTATTACGGTAATGTAACTTTAGTTTTTGTAAATATGTTTATGATGAATTTCATAGTGCATTTAGACATATGATGTTTAAAAAAAATATCGGTAATAGGTTAAATTATTTACTAAGAAAAAATGTGACAAATCATTTATAATTATATAAGGAAGAAATTGTTTTAAAAAAATTGAGTAACCCACTACCTAATTCAATCCAACCCACAAATTTGTGATTTTATCCAACCCGACCCAATGATATTGTGGGTGGTTATTTGATCTCACCAAACCAGTGTATCCTATATGGGTTGGGTCATAGTTTTGTCTAAATTTAACCCAAATTGACACATGTACACCCCTAGTTTTGGTAACTGTTAGGTTTCTGCGTTTACTTGGTACTGCTTTTTATTTAAAAGATGTTATGATACAGTGTCTCTAAGAATTTTCGTTTTAAATAATGATAATTAAGGATTGCATTTTTTTAAGAAACCTCATAGTGTGCCTTTTTTTATGCTTGATATGGATTGAACATTCATGAATTATAATTTTTTATTCTATCATTGATTCTGTGGTGAAAAAATGATTTTGAGTATATTGATAATGGAAAATTAATTGTGGTTAAGGTGATTTATTTGGGATGCAAAATTGAGTTGACCAGAAAATATTCATGATAAAATTATTATTCTTTTAATTTATTATTTACATAAATCATATTAATTTATGTCTTAAATAGTCTTTTGGTCTTTGTAAGTTAGCGAGTATTTGATTTTAGTCCCTGTAATTATTTTGTGTGTGGATATAGTCCCTATATCTCACTTTTGCATTCGTTTAGTCCCTAAAACCAAAATCCACAGGAAAATCCGAAGAAAAATCTGCAGGAAACCTGCGGATTTTGGCTTTAGGGACTAAAATGAATGCAAAAAGGGAGATATATGGACGCAGACCAAAATAAATAAATTATAGGGACTAAAATAAAAAACTCACAAACTTACAGGGTCCGAAAGACTATTTAAGCCTTAATTTATTATTAGAGTTTTAGGGCATGTTTGGCGCGCTGGATAAGGAGACAGAATATGATAAAATTATCATATCCTACTCTAATATATTGTTTTGTGCACCAATAGGAAAGGAAAATTTAAACCTATTATTAATCATATCAAATTACCCTTTGTTATTATCATCCTTATTTTAAGTTGGGTTAGAGAAAGGATAGGAAAAAAACACGCTTCTTCTAAACTTTTCTCTCACGTTCTTTTTCTCTCTTTCACGTTCCCTCTCACCTCTACTGTTCCACCATCTTTGTCGTCACCAACTCAACCGCGTTTTCTGCTATCATAATGTTTTTTCGTTCCAATTTCTTTATAATAACGTTTTATTCTTCATCATATTGATTTTTTATATCAAAACCCTAATTTGTTCCTTATTCTTTTTTACGGTTTTCTGCTTCTTTTATGGTCCCTTTGTTGTTTTTTTATGTTCCTACTATTTTGATACCCATGTGTTAAAAAGTTTTTTTCTTCGGGATACCCATTGTTTTCTTTTTCTAACTTTTAAACTTCAAAGTTATTTCAGATCTCAAATTCATTGCAATTTATTTTTATTCTGATTTATTTTCAGATTTCAATTTTACATCAAACAATCTGTACATTGCTTCCGTTTCGTTATTTCCTGTGATGGGATCACTTGGAACCATGGAGAAAACGTTTTGGCTTCATCTGATTTTTACGGAATAATAATTGTTTGGAAGAGATATATATTTTTACGGAATAGTAATTGATATTAAATTTTAATTTTATATTAATTTTAGTATTGTTTTTTTATATAATTGTATAAAGATATATATTATCTTGTCACTATCAAGTGAGTCCAAACACATGACATGATACAATAATGTTATCTAGTTTCTTATCATGTGTGCACCAAACTCATGACATGATAAATATTTATCTTGTCACTATTCTATTCTCTCTCTATGCATCTTTATATCCTATCATGTCTATATCCTATCATGCGCACCAAACGGACCCTTATAGTATGATATAACGATTTACTTTCAATTTATGAATCGTTTTTGAGATAATACTACGATATTCTAAAAATATCAAAATTTACTGACTCTATTTGCAAGGATTAATGATATTCAAGAAGGTTAGTCATAATTTATTTTCAATCTCTTGTGACTAATTATATATTTGCATATAATGGGATTTTTTTTTATATTATATATCCTTTGAAAAAATATAAAAAGTGAATTTATATAAAATTATTAATTTTCTAGAATATTTAGAATTAAAAACTCATTATTTATTATCATAAATCGATTTCAAGTTATATACTCATATAAATCAATAAAAATCTAGTTTTATGAGTACATTAGAAATCTTACTATTTTAAGAGTTTTATTCTATTAAGTCGAATAGTCACTATTAATTTGTATAATTGTAATCTCACCTATCGTGAATATAATTATATAAATTTTCCTACTTTGAATAAAATATAAGCATTCTTAATTCATATGATTGTAACTCACCTATCGTATGTACAATTATACAAAATTTATTTAATAAAATAATAAATTTATTTTTATTATAATAAATATTATATTGATACATTACAACAAAAATGGATTTAGGAAACAACGGAAAACCGTCTCCTAAAGGTATAAAATCGTTGCCTAAGGCTTTAGGGGACGGTGTATCAAGTGTGGAATAAACGGTTGTTACCTACTACCTTAGAGCGAAATATTTTTTTATTTATTTCTACCCACAAATTTTTAACACTGTCACCTAAAATTTCAAAAGTTCACGTTTTTCATGAAAAGTCTGTTGGTTGGAAGGTAACTAGAAAAGTTGCGCTTAGTAAGCCCAAACGCATGGGTTCGATCCCTAGTTGGTATATTTTTTAAAGCATGTATATTCACATTGAAGAGAAAATATTTGTTTAATGCACATATATTCCCTAGTTGGATTTAAATACAGGGGTTCGAAGCTCTGTGTCCAGTTAAAAATAGTAATATAAAATAAATCTAAAATAAAAATATCAAAGTCATTGTCTATTGAATAAAACCACGCTTTATATGTGTTGCCTTTTAAATAAGAAATAACCAGAATTACTTAACTGTGGCTTTAAGTGAAAAAGAGACGGTTATCAAGTGCCCGCAGTTGCATAACTGTGGTATAAAGTGAACACGTTATGGTTTTCATATAAAAATTTGGAAACTTTTCAACGTGTAAAAAACACGACCTATACTCCTTTAGGCAACAATTATATAGGCATTGTCTATTCTTCTGTTGCCTAAAGTTAAAAATGTTGTAGAGAGTAACAAAGCTATCTTGGTTTGGAATTTGGTGCGTATTAGGTTGATATTGAGTGGATTACAAAAACAGATTGTTGTAACCACGTATTGACTTGGTTCTTGAGATTACATGGTAGGAGTCACAACAAGTTCATTTCTTCTATTTTGTTTATAACGTGTTGGAATATATGGAGGGTTTAGAACAATATCTTGTTCAACATTGAGATAGGTAACGTCGATTCGATTTTCTATAGTATCGTTGTGTCCTCTTGGAATTGGTTGGCAACAGGAAATTTCAGAAGGATGAAATGTAGCCTCTATGATTGGAGTAAATTTGCTTTTGATTTCTTGTAATCCTATGGGGTTTTCGACTCGTAGAGTTATTTTGTTATTATTTTCTTCCCTTTGTTGCTTGTAATTTCTTTGGGGGTTAGAGATCCCCTTAATCTCTCCTTAATGAAATCCTTGCTTATAAAAAAAATTATTTTGTTTAATGTACTTATGATTTATAATTATGTAATTTATTGTGCGAGTTTCCTATCGGTATTAGAATTTTTGGTGACATAATATTTGTACATTGTTATATTTCTTATTTAATATTGTTGAAAGTATTGTTTGTAAAATAAGAAATTATTTTGAATACATGTAAAACTTTATGAAATCCAAAAATTTATATTCAATAATTTTTAAAAATGGATTTCAATTCTCTTTGTATTATGTAAGTGATGGACATATCCTATCAGTTTGACGTTACTAGACATGATCATTATGTAATAGAGAAAATAGTTGAATATTTGCTTAAATATTTTTTCAAAACTCTTAATCTTAGTTTAACTATTATTCTCTATCAAGTGGGAGAATTTAACATGTCAATTGTATATGAACCAAATATTATTTATTTATTTATTACTTTATAGAGACTTATATTGAGGATATTATAGTCTTATGTTATTGATGGAAATTTAAGTCTGCTTGTATTATATCCTCAATATTAATTAAATTAAAGTCTCATATTTTTCCGGTGCATATAACATAGTTTCTCAAATGTGTGTTGTTACATTTGTAGCATTTGAGTTTTGAGTGAGTTATTAAGATATTGTATATAATCTTATATTATATTTAAAATTTTATGGATTTGATCTCATTCAATTGATGGGAAACCTTTTATATGACCATCATATTCTTTCATGTGAAATTATCCAAATAATATATTCTATTTACGTACAGAATATCTGGTTGAGTTTTAAAACTCTAATGATGGTACATTATAGAACCACTTCTCTATATAATTTTGTACTAAAAATAAAATTAGTATCACATTGTATATCAGAGTATTTAATATTGGCAGACTCTTATAAATCTTTATCCTATTGGATCAGCGGAAATGCATGTGTACCCAATAATATAATCTGAAAATTCCAGATTATAATTCTCATATTGTCATATATATTCTTGAGCACATTATAAATTTGACATATTCTAAGAAGACTTCAAAATGTATAATAACTCTAAGAAGACTTATTCTATTATACTGAGATATATATTATTCTTTTAATCTCAGAAAAGATTATAATTTGATATTTAGGTCGATATTGAAAAGACACAATAATTCTTTAGCATGCAATAATATTGTGTTATTCTATGTTCAATAATCCATATTTGTTAGGTCATAATTTGAAAGTACAAGTAAATATCAATACTCCTATCGAGTATGATATTGTGTTATGAAAGTACATACTTATGATTAAATGTAATTACTCTAGTAATAGGGTATCTCCATGTGTAATTACTATTCTTAGACCTATGTGGATATTCTATGAACTATAATTTAAAACTCATTAGTATAATCACTAATCATACACTTATACATATAAGTAAGTCTTATGATGTTTTGAGTTAGTCGGAGTTTATCAATAACATTTTCATATGCTTGGGTCATTCTTTATAATATATTACTTTTAACTTAAATATGTTACTCTTAATTCATCATTATTTATACAAAATTGTGAGTTTTAATATGTATGATTTGTCTTTCCTATCGGATACAATTTTTTCAACGTTGAATTTTTTTTCTTTTGATTGATTAGTGTTTTAACTATTATTGATATTCTAATATTAAAATAAATATTTTTTAATAATTAATTATTGTCATCTTAGTGAGAGATTGTTAGATTAATTATTTAATTAATCAAATATGAATTGACATAATTAATTATTAATTAATAGTATTATGGTCTACAATTATTAAACACTAAATAGATGAATTGTTTGATTGAGTTTTGTATCTGAATGGACCGTGATGGATTGAATCATTGAGTTAAGCCCAATGAGAGGTCTCTTCCCTCAAATATTTAACTATTTAAATGTCTCCTCATTAGACAATTAATATACTCTTGAAACCTTAAAAGGCAATACATGTAATAATCCTCTCATATCGTAGTCTCTCTAATCCAACAAGATATACCGTTCTTATTAATTTTGATTATTCTATAATAAAATAATATGCTATAATATTTTATTTATCCATTATTTAAATTATATCATTTCATGCATAATGAGTTGATGAAAAATTAAGTTGAAGTGTTGGCAGATTATAATTTATTATTATCTGGACCACATAAAACATAACTTGTGCAAGAGCTTGCTTCATATGATCAGCCAAAAGGATAGGGAAAACAAGAAACAGTAAAATGAATTACATTTAAAAGAAAATGAGTCAAAATTCATACATAGTCATACTAAGAGATGAATTACATTTACACATGAGCTTTTATTCTTTGAGCACTAATTCAAAATGAAGCAATTTTTGCTCAAAATTAAAAAATGCAACTAGATTTTGTTTTCTTTGAATCTTTTAGACTACAAGTTTAATTTCAGATCATATTTTAAACTAAGTTTTGTGACATCATTTATGAAAGCATTAGGTTGCGGCTTTAAACCTCCATTGGGTTTATAAATTTTTATAAAGTAAGGATTAGATTAAAGAGTACTAGGGCTACTCTAACCCAATTACAAAAGACGGATGGAGATCCAAACAATAAGGAGAAATTAAAAATCAATTGCAAGTTAAACTAAAAAATGCAAAGGATCTTTGCAAATTTCATAAAAGTTACAATTGGGATAAATAATATCTCCCATGTGAGACCACCTTCAATCCAAAATCTTAATGTTCCAAACGAGGTCGTATATGTTATAAGCTTCTTCTTTGAATAAAATAGCATCCCTCAATATCCAAATACTCCAAAAAGATGCTAAGCAAATGCAACATTCCCTTCCTACTTTAACTTTCTTCCTTTTAAAGAAATTAATCCAGAACAAGAAATTGCAGTGAATGTCCATAACAACGTGGTAAACCTCTATACCAACCCAAGTCAATATTTCCCGCCACACTATCTTAGAGATTTCACAATTGAAAAAAAGGTGTAACTGATTTTCAACCTTGCCAGAATAGAAAAAGAAAAGCAGTTTGGCTAAAAGGAATTATACCTCTTTACAAAAGAAGATCTTTTAAACAAATTCTATTCAAAAGTAACCTCCATCCAAAAGCCTTGATTCTGAACGAAATCAAACTTTTCCACAACTTTTTGAATTAAATTTGACTCCATGCGGCCATGATAGGAAGCTGTAGATCTGAGCAAAACGACTCATACCCTAAATTTTCCATGTAACCAATGATCAGATCAGGTTTCCAAACTAAATGATCTGCTGCCTTGTGAGAAGGAGAAGAGGAAAAAAGTAAATCTCTTAGAACCTGAACTCTGTGCTGAACAATATGATGTATGCTGACAGAAATCCCAAAATCATCCCATTTCCAGCCTTTCGTAGTCCACTCTCCCATTCCAATAACTTTCTCATTTTTCAAAGTGCTTGGACGAAAAAAAATATAGGAGAAGTTATATCAATTTGTCTTCCCCTAACCAAAGGAATGCCCAGAAAGAAAGAGAGTTTCCCTCCTCCAAGGAGAAATAGTAGTTAGCTTTCAAAATTCCTTCATGATGCCTTTTCTCAAAGGAGATTATGTCTTTCCACCAAACTGATTCATAATTACTACACCTATTGTTAAATTCCATATATCTAATAAGAGAAGGATCCCCATACCATGCTCTTAAGATCTCAATCCATAATGATTCATTTCTCTCCAAAAGGCGCCACCTCCACTTTATAAGCAAAGAAAAGTTGAATTCTTCATCTCTTAAAATAAAGGCCTCCAAGATTTAGAGGCAAACAGAGTTGTTCCCATCCCACCTAATGAATTCTCGTTCTCTCATATTCCCATCCCAAAAGAAAATTGTTTTGTAACTTAGTCATTTATGTACAAATCTTTATCGGAGCTCTGTAAAACAAAAATAAAATATTGGGAGTCTGCTCCAAACAGACTTTAACATAGTTATCCTACCTCCAAGACTTAGCGATATTCCTTTCCAATTACCAAGGCGAGCTTCCATTTTTTGTAGCAAAAAACTCCAATATGAAATACACCTGGGGTTCGTGCCAATCAGAACGTCGATGAAGTTAAATTATTTGTCTTATAACCTACAAGACAAAAAAGTCATAGCTGCATCCAAGAAATAAGTATTAATATTGACACCAATAACTTGCTTTTCTAAAAGTTTACTCCAAGTCCTGAAATCACTTTGAATCCTCTTAGAAATTATTTAAAAGCCCAAAGATGTTTCCAATTTCCATCACCAATGAACAACATGTTGTCGGCAAAGTTTAAGATATCCACCACAAAATTATCCTTAATATGAAAACCATAAAACTCTCCATTATAAAGGGAGCTCCTGACTGATCAAGATAATCCTTCCACAATAAGCACAAACAAGAGAGGGGATAAGGGATTTCCATATTTAAGGCCCATTCCCACCTTAAACTCCTTCGTCGGAATTCTGTTAACAAAAATAGACATGTAACTAGAGAAAATGGTTGCCTTCGTCCACTTTAACTAGAGTTCTATGAATCTCATCCTTCTCATCATGTATTTTAGGAAGTTCCAACTCACCTTGTCGTAGGACTTTTTGAAGTCGACCTTAAAAAGCATACACTCATTCTTCCCCTTCATTGTAAAATCCATAATTTCATTAGTTACCAACACTCCTTCCAATAAATACCTTCTAGGAACAAACAAGCTTTGACAAGAGGAAACAATAAATCCAATCACCTTTTCAATCTAGCTGCTAAAAATTTGGAAAGAGCTTTGTAGAGGCATCCAACAAGGCAGATAGGTAGATACTCGTCTATGCTCATAGGATTATCCTTCTTCAAAATCAAAGTGAGGAAAGAAGAATTGTTTGCCTTCGATAGAACCGTCTTCTCGTGAAATTATTTAAAGAAATAAATGACATTATCTTTTATGAAATACCAACATTTCCTAATGAAAAAGAAGTTATACCCGTCTGGCCCTGGACTCTTCGAACCTTTGCACCCAAAGCGCCTCCTTTATTTCAAGATTGGATAACTCATCTTCTAAGAACGAATCATATGCCCCAAACAACCTACTAAAGAGAATCACATCTGGAGTTGGATGATCATAATCATTTTCCTTAAACGCCTTGAAAAAAATCTACAAACTTATGTCTTTACTACGTCTAGTTCTTCCACTAAGCCATTAGCAGTATTTAGGGAGCCAATAAAATTACTATGTCTTCTTTCTTTCATGACACCATCAAAAAATATACAGTGTGAATCTCCATCACTATCCAACTTCAGCTTGGACTTTTGTAAAAGCATATTTTCTTTGATCTTCAAATTCTATCATATACGATTTTTCGCTTCACTTCAGCATCTAACCAAATCTTCCATCATATTCTCTTCACAATAGCCTAACAACTCATTTGATTCATTAATCAACTTGTTCCCCTCCTTAATTTCTAGAAATTTCCTCCCAAATACTTCTGACTTCCATCTGCGTAAACTATCTTTCAGAAGCCAAAGCTTATCTTTCAACATAAAGTCGCCCCTACCTTCCATCCTAAGTTTACTCCATTCTTCCTCGACAAAAGGTAGAATTTTTTATCATCAAACCAACAATTGTTAACCATAAAAAGTTTCAGTTTCCAATCAGAATTGTTGATCACTAACCAAATTGGATTGTGGTCTGATATATCTCTTTTTCCAATTTGTTGACCCACAACTCCCCACCCGTTAATCAAAGAATTATAAAGAAGAAAATGATCTTTCCGACTCAATGATTTTTCGTTGCCACTAAACCAATTGTACTTGTTCCATTTGAAAGGGAGGTCAATGAAATTAGACTCCCAAATGAAAGCATAAAATTCCCTCATCTCTAATATTATGCTCCCCTCAGATCTTCCATTCCTTTCGATAGATTTGGAAATAGAGTTAAAATCTCCACCTCAACACCACTCCTCATCAGAATACTTTGATTTAAGGGCAATCAACTCCTTTCATAACTTCCTTATAAGGTACAACGTGCAAGGAGAATATACGATAATTATGTAGATCAAGGTCCTTTCCAGACTAAATTGACCCCTGGATAACTTTCACCTTTGAAACTGAAGATGACCTCAAAATACTCTTCCTTTCATAAAGTAATCCACCCTTCGGGTTGACCGTTCGAATTTGAATATGACCAACCTACATTCTCCTGGTTCCAGAAAATCCTTAAAATTCCTGCATCAACTATAGAAATCTTTTATTATTGAATTAAAAAAAATTCCATTCCTTGAAGAATAATCTAGTTGATTCTCTTCCTTTTAACTACCCTACAACCCCCTCTTATGCTCATCAACCCAATAATCATTTCCCCATGTTTAAAGATGCATTTTGCCCCGGCTTCCTCTCAAGATCTCTCTTCTCCATTTCATCAATATTATTTTTTGTAATCTTTATCTAAGTCTTTAGAAATGATGTTTGTCGCTCCCGGGATTTTCATCCTAGTACAAACGCGAAAGTGGCGCGGAAAAGGTAGAGTCGCCAGCCATGCATTTTTATCCCGAATGAATGAGAAATTTAATGCTGCACAAACCTGAGGAAGAAGGAAAGGACAAGGTCCTGCGAACCAAAGATCTGGGTTCGGGAGTCGGTTACGACCTGGGAAGGTATTAGCACCCCAGATCGTCCGTCGTACCCGACGGGATCCACGCTTGTTTATTTTGTTTCAAAGGGTGAGAAATAAAGTGTTGCTGAACAAATGAATTGCTATCTGGAATGGGAATGAGAAATGAGAAAGGAATAAGAAAAAGAACAAAAAGAAAGAATGGGGAAAATGTAGGGAAAATAAAGAATGCGCTCGAACGGGTCCTACCCCGCTGCCTATGTACCTCATCGAGATAATGAGGATCAGAGTCGACGTAGTTCACCTAACTAAGGCGGGAACTATTTGTTTGTGTTTTTTATAGCTGGAACTGCATATGTCTATGCTCAGGTGTTGCAGGCTCGTCTGGTACGAGTGCGTTCACCGTCTTGCATGCGAGACAAGTCGTCGCAAGTTCGCGATATGAGTGAATGAGATGAGAAAAGAAGTTCCTGCAGGAAAGTCGCTTATTATTTGTTTTTGTCTTTTATGAGAAATGTTTTGAATTTGTTTGCGAACATTCTCATACTAAGACCTATCCATCACGGTAAGTACTTACACCTCGCCCCGAAATAGGACGCGTATAAGCACTCCGCAACAAAGTCTCGTGTCGTACGAGAAAGTTCAACCTTTATTAGGTATTTTATTATTTTATTTCATGAGATGAGAAAGAATGACTCAAATCGGAAAAGGGACAAAAACTAAGGGGGACTAAGACACAACCCTAAGTTATTTATTATATACAAAAGGTGATCCTAATAGTTTGTGAGGTTTTTCTAATCCTAAAGATCAAAAGGAAAAGAAAAAAAGGAAAAAGGATGCAACTTACTTCCTAAGGAAGATAAGTTGATCCTAACAAAGGGGGAAATCCTACCAATCACAAATATGGAAAGAAGGAAATTAAATGCATAAAGAAAATGCATTAAAATAAAATAAAGGATAAGGTAAGGAGACTTACCTCAATCTTCCCCTCTACAAAACAAAGGTTAGTGTTGTATTTTTATTAAAAAAATAAGGCAAACACACAACAATTAAATCCTAATGACTCTATCTTAATTCTAGAGAACTAAAAGAATGCTAAAACAAAAATCCAGCACCTATTACAGCCCTTATTACCCAAACAGCTATGGAAACTATGCCTAACACAAATCAGCTTTTTACAGCCAACATGCAGCATGAAAAGGTAGGTATAAAAGGTCAAATACAGCATGCAAACAAACAAACAACATACATTTTATAGCACCTATATGCAAAAACAGCCATGAAATGCAAAATCTATAATTGATTATTTCCATTTTTTAATGCACAAACTCAATGAAAAATGCACCAATCTCATCATGAACATGCATTTGAACATGGATCAACATACATAAATGAAATAACATGGACATTTTTTAGGATTATTCAAGAATGCATCACATGTGGATTATGCAACAAGTAATACAAAATGCGGAACATGAACATGGCATATGAACATGATGATCATTGATTATGAATATGCAACATAATAGCTCAAACATAATGTCAAACTCAATGCAAAATTCAGAATTGAATTGATGTGAATGATATGATCAAGTATGCAACCAAGTGCAACCAAATGCACATACATACATGATTATGCAACATGCAACATACTTTGATACAATGAAATGCAAAATGATTTAATGCAATGCAAACATGTAAAAAAACAGAATGCAACATGATTATTACATGCCAAATGATGCACAAACATGACAACAAACATGCAAGAAACCAAGCTATGCACAAAGAAGCACTAAAACGCATAATACGCAAAATGAACGGAATCGTGTCGAAACGACTCGAAATGGGGGAATGAGCTACTGGAAATGGACCCAAAAATTCCCTAAAATCAATACCTAAACATGTTTGAACATTAGAGGCACTAGAAAGCAAGAATGAGCAATCAAATAAACTAAAAATCCAAAAATCAACAGCGTTAACCGGTTAACCATATGCGTTAACCGGTTAACGGACCTAAAATAACAACAATTTGTGGCTAAAACGCACGCGTTAACTGGTTAACCAAATGCGTTAACCGGTTAACACTGAACATAAAGTGAAAAAAACTTTTGAAATAAGTGCTTTTGGCCACAAACTCACTTCTAATGATCTCTAACATATCTAGGAACATGCTAACACTAATTTCTACTTAATTGGGGCTTATTTACACATGCTAAAACCTATAACTATCAACACCTTAAATCCAAATCCAACAAAAATCACAAATCGCAAGCAACACATAATGAAAACGAACTTAATCGCAAGCAAAACGAAAAAGCAATTAAAGAATGCCGAAATGGCGAGATGAAGAGAATAACTTAAAGGAGAAGTGATTTAGATCACCAACATACGAAGCGGAGAAGTGCTTCGGTGTATGTTGCAAGAATCGGAGCTTGATCGAAGAGAAAACTGAGAAACCGCAAAATAAATGCGTTCTTGATGCTTGAACCTTCGTGCGCTTCCGATAAGCCGAAATCCTCACAAAAATCAGTAGCTTCTTCTTCTATAATCCACAATCAATAAAGGTTGGAGGCTTAAGCTTCAAGATCTTCAAGTTTCAATGTGAAACTTGAAGAACCTATTCAAAAAAGCTTTAGTGAAAGGAGGGAAAGTGAGAGAGAAAAAATGATTGTGAAAGAGTGAAAAATTGGAAAATTGTGTGAATCCTCTCAATGAAGTGATTAATGAATATATATAAGCTAGGCTTGGAGCTAGGTTTGGAATGGAATTAGGTTTGGGGCCCAAAAATTAGGTTTGGGATCCAAAATTATGGTTTGGTAGTTAGTTAGGGTTAGGGTTGGAAAAGGGAATATTCCTTGGAATATTCTTTGGAATACTCTAGAAGATGGTAGAACATGGTAGAAGTTTCCAAGGGAAATTGAGTGGAATTGAAATGGAAACACAAGAGGGAAAGAATGAAAGGAAGTGTGGAAAGAAAGTGGAAGGAAAGTGGAGGGAAATGTAAAACCAACCACTTTTCAAATGATTTTTCTTTGATTTTTTTATGATTCCTCCATCATTTCTTGACCAAATTTGAAACCTAGGACCATTGTAACCCTAATTTCATGATTTCAATCTTAAAAATCCGGAGTCGACCCTTTTTACCTAGCTCAGTTGCCTTTTCTCCGATTCCTCGATTTTCCGTCGTCCGACCAGTCGAACCCCTTCCAAAATGAATTTGTGGACGAGATTTGAACCTTAGGCAGTTGACCTCATATATGAGACAAAGGAATCCTACTTGAATCAAAACATCATGCCGAAGCCCCGTAGAAATGAAACCCTAATTTGGCCCATTTTATCAAGAAATGTTGCACCGTTTGCCTCCTCCGATCAACTCCATTTGTCTATGGCTCGTGGCTCCAAGTGAAGACTTGTGGGATGTTGTGTGTTGGATTTATTAATTCAGCGTCCCCCTTAGGGATTCGATGGGCTTAACATCCCAACCCATGGCGCTTAATAGGCGCAACCCCTTGAGGACTCTATACTATAAGGAAATAAAGTTGTGCCTTCACTAACAGCAATTGCTTTTAGTGCAGTGGTAAGCGCTTGATCCTACAAGTGGTATCAGAGCAAGGTCATGGGTTCGAATCCCCCCGGCTGACACTGGGGGGAAGATTGTTGGATTTATTAATTCAGCGTCCCCCTTAGGGATTCGATGGGCTTAACATCCCAACCCATGGCGCTTAATAGGCGCAGCCCCTTGAGGACTCTATACTATAAGGAAATAAAGTTGCGCCTTCACTAACAGCAATTGCTTTTAGTGCAGTGGTAAGCGCTTGATCCTACATTGTGAACCCTTTGCACAAGGTTGGGAAGCTTTGTGGCCCTGTGATTGCCTTTGTAATGCATTCGGTTGCTCCAATCATTGATCACATACATATGCCTCAGCTATGCTATACATGATGCAATGTTTTCGGTTATTCTATGAATCCATGAATGCAAAATGTTGAGGAAATGAGAGGCAAATTTTGAGGTATTACAATGTCGAGTTCCGAAATTTCTTTCCACACCATGCTCCAAACATTGGAATCTATGTTCTCCCAGAAGCGATTGTTGTAGTGCACCATAGAATCGTTAGATAACAATAAATAACTGCCCCTGCAGGAAATCTTCCATCCTCCATATAATCGACAGAAAATAACTGAGTTTGATAAGGCAATAAGTGAATGGGTTGAGTAGAATGATTGGAAGAGGAAAATGGCCTAATACTAGAAGAAATGGGAACCATTAGGTCGATGATTCTCAAAGTCCTCTTCTTGGACCTTTTTTAATAGATAAAGGCCCACCTACTTCCTTATACTTCTTGTTTTATTTTTGACAAAAACAAAGTTTTTACCCTCATCCCCTTTATTCTTACCCAAAGTTGACTTGAGAAAAGAGAACTTTACCCTAGTTCTAGAGGAGACAATTGATATAATGATTTCCTTTAAATTCCCACTTGCATATATTCCATAGATAATAACATCTTTTTCCTCCTCTAAGTCCTCATCGAAACTTCCACCTAAAAAGTCATATCTTGTTCTAAACGTAGATCTATACCCTCTGCCACTACTTACTTATATGATGCACACATTACCTGGAGAACCTAATGCATCTTTGGAAGAGAAAACTTCCAACTCTTTTTTGGAAATGGAATCATGAGAGGAGATCTCAAGATCTTCATCTTTACAAAAACCAAGATCATTATTGAACCATTTTTTCTCAGATTCAGAGGAAGATGAAACACTATATTAACCTTGTCAATAACTACATCACATGAGGTCCTCGCCATGACCCTTGTAATGTCCATGTTTAATTCCTTTAAAGAAATTTCATCAGAAAAAACATAGCTCCACACTACATTAGCCACCTTTTCGAAAAATTATAAGTTCCATGTGTGGCAGGGCACTCCCTGAAGCCTAATCCATGCTACCATTTCCTTGTCAACGTAGGATTTCTTCAATTCCCTTATTTTAGAGAACCACTGGTTCCACTAGGTCTTTCCTTCCTCAATATGATCTTTTATCGTTCCTTTCTCAGACTCCTCCAACAAGCACTCCAAGTGGAGTTACCATTATGGAAAAATAACCTTCTGTCTCGAAACAAGTTTGGATATTATAAGACATTCTAGAATTGGTCACTACCCATACAAATGATTTCTTCAATCTATCTTAGTCTTCTGCTTTGGATGATTACTTAACACCTATGATGGATTAACCCCATCAACTTTATCCACCGTGAAATTCTCCACAACCTGAGCAAACGAATTTGTTCTCACCTTGCCATCTTGCCATTATTTCCTCCTAGGTTACGATCCGAAGGGTTTTGACTGATATTTCTGAACCCCGACTCCTCTACTAATGTTAGTCGCTTCTTCGTATCTTTTGAAACGAGGTAAGTTTGCATGGATCTTTTTACCTTCGATAACCATATTGTCGAGCTTCACCGCGAGTAACCTCATATACGCAACCTCCTTAAATCTCGCAAAGATGAATCTCTTCCTAACTTGTTATTCTTATGTGGGATAACCACCTCTACCACCTTCCCAATACAACCGAAAATCTAAAAAATGTCACAAGCGTTGACCTATATAGAACTTCTAGAAAGGAAATGGTGGAAAGCCTCAGACCCTCACCAATTTGATCTCTATTTCCCACCTTAAGTGTGTCCCATCTAGATTCAATGTTCCTGAAACCTATATTTTTACTTTTTTCCATTCCATTGTACCTCCATCGGTGTCTTTTCCAACAAAAGAATTCTAGAGAGAAGTAAGAGCCCATTTACAAAGTTGAAGATTTGAATTCATATTGAAATGAAAATATTGAAGCTTTTAAGGTTCAAAGATCAATTTAAAAATTTAGAGTTTGGATTTTAAAGACTTACGTTCTCTTTTTATGCAATGTTGATAAACTCAAAGTTGGGATGCAACAAGCTATTAAGGTCCATAGATCAATTTTGAGTTACAATTCTGAAAATGGGTGTATTCAAAGTTAATTTTGAATTTTAGATTTTGTGGATTTAAAGAAGAAAATGAAGATGAAGAACAACAACCAAAATCCAAAAACAAAATTAGTGACCAATTTTTCTATCGCTAAATCGGTAATAAGAGTTTGTCTAGCCATGTGGCATTCCATGTCAGTGTCACATAGTCTTATTCATTGACTTTGACTAATAGAATAGACAGAAAAGATGAATGTGGTCCAGTTTGCAGAATTAAATGATCAAATAGTCATTTTTAAAGTTAAAGATTAAATTGAACTTCAATTTAAAGATAAGAGACGAAAAATGATATTTAGTCTATATTATCATTTTTTCATGTGGAATATTGGAACAAACTCTAGTACGAATAGCATGTCGTCGAACTCCGCTCACATGCTGTTGTTTAATTTGGCCTTGTGTTATGCATCCAATTATTTAAGTTAGCTTGTACCCTAAGTTAGCTTGTAATGGGTTATTGTTAAAAAGCCCATTTGGTTAGTTTGTTAGTTTTCTTATAAATAACATACTAGTCTCTCATATTTTGCATAAGGGAAAATAGGAAGATAAAACCCTAATTCAAAAGTGAGAGAGGTTATTTGTTATTCTTGTATACTTGTAATCTTGTTTCAAGAGAAAGGAAAGAATATAAGTTTATAACCAATCCTTGTTGTTATCCTTGGTTACCCTAAACCCAAACACTTGTTGGTTTCTTAACTAATCAAGGAACCAATTATACTTTGTTTCTAAGGTATCTGATTCACAACAAATTGGTGCGGTGAGCGTGAAAAAGATACCTTCTATAAAGTATGAGATTGAAAATTTCACCGGTGTGAACAACTTCGGTATGTGGCGCTTGAAGATGAAAGCCCTACTTGTTCATAAGGGTTTTTCGGAAGTGTTGAAGGGAGAGACGAACATGAATGATGCGTTAATGGTGTCGCTCCCGGGATTTTAATCCTAGTACAAACGCGAAAGTGGCGCGGAAAAGGTAGAGTCGCCAGCCAGACATTTTTATCCCGAATGAACGGGAAAGGTAATGTTGCACAAACCTGAGGAAGAAGGAAAGGACGAGGTCCTGCGAACCAAAGATCTGGGTTCGAGAGTCGGTTACGACCTGGGAAGGTATTAGCACCCCAGACCGTCCGCCGTACCCGACGGGATCCACGCTTGTTTGTTTGTTTCAAAGGGTAAGAAATAAGATGAATGCTGCTGAATAAAAATGCTAACTGGAATGGGAGTGAAATGAGAAATGGAAAAAGAGAACGAAAATAAGGGGGAAAATGTAGGGAAAATAAAGAATGTGCTTGAACGGGCCCTACCCCGCTGCCTACGTACCTCACTGGGAATATGAGGATCAGAGTCGACGTAGTTCACCTTACTAGGCGGGAACTTTGTTTGTATTTTTTACAACTGGAACTGCATATGTCTATGCTCAGGTGTTGCAGGCTCGTCTGGTACGAGTGCATTTACCGTCTTGCAAATGAGACAAGTCGTCGCAAGTTCGCTTTGTGAGTGAATGAGGTGAGAAAAGAATTCCCGCAGGAAAGTCGCTTGTTGTTTGTTTTTGTCTTTTAAGAGAAGTGTTTTGAATTTGTCTGTTTTATGAAACAACCCCTTGATGAGACTTGTACATCATGATAGACAAGCTTACACCACTCCAAGATGGAATGAGTGCAAGTGCATCATGGAATAAGGCTATACACAAGGAATCCTTTCTTTTATTTGTTAAGTGTTTTTGGATTTTGTTTGAAGATGAGAGAAGAAGACTCAAATCGGAAAAGGACAAAAACTAAGGGGAACTAAGACACACCCTAAGTTATTTATAATTAATAAAAGGGAGATCCTAATGGTTTGTGAGGTTTTCTAATCCTAAGGATCAAAAGGAAAAGAAAGAAGGATAAAGGATGCAACTTACTTCCTAAGGAAGGTAAGTTGATCCTAACAAAGGGGAATCCTACCAAACACAAATATGGAAGGAAAAATGAATTAAAATGCATAAAATAAATGCATAAAAAATAAAGGATAAAATGAAGTAAACTTACCTCAATCTTCCCCACTACAAAACAAATGTTAGTGTGCATTTTTATTAAAAATGAAAGAAGCAAACACACCTTAATTAAATCCCAAAGACTCTAGGACTCGAACTAGACTCAATCTTAATTCTAAAGGAACTAGAAAAATGCTAAAACCAAAATACAACACCTATTACAACCCCCTAATACCCAAACAGCTATGAAAACAATGCATAATACAACTCAGTTTTTTACAGCCAACATGCAACATGAAAAAGTAGGTGTTAAAAGTCAAATATAGCATGTACACACAACAAACAGCACACATTTTACAGCACTTATGCAAAAAAACAACTATGAAATGCAAAATCCAGAATTGATTATTTTCACCTTTAATGCACAAACTCATTGCAAAAATCACTAATCTCATCATGAACATGGATTTGAACTTAAATCAACATATATCAATGCAAGAACATGAACATTATTGAATGATTATGTAAGCATGCATCACATGGCTTATGCAACAAGTAAATGCACAAAGTAGCACCTAAACATGCATATGAACATGGCACTTGAACATGGTGATTATTGATTATGAACATACACTATGATGATTCAACAAACACACTAAACGCAATGCAAAATTCAGAATTGAATTGATATGGATGCTACGATCAAGTATGCAACAAAATGCCACCAAATGCACCTACATATGATTATGCAAAATGCAACATACATCAATCATGAAATGCAAAAATGATTTAATGCAATGCAAACATTTGAAAACCAGAATGCAAAGTGATTATTACATCACTAATGAAGTATGAACATAACAACAAAATGCAAGAAATCAAGGCATGCACAAAGAAACACAAAAATGCATAAAACGCAACATGCACGAAATCGTGTCGAAACGACTCGAAATGGGGGAACTAGCTACTAGCAATGGACTCAAAAATTCCCTAAAACCACTACCTAAACATGTATGAAACCTAAAGGCACTAGAACTTAGGACTAAGCCATCAAATAAGCAAAAAATAAAAAAAATAACAGCGCTAACCGGTTAACCAATCGGTTAACCGGTTAACGGACATAAATCTGCCCTGTTTTGTGGCCAATACGCACCTGTTAACCGGTTAACCAAATGGTTAACCGGTTAACACTGAACCAGAAGGTAAAAAAAGTTGAGAAAAAAGTGCTTTTGGCCACAAACTCACTTCTAATGATCCCTAACATTCCTAGGAACATGCTAACACGAATTTCTACTTAATTTGAGCTTATTTACACATGATAGAACCTATAACTATCAACACCTTAAATTCAAATTAAACCAAAATCACAAATCACAAGCAAACATAATCGAAACGGAATTGATCTTAAACAAAGCGAAAAGCACTTAAAGAATGCCAAAAGTGGCGAGATGAAGAGAATAACTTAAAGAAGAAGTGGTTAAGATCACCAACCTACGAAGCGGAGGAGTGCTTCGGTGATTGTTGCAAGAATCAGAGCTTGAATCGAAGAGAAAACCGAAAACCGAGAAATCGCAAAATAAATGGGTTCTTGAGCTTGAATCTTTGTGTGCTTCCGATAAGTCGATAATCCTCACAAAATTCAGTAGCTTCTTCTTCTATAATCCTCAATCAAAGAAGATTGAGGGCTTAAGCTTTAAGATCTTCAAGTTTCAATGTGAAACTTGAAGAGCATATTTGAAAAGCTTTGGTGAGAGGGAGAGGGAAAGTGAGAGAGAAAAAGTGCTTATCAAAGAGTAAAAATTGGAAAATGGTGTTCAACCCTTTTGGTTTGGATGAAAATGGCTTAAATAGAGACTAGGCTAGGAGCTAGGTTTGGGTTTGGGGCCCAAAAATTAGGTTTGGGATCCAAAATTAGGTTTGGAAGTTAGTTAGGGTTAGGGTTGGAAAAGGGAATATTCCTTGGAATATTCCTTGGAACACTCTAGAAGATGGTGGAAGGTGGTGAAAGTTACCAAGGGAAATGAAGTGGAATTGAAGTGGAAAAATGAGATGGAAAGAATGAAAGGAAGTGTGGAAAGAAAGTGGAAGGAAAGGTGGATGGAAATGGTGAAACTAACTACCTTTCAAATGATTTTTCTTTTGATTTTTCTATGATTCCTCCATCATTTCTTGATCAAGTTTGAACCATAGGATCATTGTAACCCTAATTTCATGATCTCGATCTTAAAAGTCAGGAGTCGACCCTTTTAACCCAGCTCGGTTGCCTTTTCCCCGATTCCTCGATTTTCTGTCGTCCGGCCATTCGAACCCCTTCCAAAATAAATTTGTGGACGAGATTTGAACCTTAGGCCTTTGAAACCATATATAAGACAAAGGAATCCACTTTGAATCAAAACTTCATGAAGAAGCCCCGCAGAAGTGGAACCCTAACTCGGCCCTTTTCCTCAGAAAATGTTGCACTGCTTGCCTCCTTTGATTAAACCCCCTCTGTCCATGGCTCTTGGCTTCAAGTGAAGACTTGTGGAATATTGTGAACCCCTTACACAAGATTGGGAAGCTTTGTGGCCCTTTGATTGCCCTTGTAATGCCTTCGGTTGCTCTGATCATTGACCACATGCCTATGCCTCAGCTATGCTATGTTTGATGCAATGTTTTTGGTTATTTTATGAATATATATATGCAAAATGCTATGCAAAATGTTGAGGATATGAGAGGGAAAATTTTGAGGTATTACAGCTGCCCCTATTCAATCATCTGCAGGCCTGAACGAATAATTGCGAGAGCTTTTAGACGTTCAAGGTATGGAGTGATTGAATACATGAATAAAACCTGGAAATTTGAACTCTGTGGATATTAGGAATGCCATTTGTTTTTTTTTGGTATTGTTGTTTTTTTGTTTTGACCTCTGAATAGGTAGCGCAAAATAGATCTTGACAATGTGACTGCTGGGCAGGACCAAGCCACAAAGAAAACACACGACTGCTGGGCAGGACCAAGCCGCGGAAGGTGCCTGTTAGCGAAACAGGACTTAACGCAACATCAACCGATTTGCGACTCAAATAAGATCAACCGATCTATCATGGAGATGGTATCAACCGATCCACCCTGGAAAGCGAGATTGTAATATCATCCGATTTACAACTCGAAGAGAAATGATATCAACCGATTCATAACTCAAATAAGATCAACCGATCTAACATGGAGATGGTATCAACAGATCCATAACCAAGAAATGCGAGAATGTAATATCATCCGATTTACAGCTCGAAGAGAAATGATATCAACCGATTCATAACTCAAATAAGATCAACCGATCTAACATGGAGATGGTATCAACCGATCCATAACCAAGAAATGCGAGAATGTAATATCATCCGATTTACAGCTCAAAGAGAAGTAATATCAACCGATTTACAACTCAAATAAGATCAACCGATCTAACTAGGAAATGGTATCAACCGATCCATTATCATCACACTGAGACGAGACCAAAAGGAACAGGATCATTGTACTTAAATGATAACCCGAGACGCGACCGTTGTACTTAAACGGAGACGCGAAAGAATGAAAATGTTGTACTGAAACAAGATTCAAAGACGAGACCATTGTACTTAAATGGTGACTCGAAAGGAACGGGATCGTTGTACTTAAACGAGAGCCCGAGACGCGACCATTGTACTTAAACAAAGACGCGAAAAAATGAGAATGTTGTACTGAAACAAGACTCAACTGGGGGTAACAATGAGACTTGGTAGAAATAACCACCCTGGGAAACGAAGTTGCATTCTGTGGGGAATACTCCAGTCTGATTGGAGATGTAATGGGTCTTATGTAATATACCTCAAAACTGGCCCATGCTGGTATGCATATGTTTGGATTTTGGCGTAATGCTCCATGGCAATGGAAATGCTACACTTTGGAGGATGCAAATGTAATGATGATTACTAAATGCAAATGCAAATGCAAAGGGATCTCCCAATGAGGAAACTGCAAGTATCCCAGGTGGCTTGACTGGGGAAATGATGATCACTGAATTGATCTGGTGAGTCCTTGTGAGAAGAGGACAATTCTGCGGGGAATGTTGTTGATGATACACAGGCTCTGAACTACCATTATTTCCAAAAATAAATTGGACTTTGAAATTGGAACGCCAAGACCCTGCTGGAGACAAACTCTTCTTGCTAGGTACGCTACCCATTGAACTCTGGTGGGGAAGTGAAACCTTCTGACTTGGCTGGGGAAACCAATGTATAATACTGTTGAGGAGGAAATAAATTCCTTATATTGCTGGGGATTGCCCCTATATTGGCGGGAAATCTCTGCTTGGGGAGACCATAATCTTCTTTCACCACCACTTGGGAACATTTCAATTTCCACTCTACTGGGGATGACAGATGATGTCAGTGATAAAGCTTCCTGCTGAAGATACGAGCTCAAGTTGCCACTTGCTGGGGATAAGAGATAAATCCTCTCGTGTTGGGAATGAGAGATGTAAGGCGTCTCATGCTGAGGATGAGAGACGATGATACCCTTCTGCTCAAGAAGTAACCTTCCATTTGCCGCACTACTGGAGAAGGGATTGTCTAATGAGACTTGCTAAGGGATTCTGATCGATGAAGTCCACAGATGAAACAACTCTTGAAGTGCTATGCTGACAACGGCTTTGCTTCTAGCCTCTGGGTTGGTAGGTTGCCAACTAATCATGAGTGAACAATGGTTCTTTGCGATTTTCAAACTTGCCTCAGATTAAGGTCCATCAGAAGGAAATGCCTCAAGAGGATTTTACAGAATACATGACATACGAAATGCCTCAGTGTCTTCAAACTCTTGGAGAGATTCGTCGGATCTAGAAGTAAATGCCCCAGCCTGCATGGTCTGTACCTCATATCACTGTGAGATATTCTGCCCCAGTATATTGAACTTTGGATAGGTGCCTCCGATTAACTGTCTTTGAGAGAAATTAACTTCTAGTGCTCTTGGGGTGGCCCGCCCCAGTACGAACCTTGAAGTGACCACCTATGACTGACTGTGCTTTGAAGAAAATACCCATACTGCATACTCCTAGAGAGATTTGAATCTCGAAGTGATTGCCCCAGTTTGGCTGAATTTTGAAGAGATTGCTCGACGCGATTGCCCCAAATTAGTCGGCTCTTACCACGACTATTGGGAAAGTCCCCACTCAATGGTGTTTCTTGGAAAAGTGCATCTCGACGTGATTGTCCTTTAGAAGTTTCAGACTTCTCAACTTGTCAAGATTAAGCTTCTGGACTGAGGTTCCATATGTGAACTTTAATGATGCCCAACAAAAGTATGCAAGCAGAAAATATTTATTTTGAGAATGAAATTCTAATGCAACACACATGCTAATCTTGAAGTTTGTGTAAAAGATGTCGCAAACCTTTGTGAGCGAATCACTGGTTAAGATACAACATTAATTTTTTTTGAATAATAGAAAGCATGCATATGCAACACCAACAAAGATCTTTCAACACCACTCATAGGAGTCAGGAACGCGGTCTCGTGGTAGTACGCTCTCAAAAATAACCCTGTTTCAGTTAGGAATTTTGAGGGTTGTATCGTGGCCTGGTTCACGGTTATAGAAACAAAGGATATAGGCTCGAAGTTTATTTGTGCCCACCCATCTTCGTGATGTTCTCCATTCCTATGTTCAGCTAGCTTTCAAAAGCGCTCACCTCTCAAAAAGGGTTTTGTGATGGTTGAGGAACCAATTACACTAACGGTTTAAGCACCAATTAGGTTGTTGTTGGGAGCCAGTCACCCCTTTGTCTTTTGTATCTGTGCCACACGATTTTGTTCTTGCTTAAGGATCTTTCTTGTGTAATCCTTTTCGTCTTTCGCTTTTGCATTCTTTTTTTTATCCCTAAATTTTGCCTGGACTAATTCTTATGAATCTTTGATTGTGAAGTCCAACGGGATGCCCTAAATTTTTCCTAAGTCGCTTGTTTTCAAGTTTTGACTTAGCGGGCTTTCTCATTCATTTTTTTGCGATTCCTTTTTTTTTGAGCGAATCGTGTGACACTGGTTGTCTTGATGGCTTTGAAAGGGTCGTGACTGCCTCACTTCTTGGTTGTTTGAGGGATAGCCATTGTGGTTTCCGGTCTTTGGACCTATTGATTGGGATAACCAATGTGGTTTCTAGTCATTGGACCTCTTGATTTGGTACAACGAAAGGTAATGGATCCTCAGATTTGCACTCCTTTTTGAAATTTGAACGCTCGGTCAAACTAACTGACGCCTACCCTGCCCCTGGGTTAAATGCAAAGGGTTTTTTCATGTGAAAAGAAACTCCTACTTCAAGGCTCAAATGGGTTGGCGAGGGTCTATCTCCCTTATATCTCCAGTGTTTAGGATTTGAAACAATGCCTATACATCATCAACAAGGTCTTTCTCAAAAGCACACGATTAGAGATTTTTGCGTTTTCATTTCGTCATCCTCCCTGATAGAGTTTAAGCACAACAGTTGGTATCGCAATGCACATACACAAAATTATGAGTGAATACGAATGGATTACTTCAAGAAAAACATGTGCATTTTATCATGGTTAACATTCAAAAACCAATAAGTTTCATGCATGCATACAAATGTTTAAACAAACAATATAAACTACAAAGGAAATTGCAGTAAAGAAACTAAGCATTGCCATCGTCGAGGAGACTTGACTCTTTCTGGATTAAATCAGTCTTGAGTGCTTCCCATGATCATTAAATCTTCATGGACTTGTAGTATTCAGGTAAGTGGTCGCATGTCCAACACGGCAATCATTTCTCATCTTCTAGTTATTCTGTCTGCTGAGAAGTAAAGTTGACACCTAAGCTTGCTCGGAAAGACCTGACGATCTTCTGCCTACGTATCTCCATTGACCCAAGACCAATGAAGAATCAGAGCGATGTAGTTCCCCTCAATAGGGATGAAAATGCACTGAAAATACACACTATTGCCGCAAATAAGAGTATCTGGAATACTTCTGGCTTTATTGCTTTAACTCTTGCCGACAAACATTGATAAGAAGACTTCAAATCAAGAAAAGTTGACAGCTTTCGAGTCGATTAAGTCCTGCACCGCGTGGTGAAAAGCTTTACACCTATCAATATGATGCCCTGGCGCCCCAGAATGAAAATCACATCGGGCATTGGCATTCCATCCATCCGGTAGTGGAAAAGGAGGTGGGGACATCTTGCGTAGCCCAACCAACTTCAACTGAAGCAAATGCTGAAGAAGATCAGTGTGAGACATTGGCAAAGGGTCAAAACACCATTCTCTCCTTTGCCGACGACCCTGTTGAGGATTACGTTGGCGACGATTTGGCTGTTGTGAACGTGTGGCACTTGGGATGATCACAAATGTCGTCTGGTGATGTGAACCTTGATTTCTCCTCTTTCGCTGAACATAAACTGCCCCTGCTTCTTCGTATTGTCTCTTTTGCTCATTTGAAAACGACCTCTTGGTTCCAAAAGTAGAGGCACCGTTGCCCTGGATCTTTCCTTGCTTCATCCAGTTTTCAATTCTTTCCCCAGTCAAGACGATATTAGAAAAACTGTTAGCTGAACAGCCTGCTAAACGTTCTATGAAGTGCCCCGGGAGGGTATCCATGAATAGATCTACCATTTCTCTCTCCAGCAATGATGGTTGCACCCTGGCTGCGACCTCGTGCCATCTCTACGCGTACTCCTTAAAGCTCTCGGAGTTCTTTTGTGACATGCTCTGAAGTTGGGTTCGGCTGGGAGCCATGTCAATGTTGTACTGGTACTGCTTGAGAAAGGCTTCCCCAAGTTCCTTCCAATTACGAACATAGTTCTTTTCCAGTTTCGTGTACCACTCCAGTGAACCCCCGGAAAGGCTTTCCTGGAAGTGGTACATCCAAAGTTTCTCATCTTTGGTATGTGCAGCGATTTTGCGATAGAAGGCCTGCAAGTGAGTTTTCGGGCAAGATCTGCCACTGTACTTGTCGAAACCAGGAAGTCTGAACTTTGGGGGGATGACCACCCCTGAAACCAGCTCCATATCAGCCACATCAATGTCAAGGGTATCTCTGCATTCTAGAGCATTTACCTTCTCGGCTAGCATCTGGAAATTCTGGTTAGGAGGCATATTTTCCGTATGTGGAATGATAGTGTTGTTGGTCGGATTGCCTTGGGCGTCCACGGTAATCACTGGAGGATCAACCTGTGGGCGATTAAGCCACTGCATGGCGGTTCTCATTTCTTGCTGCCCTTGCACTATTCCCTGCATTACTGCCATGAACTCCCCCATCTGACTACGAAACTCGTTCAACTCAGTCTGTATTGTATTCATGATTTGACTCGGGTAGCGTACTAGTATGGTCGATACTTCTCCTGAAATGGTCAAATAAATTAGGAAATCCAGATAACTCGTTAGTATGCAAAAATGATATGCATGAAAATGCCATGTCACTGATCCCACTTCATTCAGATTGGGGGATAGATACCCCACGGAGTGCAACATCATAAGATAAATCCTGTGAGTGTGTGCGAAGAAAGTGCTGAGCATCGGGACTTCGATATCAAGATAAAATTGCCAGGATATAAAAGTCGAAACAATGGCACATGAAAACTTCCATAAAGCAAAAAAAATACGCCAACGTGCGAAAACTTATACAATCACTTGCCAATAATACTGAAATACAGGAAAATGTCACAATCCACAACAGAAAAACAAGAGATTCCTTCAACAACTCTAAAGGTAATCTCGAAATACAACAAAGCAAATCACATGCATCAAAGAAATCTATGTCTCCTGACTTGAGCTTCGTGCAGTTTGCGTAACCAGCTGGATCAAGGGGCTTCAGCTCTTGAGATACCCCTCTGGTGTGATGATCCCTGAATCAATTAGATACTGGACATTGTGCCTGAAGGCTTTGCACTCGTCAATGGTATGTCCGAATATTCCGGAGTGGAATTCACACGCAACATCCATATTATAATCTGGGGGAATGGGGTAAGGCATCGGCAAGGCATTCCTTGGCTGAATCAAAGAATTCTCGAGCAAACGGGAAAACACTTGACTAGGAGTAAACACTTTTTCAACCTTCTTGAACTTGAGTCTCCCCTGTTGTTGATAGTTCTGATGCTGAGATGAATTCGAACACCCAACGTTCTTCTGCACTTTCTTTCTTATGTTGGATTGATGAATGGGTAGAGGTGACCGACGTGATGTCTTTACGACCTAGAGTGGAGGCACACACCCCTGATTGGGGATAATTCTGGTGGTAAGGAAAGGGGAAGTACCTTCTAGTGATATGAAATCCTTTGACACATCCCCACTGATCGGTGCAAACTCGATTATCTTTGCATCAATGAGCTCTTGAACTTGATGTTTGAGCCTCTTATAGTTTTCCACATGATGACCAGGTGCCCCAGAATGGAAAATACACCTGGCATTAGCGTCATAATCTAGAGGAAGCTTTTTGGGTGTGGCTGTCATGGTGACAAGTTCGACCAGATTAAGCTCAAGCAAACAGAGAAGTAATTGCGCATATGACACCAAAATCGAATCAAACTTGGCTTCAGACGCCTTTGGCATTGGTCCACAGCTTTTGCCTTTACCTTCCCTTTGATGAACTGGAAGAGTCTGCAAATTGAGAGGCTTAGGATCCCAAAGTTGAGGAGAGTTTCCGCGAAACGCTTCCTGATCTGGGAATGAAACCACTGAACTGGGGGGACCAACAACTTCTGCAGCAGTAAAGGGGACATGGTGCCCTTCTTGGAGCTTTGGGGCCTCCCTGGTCTGGTTCTCTTGTTTCTTCAGTTGGTAAACTTTCCCTGTCAATAGCATGAGGCCATGGCACAAGGTCTGCATGTCCACCAAGAATTGATCCATTCGGACTTTCATTTCAGGTATTTCTGCTTGGCATTGTTCCATGTCCATCTCTTGATAATCGTGATTCAAATTGGCCATTCTGGAGAGTAACCAAATCAGGATAAAAATCTGCCCCCGGACACTTGTAATGAGAGTAAGGATGCATGCAAATGCCATGTTCGATTATTTCCAAGGGATCCATCTGTTTTGATTCCAGTTTGGATATATGAACATATAATGACATGGTTCAAACATAGGATCTCTGGAAATAACCGAACATGTATGATGAAATGCCATGATGTTATGTATGCAACAGGCATGTGATCAGTGATGTGTCTGTGATGTGCCAATCATATAATCAGGTGTCAGTGCAAGGTCACAATATCCACACGTCACAATAACAATCCCTCTGATTCGGGATCCATATCTTAGAACCAGAAATCCAGATCACAAAACTAAACCAATGGCAAAGTGGGTATGCTGAAGGTATTAGGGTTCCTGCAAACCTGTAAACCCCTCCCAATCTCACGGGTGTGCTACTCGGGTCAACATCACGGACTCTCAAAGCCAAATAGCAATAATACGTTCACCATTTCCGAGAAATGGCTCATGACCAAATCAGGGAATCGGTTTGGCATTATGTACTACTCAGGGAGGCCTCAGTTGAGTCCGAAAAAAAAAGCATCCCTCACAAGTCCCCAGCTTCAAGCACTGAATCGAGAAACAATAGTACATTCATCCTGAAGGGTACAATACTACCGTCATACGAATAGTTTGCTTTGACTGGATTCCTATGAGAGAACCAGGCCATCCTATGCGAGTTCCCAGTGGGCCCTCGGATGCGAGTGGGTTTGCCAACAAATGTGGTCTACCACTGTCATCACTGGAGAGGGGTGTTTCCACAAAGGTTCTCAATGATCGGTCCCCTGACTGCACATAACTATCAAGGTAGCGCATTAACCCAGAAAGATTCCGGTATCAATACATTCCCGAGAAGGTCGCAAGTCAAGGTGTGGAACTCACTACTACCAACATAGCAAGATGCCATGAAGCCAAAGTAGAACCACTCTAAGTCCTAGGGTGCACTCGAGCCCCGGTTACGAGCTCATCTCACAGTAACTCCCATCCCACAGAAAAAATGAAAACCAGCACAACCAGACAGTCCAGTATAATATGATGCATGGAAAATAAATATTGAAAGCGGTAAATAAGTGCGGTAAAGTAAACTGTAAATGAAAACAGTAAATAAACACAACAACACACGCATATAAACACCCAAAGAAAGCAAAAACAAACAGGCGCTAGGATTGACTCTACAAGGGAAACCAGAGATTCTGGGTTCGATCCCCAGCAGAGTCGCCAACTGTCGCTCCCGGGATTTTCATCCTAGTACAAACGCGAAAGTGGCGCGGAAAAGGTAGAGTCGCCAGCCAGACATTTTTATCCCGAAGGAACGGGAAAGGTAATGTTGCACAAACCTGAGGAAGAAGGAAAGGACGAGGTCCTGCGAACCAAAGATCTGGGTTCGGGAGTCGGTTACGACCTGGGAAGGTATTAGCACCCCAGACCGTCCACCGTACCCGATGGGATCCACGCTTGTTTGTTTGTTTCAAAGGGTAAGAAATAAGATGAATGCTGCTGAATAAAACTGCTAACTGGAATGGGAGTGAAATGAGAAATGGAAAAAGAGAACGAAAATAAGGGGGAAAATGTAGGGAAAATAAAGAATGTGCTCGAACGGGCCCTACCCCGCTGCCTACGTACCTCACTGGGAATATGAGGATCAGAGTTGACGTAGTTCACCTTACTAGGCGGGAACTTTGTTTGTATTTTTTACAGATGGAACTGCGTATGTCTATGCTCAGGTGTTGCTGGCTCATCTGGTACGAGTGCATTTACAGTTTTGCAAAGGAGACAAGTCATCGCAAGTTCGCGTTGTGAGTGAATGAGGTGAGAAAAGAATTCTCGCAGGAAAGTCGCTTGTTGTTTGTTTTTGTCTTTTAAGAGAAGTGTTTTGAATTTGTCTATTTTATGAAACAACCCCTTGATGAGACTTGTACATCATGATAGACAAGCTTACACCACTCCAAGATGGAATGAGTGCAAGTGCATCATGGAATAAGACACACCTAAAGTTATTTATAATTCACAAAAGGGAGATCCTAATGGTTTGTGAGGTTTTCTAATCCTAAGGATTAAAAGGAAAAGAAAGAAGGAGAAAGGATGCAACTTACTTCCTAAGGAAGGTAAGTTGATCCTAACAAAGGGGAATCCTACAAAACACAAATATAGAAGGAAAAATGAATTAAAATGCATAAACGAAATGCATAAAAAATAAAGGATAAAGTGAAGTAAACTTACCTCAATCTTCCCCACTACAAAACAAATGTTAGTGTGCATTTTTATTAAAAATGAAAGAAGCAAACACACCTTAATTAAATCCCAAAGACTCTAGGACTCGAACTAGACTCAATCTTAATTCTAAAGGAACTAGAAAAATGCTAAAACCAAAATACAACACATATTATAGCCCCCTAATACCCAAAAAGCTATGAAAACAATGCATAATACAACTCAGCTTTTTTACAGCCAACATGCAACATGAAAAAGTAGGTGTAAAATGTCAAATATAGCATGTACACACAAAAAACAACACACATTTTACAGCACTTATGCAAAAAACAGTTATGAAATGCAAAATCCAGAATTGATTATTTTCACCTTTAATGTACAAACTCAATGCAAAAATCACTAATCTCATCATGAACATGGATTTGAACTTAAATCAACATATATCAATGCAAGAACATGAACATTATTGAATGATTATGTAAGCATGCATCACATGGCTTATGCAACAAGTAAATGGACAAAGTAGCACCTAAACATGCATATGAACATGGCACTTGAACATGGTGATTATTGATTATGAACATACACTATGATGATTCCACAAACACACTAAACTCAATGCAAAATTCAGAATTGAATTGATATGGATGCTACGATCAAGTATGCAACAAAATGCCACCAAATGCACCTACATATGATTATGAAAAATGCAACATACATCAATCATGAAATGCAAAAATGATTTAATGCAATGCAAACATTTGAAAACCAGAATGCAAAGTGATTATTACATACCTAATGAAGTATGAACATAGCAACAAAATGCAAGAAATCAAGGCATGCACAAAGAAACACAAAAATGCATAAAACGCAACATGCACGGAATCATGTCGAAACGAATCGAAATGGAGGAACTAGCTACTGACAATGGACTCAAAATTTCCCTAAAACCACTACCTAAACATGTATGAAACCTAAAGGCACTAGAACTTAGGACTAAGCCATCAAATAAGCAAAAAATAAAAAAATAACAGCGTTAACCGGTTAACCAATCGGTTAACCGGTTAACGGACATAAATCTGCCCTGTTTTGTGGCCAATACGCACCCGTTAACTGGTTAACCAAATGGTTAACCGGTTAACACTGAACCAGAAGGTAAAAAAAGTTGAGAAAAAAGTGCTTTTGGCCACAAACTCACTTCTAATGATCCCTAACATTCCTAGGAACATGCTAACACGAATTTCTACTTAATTTGAGCTTATTTACACATGATAGAACCTAGAACTATCAACACCTTAAATCCAAATTCAACCAAAATCACAAATCACAAGCAAACATAATCGAAACGGAATTGATCTTAAACAAAGCGAAAAGCACTTAAAGAATGCCAAAAGTGGCGAGATGAAGAGAATAACTTAAAGAAGAAGTGGTTAAGATCACCAACCTACGAAGCAGAGGAGTGCTTCGGTGATTGTTGCAAGAATCGGAGCTTGAATCTAAGAGAAAACCGAAAACCGAGAAATCGCAAAATAAATGCGTTCTTGAGCTTGAATCTTTGTGTGCTCCCGATAAGTCGATAATCCTCACAAAATTCAGTAGCTTCTTCTTCTATAATCCTCAATCAAAGAAGGTTGAGGGCTTAAGCTTTAAGATCTTCAAGTTTCAATGTGAAACTTGAAGAGCTTATTTGAAAAGCTTTGGTGAGAGGGAGAGGGAAAATGAGAGAGAAAAAGTGCTTATCAAAGAGTGAAAATTGGAAAATGGTGTTCAACCCTTTTGGTTTGGATGAAAATGGCTTAAATAGAGACTAGGCTAGGAGCTAGGTTTGGGTTTGGGGCCCAAAAATTAGGTTTGGGATCCAAAATTAGGTTTAGAAGTTAGTTAGGGTTAGGGTTGGAAAAGGGAATATTCCTTGGAATATTCCTTGAAATATTCCTTGGAACACTCTAGAAGATGGTGGAAGGTGGTGGAAGTTTCCAAGGGAAATGGAGTGGAATTGAAGTGGAAAAATGAGATGGAAAGAATGAAAGGAAGTGTGGAAACAAAGTGGAAGGAAAGGTGGAGGGAAATGGTGAAACTAACTACCTTTCAAATGATTTTTCTTTTGATTTTTCTATGATTCCTACATCATTTCTTGATCAAGTTTGAACCATAGGATCATTGTAACCCTAATTTCATGATCTCGATCTTAAAAGTCAGGAGTCGACCCTTTTTACCCAGCTCGGTTGCCTTTTCCCCGATTCCTCGATTTTCCGTCGTCCGGCCAGTCGAACCCCTTCCAAAATGAATTTATGGACGAGATTTGAACCCTAGGCCTTTGACACCATATATAAGACAAAGGAATCCACTTTGAATCAAAACTTTATGAAGAAGCCCCGCAGAAGTGGAACCCTAACTCGGCCCTTTTCCTCAGAAAATGTTGCACTGCTTGCCTCCATTGATTAAACCCCCTCTGTCCATGGCTCGTGGCTTCAAGTGAAGACTTGTGGAATATTGTGAACCCCTTACACAAGATTGGGAAGCTTTGTGGCCCTTTGATTGCCCTTGTAATGCCTTCGGTTGCTCCGATCATTGACCACATGCCTATGCCTCAACTATGCTATGTTTGATGCAATGTTTTTGGTTATTTTATGAATCTATATATGCAAAATGCTATGCAAAATGTTGAGGATATAAGAGGGCAAATTTTGAGGTATTACAGATGGCAACTGAAAAGACGGTCATGATTGAGAAAACACATAACACAATATTGTTGAGCCTTGGTGATAAGGTTCTTTGATAGGTATCAAAGGAGACGACGATGTTAGGGTTATGATTGAAACTTGAAGGTTTGTACATGACCAAATCATTGGTGAATCAACTATACCTGACGCAAGCTGTATATTCATTCAAGATGAGCAAAGACAAAGTGTTGGCTGAGCAGTTGGATATGTTCAACAAGATGATTCTTGATCTTGAAAATATTGATGTGAAGATCGATGATGAAGATCAAGCGCTGTTGTTGTTATGTGCTTTGCCCAGAACACATGCTCACTTCAAAGAAACCCTCTCGTATGGAAGAGAGTCCCTGACCTTTGAAGATGTTCAATCTTCCTTGTACGTTAAGGACTTGAACAAACGAAAGGAGCACAAACCTTTAACGGTTGGTGAAGTTTTGGCCGTTAAGGAAAAATTCTTGCGAAAGGAGGGTAAGTTCAACGAGAAGAAGGGTAAAAGTTAGCATAAGTCTTATAGTGATGAAACATCTGGTGCTCGATGCTATCATTTTAAGAAGGAGTGTCACATTTGAAAGGTGTGCCCTGAAAGCCTGAAAGATCATGGAGGTGAGGATAATGGCAATGCTGCCATTGTTCAAGATGATTTAGACTCATATGATGTTCTTATGGTTTCATGCGGCGACTCAAGAAAAGAGTGGATTATGGATTTAGGTTGCACTTGGAACATGACTCCAAACAAAGATTTGTTCGAGGAATTATGTGATCAAGATAGTGGATCGGTGCTACTGGGAAACAACAAAGATTGCAAAATTGCAAGTATTGGATCTGTGAGATTCAAGCTCCATGATGAGTCAATAAGGTTATTGACTGAAGTTAGGTATGTACCTGACTTGAAGAGAAATCTAATTTCTTTGGGTGAATTTGACAAGAAGGAATGTGTTTTTCAAGGAGAGAGAAGTATCCTAAGAGTCATGAAGGGGTCAAAGTAAGTCTCGAGAGGCGTGAAGAAACAAGACTTGCATACCCTTGAGGCTGAAGTTGTAAGTGGTTTGACAAATCTTGTATCCACGAAACTGTTGTTGAAGACAAAATTATGGAACATGATATTGCGTTATGTCAGTGAGAGAGGTCTGGTCGAACTAGGAAAACAAAACCTGTTAGGTGGTGACAAAGTCGAGAAGTTGGAGTTTTTTAATCCTTGTGTATTTGGTAAATCATGTTGGGTGAAGTTTAACAAAGGTAAACAAAGAACACATGGATCCCTTGATTACATCCATGCTGATCTTTTGGGGCCATCAAGGAATCCTTCACATTCAGATGCAAGATGTTTTCAATCCATAGTTGATGATTATTCCATAAAGTTATGGGTATTCATTCAGAAGAAAAAGGATGAAACTTTTGAGAATTTCAAGAATTAGAAGGTTCTGGTGGAAAATCAAATAGGAAGAAAGGTCAAGAGGTTGAGAACTGATAATGGCCTTGAATTCTGCAATGAAGCTTTTGACAATTAATGTGTGGAGTTTGGGATTGCAAAGCATAAGACTGTAGCAGGTGCTCCTCAGCAAAATGGTCTAGCTGAGAGATTCAATCAAACAATCCTCGAAATGGTTAGATGCATGTTGGTTAGTGCTTGATTGAAGAAGGTCTTTTGGGCTGAGGCTATTTCGACAACAACATATCTGATAAACATATTTCCTTCGATTGCGTTAGATATGAAGACACCTGAAGAGGTTTGATTGGGACATCCACCAGATCTCAACAAACTAAGAGTATTTGGTTGTGTAGCCTATGCTCACATTAGGCAAAACAAGGTCGAACATAGAGCTCTGAAATGCATGTTCATGGGATACCCTGAAGGAGTCAAATATTATAGGTTATGGTGCATAGAGTCAGGTTATAGGAGGTGTATCACCAGTCGAGATGTAGTTTTCAATGAAGTTGAGATGGATTTCAAGAAAACTAATGATGTTATTGAAGAGCTGGAACATGGAGAAATTCCTGTTGAGGTGGAGCATAATGATGCTAAACTTCATGACCTAGATGAAGTTGAAGAAGAAGCAGAAACTTCTGTCGAAGATGAGGAGACGGATAATGACTACCCGCTGGCAAGAGACAGGTCGAGAAGAGTCATCTAGCCACCTCAGAGACTTGGTTATGCAGATCTTATAGCTTATTCCTTAATCTCTGCAAGTGAGGTTCTATTCGAAATAAGAATGAATGGTTGAAGGCCATGGATGATGAGATAACATCTCTTCATGATAACAATACATGGGAACTGATCGAGAAACCTGTTGGAGCTAGGTTAGTCAGCTGCAAATGGATTTTCAAAGTTAAGGATGGAATCGAAGGAGTGACGTTGAAGAGATACAATGTAAGGTTGTTTGCAAGGGGGTTTCACTCAGAAAGAAGGTGTCAACTTCAATAATGTGTTCTCTCCTATTGTGAAGCACATGTCCATTTGATTGTTTCTTACCATGGTGGCACAGTTCGACCTTAAACTGGAACAGATGGATGTGAAAAGTGTGTTCTTGTATGGTGATCTTGATAAAACAATCTTGATGAGGCAACCTAAAGGGTATGTCAAAGAGGGGAAAGAAGAGTATGTGTGTAAAATGAAGAGATCTTTATATGGGCAGAAACAATCTCCTCGACAGTGGAATAAGAGATTCGACAAGTCCATGGCACGCATAAGTTTCATCAGAAGTCAGTTCGACCACTGTGTTTACTTCAGATTTTGACCTGATAATTCATTTGCTATTTTGTTGCTTTATATGGATGATATTCTAATAGCAAGCAACAATGTCGAATATGTAATGAGGGTGAAGGTTGAACTCAATAAGGAGTTCGATATGAAGGATCTGGGAGCTACATCTAGGATTCTTGGGATTGGCATCCGGGTAGATAGAAAGCAGTTGAGGTTATGCTTATCTCAAGAGGCATACCTGAAGAAGATTCTCGATAAGTTTGGTATTTCAAATTCAAAGCCTGTTGTGACTCCGACAAACCCTCAATTCAAGTTGAGTATAGATTAGTACCCCAATACTGATGTCGAAAGAACTTATTTGGATAGCATTCCATATGCTAATATAATAGGTTCTTTGATGTATGTTATGCTCTGTACTAGAACCGATATAGCATATGCAATAAGTCTTGTAAGCAGGTACATGGAGAATCCTGGAAAGGCTCACTAGCAAGCATTGAAATGGATTCTAAGGTACATAAATGGGTCTCTGAGCAGAGTCCTAATTTATGGTGGAGCCTTGGGTGAAGATAGTAAAGCAGCAATCAAAGGATATGTCGGCTCTGATTATGCAGGTAATATGGATTCCAGAAAATATATTTTTGGATATGTTTTCACTATGTTTGACACAACAATAAGTTGGAAAGAAACACTTTAGAAGGTTGTTTCCTTATCAATCATTGAAGTGGAATATATGGCCCTAACTGAAGTTGTAAAGGAAGCATTGTGGCTTGAAGGTTTTGCAAAGGATCTGGAAATTCAAGGTCGAGGTATCACTATTAAATGTGATAGTCAAAGTGCAATACATCTGTCAAAGAACTTAGACTATAATGAGAGAACCAAACACATTAATGTGAGACTACATTTCTTCAGAGGGGTAATCGAGCATGGAGAAGTCCAAGTGCTGAAGGTTTTGACAAATCATAATGTTGCTGATATGATCACCAAGACGTTGCCCAGTGTAACGGTAAAATCATGTGTGTAAGCTATTGGTTAATTTAACTCAAAGTAAATAGAGTCACCACTGTGCTTTTATTTTATTCCAAGTGGAAAAGGAAAAAAGAGTGAATAAATCCTAATGAATCTAAAAGCAAGAAGCTAAAGAAATAAGCAGAGAACCGGGTAAGGGGATAAGTTACAAAATGGGAAGGTTTTACGCACCCAAAATGTATGTGGTACTCCACGGGAGCCCTTTGAAAAATTTATTTCGTTTGGTTTGAAAATATTTTTAAAAAAGAGTGGAGAGATGAAAGAAGAATTAATTTTTAATGTTTTTGTGTTTGGAGAGGTTTACCACCTCATGCCTACGTACCCACAAAATGTAATGCGAGATCAAAACCCCGTAGTTCATGGTACAAATAATGAAAACTTAGTGTGTTTGGTTGATTTTAAAATGTAAATATAAGTCGTCATTCTTTAGAGAATAATTCCGCTAGAAAGAATGAATCATATCTAAACATGTAAAGAAAAGGTTAAAAGGAAAAGTGCACTAAGGCACAAAAATATTTGATGAGTTTTGTATTTTGTATGGTCTTTTGAAAAATATTTTAATATACTTATATGGTTAAACATTGATTAATAAAATAAAAGAAAACGTAAAAATCACTTGACCTAAGTCAAGGTTTGATTATGAAAGCGGTTTTATGTTTGAAAATAAAGAATTTTTTGAAAAGAGAGAGAAGTTTTGAAAATTTAAGAAGGGGAGGAGATGAAGAGACTATCCTAAAAGGAAAATAAAAGAGATAAAGGAGGAAATATCTAACCAAACTTGATGATTCTTCCAATTTATGATCATAAGAGTTTCATCCTTATAAGCTAGCAAATGGCCAAATAAAGGAAAAGTTACCATCTCCATGAAGATCAAAGCAAAGGGAAGGTGTCCTAGAATATCTAAGTCCAAAAATCCAATTCCAATGCAAAGGATAGTAACCAATAGTCCAAGATCAAGATCACAAGTTTTGTAGAGGTTTAATCCTTTATTAATACTTTTGTGTCCAAATGGACAAAAGGAAAATCAACACAACAATATAATATCAAAAATATAAACATGATAATGGATGATAGAGCAATATAAAGCATAATTAAAATAAAGAAGATAAAGGTGCAAGAAGGAAATTAAAATGTTAGTATAGTAATAGTAATAATAATATACTTAATATTGCTATGGTGAACTTAATCATCCACAACCAAAAGAGTAACCAAGGTACTTAGTATCGAAAACCAAAAAGGAAACTGATTCCGCTTAGTATCTTAAACTATAGTGATTAATCAAGGCGATTAGAACCAAATTCAACGGAATTTGAAAGAAGATTGGGAGACCCAAAGAAATCACGCATCAAAATTCTCAAGTCTTGGATCTTAAGGCAAAAAGATCAATCACTTTGGGATTACGCGACCAACACGAGGTCCGGTCCATGAAAGTTCAAGTATCCAATTGGATTTTTATTCCAAATTCAGGAAACATTTAGGTCTATGTTAAGAAATTGTCGAGTAATTTACGGAGTAATTACCCTATAAATGAGGTCGGCTAACACCAATTAAGGTGAACGATGTATGTGTTAATGCATGCAAGGTAAACAATATGTAAATCGCCATCCGAAAGCAATACTGCAAAAAAATAAAGATGAATACCAAATTGAGTTTCATTTATGGCATTCTTTCATCTTTAAGTTCAATCACTCAACTTGGTGGATTCAAGTTTGAAAATATCTCACTAATACAAAGTACCTAAAGTGAATTAAATAATTTACTTAAAGATATATTTGGACTAATGAATATTAACCACTCTAATCTACACCCAAAGCCCATTGAGATTAAAGAGAAGTCAATATCAATAATGTCTCCCAAGGTAAAAATAAGAAGGAGGAAGAAGAAGCAAGAAAAATAAAAAATAGCTAAGAAATAAGCCAAAAATCCAGTTCTGACTCAGACTAACCGGTTACTACCTAAGCGGTAATCGGTTACCTGAACCATAAAGCAATTTTTTGGAAAAATTAACACAGGTAAACAATTACTACCTAAGAAGTAACCGATTACTCTGCGTGCAGAATCAAAAATCTGCTAAAATTCAGCATGATCCATCTTTTAAAACCTTTTTTCAAACACCACATGATCATGAACTGAATTAGCACGAATTTTACAATCAAAACACAGTAAAATCACTGAAGTCAAACAACAATTTATGATATAGAATATCAACAACCAAAAGCATCAAGGATCTACATCTTGAATGTTGATGATGAAGGTAGAACCATGGAAAAAGTGAATTACCAAGAAAACTCTTCAAATTGATCCAATATCAAGCTTGATCTACTGAAATTGATGAACAAAAAAGAATAGGATGAAGGTTTAGCTCAAAGTTGATCAAGAATTCAAGGTGAATTCTTGATAACTTTCAAAAGAGAAGAAGAGCTTTAGTGAATTTGTGGTTTGGGGGGGGGGGAATATTTTGCAAGATATTTGTTGACTATCAAAAGCTTCCAAGAAATTTTAGCAAGGTGAATCTGGCTATCAAAAGCTTCCATGAAATTTTTGCAAGGTGAATTTGGCTATCAAAAGCTTGAAAAATGAATGAAATGAAGTCTCTATTTAAAGAGTTTAGGTATGGGAATTTGGTGGAATGGAGCTTTCTTTGGTAATTCAAATTAGGCTTAGTAATTCAAAAATTGGAGGGAATCATGAAAAGAGTGGTGATTAGTGTGGGTTTATGGTGGGAATTAATTTCAATGATGTATGTGAATTAAATGGAGATGGTCTAGAATATTCCAAGAGTGATCAAGAAATGAAATTGGTGCCAAAATTCAAAAAATGAGATTGCTGCCAAAATTTTCAAATTTGCACGTAAGTAACCGGTTACGCCCTAGGTAGTAATGGGTTACTCAGTACAAAATTTGAAATTTATGTTTTCCTTTTGCACTGCTATGATTCCGGCTCGATTATTTTGTGTGTCAAAGAAGGCGTGGATATAAACGAATGAACCTTGGGATTCCTTGAATAAGTCAATTAAATCGGGAAATCCTTGATCAGATAAATTTGAATTATTTGCAGATCAACTTCGACTCTTATCGATGAAATTCATTCGAGTTGCGGGACTGCTATTTTTGGCATTTTTGACCTGAAAAATGATTAACAAAAGAAAACAAATATATATTTCTTAGATTTTAATTAGTGGTTAGTAAATATAAAACAAATAAAAGAAAATGGTGATCCCCTGTGAGGCACAAACCGCCACCCGAGAAAAACCGAAAAACAAGTATGATCTTGTTTGTATTGCAAGACGCAGATGAAAAATGTGAAGAAATCTTAGGGAAAAAATTAGGGTGCTATAGCTGCCCCTATTTAAGTTTCTTCAATATGGAGATATGAAGATTGACATCTTCGTCTCTACAAGATGGGAGAGACTTAAATATAGAAAACCCAATCTTTGTCCTAAGAGACCATGGTATGATATGAATATGATATGCAAACCCAAGAGCTCTGTGGGGAAAACATGAACACCATAGGAAAGCAAAAGCTTGGGGACACAGAAGAAAATCCCAATGGGGAAAAGCAACAGACAACACGAGAGTTTTCCAAGAAAATAAATCACTAGATAGCTGACTCATCTTGGGAAAAAGATTATGAGACAGAATCAAAATACGATTCAACAGGGAAGAGTAAAACCCTACCAGGGAAATATCAACCAAACAAAGTATTCAAGTCCAATTGATGGAAGAATACTGAATCGGGAAAGGATTATCAACTACTGGTGTGTAGCGGTAAAAACATGAGTGTAAGTTATTGGTTAACTTAACTCAAAGTAAACAGAGTTGCCACCACGCTTTTATTTTATTCCAAGAGGAAAAGGAAAAAAGAGAGAATAAATCCTAATGAATCTAAAATAAAAAAGCTAACGAAACACAACAAAGAACCGAGTAAGGGGATAAATTACACAATTGGAAGGTTTTACGCACCCAAAATGTATGTGGTACTCCACGGGAGCCCTTTGAAATATTTATTGCTTTTGGTTTGAAAATGGTTTGTTAAAATGTGAGTGGGGGATGAAAGAAGAATTATTTTTTATATTTTTGTGTTTGGAGAGGTTTACCACCTCATGCCTACGTACCCACATAGTGCAACGCGAGATCAAAACATTGTAGTTCGTGGTACAAATAGTGAAAAAGGTTGGTTATAATTTATTTTATTAAGTGAAGAGAATTTGTCATCTTCAAGTGGATGGCCAAACAAATATACCATGAGAATGAAGGCATGAACTCATACATCATTATGGGGAGGGTGCCAACTCGGATAAAATCAACGAGTATGCCACTAAACCCCCACGAATGACAAGAGACTCAATTACATCAAACTACAACCATGGAGATTGAGAGACTTGCACCCGACTAAAGAATAATGACTCATAATCGACACTTTTTTAAAGAAAACAAATAAAAGTGCACAAAGGCACAAAACAACTTGAATGAGTTTGGTTCTTTTTATTTTTTGAATTAAAGTTAAGATGATTAGATTCATTGATTTTTAAGAGAAAAGAAAATAGTAAAATTCACTTGACAAAAGTCAAGGTTTTATTTATTAAAGAAGTGATGATTTGAAAAAAAAACAAGAATCTTTTGAAATAGAGAGAAGATTTTGAAAATTACAGAAGGGGTGGAGATGAAAAGACTATACTATAAAAGAAAATAAGGAGATAAAGGAAGAAAGATATAACCAAACTTGATGATACTTCCAATTATAAGCATAAGAGTTCCATCCCTATAAGCTAGCAAATGGCCAAATAAAGGCAAGTACCAACTTCATGAAGATCAAAGCAAATGAGAGATGTCCTAAAATCTAAGTCCAAAACTCCATTCCAATGCAAAGGATAGTAAAAAATAGTCCAAAGATTAAGATCACAAGTTTTTAGAGGTTTAATCCTTTATTAATATCAAAAGGAAAATCAATACAATAAAAGTAAGAACAAAAATAAACATGTTAATGAATGAATAAAGCATAATAAAGTATAATAAAATAAAAGCAATAAAGGTGCAAGAAATTAAATGTTAGTAGCAAGAGAAATTAAAGTGCAAGAATCTAAAATATTAATAGTAGTAATAATATAATAACATTTACATAAAAGTGGTATGGTGAACTTAATCAACCACAATCAAAAGAGTAACCAAAATCGAAAGGCAACTGGATCCGCTTAGTATCTTATACTATAGCGATTAATCAAGGAAAACTGAACCAAATTCAATGAAATTTGAAAGGAGATTGGGAGACCCAAAGAACCTACGCATCAAACATTCATAAGTCTTGATTCTTAATGCAATATGATTAAACGCTTTGGGATTATGCGACCAACGAGAGGTCTGATCCACGAAAGTGCAATTATCCAATTAGATTTTTATTCCGAATTTGGGACATATTTAGGTCTATGTTAAGAAATCGCCGAGTAATTTACGAAGTAATTACCCTACAAATGAGGTCGGTCACCACCAATTAAGGTGAACAATGTTAGTACTAATGCATACGAGATAAACAATATGTAAATTGCTATCCGAACACAATATCGCACAAAACTAAAGATGAATACCAAATTGAGTCACTCTTATGGTATTCTTCCATATTTAAGTTCAATCACTATTCTATGTGGATTCAAGCATGAAAATGTATCACTAATGCAAAGTACCTTAAATGAATTGAATAATTCACTTAAAGATAGTTATGAATTAATGAACATTAACTACTCTAATATACACCCAAAGTTCATTGAAATTAAAGAGAAATCACTCCTAAAAGTGCTTCCCAAGGTAAAAATAAAAAGGAGGAAGAAGAAGAAGAAAGAGGAACCAAAAAGGAGCTTAAAATAAGCCAAAAACAACCTCTGACTTGTGTTAACCAGTTAACCAAAATGCACTGGAAATGGTTAACCGGTTAATGCAACTAGTTTTCAAAACCCGCGCCACACAAAACTGGTTAACCGGTTAACCAAATTACACTAAAAATGGTTAACCGGTTAACACTGAACCAGTAGTAGAAAAAATGCTGAAATTCAGCATGATCCATTTTCAAAACCTTTTTTCAAACACTTGATGATCATGATCTGAATTTGCATGAATTTTAAAACCAAAATACAGTGAAATCCCTGCAATCAAACAACAATTTAAGATCCAAAGGATCTAAAATCAAAGGCACCAAAGATCTACATCTTGAATGTTGATGATGAGTATGGGTTTATGGAAAAGTGAATTACCAAAAGCACTTCTTCAAATTGGACCAAGTCAAGCTAGATCTACTAAAATTGATGAACAAAAAAAGAATAGGATGAAGGTTTAGCTCAAGTTGATCAAGAATTCAATGTGAATTCTTGATAACTTCAAAATAAAGAAGGAAAAGCTTTAGTGAAATTTGGTTTTGGGGGAGTTTTTTGCAAGAGATTTGTTGCTTCAAGAAATTTTTGCAAGGTGAATTTGGCCCTCAAAATCTGGTTGAATCAATGAAATTAGGGTGTTATTTAAAGACTTTAGGTATGAGAATTTGGTGGAATAGAGCTTGCTTTCGTAATTAAAATTAGGTTTGGTAATTGAAAATTTGGTGGGAAATGGAAAAGAGTGGTGATTAGTGAGAGTTTATAGTAGGAAATGATCAAAGTGATGTAGAGAAATCAGAGGGAAATGGATCTAGAATATTCCAAATGAGATCAATGATCCAATGGTGCTGAATTTGAATGAAAAATTCAAATTTCGCATTGGTTAACCGGTTAACCAAAATACACTTGAAATGGTTAACCGGTTAACCAAGCATAAATTTGAATTTTTTATTCAAATATGATTGCTTGGATCATCTCTTCGGACGCATCGAACAACCGATTACATATTGACCTGAAACACAACAAAAAAACAACCACATAACCCATTCCACGGATAAAAACAAAGTAAAACGATTAAAACTAACTTGCACGCAATATTGAGAAAACTATGACGAAACATGAATGAAATACTTCAAACAAACAAAATTAGACTCAAAGGACACTGAAAACCGGCTTGAACACTACCACTAAATATCACTGATCACCGCCCTTTCGGGTTTTCAATCCACTGAGACACTTTTTTTTACCTAAGCCTCCCTTTCGGGTTTTCTACTTAGCGAGCTATTCTTTTATTTTTTTAGGCGAAGTATTTCTTGACTGCATCCGCATTCATAGGACGAGTGATCTCCTCACCATCCATATTTATAAGAGTCAATGAACCGCCATAGAAGGCTTTCTTAAAAACATATGGGCCATCATAGTTCGGAGTCCACTTGCCCTGAGAATCTGTAATGAAAGATTGAATCTTTTTAGCACAAGGTCGCCTTCTTTGAACACATGAGGTTTGAACTTCTTGTCTAAAGCTTTCTTCATCCTTTGCTAGTACAACCGACCATGACACAAAGTTGTTTCTATCTCCTCCTTAATAAAATTCAACTAATCAGATATACTTTGACACCATTCAGCCTCCGTCAAATTGGCTTCCATTAGAACTCTCCTTAATGGGATCTCAACCTCGACAGGGAGCACTGCTTTTGTACCATAAACAATTGAGAAAGGGGTTGCCCATGTTGAAGTGGGGACAGATGTACAATACCCATGCAAAGCAAAAGGGAGCATCTCATGTCAGTCCTTATATGTTACAACCATCTTCTGAATGATCTTCTTAATGTTTTTATTTGCAGCTTCAACAGCCCCATTCATCTTTGGTCTATAAGGAGAAGAATTATGGTGTTGAATCTTGAATTCTTCAAAAATCTCTTTCATCATCTTATTATTCAATTTTGAACCATTATCAGTAATGATTCAATTTGGAACACCATATCTACAAATAATATTATTCTTGATAAACCGAACCACAACTTGCTTGGTCACATTAGCAAACGATGTCACTTCCACCCACTTGGTGAAGTAGTCAATAGCCACAAGAATAAAACAATGTCCATTCGAAGCCTTGGGTTCAATCATACCAATCATATCAATTCCCCACAGAGAGAAAGGCCATGGGGATGAAATTACATTGAGATGAGTTGGTGGCACAGGAATCTAATCAGCATACACTTAGCACTTATGGCACTTTTTGACATACTTACAACAATCAGATTCCATTGTCAGCCAATAGTAACTTACTCTCAACATCTTTTTAACCATTTCATGCCCATTGACATGACTAACAAAAGATCCTTCATGAATTTCTTTCATTAACAGGTCTGCTTCGTGTCTATCCACGCATCTGAGCAAAACCGTGTCAAAATTCCTCTTGTAAAGTACATTTCCATTCAGGAATAAATTTCATGCCAATCTCCTCAAAGTCCTCTTATCTTTGTCGGATGTCCTAAGTGGGTATTCCTGACTTTGGAGGAAACAATTAATATCATGATACCAAGGCTTGTCATCATGGACCTCTTCCACTACAAACACATGAACTGGTTTTTCAAGTCGCATCACACTAATCATGAGAACATAATTCCATTGGTGTACTTTTATCATAAAAGTTATAGTTTCCAAAGCATCTTCCATCTGATTTTCATCGCGAGGCACATAATGAAACTCAACTTTAGTGAAGAAAGTTGACATCCTCCTGACATAATCTCTATACGAAATTAAGTGAGGTTAATGAGTTACCCACTTACCTTTGATCTGATTGATTACCAAGGCAGAATCTCCATACACATCAAGATGCTTAATCCTCAAATCAATAGCTTCCTCAAGACCCATAGTGCAAGCTTCGTACTCAGCTTCATTATTAGTACAAGGGAGGGTCAATCATGCAGTAAAAGGAATATGTGAACCATGGGGAGTAATGAACATTGCCCTAATTCCTTTTCGATGTGCATTCACAGCACCATCAAAAACTAAACCCCATCGAGATCCAGGCTCAAGCCCTTCCTCAATCAAAGGTTCATCATAATCTTTCATTTTAAAATACATCACATACTCATCTGGGAAATCAAACTTGATAGACTAGTAATCGTCAATTGGTTGATGTGCCTAATGGTTAGCCAAAATACTACCTTTTATAGATTTTTGAGCTCGGTACTCGATATAATATTCAGACAACAACATTTGCCAACAAGCAATCCTCCTATTCAAAGCAGGATTTTCAAAGATATACTTGATCGAATCCATTTTGGATATTAACCAAGATGTATGATTCAACATATACTAGTGAAGACGCTTTGTAGCCCAAGATAAGGCACAACAAGTTTTTTCAAGCACGGACTACCGAGACTCACAATCAGTAAACTTCTTACTCTTACTCAAGTAGTAAATCACATATTCTTTTCTTCCAGATTCGTCTTGCTAACCAAGCATGCAACCTATGGAATCTTCTAACATAATCAATTACATAATCAATAGTCTACCTTCCACTGGCAGAGACAAGATATGAGGTTCAAGAAAATACTCTTTGATACTTTTAAATGCCTTCTGGCAATCATCTGTCTAAACACAACCTTGGTTTTTCCAAAGCAACATGAAGATCGGAGCACATGTGGCAGTCATGTGAGAGATAAACTTCGAAATATAATTCAAATGGCCCAAGAATCCTCTTACTTGTTTTTCAGTTCTTGGAGAAGGCATTTCCCAAATAGCTTTCACTTTATCAGGATCAACTTCAATGCCTCTTTGGCTGACAATGAACCTACCAACTTTCTAGAACGTACACCAAACGTGCACTTGTTCGGATTCAAATGAAGTTTAAACTTACTTAACCTTTGAAACAATTTCAACAAATGTTCAACATGATCTTCTTTAATCCTCGACTTAGCGATCATATAATTAACATATACCTCAATATCTTTGTGCATCATATCATGGAAAAGAGTAGTCATAGCTCTTTGGAATGTCGCACCAGCATTCTTCAATCCAAAGGGCATCACTTTGTAATAGAATGTTCCCCATGGTGTAATAAATGTGGTCTTTTCCATGTCTTCGGGCGCCATCTTTATTTGATTATAACCAGAAAATCCATCCATAAAGGAGAACACATCAAACTTATCCGTATTATCTACCAACACATCAATGTGTGGCAATGGAAAATCATCTTTTGGGCTGGCTTTATTTAAATGTCTGTAATCAAAACACATTCAGACTTTTCCGTCTTTCTTTGGAACAAGCACAATATTGGCCACCCATTGGGGATAATAAGATGTCACACGAAAACCTGCATTAATTTACTTTTGAACCTCCTCTTTGATCTTTACTACCATATCCAGATGAGTTCTTCTCAACTTTTGCTTCACAGGTGGACATTCAGGCTTCAGCGACAATCTATACTCCACAATATCAGTATCAAGAACTGGTATGTCCTGATAAGACCAAGCAAACACATCAACATACTCTCTAAGAAGCTCTACCATTCTCTTCTTAATATCAGGTCCAAACAATGCTCCAATCTTGACTTCTTTCTAATCATCTTCATAACACAAGTTGACCATCTCTAATAACTCTTAATGAGGTTGAATAACTCTCTCCTCGTGCTCAAGCAACTGGGAAATCTCATTAGGAATCTCTTTAAAATCCTCTTCCTCAGCTTCAAACACACGAAATTCAAAGTTGGGAGTGGGCATAAAATCATTGTTTTCAATGGGTTTATCAATCAATCTGCATAATGATTTTATTTTTTTCTTAGAGTATGAACAAAAGTGCAAACATTATACAGATAAATAGTGATTATTTTTTTTTGGGTTTTTTATGTTACCATTTTTCAGAAGAAAGTAAAAAGGAAAAACACATATGGAAATAACAAAATAAAATTTTATTGATGATGATAAAATTTGAAACAAAGCCCGACAAACATCGCTTTCACCTTAGGTAAAGTGAAAGGATTTTTTGAAAGAAAATAAAACAAATTACTTTGAATCATGAACAATAGAAGGAACATCAACAACAATCCAGTTCTTGCAAATCTTTCCGTGCGTAACAAAGTCAGTCATTTCTTCATCTTCATCATATTCAATGATGGAAGCAGCGAAATGATCGTTTATAAACCCAGAACTTCGGAATCCTTCCTGAATACTCTTCGGGTCATTGAGAGCCACACCTGGCGCAAAACCAATACCAAATCCTCCTTTGTTGTCAACATCATCAATCACTCGTCCCCAACCGTCAGATCAACCAATTTCAAGCACACACAGAGCATCCTCGAGAGAAGACATAAGCATAAATTTCCTCTTAGCATCATCATCAACAACATAAAGGTCATGGAATGAAGTTACAACCTCTTCTTCGGCATCAATATAGGAAAAGGATGACAAATTTCTCACTAGCATCGCCTGCTCACTGCCGTGTATCACTAGTTTCCCATCCTTCACAAACTTCAGATTCTGATGAAAAGTAGAAGTCACAACTCCTGCCTCATGAATCCAGGGTCTTCTAAGAAGACAACTATAAGCTGGATGTATATCCATCACTTGAAAAGTAATTTGGAATATAAACGGTTCAATCATATTATGAAGATCAACTTTACCAATCATAGTTTTCTTCGACCCGTCAAAAGCTTTCACAATAATCCCACTATGTCTCATGGGAGAACCTTGGTACGCAAGCCTTGACAAAGTTGACTTCGGAATCAAATTCAGAGAGGACCCAGTATCAAACAACACTTTAGACATAACATCTTCCTGATAATTCAACGAAATGTGCAGAGCCAAATTACAGTTTCTTCCCTCCTTGGGAAAGTCATCATCACATAAACTTAAATTGTTACACGATGTGATATTAGCCACAATACTATCAAACTGATCAACATTCACATCATGATCAACGTAAGCTTGATCAAGAATCTTCTTCAAAGACTTCCTATGAGCTTCAGAACACACCAGGAGCGATAAAACTGATATCTTTGACGGAGTATGCAATAACTGCTCATTAATGTTGTACTCACTCTTCTTTATCAATTTCAACACCTCATCTTTGTTATCATCAAATTGACCTGATCGGGCAACAACATCCTCTATCTGTTTACTCGCACTTGTATCTTCGGTTCTGTTCGGAGGATCCGAAGCAAAAACTATACCACTTCGAGTAACTCTTGTCACATTAGAAATTTTAACTACAGACTTTGGAGAAGGAATATGAACTTCCTTACCATTTTCTATCATCGTAGCATTATACCGGTATGGAAAAGCTTTATCAGACTTATATGGCATTGAACTAGGAAAATTGTTCACCAATGGAGTAACAACATATTTATGGCTTTCAAAAGAAATAACTACCTTCTCAGGAATATCCTTTTCAGGAATATTGAACTGAGGTATAATAACATTCACTTCATTTTCTTACTCATCTCTTTTCGCTGTCTTTGTAATTAACTTATCATCCATCCTCTTTTGAATATCTCTCTTAACAATCACGCAACCACGAGAGTTCACCGAGAAAATGTAACAATCATCATAATCGTGATCAATATCGTGATACTCGCTTAAAAAAGCATGCATCTCGACCAGAGACCTTCGAATCCAACGGACATCATAAATCTTGAACAAACCAGGACAACCATCAACCATGTTCACAGACGGGTTACCGTGTTTAGGAAGCAGATTTGTCTTCACATTCGGATTAACATCATTGAAAGATAAACTATTGCTCCTTATCAATTTCTTTACTTTAATCTTCAGTGGAAAACAATTCTCAGTATCGTTCCCCGGGGCACCTTGATGAAAATCACAATGAGCATCTGGCTTATACCACCATGGAATAATCTCTGGAATCGGAGGTGGAGAACGTGTTTGCACAAGATTCTTCTCGATCAACGATGGAAGCAAGTCAACATACAACATTGGAGTGGGATCAAAACTCGGCTTAGCACGACCCTGTTGATTACCATTCTGTTGCACATAAGGCCGCTGATAGCGAGACTGATACTTTTGAGCCACTGGCGCAATAGGAGTCACATTAATAATCGGAGTTACAGAAGCTACATACTGCTAATGACAATTCTCACGTCTGTGGGGTCTTCTATAACTTTCGCGAGACACAACATTAGTCTCACCTTCATTCTTCTTACCAAAATTGAACCTTTTTGAACTTGATCCAATATTACTTTTTTTACTCAAATGTCCCTCACAGACACCTTCTTCTAGTCGCATCCCCATATTCACCATTTCAGTGAAATCAGATGGAGAACTTGCAATCATCTTCTCATAGTAGAAAGAACCTAAAGTCTTCAAAAAGATTTCCGTTAACTCTTTCTCTTCCAAATTAGGAACTATCTGAGCTGTAAGTTCACACCATCTCTGCGCGTATTCTTTAAAACTTTCTTTGTCCTTCTGGGACATAACACGGAGCTAATCTCTATTTTGTGCCATATGTATATTATACTCGTATTTCCTAACAAATTCCTCTCCCAAATCATTGAAAGTCTTGATTTGGCTGCTATCCAAACCCATGTACCATCTCATAGCTACACCTGTCAGACTGTCCTGGAAATAATAAATCAACAACTGATCATTCTCTGTCTGAGCAGCCATCTTTCTAGGATACTTAGTCAGGTGACTTAGAGGACAAGTATTGCCCTTATACTTCTCAAACCCAGGAAGCTTGAACCTGTGCGGAACTTTGACATTGGGAACCAAGTAGGATCATAAGCATCTTTGCCAAACAAATCCTTATGCCTCAAAGCCTTCATCTCTTTCTGCATTTCAGTGAAACATCCCTGAAAGTCATCAAGTCTTTCCATTACACCAACAACTTCACTAGGCTCAGCATGGTAAATCATTTCATTAAGGTGTAGAGTAGCATGCATCACAGGCGGTGCAGTAGTCATCATCGGCTGAAGAGTAGCAAATGCAGCAACCTCAAGAGGAAGAGGATGTTACCCACCATGAACAAAATCAATTGGCATACTCCACGGTGTGCTGGAAAGAATTCGGTAGCAAGGAGAAATAACAGTTTCAGCAGGAATCGATGCGGTGACAATCTCAAAAATCACTGTGTTCTGTATCGAAGAATCATGAGGAGGGGGTGGCTGATTCTGAGCAGCCACCAAGCTTTCCATCATGGAAGTAATCCTTTCCAAGATATCTTGTAGAGAAGAAACTTCCTCGTGCAGCTCACGATTATCTTCTTGTAATGGATGGAGTGGATTTGCATAAAGGATGGAGTCAGAAAGCTCAGAATCAGAAAGCTCCATCTCAGGTAACCATCAAGAACAATTTTTCCAGAACTCTCATTTTAAGTTCTTAAATGATTCTATATGTCCCTCTGATCATGGTGATGTGTTTAGTTTTCAAAATGGTTAAGATTCAAGCATGTATTTAACTTCTGAAAGTTTTGTGTATTTTCTCGTTTTGCTTCGATTCATGTTATTCTTGAAATATAAATGTTGTTTGTTGCTGGATTCATGTTTGTTGTTGTTCATTGATCATTTCTAGAGAGTTTGATGCATTTCTGTGGCGTTTTGAGAGAGATGGGGATTTGGTGTTGCCGGAGAAGATGACCGGAGCTTGCTCCGGTCACCTGAATGTGATTAGGGTTAGTGATTAGGGTTAATTAGTCAGGTTTAAATTTGGACCTTTGGATCATAGTTCACGCGCGTGTGTATGGCCAGGATGCATCCACTTAAACCCTAATCTTTTAATTAATTTAACTAATTAGGATTAATTAATAAAATTGCCATATTGAATCTCAACCTTTAGATCACGCGCGCATTCAACATATTTTCCCCCATTTTGAATCTCAGCCTTCAGATCCTCATACTTTCATTTAAATTCATTTTAATTGCATTTTCTTTCCACAATTTTTAAAAATAGCATAAATCATCAAAAAAATAACATTTCTTGCATTTTTGTTTCAAATATTTTTCTTTACCTGGAAACATTTTTATTTTTATTTTTTGCATTAAAAAAGTATTTTTAAAATATTTAAATGTTATTTTTAATTAATTAATGGATTTTAATTAATTAAAAATGCAGTTAGGTTTCTAAAAATCACCAAAAAATTCATGAACCATTCCAATACATTTATAAATATTTTTAAACTCATCATACAAATTTCTTTTTAGGTTTGATCATAATTTCACAATTTTCTTTGAATTAGGGTTATTAAAAATCAAATATTTTAACTCTAACTTGAAAAATTCATTTCTGCCTAACCATGATGAGTTTAAACTTGATTCTTTTTGCATTGTTTCATATGTTGCATATAGTTTCTAGGTTATTTTTCTCATGATTTTAACTTGCATTTTCAATTTGATTTGCACTTTCCCTTAAGAATCACCCAAAAACCCTAGCAAATTTAGGAATTTCATAACTTTCATTAGGTTAAGCTTCTGACTTTCTCCTTTGGGGTGTGATATTTTATAGGGTTAGGGTTTGTTTGAGTTGAATTTCAATTTTTTATCATGAAGTATGCTTCTGTTTTGGTCATATGCATCTCATGTTGTCTTAAAACCCTAATTTTGCATCTTCATTTGCATTCTCCTTTGCATATCATCATCATATGAACTTGACATGACATTTTAAGCATTTGTATGACATATTAGGCATCTTAATACATGCCAAAACATTGCTTGATCATTTCTTCATTCATTTTCTATGCTTTGCATCCATTTTGTTTCATGAACATTCATGTGTCTTCATGCTTCTAAACATGCTTCCTTTGCATCTCATCTTTGTATGATCATTCATATGCATCTTGTATGAATTTATATCATCTCATATTCCATCTACATTGCATATTCACTTCTGACTTTGTTCTTTGCACCTTCATTTGTCTTAGTTCTTTTCACTTCATGTCTTATGCATTCATACTACATTTCAGGAACTTTTGGTAAGTTATATGGGAGGTGGATTTGCCTTCACGTCCCACCTTTTCTTTCCTATCATTTTCATTCTTACTTGTATTTGAAGTGAACTTGGTTCACTTATGCTCTCTCCTTCATACTTTCTTTCCTTTAAGTTACTTATCTTCTTCAGGAAGTAAGTAACTTATTCTTCTTATTTCTCTTTTCATCTGCTTCTTCCATTGGTGGCCTTGAAGATCCATTCTCTTAAACCTCACAAACCATAGGATATCCAAGAATGATAACTTTTAGGGTTGTATATAGTCCCCTTTTAGTCTTTTACCTTTGAGTCTCCTTGAGTCTCTCTTCTCATCTAAATAATCAGAGACTAAACTCTTAAAGTTTTAGGACTTTGGAATTAGGGTTATGCCTGCATCCTTATCTTAGGATGGAGTGTATAACTTTAATCCTTAGTGTTAAACCTTTAATTTGTTTACACCTCTTAATAAAAACACATTAATAATCACTAAGACTTTATCTTTTAACTTGGGCCTTACATTAGGGTTCTATCTCTTCCTTATGGTTAAGAGGGACTAACCCTAGTGTTTAATGGACAAGTCCCCCTCAAATTGTCTTACAAACTTAAAATCCATTTCTTAATCTCATCCCTTAATTAAAATCCATTTAATAAAGGCATGTTATATAATGAATTTAAGCCCTAACCCTGGATTAAGTTGAGGTATCTTCCTCAGCTTAAGTGTTCTCATCTATCATCCTTCTATTAGGATGGTGTAATGAGTTCACTAATTTGTGATTGGAGATTAAACTCATTACTTAACACTAAACAAAAACCCAAAAACATCTAAATAATCACAAGTAGGTTAATGATCTTAATCCTACATTATCATGGTAATTAAGATGATATGCTTATCTCATACTTAAGTAGGCTCATTATCCCTAATCAGGGAGGATATAATGAGCTTACAACCCTTGATTTAGGCTTAAATTCATAATCCTATGCAAAACATAAAAAACAATAAAAAACTGAAAACACAAAAACAAACAATAATCGTCTCCTTCGGGATTCTTTTCTCATCACACTTATTCACAAACGAGAACTCGCTTCTTCCGTCTAATGCAAGACAGTTAGCACTCGAGCCAGACGAGTCATACACTTGAGCTTAGACAAGTAAGCAGTTCACAATCAATTTATTTTCAGTCTCTTTGAGTCGAACTATTGTATTTTGACTTCCTCATTGCACGAGAGGATAGGTAGGTATAACTTAACACTTATCAAACAAAAGTCTATTTGTCTTCCCCCTCTTTCAGCATTCCTTTCTAAAGCCTCAGTTCCTGAGCAATTCACCTTTTTGCACTAACATTTGTACTTTCGTTTCTAAATTTTGCACACAGATAGCACATACACTTACCCCTTTTAAACACAATCTTTTAAGCATGGATCCTGTCGAGTACGACAGACAATCTGGGTGCTAATACCTTCCTAGGTCGTAACCAACCCCCTTTCTCAGTTTCTCTGTTTCGCAACCGTCTTATCCATCTCTTTCCAGGTTTATGCAGCATTACCTTTCCTTCGGGATAAAAATTCCTAGCTGGCGACTCTATTTAATTTAACCCTTTCTCTTTCGCCGACCTTTCTCGTTTGCACCGGGATGAAAATCTGGGGAGCGACAGCTTGGCGACTCTGCTGGGGACTTATCTTGTAACCAGGGCTTCTGGTTCTTTTTGTGGGTTTCTCCTAGCGCTTGTTTGATTTATGTTTATGGGGGTGTTATGTGTGCTTTTTGTTTATTGCTTTATTTATTTCTTTCTGTACAACTTTATTTATTGCCTTCATTTACTGTTTATGCATTTCATATTATTGTCATCATATTGTCGCTCCCGATAAATGGGATTAACCCAGATAAAGGTACAGACGCGAACGGTCGGCGAGAGGGACAATGAGGACACACAGCCGTGAACTCACTGGAGATGAATAGAGTCGCCAGCTAGGCATTTTTATCCCGGAGGAAAGGTAATGCTGCATAAACCTAGAAAAAGATGGATAAGACGGGTTGCGAACCAGAGAGACTGAGAAAGGGGGTTGGTTACAACCTGGGAAGGTATTAGCACCCAGATTGTCCGCCGTACTCGACGGGATCCACGCTTGAAAGATTTGTGTTTTAAAGGGGTAGTGTCAGTGCAATCTGTGTATAAAAGAGCTGGAAAACAAAATGTACAGGTGTCAGTGTAAAAGAAGTGCAAAGTGTGATATACAGTGTCAGTGTAAGGACAAAGGATGAGATGCTCAAGACCATGAGGCTAAAAGAATAATGCTGGAAAGAAGGGGAATATACAGAGACTTTTGTTCGATAACTGTTAAGTTATGCCTACGTATCCTCTCGTGCAATGAGGAAGTCAGAACACCGTAGTTCGACCCAAAGAGACTGATAGATAAATTGACTGGTGAACTGCTTGCTTGCCTATGCTCAAGTGTATGATCTGTCTGGCACAGATGCAAACTGTTTTGCATTAGACGGAAGAAGCAAGTTCTCGGTTGTGAGTGAATGAGATGAGAAAAGAATCCCGGAGGAGACGATTATTGTTTGCTTTTGAGTTTTCAGTCTTTTATTGCTTTTGAAAGTTTGTCATAAGTTAATGAGCTTAAGTTTAAACCAATGGATTTAGTAAACTCATCACATCTTCCCTCTGATTAGGGGTAATGAGAATACCTTAAGTGTGAAGTCAGATTCTCACACTTAATCACCATTTGATGTAGGATTAAGATCATTATCTTACTTGTGATTATTTAGATGTTTTTGTTGTTTTTGTTTAGTGTTAAGTAATGAGGTTAAGCCATAATCAAGGATTAAACAGACTCATTACACCATCCTAATAGAAGGATAATAGATGAGAATGTTTAAGCTGAGGAAAGCTCCTCAACTTAATCCATGATTAGGGATTAAACTCATGACAAAACAAGCCTTTGGTTAAGTGGATTTTATTTAATGATATGATGATGAAGTGAATTTTATGATTTGTAAGACAACTTGAGGGGGACTTGTCCATTAACACTAGGGTTAGTCCTTCTCAACCAATTAAGGAAGAATTAGAACCCTAATGCAAGGCCCAAGTTACAAGCTTGATGTCTTGATGATTATTATGTGAATTGATTAAGAGATTTAAACACATTAAGGGTTTAACACTTAGGATTAAAGTTATACACTCCATCCTAAGAGAAGGATGCAGGCATAAGCTTAATCACAAAGCCTTGAAGCCTTTAGGGTTTAGTCCCTGATTATGAGATAAGAAGAGAAGACTCAAAGAGACACAAAGGTAAAACTAAGAAGGGAGACTAATCAAAACCCTAATCATTGTCATGCTTGGTTGTCCCTAAGGTTTGTGAGGTTTTCAAGAGCAATCTTCAAAGAGAACCACCAGGATGCAGATGAACAGGATCAAGAGAAGCAAGGTGACTTGATTCATTCAAGAAGTCAAGTCACTTGAGGAGAGAAAGTAAGAGGAACAAGAATGAGCAAGATCAAACTCAAACACATATAAAAATGCAGCAAGGGATGCAAGAGAGATGAAAAGAAAAGTTATGAGAAGTGAAGGCAAATTCACTTCTCAAGTCACTTACCACCTGAAAAGGTTAGAAAAGAAATGCAATGCAATGCAAGATGAGATGAGATGACATGATGAGAAACAAAACCAGAAGCATGTTGATGATGATAATGATGCTATGAAGTGCTATGAACATGAGGCAGCACATGGAAATGATCATACAAGTTTATGAATGCAAATGAAGCAAGTTTAGAAGCATGGACATACATGAAAAGTTATGAAGTGCACATGGCATACAATATGGCAAACACATGATGCAATGATCAAACATGCTTTCTATATGTCTTATGATGTCAAATGAATCACATGGATGCTTGAAATGTCATGGCAAGTCATGTTATGCTAGAGAATGCAAGATGGATGCAAATGGAAGCCCAAATTAGGGTTTATGTATCATACATCAAACAAAAACCCAAAACAGAAGCAAACCCTAAGATAAAAAAAATTTGAAAATACCACACAAAGGACCCCTAATCCTATACTAAACCAATGCCCAAAGGAGAGGTCTCAACTCTTAACCACATTCAAGTTATGATTTTTACAAGTTATTAGGGTTTTTAAGGTACCTAAACAAAAGAAATGCCAAACAAATTGAAAATGAAGAATCAAATCAAGGCCATTTAATCTCAAAAACTACATGCTAAACACAATGCAATGCAAGAAGAATCAATGTCCAACTCTTCATAGATAGGCAGAAAGGATTTTTTGAACTTAGGATCAAAATAATGCACAAAAATGATTTTAATTCAAAGAAAAATTCTCAAAGTGCATCAAGATCCAAAAAGAAATTTGGTTTGAAGGTTGGACAATGTTTCTAAATGTCTTAGAACATTTCATGAATTTTTTGGTGATTTTTAAATACTTAAAAGTATTTTTAATAAATTAATTCTCATTAATCAATTAAAAATAATCTTTTAAGTATTTAAAAATACTTTTTTAATGCTAAAAATAAAATAAAAAATATTTTTGTGTCATAAAAATTTTTAAAACTCATGAGAAAAAGTTTCATAATTTTTAAGCAATTTTTACTATTTTAAATTAAACATGCAAGTTAAATGAAAAAGAAAATGAAAAATAAATTAAATAAAAGGAAAGTAATCAGAATGGAGGGTTGAGATTGCTTCTGGGCTCAAAGGGGTTGACTGGGCGCGCATCTGGACGGCCCAGGCTCAAACCAGCTTAATCCTGATTAATTAAATAATAATTCATAATTAAATCTTAATGAAATGATCCAGGCCTTCCATTCACGCGCGGGAAACACAATCCAATGGCTCACATTCAAAACTGGTGCCCTAACCCTAATTAGCAGTTAATGACTTTCAGGCTGCCGGAGAAGACTTCCGGTCGTCTTCTCCGGCCAGCACCCTCCCTGAGAATCTCCAAAACTCTTAAAACCTAACTAAAACAAAATCTAAAAACATGGAAATGATTCCCACTCACTCACGAACCAAAACCCCCAATCAAAACAAATTTATTCTTCCCTGAACTCATGAATCGAGCAAAACAAATTTTAGGTCACAGAGTTTCAGAGATCAATTAAATTCTCATTTCATCACCATTTCCAAAACTAAAAGCATCAGGATATTCAGTGAAGCATGGAGAACAAGTTTAGAACATAAAAAATGATTTCTGGAAAAATATTTCTTGAGCTACCTGAGATTCGAAGCTTTCACTCCAGCAACTTTCAAGCCTCCCCTCCTTGTGAAATCCACTCCACTTGACCCCCTGGTGATGCTTGAATGCTCAGGAGAAATTTTTGTTGGCTGGATGAAGAGTTTGAACAGCTTCTGCTCAAGCTCAGTTGAAAATGGCAATGGTGATTCAGGCTGTTTTTGGCAAGGGTGAGGGGTTCATTGTGGTCCAGATGATGAGTGGAGAAGGTTTGTGGAGTTGGTTTGAGTGTTTGTGAACTGTGGAGTGAGTTTCGAAAGAAACTGCAAGTTGGAGTGAAAATGGTGAAATGGTGTTATGGCTTGCTTCAGGCTTGGTTCTTTGCTGGTTTCTCCTCAATGGAACATGGTAAGATGATTGGTGAAAATGGTTTGGATGTTTGAAGTTTGTGGAGGCAGATTCGAAGAGTTTTGCAAAGTGAGGTGTTTTTGTGTATATGATGTTGTGTGTTGTTTCAGTCTTGCTTCTTGAGTGTTATGGCCTGCATTTGGATAGTATATTTTAATCCTATAGGTCAGATGATTTGACATGGCCTCTATTGATTGGTAAGTTTGCTTTTGCCAAAAGTCCACTTTTTGTGTAAGAGAGGTATGGCTTGGTTCTAGGCTAGTACAAAGCATGGGGCTGCGCAGCAAGAGTGAGGGGAAAGGCTAGCAGAACTCAGCATCCAAGGTTGCAAGTGGTAGGAAGTGTGATGAGTGGTTTTGCAAGTTGTTACCTTTTGAAGTTTCATGAAAAAAAAATGCCTTGTTACACAAACCATAAACATGTGATCTTTGGTCCAATTCTGATTTTTAGGTCACATAGAATGTTTGTGTCATGGTTTGATGTCAACTAGAGGTTACAAACAGCCTTGGTTCATGGTTTTGCAAAATTCTCATTTGGTGCACATCTTGAAAATCAATGATTTTTGCCAACTTTGTCAAACCATAACTTTTGATCCAAGAAGAATTTGATCATGTTCTTGTACTTTTTGAAAAGGGGAAGATGTATTCTACAACTTTCATGACCAAAGTTTTTCCATTTGAAGCTTTTTTGAATCAAGAATCAAGGCTTGAAAAATGACCTAAAATGAAGCATTCTTGAAAAGTCAACTATGCCCAAAAAAGTCAACATTTGCAAAAACTCCAAATTCTTGATTTTTGTGAACTTCAACCTTCTTCCATGATCAAATAAATACCATATACACTCAAAATGATGAAGATCACCCATTGGTTGGGTCATTGGGGGCCTCAGATGCCCTGATTTTGCACTGACTTGTCTGAAAAGTCAACTCTTGATCAGATGACTTCCCCATGGAATTTCTTCATGAAAATTGATATGAATACTCCCTATACCATATAGAGACCAATGGAAACAAGAATGACCAAAAAATTTGGAGTTATGGCCTCTGAAACCAAAACCCTAATTTTAGGTCAACTGTGCAGTCTATCCTGGCTCTGCTTCCACACCAATCCCAGTTCTTGTGATTCTTTTGAAATCTTGACTTTGAAAGGATGGAATATGATACAAGAACACATATGGACCCCTTTGAAGTGACTGGTTGCCTTTGGAGTGGCTCAAGAAGCTCTTGGATTGCTCAGATCACAAACCCTAGGTGCAGATGACTTTGAATCTATGCAGTGAATCAAAAATGAGATATGAGATGATATGATTGAGTTTATGCATATGAGATGATCACAAACCATGGTGTGAATGGGTGGGGGCAAATTTGGGGTGTTTACAGCTGCCCCTATTCAAACATGAGTTAGCTGTGCAGGTTGTAAGCAGCGGCTTAACAGGCAAACAAGATAACTTGTGGTTGAATACCAAAGACAGTCCAAAATTTGCACTCACAGAATGAAGAAGAAAAGGGATATAGATTGTAAAGGAAAATAAAGTATATTGAAAAGTGTAGGCGACGGAGGACGACCGTCGGGCAGAGGACGACTGCTGGGTAAATAGCAATGACGGGGACGGCCGACATGCTGGGAAAAGGTAAAGCCAAGACGGGGACGGCCGACTAGCTGGGAAAAGTAAGATATCATGATGGGGACGACCATCAAGGTAACGTCGTAAGATTCTCTGGGGGTTAATGAAACATGACGGGGACGGCCATCAAGTTCACTAAGCAAAGTAAACAACGATGGGGACGGCCATCGGGCTAAAAAGAAAAAAGGACCACGACGGGGACGGCCATCGGGTTAAATAGAAAAAGGACCACGACGGGGACGGCCATCGGGTTAAAGAAAAAGGACCACGACGGGGACGGCCATCGGGTTAAAGAATAAATGAAATAAACAGATGATGGGGTACGACCATCAAAAGTGAAGGACGATCACCTAGCAGGGGACGGCTGCTCTGTTGGGGAGTAAAGAAATATGATGGGGACGGCCATCAAAGGTGGAGGACGACCACCTGGCAGGGGACGGCTGCCGAAAATGTCAACGATGGGGACGGCCATCGGATAAAAGGTCAACGATGGGGATGGCCATCGGACGAGCATGATGGAGGACGACCATCAAGAGGTGGAGGACGACCACCTAGCAGGGTACGGCTGCTCTCAGGGCTTATCATGACATAGGACGAATGTCAGATAACCAAAAATCGACAATGGGGACGGCCATTGGATAAAATGATGAAGGACAATCATCAAGAGGTGGGGGACGACCACCTAGCAGGGGACGACTGCTAAAATCACCGATGGGGACGGCCATCGGATGAGCATGATGGAGGACGACCATCAAGAAGTGGAGGACGACCACTCAGCAGGGTACGGCTGCTCTCAGGGTTTATCATAACACAGGACGAGTGTCAGATAAAAAGGAAAAAATTGCTTTGTTGGCGATCTACTGGGGAGTAGTAAACACGGACGAGCATTTACATCCCAGAAACAAAAGGTGTAAGTGTTTGGTATTTGTGTATAGAATAAAGATGCGGACGAGCATCCTTAAGACTACGATACGGACGAGTATCGGGTAGAAACAAACTGACACGCGTTCAAAGATGATGATACGGACGAGTACCATCTGGTTAACAGAGAACATGGACCAATGTTGAATCTGTGGGGACATAAACGGTGTATATGAGATACGGCCGAGTATCTGTATAAGTAAAATAAGTATGAGTGGTGTATGGATGAGTGTTTATCTGCTGGGGATGGTGACACGGACAAGTGTCAAAAAGGAGAAAAGTATAGTATCAACAAGTATATGGGTTGTAAAAGTGTAGGCGACTGCGCTGGGGATATGACACGGACGGGTGTCAAGAAAATGTATATAAGTAGGTGAGTGCAAAGAGGATGTCTTTGGCTTTCTGCTGGGAGTTATGACACGGACGGGTGCCAGAAAATATCTGTAATACGGGTGATCTTGTTTGTAAAGAGTGTTCAGGCGACTTACTGGGGAGTGATGACACGGACGGGTGTCGAAAGGTGTATATACTGGTGTTTGTGATTTGAGGCAACTGCTTTTGCTGGGGACTCTGGGGGATTTTTCTGCATATTAATGATGAACGGTTATTATTCACAAGTGTTCGATACACAACATGGCTTATGATTATGCTATGTGTTTGATTTTTGCCGTAATGCTCCGTATTAGACGGAATGCTACGCTCTGTGGGTGAATATGATGCAAATGTCATGATTATGCAAAGATATCAAGCCGGGATTCGGATCCCGTTGCTGCGAAGATCTCTGGCTGATCTGTTTGAAGTGGACATCCCAGCTGGGGATGAGATCATTGATAGATCTGGAAAGATGTATCTGCTTGGGGATATAGGTCACTGATTGACATATCCTTGTAATATAGGACCCAGCTGGGGTTTGTAGAAGTCTTCTGTACTCTGTTGTGACTCCTTCATGCGTTGCTCTTCTGAATAGAGGCCGAGGATTCTGTGGGGAGATGATTCCCTGACTTCTGCCTTCTGCTGAGGAAGAATAATTGGTACTACGGCTGGGGAATGTTGTTGGCCACTCAGCTGGGGAGAGTAATGAGAGGCCACTCAGCTGGGGATATAGCATTTCGGATGCTGAGATTATTTGTTGATTTGCCAGCTTGCTGAGATGTAACTTGCATGCCCCAAGTTGCGTTCTGGATACCTGCAATCCTGCAAAGATAAGGAAACGCGCAAATGGTCCCGAGGTATCCTTTATTGGATTCCGTCATAGGAGTTAAGTACTTTCGAGAGTAAGTATATTCCCTGTAAGCATGTGTTTTTTTATTTTCTTATTTTCTTAGAGAAAAACATCTGTACATATGCAAGTAGTTTTTAAGAGACATCAGACGTTCTTTGCAAAAAAATATACAAAACGAAACATGACTGAAGAGTCTGATTTTATAAATTCATGTGCCCTGAATTGGCAAGATACAGTCAAAGAAACATATCTCCTGAAATGAGGAGATTGTTACAAATTGAGAAACAAAATGCTGGCAATGTTGACGATGCTTTGAAGGATCTTCCTCTTGCTATGACTCGTATGACTGTTGACGCTCTTCTCGTCTTGTTTCTGAAGAAGGTTGATTCTGACCGAAGCTTGATCCTTTCGAGGTTTACCAAGTTGCAAGTGATACAGACGAATTCAGAGTGCAGTTGTTCGCTTATTCCCTTATTTTGCATGGATCGCCCTTTCGGGTTTTCAATCCATCGGGATACCCATTTTTTCCTGAGTTGTCCGATGCGGCTTTTCAACTAAGCGGGTGTACACATTTTTTGTTTATTTCCCTTATTTTTGCCCGAGTCTTTTATTCTGTTTTTGACTCGCCGGGATGCCCTATTTTTGCCTGGACTTACATTCTGTTTTTATGTCCAGCGGGTCATTTTATGCGAAGTATTTTTTAACTGCATCTGAATTCACAGGGGATGGGAAATCTTCACCATCCATGGTGCTGAGCATCAGTGCTCCACCAGAGAAAACTTTCTTTACCACAAATGGTCCTTCATAATTTGGAGTCCATTTGCCCCTGTGGTCTGTATGAGGAGGAAGGATCCTTTTCAACACAAGATCTCCCACTTGGTACTCTCGGTGCCTGACTTTCTGATCGAAGGCTTTCTTCATCCTCTTCTGATATAACTGCCCATGACAGATTGCAGCTAATCTTTTCTCTTCGATCAAACTCAGTTGTTCGTATCGGGACCTAACCCATTCTGCTTCACTCAGTTTAACATCCATTAGTACCCGTAGATAGGGTAATTCAACTTCAACAGGTAGGACTGCTTCCATACCATACACAAGCTGATACGGTGTTGCTCCGGTGGACGTTCTGATTGATGTGCGGTACCCATGCAAGGCAAACGGTAGCATTTCATGCCAGTCTTTGTACGTGACTACCATCTTCTGCACAATCTTCTTGATATTCTTATTGGCCGCCTCAACAGCGCCATTCATCTTTGGCCTGTAAGGAGAAGAATTGTGATGTTGAATTTTGAAGTCCCGGCATAGCTCTGCCATCATCTTGTTGTTCAAGTTGGAATCATTATCAGTAATGATTCGCTCGGGAATTCCGTACCGACAGATGATATCTCTCTTCAGAAATCTGGCTACCACTTGTCTTGTAACGTTTGCATATGAGGCTGCTTCGACCCACTTGGTGAAGTAATCAATAGCGACCAGGATGAATCTGTGGCCGTTTGAAGCAGTTGGCTCAATCTTGCCGATCATATCAATGCCCCACATGGCAAATGGCCATGGTGAAGACATGATGTTCAAAGGATTGGGAGGTACATGCACTTTATCTGCATAGATCTGGCATTTGTGGCATTTTCTGGCATAGGCACAACAGTCTGCATCCATTGTGATCCAGTAATAACCCGATCTTAGCAACTTCTTAGCCATGGCATGCCCTCCGGCATGGGTACCAAAAGATCCTTCGTGCACTTCATGCATCAACAAACCTGCTTCTGTCTTATCAACACATCTGAGGAGTACCATGTCAAAGTTCCTTTTGTATAAAGACCCATCAGCGTTCAGAAAGAAACTACCAGCAAGCCTTCTCAAAGTCTTCTTATCATTGGAAGATGCCCCAGGTGGGTATGTCTGATCCTCCAAGAAGCACTTAATGTCATGGAACCAAGGCTTATCATCTTTAACAATATCTGCTGCGAACACATATGCCGGTCTATCAAGTCTGGACACTGAAATCTGAGGTACAAAGTTGGCAGTCTGGACTTTGATCATGGACGAAATGGTAGCCAGAGCATCTGCAAACTGATTCTCGTCCCGAGGGATATACTCAAGCTTGACTGTTGTGAAGAAAGTCAGTAACCTCCTTGTATAATCCCTGTAAGGTATCAGATGATCCTGATGGGTGTACCATTTGCCGTTGGTTTGATTGACTACCAAAGCTGAATCTCCGAATACGGTCAATGTCTTGATCCTGAGGTCAATGGCTTCCTCAAGACCCATAATGCAAGCTTCGTATTCAGCTTCGTTGTTAGTGCAGTTGAAAGTGAGTTTGGCCGAGAAAGGCATGTGAACTCCCTTAGGTGTAATGAGTACTGCACCAACACCACGACCATTCATATTAACAGCCCCATCAAACATCATAGTCCATTCTTCTTCCGGGTCAGGCCCTTCAGTGTGAATAGGCTCTTCATGATCTTTCGCTTTTATGAACATGATGTCTTCATCAGGGAAGTCAAATCTCATAGGCTGGTAATCATCAATAGGTTGCTCAGCAAGATATTCAGACAATACACTGCCCTTGATGGCTTTCTGAGATGTGTACTGGATGTCATATTCTGTGAGGATCATTTGCCATCTTGCAACCCGTCCGGTAAGAGCTGGCTTCTCAAATATGTACTTAACTGGGTCCATTTTTGAGATCAATAAAGTAGTGTGGGTCAACATATACTGCCTCAGTCGGCGAGCAGCCCACGCTAAAGCACAACAAGTTTTCTCGAGCAGTGAATAACGTTGTTCACAGTCGGTAAACTTTTTGCTTAGGTAGTATATTGCATACTCTTTTCGACCAGACTCGTCATGTTGGCCCAGCACACACCCCATCGACTCTTCTAATACTGTCAAGTACATTATCAGAGGTCTTCCTTCAACTGGAGGCATAAGGATTGGAGGTTCTTGCAGGTATTCCTTGATCTTGTCAAAAGCCTTCTGGCAGTCTTCGTTCCACCTGACCGTCTGTTCTTTTCTTAACAACTTGAACAAGGGTTCACAGGTTGCCGTAAGGTGGGATATGAACCTTGAAATGTAGTTCAATCGACCTAAGAACCCTCGAACTTCTTTCTCTGTTTTCGGTGCAGGCATCTCTTGGATGGCTTTGACTTTAT